>OX451735.1:1009663593-1010863593 GCA_948472305.1 Vicia faba
TAACTAGCTTTCTTCATGCAGCTTTATCAACTGCATACAGTGGAAAAACTTGCAACTTGGCAATGTTTTGGTGATCATATCAGCGGCATTGTGTTCTGTCGAGACCTTCAGCACTTGGACTTCTCCACGCTCGATTACCCCTCTGACGAAATGCAGCCTCACATCTATGTGCTTGGTTCGCTCATGATAGGCTGAGTTCTTCGACAGGTGTATTGCACTTTGACTATCACATTTAACAGTGATACCTTGACCTTGAAGTTTCAGTTCCTTTGCAAAACCTTCAAGCCACAATGCTTCTTTCACAGCTTCAGTTAGGGCAATATATTTTGCTTCAGTAGTTGATAAGGCAACAACCTTTTGAAGAGTTGCTTTCCAACTAATTGTTGTACCAAACATAGTGAAAACATATCCAGAAATAGATTTTCTGGAATCCATACAGCCTGCATAATCAGAGTCCACATAGCCTTCGACAGCTGCTTTACTATCTTCTCCCAAGGCTCCACCATAAATTAAGACTCTGTTCAGAGACCCATTTATGTACCTTAGAATCCACTTTAACGCTTGCCAGTGAGCCTTTCCAGGATTCGCCATGTACCTGCTTACAAGACTTACTGCATATGCTATGTCGGGTCTAGTACAGACCATAGCATACATCAAAGAACCAACTATATTAGCATATGGGATGCTGTTCATATAGGTTCTTTCGACATCAGTACTGGGACATTGATCAATGCTCAGCTTGAATTGAGGGTTTGTTGGAGTCACAACAGGCTTTGAATTCGACATACCAAACTTGTCAAGAATCTTTCGTAGGTATGCCTCTTGAGATAAGCATAATTTCGACTGCTTTCTATCTCTTCGAATGTCAATTCCAAGAATCCTAGATGCAGCTCCCAGATCCTTCATGTCGAACTCCTTATTGAGTTCAGCCTTCACCCTCATTACATCTTCGACATTGTTGCTTGCTATCAGAATATCATCAACATAAAGCAACAAAATAACAAATGAATTTTCAGGTCGAAATCTGGAGTAAACACAATGGTCGAACTGACTTCTAATGAAACCTATGTGTTCCATGAACTTGTCGAATCTCTTATTCCACTGTCGAGGAGATTGTTGAAGTCCATATAAAGATCTCTTCAGTTTGCACACATAATCTTCTTTCCCCTTTTCGACATACCCTTCAGGTTGCCTCATCAGGATTGTTTCATCTAAGTCACCATACAAGAACGCAGTCTTCACATCCATTTGTTCCAGTTCAAGGTCGAACTGAGCCACCATGGCAAGCAACATTCGGATGGATTTGTGCTTCACAACAGGGGAAAATACATCATTGAAGTCGACACCTTCTTTCTGAGTGAAACCCCTTGCGACTAATCTTGCCTTGTACCTCTTCGACATTACTCCTTCAATTCCTTCCTTAACTTTGAAAATCCACTTACAGCTGACTAACCTTGCCCCAACAGGTTTCTTGATTAGTTCCCAAGTGTGATTATCATGGAGAGATTTCATCTCATCATGCATGGCCTTTAGCCATTCAGTCTTCATTCGACTCCTTATAACTTCCTTATAATCTCTAGGTTCTTCGTCTAGAACTTCACTTGCAGAGATTAAGGCATAAGCTACAAGATCTGCATATCCAAGTCTCTGAGGTGGTTTTATGACTCTTCTTTGCCTATCTCTCGACAATAGGTAGTCATCAACAGTTTCCTCAACATCATCAGAATCTTCTGTTTCTACTTCGACTTCATCTGGGATACGCATTTCAGCATCAACATGCTCCACCTCAACAGGAATCTCTACCTGTTCCAGCTCTTCGTCAACATCATCAGTTTTCTTTAAAGCCATTTCAGTTTCATTGAAAACTACATCTCGACTGGTGATACACCTCCTGTGACCTGGCTCTAGGCACCATAGCCTATAGGCTTTCACTCCTTCAGGGTATCCCATAAACATGCATTTCAGAGCTCTAGGTTCGACCTTGTCTTGCCTAATGTGAGCATAGGCTACACAGCCAAATACTCTTAGTTTGTCGAGATCTGGTGGATGTCCCGACCAAACTTCTTCAGGTGTCTTCATATCTAACGCTGTCGAAGGACATCTGTTTATCAGATATGCTGCTGTCGAAACAGCCTCAGCCCAAAACACCTTCTTTAATCCCGCACTAGTCAACATGCATCTAACTCTCTCCAAAATAGTTCGATTAAACCTTTTAGCCAAACCATTTTGTTGTGGAGTACCTGCGGTAGTTCTGTGCCTTGCAATACCAGAGGCAACACAAAAACTGTCGAACGCCTCATTGCAAAACTCAAGGCCATTGTCGGTTCTCAACCTCTTTACCTTTCTGTCAGTTTGATTTTCGACAAGAGTCTTCCAACTTTTGAAATTCTCAAAAGTTTCATCCTTAGTCTTCTGGATGAATACCCATAACTTTCTGGAATAGTCATCTACTATGGATAGAAAATACTTTGCTCCTGAATGTGATGGACACCTTGCAGGCCCCCAAAGATCAGCATGGATGTAATCAAGGGATCCATGTGTTCTTTGTTTGCCTTTGTTGAACTTCATTCTACAGGACTTTCCAAGTACACAGGGTTCACAAAACTTCAGCTTTTCGACTTTATCTCCACCAAGCAGATTTTGTTTCCCTAATTCAACCAGACCCCTTTCACTGACATGGCCCAATCTCATGTGCCAAATTTCTGTTTTCGACAAAGGTTTCGTGGATGCAACATTTGTCGAACCACTTACAACTTCAGCCTCAAGGGTATACAAGCCTTGTTTCTTCACGCCTCTCAAGACTTCCTTCGACCCTTTCATGACTCTTAGGATACTTTTCTCTCCTTGAAAAACATATCCTTTCTTGTCGAATTCACCAAGAGAAATCAAATTTCTCTTCAAATCAAGTACATACCTGACTTCAGTCAACAATCTTATTGACTCATCATGGAGCTTGAATCTCACAGATCCAACGCCTGCAATCTTGCAAGCTTTGTTGTTTCCCAGCAATACAGATCCACCATCTTGATCACATAATTCTTCGAACAAGTCTTTGTTTGGAGTCATGTGCCAAGTGCATCCAGAATCCATAATCCATTCCTTCGACGAGTTTTTGCTTGAAACCACAAGAACATCAGATGATTCGAAATCATCTTGGACAATAGTTGCGTTGCCATTATCCTTACCTCCATGATCTTTCAGGCGTTCAGGGCACACCTTTCTTGTGTGACCTACTTTCTTACAGTGATAGCATCTAATACCAGATGCATCACCACTATAAGACTTCGACTGTTTTTTACCTTTCCTCTTGTCGAATTTTCCTTTAACAGCCAAACCTTCACCAACCGTCGAAGGTTTATGCTCCTTACGTTCGTTCAAGTCCTTAGAGTACAAAGCTGATTGAACTTCTTCAAAGGTCAGGGACTCTCTTCCATACAAGAGGGTTTCTTTGAAGTGAGCATGTGATCTGGGCAAAGCGCACAATAATAACAGCGCTTGATCTTCATCATCAATCTTTACATCAATATTTTCAAGATCAAGAATCAGCTTGTTGAACATATCCAACTGCTCAGCCAACACTTTGTCTTCAATCATCTTGAATGAATACAAAGCTTGCTTCAGGTAGAGTCGATTTACCAGAGATTTGGTCATATACAAACTTTCAAGTTTCACCCATAACCCTGATGCCGTCGTCTCCTTTGATACCTGTCGAAGAACCTTATCACCAAGGCTCAACAAAATTGCACTGTGTGCTTTCTCGATCATGGCCGTCTTCTCTCTTTCTGTTAACGCAGCGTCCATCGCCGTCGCTCCCTTCAACGCTTCCAAACAACCCTGCTGAACCAGTAGGGCTTTCATCTTCAAGCGCCATAGACCGAAATCATTCACTCCGGTGAACTTTTCAATCTCATATTTTGTTGAAGGCATCTTCTCCACGCTCACCGCACCAATTTGTTGTGAATTCAATGCCAATAACAAAGTATAGAATAAGGGAGGAATAAAGAACAAGGAAGAAGAAGAACACAAGAATTGGTTATAACTGTTATTCTTTACTTTCTCTTAGAAAACAAGATTACAAGTTTACAAGAATAACAAATAACCCTCTCACCCTAAATTAGGATTTGCTGTATTGCAATGATGAGAGACTAGTATGCTATTTATAATAAAACCTAACATACTAACTAATGGGCTTTTTCCACAAGGCCCATTATACAAGCTAACTTAATAAACAAGCTAACTTAACAAATTAGGGTTTAAACACTAAAACCTAATTTAATAAGCATCTTCGACAAATACATGCTAGACCCTTTCTTCGACTACAGCATGTACTTCGATCATACTAGAGTTCGATCCAATATCCCACAAACAATAACAATAATAATAATAATAACAATAACAATAATAACAATAATAACAATAATAATAATAATAATAACAATAACAATAACAATAATAACAATAATAATAATAATAACAATAACAATAACAATAATAACAATAATAATAATAATAATAATAATAATAATAATAACAATAACAATAACAATAATAATAACAATAATAATAATAATAATAACAATAATAATAATAATAATAATAACAATAATAATAACAATAATAATAACAATAATAATAATAATAATAACAATAATAATAACAATAATAATAATAATAATAATAATAATAATAATAATAATAATAATAATAATAATAATAATAATAATAATAATAATAACAACAATAATAATAATAATAATAATAATAATAATAATAATAATAATAATAATAATAATAATAATAATAATAATAATAATAATAATAATAATAATAATAATAATAATAATAACAACAACAACAACAACAACAACAACAATAATAACAACATGTTCAAATTTCGCTAGCTCTTTCTGCATATTTTAAAATTTGTACTGGTGTTGAAAGAAGTGCAACAATGTTTGAACATAGTGTTCATCTGATATACAGTTATGTATCTTAGACGTGTCAGCAGGCTGCTCGAAGAAAATATTGAAGCTAACGCGGTAAAATGAAGACATCCTTAAATAAACTTGTTTGTATAGAGTACTTACAATGATTTGATCCCTCCAAAATTCGGGTAGCGGCTTTTTCTGCATTTAGAGAGGAAAAGAAGAATAAGTTATCAACATAAAGATGCACAACATTCTTCAACAACAATTTCAATGTTTTCAATATAAATTTGGGATGAAACTTAAGAAAATGTTTTTAATGATCCATGTGACACTTGCATAGACCTCGGCGGCTCATAAAAGACACTTTATCGATGAAACATGTCACCTATTACCTTGCAGTATTTTTGAAACATGCATTAGACTAACCAAATCAATAATATTAAGAGAGAAAAAATAGTGCATTGATAGTATAAAATTCACTATTAATCAATGACAATCATGTAAGTATCATGTAAATTCTAAAATATATATTTTAAAATATTTTTATTGAATATCTGTGTAATATTTTTTTACACCGGTTAATACACTATCATTAAACTCAACTATTAATTAATTATTGAACATATATACTAACCCTCAATTTCTCGTTATATAGTTTTGTTATAAGTCTTAGTTATTCTATCACCTACCATTTGCTGCAAGTGATGATCATCATATGAGTCACAAATACTTAGAATAAAAATGAAAAGATATATTTTTTAGTTTATTAAAGACCATAAAAATTATAAATAGAATGCAAGAACTTAAGGTTAATAGGTGTATTTTTCAATTTGTATAATTAAAGGCAATTGAAAAGTTACAAGCAATCACTAGAGACATGTATAATAAACATAAATTTATGGAAAGACTTCTTCAAAGTTTACCCATCCTCAACCTCTATATTAGATGTTTAAAAATAAGTCAAATGTATTATAGAGGTTTCTGGAATCGTTTCGTGCAAAACAGTTTATTTGAAAAGTATTTTTGGAAAACTGGAAATTCAAAATTTTGAAGAAGAAATTGATTATCTAGTTTGAGGAAATCGGTTTCTGTTGTGATTTTCAGTTTCTGGGTTTGCTCTTCAGTTGAGGAAATCATTTTCCCTGTTTTAGGAAACTGGTTTCTAGCGCGATAATTTTCTGTTTTTGGGACAGTTTGGTTTCAGTTGTGTTTTAAGTGTGTCCTATATAAGCTCTCTTGTAATGTGTGTTTTAGTTAATGTCAATTTTAATATTTCTCCTCAATTACTCTCTCTCTCTCTCAAATAATCTTCAAATTCTCTCTAACTTCATCTTCTCCAATTAATCACTTTTCACCATTAATTCACCAACTTATTTTTGTGTATGTTCCAACATTTGATATCAGAGTCTGATTCTGATCCATTAATCCGCTGCAAACATGTCTACCATTTCCAATGATCGAATCCTACCAATCTTCCAACCCTTGGCTCCAAGAACTATGACAAATGGTGCAAACAAATGAAAGTTTTGTTTGGGTATCAACATATTCTTGAAGTGGTTAACGATGGTGTTACACCACTTGGGGTAGAAGCTACATCTGCTCAACAAGCTACATTCAAATAAGATAAGAAGAAAGACTATAATGCACTCTTCTTGATACATTCTTGCGTCGACAATGACAACTTCGAAAAGGTTGGTGATTGTGCATTAGTGAAGCAAGCATGAGAGATCTTAAAGAAAGCTTATGAAGGAATGATAAAGCAAAGGTTGTGAGGTTACAAACTCACAAGAGGAAGTTTGATCTAGTGGAAATGGAAGAGAAGGAGTCGATCAATGACTATGTTACACGTATAATGCATTTGGTGAATTAAATTAAATCTTGCGGTGAAACCATGTCAGAGTAGAATGTTGTTGCAAAGATCTTACGTTCTTTAACGTCAAGATTAGACAATATTATGGTTGAAATCATAGAATCGAAGGACCTTCCTACATTGAGCAAATAAGGAGCTTCAAAGCTCATTAGAGGCTCATGAACAAAGGATGGATGAAAGAGGAAATGATAAAGCTATAGCGGATATTGCGTTGCAAGCACGGTTCAATAAGAAGAATAAGAGACTGAAAGGAAAATGGTCTTCAAAAGGGAAGACAAATTTCCAGAATTTTGGTGGAAAAGATTCACAAAATTCAAAGACTTTGATGACACAAAGAGGTGAGAGCAGCTCCAAAGGTAATGGTCAAGGTAACTACATCAAGAAGTTTAACAAGAGTGGTGTGAAGTGTTACAATTGTCACAAGCTTGGGCGTTTCGCAAAAGAATATAATGCGAAATCGAGAAAAAATCAAAGTGATAAAGCTAATGTTTCTCGAAAAGAGGTGGATGATGATAATACACTTCTAGTCATGATCATAAAGGAGAATTATGGAAAGGAAAAGTTGTTGGACAGAAGCAGTAGCAGTTGTCAGTGGCTGGGCAGCAGCGTCAGTAGTGTAGAAAATTTTGCATAAACGCGTTCAGAGTAAAATGTAATGGTGATTGTTCGAGATGTAGTCCAAGGAAGTGATGAGTGATACTTGGATTCCGGTTTTTTAATGCATATGACTGGTATAAAGGATTGGTTTGTCAAAAGCAATCAAGCCACAAAGAATAGAGTAAATTTTATGGATGACACCACTTTAGCGGTCGACGGTGTGGGTGATGTTTTGATCATGAAGAAGGATGTGAGTCATTCCTTGATCAAATATGTGCTATACAATCCTGGAATTAAATGTAATCTCTTGAGAATTGGCCAATTTCTTGAGAAGAATTACATAATTCGCATGGAAAATAAGATTTTGTGCATTTTGGACCGAAATGGAGTTTTAATTCTTAGAGCACCCATGGCTGCAAATCGTACTTTCAAGATAGAGTTGAAAGTGATGGATCACAAGTATCTTGCTACAACAGAAAGTCGTGATGAGTGGTTGTGGCATTACCATTTTAGACATCTCAATTTTCGAGACCTCGACGAGTTACAAAGGAATGGTATGGTGACCGGGCTTCCCAAGATCAAAATTCCAGCTGAGATTTGTGAAGAGTGTGTTCAAGGGAAGAAACACAAGAATAGTTTCAGCAAGGATACATGTCATATGATCAAACATCATCTTGAGATCGTGTACTCTAATGTTTGTGGTCCAATACAAGTCGACTCGTATGATGGAAATAGGTATTTTGTCACATTTATTGACGATTTTAGTAGGAAGCTATGGATTTATCTAATCAAGAGGAAAGATGAGGTGTTTGATGTGTTCAAATGTTTTAAATCCATGGTGGGGCGACAAAATGGTCACAAGTTGAAAATTCTCAAAATCGATGGTGGAAGCGAGTATACCTCGAGTGATTTTGGGAATTATTATGATGTTAAGGGTATAGTACGTGAAGTTGTGCCACCTTATATGCCTCAAAAAATGGTGTTGCCGAGAGAAGAAATTATTCAATAATGAATATGGTTCGTAGCATGATGAAGGGAAAAAGCTTGTCGAAGGAACTATGGGGTGAAGCCGTGTCTACAACCGCATATTTGTTGAATAGATGACCTACTAAGAATCTGGACAAAGTGACTCCAGAAGAGGTATAGTCTGGACATAAACCAAGTTTGAGTCATTTGAAAGTTTTCGGTTCAGTAGCATTTTGACATATTCCAAGTCAGCTTCGAAGGAAGTTGGATGATAAATGTGAGATGATGTTACTTGTTAGTTATCATCCTACTGGGGGCTACAAGTTGTTTGATATGAGTAGCAAGAAGATTTTGATAAGTCAAAATGTGGTCGTGGATGAGTTGAGGTTGTTTGACAGCAGAAAAAAATCCATGACAGCATTGGAAACCGATTTCCTAGATGAGGGTAACTGGTTTCCTTCGCAATTTTAGCATCCTGAAGTTAATGGAACTAAAATTTATGAAGAAAAAACTAGTTCCCATATTTTTGGAAACCGATTTTCCACAGGAAAATGCAGAAATGCAGAATTCTGCAGATACAGTTCAGCAGTCGGTCGAAGTTGAAAATGGTGAATCCCGTAGACGACCAACAAGGCGCAGAGGTCTACCTCAGAGGCTCCGAGATTGTGAAGTATTCCATGATAATGAGATTAACAATGAAGGTGATCCTATTCACTTTGCGCTTATGGCCGAATCTGAGCACGTGAGCACAAATGAGGCATTAAGTAATTCAAAGTGGGTGTGTGCGATGAAAGGGGAGTTGGAATTGATTGAGAAAAATAGTACTTGGGAGTTGGTCGATTTACCGGAATGGAAAAAGCCAATCGGAGTGAGATGGGTCTATAAAGTGAAGGCAAATCCAAAAGGAGAAATCGTCAAGCATAAAGCCTGACTAGTTGCGAAGGGATTTTTGCAAAGATAATGTCTAGACTATGATGAGGTGTTTGCACCTGTGGCTAGATTAAAAACTATACGGTTGGTTGTTGGTATTGCGAATAGCAATAATTGTTCAATGTATCAAATGGATGTAAAATCCTCATTTTTTTAATGGTCCACATGAGGAGGAAGTCTATGTAGAGCATCCCCTTGGTTTTGTGGTGAAGAATCAAGAGGGAAGAGTCTATAAATCGAAGAAGGCACTCTATGGTTTGAAACAAGCACCTAGAGCTTGGAACAAATGTGTAATACAGTGGGAGAAATGACTTGTTTTTGTGTTTTATTGCAAATGTTACGGATAGCAAGAGTCGTCACCAAATTTTCTTTATCCAATAAGGAAAGGGTGAAAAGAACAGGAAAGACCTTTGAGATTTTTGAGTTCGGGGGGTCGATTATGAAAAGGGAAGGTGTTAACACCCTTTTCATTCGTAGTTATCTATGGACTCTTAATCGCTAGCTCACTTTTTGAAAATGCTTTGTGAATGTGTGTTTGAAAATATTTTGCCAATAGTAAGGCAAGACTTTGTAATGATTCTCGTTCCAGTTTTTGAGAATGTGTACAAAGTGTCTGTTTGAAAATATTTTTGAGTGTGATTTTGAAAGATGTTTTTGTTTTGAAATGTTTGTGAGCAAGCGACTACGAACGTTCTACCTGCTCAAGATCTTTATTGTACTTTCCCTCCCCTTTAGATAGTGTTATCCTACCATTAGTTAGTAGGAAGTGTAGCGGTAGAAATGTTTAAGACTAAGCCATGAGATTGACTAGACTTGTACAAATCAAAATAAAATCACCACCGCACTTTATTATTTCCAAAGGAATGGGAAAAGAGAGAATAACCCAAAAGAGAGGGAAAGATTAAAGGTAAGGGGGTTGGTTATGCAAAGGGAAGGTATTGTCACCCTAAACATCCATGGTACTCCGTATTAACCTCTTTGTAATATCTGTATATTTTGGTTATGAAATGTTGTATAAAAATGGATGGTGGAGGTGAGAAAAGAAATATATTTTTATGGTTTTTGCACCCGCCGCGGTTGCGAACCTTTAGTGTCTATGTACCACGTTTCATGCAATAGGGGATCAGGGTACACGTAGTTCCTCTTTAAAAAATTTAAAATGTAAGTGTGTTGGTTAATTTTTATGAGACAAAACATCATCGTCATTGTCCATGTGGAAAACATACCTACTACCCACAATCATGAGAAAGCGGAATTTGCATCATCTCAAAGTGGAGGATATGGCTTGGATTTTAAAATCAATTATGCCTCACTCAACACCCAAGTGGAAAATCTCTCTTCACTACATATTGTAAAAGTATAGTTGTTTGCATCACTACAAGGATTGACAAGAGTATAATCTTTTGAGAAAGGTTTTAAAATAAGAAAGCCAAAGTGGCAAAAATGATTTGAAATGAGATTGATTTACTTTTAGTCTTATCACAAAAAAAATCATGTCAAAATATTATTAAGTTGATTGAAGTTTATTCATGAAATTGTTTTTTGAAAATGTGTGGACCTAAGTCCAATTTTATTATGAAAGTGGTTCAAGTTTCAAAACAAGGAGAGTTTTCAAAAGGAGGAAGAAGATTTTTGAAATTTAAGAAGATGGGAGGAGAAGAAGAGACTATCCTAAAACATAAGGTAAAATCTAGGGATAGGAACCATCTAACCAACAAGAAGCCAACACTTGACATTATGAGTCAAGATAGAATTCTCATTCTTTGGATTGAAACCAAGCAAGCAAAGATATTAGACCTCTTTAGAGAACCAAACTTCAACGTGCTTATAAAGCTCAGGTCTACTTTGTCGAGCAAGCCTTGCATATTTTTTCATAACCCAAATTCTTGCAAGCAACTGTTGTCGATAAATCTTGTGGATATCAAACCTCGACGATAAAATTTTATGTATCGTTCTCTTTGAAGTTCGCCTATTTCCCCTTGCCGGAACACGAGATGGCTCGTGTCGGGTTCTTCTTGGTTTGGTGAGTTTCTTCCGCATGGTGGATTCCTTCGGGTGTCCATGATTGTGTTTTTGACAATGAAGAAAATGTAATGGTGATGAAGGAATGGAAGGAAGGTGGGTGGTAGTGGTGAAAACTAAAGAATGGAAGAAGGGTTTAAATAGATGGATTTTATGAGTGGGAAATGAATGAGGTTTATGAGAAATTTTGAATAGAGGAGGTTATAGACATTATGGATGAATGGAGTAATGGGAGTTTTTTGTGGGTTGTTAAAGAATAATGAAGTAGTGGGAGTAAAATGAATGGGTGAGGTTCTTGGTCAAATTTTCGTTTAATGGTTCAAACGGTCACAGGAAGGAATCGTGAGAGACAGGGACTGACATTCATCACGCGTTTCCTGACGTTCGTCAGGGTCAAAGGGACATGCTTCCTGACGCTCGTCACATTCTTCCTGACGTTCGTCAGGGTCAAAGGCGCGTGTTGTGGTTGTCTGACCGCGTGCATGTTATCTTATTGGACGTGCAAATTAAAGCATTTTTTATTTATTCATATAGTTTAAATATTGTTACATGGTTTATATATTTATATGAATAGTTAGTGGCACACAATTTGTAGGGTATATGATAGGAATTATTATTGATACATTGAAAAATATAGATAATACGTCTATTCGATAATATTTAGTGCATACAATCGAGTGTTAGTATTGTAATCAATATTTCGTGGAATTAGTGTAAGCGTATCAATATGATGCTTTGAGTAGAATCGGAGGAATGATAATCGAATAAATTAAAAATTAACTAAAAATAGAAATTAACCAAATACGAAAAATATAGAAATTAACCAAAAACGAAAAATAGGAATATGAAATGCGAAATGAAGTAAATAAATAAATACTATTGAATGAAATAAATATCCGAAAAATTTAGAACCGATTGTAACAAAATATCCGAAAAATATGAGCATCAAAATAATAATGTAACCCCCCCCCCCCATACTGAGAACAAATAGTGTCCTCACTAGGGAGGCACAGGAACAAAACTAGCGATCACGTGGACCTCCTGGAAGTGGAGCAGTAGAGTGCAAATGCTGATAGATATGGTCGAACGGCTCAGTGACGACATCCATGAAACAAAAGAAATCACGGTGAAGTGTTTCGATGTCGTCTCTAATAGCGGTGAGCTCTCCTCGGAGCGCAGTAACATCAGAATGCAGTGTCTCAGTTGTATGTGCGTGTTCTACCATTGGAACATCGAGTTCTTCGGTAACAGGGGAAGGTGTAGGGTCGTCTAGTGGAGTATACTCATGGTAACCAGGAGGTGTGGAAGGGTAACTCTCCTCTCTCTCAGGGTCATGCTCATCTGTCTTCTCGAGGTTATACAACCAGTTTTTCTTGTTATGGACGCTCGTGTTCTCTGGGCTAGGCAAGGTAAATTAGTAGACAAGATCATTTCGCACTAGAAGCTGAAAGTGAGGTGGGTCTAGGTTACCTATGAGAGTAATGTTAAAACAGAATGGTATGTCCATGGTATGGTATCTGCCATATGGCGTAAGGCGTGATAATGATGATCTCAAGGATAATGCCTCGGCTATCATGGTGACTAGCCCGCCGACACAGATAGGTCTATGGGTACACTGGGCTATGGCAAACATATTGGCGATCATAAATGATGCACCAACTATGGGTCTAGACTGGAAAGCACAATATATAATAAATAGATCATCCCTAGAAACTGAGTGACGGTTTATAGGTTTTCCGAACAGGGTAAAAGCTAAGATGTGGTGGAAATACCTAATGGCTGGGTTATGGATATCAGTCACATCCAGGCAGTTCGGGTCCTCAGGGTACTGACCAGCTATATCCCTCCAAAAATGGTTTAGCTCGAAATTAAGATAGTCGTCTTCCTGGGTCTCCATGTGAGCATCTACGGATCTAGGAAATCCTAGCAGCTCAGCAAGACGACAAACGGTGAAATGGTGGGTAAAGCCGAATAGTCTGAAGGACATTTGTCCTCTACTACGCCCTAATCCTCGGGTAGGTTTATAGTGGAGTGAGCTCAGGAACTCTAGGGTAAGGTTTCGATAGTGGGGTACTTATGGGCAAGGAATCCTTCCCAACCTATCTGGTTAAACAAAAAATCAACACTCTCCCTAATACCTAGAACTGTTAACATGGGATCATGCACATAAGTCGTCAAATTCATCTGGCGCTGAGCTAGTATCTCATAACGCCTCTGTTGGGCCCCAGTAGCGAAGGTGATAGTATCCATAAGTTAGTCTAGCTAGTTAGTTCCTATGAGTCGGTACTAAAATTAGTAAATAAAGAAAATAAAACAAATAAAATATGAAATGATAATAATCTAGGAATCGTAATAATAATCAGAATAAAAAATAAAGAGATTTTAAAAGAAATTAAATAATAAATGAAAAACTTGTGGGTTATGTTGTACCCAAAAAATTTCCCTCTCTCTTTTTCACAAGAAATCACAGCTTCAGGCTTTTCCTGATTTTTCAGATTGGTTTAAGAATCGGTCAAACAGACTTTTCTCATCAGTCAGACAAAATTAGGGTTTTTCATTGATTTTGAATCAGTCAGACAAAATTAGGGTTTCTTTTGATTTATTTGAGTTTGGCTCAGGGTTTGATCAAGCAGACGCTTCTTTAACCTTAAATCAAGAATTAGGGTTTGCACGCGCATTCTCAGAAGAATTTGAATCCACAGTGTCTTAATTGGCTGTCACACTGCTTTGACGCCTGATTTCATTTTGTTTCTCAAAACCTGAACCTCTGGATTAGAAGCTGAGGCTTCTGGTTGGAAATTTGCAGTGTTTGGTTTAATCAGTAGAAGGAAAGGCATATGGACGTTTGTTTGATTAACTGTGCAATGTTTATGGTTAATTGGAACGCCGGGTTTATTATTGGTTAATGCGAAGTTGCAAGACTACGATGTTTATTGATAATTTATAGTTTCTAAAGTTAAGATTATTGGGAAAAGCTTCCAATTATTATGACTTAAGAAATTTAAATAATTAAATAAGCAATGGCAGAAGAATTAAAAGAGATATTTGACAAAGAAATTTTTTTATTCATTTTTAATTGTTTGTTACAAATATTATTTGAACATTGTAAATTTATTTACAATTGTTTACAATAATATTATTACAATGATTAAAAGTAAATTAAAACTATATCCTAATTCTCTGGAAATCTTCATCTTCTACTAATTGCATCCTTTGTTCAACTGATCCTTATCTGCAAGGACAAAAAAGAAAGAAATCAGTACAGATAAATTAAAGGCATTTTCAGACAGTTAATCATAAAAACTCATCATTAAAGATTTTGGCCGGAATCAGTTTATTCGTCCTCTCTGCAAATCGCAAGAAGATGTCTCTTCTTGGTTCACAAAGAGGAAAGCAATTTATTTGCAAGCATATGAATTATTTTGCAAAATGCACAAAGCTGCATAAATTCAAATTGCAAAGTGTCAACAAATTCAAACAAACTGCACATGGGCAAACTGAATGTGCCAAACAATTACAAAGTTCAAACTGAATTATATTATCAGACTAGGCAAACCAAAGGGGCAAACTAAGTCACAAGTATAAAGCTGTCAACAAAACAATGTCAACCAAGCTGTAAACTGTCAAAAAGTGGTCAACAAGTACACAAAAGCAATGCAAAAAAACAGGAAGTATGCAGAGGAAAGACAAATGAAAGCAAGCTTGTGAGAAGGGCATTTTTATTCATAATTTTCCAGGCCAAAATCTTTTCAGAAAAAAAGAGGCATTCTAAGCAAAGATGTGCTTTCTGTGGAGAGAGAAAAAGAGAGAAAAGTAGCAGGCTTACAGTTTTCCAGGCAGGCTTAGAGATAAAAATAACAAAATCAGAACACTGTCAGAGGGGGGCAGAATACATACAGAAGAAGATATCACAAAAAACTGTAAACCTCAAGCTTTGCAACCTGTTAAAACATTGAAGTCTGTTCCAAGCTTGGATCCTAAGAAAACAACAAACAGCCTGCCTGTTACATAACATAAACGAGGAGCCTAACAAACACACCAGAAAAAATCCAAGCAAAAACACAAGCCTGTTTCAAAGCATCCTGCATCAAAGCCTCTCAAAAAACAAATAAACTTCAAACTGCCTCAAGCTTAGAAACTAGGCTCACTCAAACCTGTTACAGCATGGAAGCCTGCCTTTAAACCTGTTCAAGACTTCAAGCCTGAACCAACGAAACCCTAAACAAAAACTTGTGAAACCCGGTTGGGCCTCTGCCCCATCCAAACCCTTAAGCCCAACGAAACTGGCGTGTACACCCCCCTGTTCCTTGATTCTATTGTTTTTATTTTTGGGCCCAGCATAATGCCTAAAGCCCATTTGACTCTTTTTTTTATTATTTAAACTAATACCCTATTTTCTTTTTATTATTTATTATCACTTTATTTTTCCTCTTTTGTATATAATTTAAACTAATATTTTTTGTTAAATAAAAAGAATACATTAACTTTTGTGTATAAAATTTTCTTAAATACTTTTTTTATTTTATTTAGTACAATTAAAAATACATGAGAATAGAATTTTGAGTTAAATAATTTTCTTGTATATAAAACATTAACAAAAATATGTAAGTAATAGATTTTCCTTATTAAAGTTAAAACACTTTTCTTTAAAACTTTTGTTTATATAATTAACAAAAAGCACAAAAATAAATAAAATACTTAATAAATATATTAGGTTAATATTTGCATCATTTGTAAATAATCATGTGCATCTTACATACTTTTATTTCTCTTTGATTCTTATACATTGCTATATTTTACATTGAGAATATGGTTCGATTTGGTTGTAAATGATATTTGGACACTACTATTCCGACAAGTCTCATCCCCCATTTATAAATATTTGTATCCCCATCCCCATAATCATGTTGTAATAATTTAGGACTTTAAATTTCCGCATTTAAAAGCTTTCAAATTATGCCATGATAGACCTAGGGTTTGTATGTAAATAAAACCAACAAATAGCTTGACTAATACAAAGACAAGAAAGGCATGAAAATGGACAACACCAATCACACTTGCACCCCTAGGGTTACTCCACCTGTTGCCTTCAAAAATGGGCCATGTTGCATGTTGAGTGTCTTTGGCAAAACAAAACAAATCAAATGATCATAGTCCCTCGATGACGCTTTCGAAGTTGCCTAAAAAATGATCGAGTCCCTTAAAGGAAAAATTGACAATGACACTTGGCACTATTGCATTCATGGTCTAAACGATGACCCGCGCCCGTCCCGTTAACATCCTAACGCAAGGTTGTTCACCAAATACAATGGTGAAACAACACTGTTAAAAGGGTTAAAACATGAGAAAGATCTTTGAGTAAATTTATAGGGTAGACAACTCTTAGTTACTTGATCAAACTTGCAAAACACACTTGCCTACTTTTAAAATACACTCCACAACACAACTTTCAAAACAACTTTCAAAAACATTGGAATATTTTTTCAAAAAGACAAACACCATTGCATATACTCAAACAAGAGTCATTACAATGGTTACCTAGACAAGGCATCTTTTTCAAAACATTTTCAAAAAACAACACACACAAAGCACCATTTCACACAATTGAAAAGCAAAGGCAAGTGATCTAAAACAAGTAACTAAGAGCCCATGGATAACCATGGATGAAAAGGGTGCTAACACCT
This sequence comes from Vicia faba, assembly GCA_948472305.1. Classification (NCBI taxonomy): domain Eukaryota; kingdom Viridiplantae; phylum Streptophyta; class Magnoliopsida; order Fabales; family Fabaceae; genus Vicia; species Vicia faba. The sequence continues at coordinate 1,009,680,591 of OX451735.1, forward strand.
TCCCTTTTCATAATCTACCCCCCGCACCCACGAAAACATCTCAAAGGTTTTTCCTGTGCTTTTTAACCTTTCCTTTAGGATAAAATAAAAAGTCGGTGGCGACTCTTGCTAAACTGAACAAGTGCAAATACAAACGCAAAACCTCAAGTCAGTTCTCCCACCGTATCACAGAACTGGCGACTCTGCTGGGGAATTATCTAAAAGTGGGGTTACCTTAGGGTTTTAAATCACCCTTTTGCATGATTAATTATTTGCTTTGATTGCTTTACCTTTGTGGTTCTTTTGTTTGGGCTTGAAATCCTACACCCGGATTTGGGAAACATTCATAGATAGCAATACGTTGTGGAAACTGTGCGGGGTATACCGACACGGTTGAAGTAATAGCTATATTAGTGCGACATATTTGTGAGTACCGGTAACCCTTGAGTTCAATCAAGGAGAGTACGGGGCCGCTGAGTGATGTCACTAAGCACTAATGACCTAGAACCTTACTTGACCATCTTGGCCTTTTATTAGGGGTAGTGAGATGACCGGCTTTGGTGCAATCCGAAGTTGGTAGATACTCGATACTACACTCATTGAGGGTTGTTTTCTTGGAATATTTTGGTCGCTAGTTAAGTGGCTAAACCAAAACAATGAACATGGAAAACAATCCAATGATATTGAGATCCTTAGAACCCGGTTACTATTTATAGGACAGGTTTTTAAGCCAATTACACTCAAGAGGGTACTTACCTATGAAACCTCATGCAAGCCTGAAATTAGGGTTTTGTGTGAATTGCTTGTACATGTGTTTGTGCATACATCATAAACATCATAAAGCATCATATGCATTCACTAACCATTTCAAGGGTTTGGATCTTCATCTTTGTTCTTGTTTTGTAGGTCATGGAAATTCTTAGCAGGAAAACTATCCAAGTCAACCTTGTGAGAATCCCTCCTCAACTCAAGGAGCTCACATCCAGAATTCCAGAAAGCTCTCTCTTCAGTGAAAGACATAGTAGACTGCTCAGCCTAGTCAACACCAGCATTGAAGAAGACATGGTGAACGTATTGTTCCAATTCTTTGACCCCCTTCACCACTGTTTCACATTCCCCGACTACCAATTGGTACCTACTTTGGAGGAATTTTCTCAACTCCTGAGAATTCCTATTCTTAATCAACTACCCTACAACGGTACGGAAAAAGAACCAAAGCCTGAAGATGTTGCTCAAGTACTACACTTGCAACCATCTGACATTATGGGGCATTGGGAAACTAGAAGTGGTGTCAAAGGCTTCTTGGCAAAATTCTTGTTTGAGAAGGCACAAGAGTGTTGGAATTCATTGGATCTACAAGCCTTTGAAGAAACTGTGGCACTTCTCATTTATGGGTTGGTCTTGTTCCCAAATCCTGACCAACTTATAAATGTCAATGCTGTCAAGATTTTCCTATCCAGGAATCCCATACCTACATTGCTTAGGGACATCCTCCACTCATATTACACACGAACAATTAGGAAGAGAGGTGTTCTCATATGCTGTACTCCTCCCCTTGCAAGGTGGTTTATTTCTCACCTTCCACAATCTGTTTTGAAGAATGAGCAAGGCTTAAGGTGGTCACAACGATTGATGGCCCCCATACATTCTGATGTACATTGGTGTTCTCGGTCTAGAGAAAATGTCGTCATCGTCGATCGTTGTGGTGAGTTCCCTAATGTTCCATTACTTGGCATTAGAGGAGGCATTACCTACAACTCTTGTCTAGCTTTGAGACAATTTGGATATGCACGGAGAGACGGCCCTCATGACATGCTGATTCCTGACCTAGTTTTTGACTTCGACAACGATGCGCAAGGACTTCGCCAAAGATTCATCAGAGCTTGGAGGATGCCTAACAAGGTAGATAGCAAGACACTGGGGCATAAGAACTCCATCCCTCTTGAGCCTTACCTCAAGTGGGTGCGAGCCCGAGCCCAGAGTCTTATGATGCCTTACCCTCACATTCTCCCTTTGATCAAAGAGCCTGTTAAGGAAGGAGAGGTTCCATACACCATCCTACATCCTGACATGCCAACATCATGGGAGGAGATGCATAAGAGTTGGATCCAACTCAAGGAAGAAAGGGATACTTTTGAAGCCAACTTCTACGCCAGTGAGAAGAAGGTTTTGGAGCTTACCCGCCGGCTTCACGAGGAGGAGACCCTCAACACTTACATCGCACCAAAGAGGATGCGCAACGTCTTTTTACCTTAAGAAGTTTTTGTAATATTTGGCCCATGGGGCATTTATGTACTGACAAATTTCTTCTTATTAATATGACGTGTGTTCTTTTTGTTTGCAACAACTTTGAATTTCTAAATCCTTGAATGCATTGCATGAATAAACATATCATTCATCATATGCATAAGCAGGTCTTCACACCAGGTTTCCTTATCTTTCTGTTGTTTATTTCAATAAGATGGATCTTGAACAGACGGTCAAAGATCTGCAGGCACAAAACTCGCAGTTTCAATAGCTCCTTATGACCTTGGCAAAGGGTCAGGAGGATCTTAAAGCACTGTTAGGGAACAAAGAGCAAGAAAAAGGAAAAAAGAAGAAGAAAAGAGTTGGGGTAGCTACACTGGGAAGAAGATTTGAGAATGAAGCTAGGAGAGTTCTTGAATTCCCCTCCATATCTGATGAGAGGACCGGTAAGGGAAATGGAGATGCACTACCTTCTGAGTCCGAGGCTGAAGAGGAAGAGGTTGAGGAATATGAAGACTATTCGGAGCAGCAATACCCGCCAGCGGACGACAAATACAAAAACCTGGAGGATAGACTGGCCGCTATGGAGCTGCAAAGGGTTCTTGGGTTAGATTTTGAAGAATTGAGATTGATTGCTGGGATTGTGATCCCTCCAAAGTTTAAGGTACCAACTTTTGCAAAATACGACGGTCTGTCTTGCCCGAAGATGCACCTGAGGTCATATGTCAAAAGAATTCAACCTCATACATTCGACAGAAATCTTTGGGTACACTTCTTTCAGGACAGCCTGTCCGATACACAGCTGGATTGGTTTTACCAGCTTGAGAGGTCAGAAGTGCATAACTGGGAAGACTTGTCAGCTGCCTTTTATCGCCAGTATCAATATAACGCCGACTTGGCGCCAACCCATACTCAGCTACAAAGTATGGGAATGGCCTCAAATGAGGGGTTCAAAGAATACGCCCAGAAATGGCGCGACTTGGCCGGTAGGGTGCAACCACCGCTTTCAGACAGGGAGCTAGTTGATATGTTCTTGGGGACCCTATCTGGCCCTTTCTTCAACCATTTGATCGAGAGCTCTTCCGCAGGGTTTATTGAATTGATTCTGACTGGCGAGCGGGTGGAAGCTGGTATTAAGAGTGGGAAGATTCAAAGGGATGTCTCTGCATCTACAGTCGTTAAAAAGCCATTTTCGGCCAAGAAGGAAGCAGCTGTTGTGTATTCTCAAAAAGGATTGGGGAGAACTGAGCGACGACCGACTGTAGGGGCCGTGATGATTCAAAATTCGTCAAATGATCAGCCCCGTACCAATCAGTCTAGACCTAACCAGCAACGGGTAGAACGGCCACAACGGCAGTTCACCCGCATCAATATGACGCCTGCACAAGTTCTTCCCCATTTGTTGAAGTTGAATCTGACTGGTTTAAAGGAGGCGCCGAAAAAACCTAACACCACATCTCCATACTATCATGCCAATGCCAAATGTGCCTATCATTCTGACAGCTCCGGACATGACACCAACAATTGTTGGGCGCTAAAGAATAAAATTCAAGACTTGATAGATGCAAAAGAGGTTGAGTTCGACGCCCCCGAGAAGCCGAACTTAATATCTGCTCTGATGCCAAAGCATGGCCATCATGTTCATGTTGTTGAAGAAGATATGTATGTTTCTGCTGTTGATGATCTGGTAACTCCATTACTGACAATCAAGTTGAATCTGTTGAAAACTGGGATTTTCCCAGGTTGTAGAGAAGATTGCTACCTTTGTTCCTCCCTACCAACTGACTGTCCATTGCTGAAGATAGGCATCCAAGGCCTAATGGACAACCAACAAATTCTTTTCGAAAAGATTCCTGCTACTCCAACTCCTATCAAGGAAGTTTCAATAATCACCATTTCCGCCAATCTTTCCAAGGTCCCCAAAAGGCCTGTTAAGATTACATCAGTTCCAAAGATTGCACCTCTGAAAATAACCATGCCTGGGCCCGTCCCCTACAAATCTGACAAATCGATACCGTGGAATTATGGTGGAGAAATCTACTACCACGGTGTTAAACAAATTGAGATAACTGAAGAGAGCTCTGACGAAGAAACTACCAACATTGGAAACATTGCCGGTACGAGCAAGATTACACGAAGTGGGAGAATTTTCTCTCCAGAGATTGCCCCTCCAAAGGCAATCTTTGGACCCTCAGCTGCTGCCAAGGTTACTCCTGCACTGATAAAACTTTCTGCAAGAACTCCGTTGATTGAAGAAGCTGTTATTCCTGTGGTTGTCACTCCTGCTGCTACTGATAAGGGGAAAGGGATCCAAGATGATCTCGTTAGGACGAGGGCTCAGCCATTGGTCATCCCTGAAACCTCTAAGAAAGAAATGGAGGAGATTCTGAAAATAATTAAGAAGAGTGATTATGATGTGGTAGAGCAACTGGGGAAAACCCCCTCGAAGATTTCCATGTTAGCATTGCTGCTTTGTTCGGAGGCTCATGCCAAAGCCTTGATAAGGTTTTTGAAGACAGCCCATGTGCCCCAAGAAACCTCAGCTGATTAATTCCAAGATTGTGTAGCCAGCCTTACCGCCGACAACGGCCTGGGTTTCTCTGATGCTGACCTGACTCCGAAAGGAAGAAAGCACAACGACGCATTGCATGTGTCAGTTGAATGCCGAGGAACCACTCTCGCCCATGTCTTGGTCGACACTGGTTCTTCTCTGAATATGCTACCTAAGAAAGCTCTGGACCGATTGGACTGTGAAGGCTTGGAGTTGAAACCAAGTAATATCATTGTCAGGGCCTTTGACGGGTCTAAAAGAATGGTGCATGGGGAGGTCGACATTCCCATCAAGGTAGGCACTGAAGTGTTCCACTCAACCTTCTATGTGATGGACATCCGTCCGTCATACTCTTGCTTGCTAGGGAGGCCATGGATACATAATGCTGGGGCAGTGACTTCCTCTCTACATCAGATGCTGAAATACCCTGTTAAGGGAAAAATCATAACTGTACACGGTGAGGAGGAGTACATGATCAGTCATCTGAATTCCTTTCGATATGTGGAAGTGGATGGCGAATTCATTGAAACACCCTTTCAACACTTTGAGGAAGTGTCTCCCGAGGTGGCAGTAGCAAAGGCAGTAGCTGAGGTACCCAAGTAGGTGGCCAGGATGGCATCTCTGAAAGACGCAAAGGCTGCAATGAAGGAGGGAAAAAGCACAGTGTGGGGTCAGTTTCCTGACTTTCCCCACAAGACAGACAAGTTTGGGTTGGGATTTACCGCTGCGGGGCAAAAAGCTATGCGTCGCTCAAAAATTGAAAAGACACCCATCAAGATTTCTCCTCATGGAATCAATGCTTTGGAAGACGGAGATGAAGAGGGTAACTGAAATTCTGGCAGCAGATACTCAATGTCACAGTGAATGTTATGACACCGTATCTGACTTTCTATAAGACAGTAAATCAAAAAGCAGTAAAGAACACAGTCAATTGTTTACCCAGTTCAGTGTGAAACAACACCTACTCTGGGGGCTACCAAGCAAGGGAGGAAATTCACTATAAGAGATATTAATTCAGGAATAAACCAACCAGTTTATCTCCTTCACTTAAGACCTACCCAGTGCAACTTCAATCTAAGTTCAACTTAAACCTGAGTTTCTACTCACTCCCCCTCAATCACAACGGTGATACTAAACAATTGACTAATGAAATTATGAAGACACTCTTCAGAACATACACTTAATTTTGCTTCACAGCTTTTAATCAAGTAACACAAACACTCGTGCTTCAAAGCTTTGAGTGATACATAAACCTAACTTGACCTTGCTTCAAAGCTTTAATCAAGTGACACAAACACTCGTGCTTCAAAGCTTTGAGTGATACACAACCCTTACAATCAAAACCTACTCCAAGTCACTTATCACAATGATACTTGCTTGGATTACAATAGTTAAAACTATACAGCCCCTTGTTAATCTTCTGTCAAAAAGTTGAGTTCACCAACAACCTTCCTGTTGAATATATAGGCAGTTGTTCTTCAGTTAGGGCTTCCACGAAAATAGCTAGGGTTAATTAGGGTTAACCTCAAGACTTGGTCACAAGACTTTATCAACCAGATTAGGGTTAAGCCAAGTTAACCTAAAGTCCACGTGAGATTCTGTTCTGGAATGTATGAACCATATTCCTGAAAAATCTCAGAATTAACAAAACTGCATAACTGTTAGATCAGTACAGGATGTCTTAACATTGGTTATGACAACAAGAATCCTGTTTACTGATTTTGGTAGAATGTAATAAATGTGATCATTGCATAATGATCAGCTACACACTCATAATGAGCAGCTACTGTATGCCATTCTTTTTCTGCAGAAAGTACCTAGTAACCCAGAATGTTATGACATCAGTCATGACATTCACATACCTGGTTTTACCAAAAATACATGCCAATAACCAAACACTTACAAACTCCCCCTTTGGCAAATTTTTGGCTAAAACCCCTAAACAATCAGAGATTAGAGAGCAGCAGAAATAATATGTCTGCAGAAAAAATAATGTCTACCAAGTATAATTAACACAAAATCTTCTCCCCCTCTTTAGCCATAAATAGGCCAAAGATACATGTACTTTTAGGTTATACAGTCATCCAAAATGAATAATAAAAACAAAAAAAATCTGAAATCACTTGCAGCAACAGGTACCAGCAGCAAGCTTGACAACTCCACTGATCTTCAAGCACTGTCATCTTCAGAGGAGGCACTATCTTCAGCATTAAGCTGATCTTCAGCAGCATCTTCTTCCCTTCTTTGTCCTTCAGTCTCCTCCTGTTCTAGTCTAGCAATTAGGTTCTCAAGAGTCCTTTTCCTTGTCTCCAGCTCTTTGCAGGTTTCCTTCAGCACAACTATAACATCAGATTTCTTGGACTGAGTTTTGACAGTTGATGTCTCAGCTGATGTCATGACAATGTCAGGAACATGAGTTCCCTGAAATAGCTTATAGTGCAACCCAAGAGCAGGGGCTCTTTTGCATACAATATCTTTTTCAACTAGAATGTCAGGATACTGAGCAAGGACAATACCACATAGGAGGGAGGGAAAGGTAATATGGCCTTTAACAGCATAGCTTCCAGCATGTTTTAAAGTTTGATCAAAGATATACCTGCCATAGTCAAATTTTGTCCTGGTTCCAACAGCATAAATGAATCTTCCCAATCCTGTGGAGATGGTTGATTTATGGTTGGTGGGAGCCCAGTTGGCTGCACCAATCTTGTGCAGGATGGCAAATTTCATGCTTAGTTTGCTTGCATTCAGCTTGCCTTTTAAGGGCCAGCTCTTGACTTGATTTGCAGTGATGATTTGGCATACTTGGTTGTCATTAACCTCTAGTTCAAGGCAAGCCTCATCTGGTCTTCCTAGGAATTTGTTTATTTCAGAGGGAGAGAAATTTACCTTTCTTCCTCTCACATAGACACACTTAAAGTTAGCTGACCTTCCATCAGCACATCCATCAGATAAATTCACTATGAATTCTTTGACAAGATTTTCATAGCAGTTGGTAAACTTTACCACAGTATTCATTAGACCAGCAGTTTTGATTAGGTCCATGATCTCCTTACATTCCATGGCACCATTGTTCAGTTCTCTTTCCAAGGCTATTCTTTTCAAACAAACATACTTCCATCTGTTAGCATTTTCAGGGTGGTGAAAAGAAATGTTGTCAGTGGGGACTTCAGGAACTTTAGCCATTTTTCTTGATGGGAGTTTCCTTCTGAGAGGAATGTCTTCAGCATCAACTTCAAATTCTAATTCCTCATCAGAATCAGAAGGTTCAGGCTCTTTCCTTTTCTTTGCTATTGGTTGTCTCACAGGCTTTGAGAGACTACCAGTAGGTACTCGGGTTTTCACCTTCCCTTTGGACAATTCAGTCTTCACAGTTTCTACACCAGTCTTGTCTTCAGACCTGGTTTTCTTATGAACAACATCAGCAGTCTTCTCTTTGGTCAGACATTTTGCAGCATCCTGCTTTCCTTTTCTGTTCATCATCCTTCTAGCTATGCCAGGGTTGATATTTGCAATTAGGTCATTGTCAGAGTATTCTTCATCCACATCAATAACCGGGGGTTTAACATCCTTCTCTGAAGGGTTCTGGAGATCATCAAGATTTTCAGATGATTTCCGAATGTTGTCATCCGGTGTCTCAACATTCTTAGTGACATCTAGATTCATTTCAACATTTGGACTAGCAGATTCTTGATTTAAAGGAACAGAAATGCCAGGTACCGAGTGGTTCTCATTTAGAATTCTTGTAACAAGTCTAGCTATTGCTTGATGAACATAAGCTGAGCCTTCCCTTTTTTCTATTTCTGAGGGAACAGAAGATGATGGTTGAGAGGGATTACCAGATGAAGAAGCTTGAGACCTTCCTGCATGCCTTGTTCTCAGCTTTTTAACCTTAGAGGGGTTAGCTGCCAGTTCTCTAAGAGGAGTAATCTCCATAACATCAGAATCCATGCAGGTTGTGATTGCCCTAGGTTCTCGATCAGAGGATGCGGAAGAATCATTCGTCTTTGAAGAGGATGATGTCATGGATAGTTGAGACATTTTGAGAGTCTTAGAAAACCAGTAACAACGAGAGTGAAATCTTTGATTGAGAGAATGGAGATTGTTGCAGAGCCGAGAGAGGAAGGAGGTAAATGAGTGTCTATTCAACTTCTTAATAATTTTGAAATAAATAGGGAAACATATGATTAACCCAATCAAAATAGACTTAACACAAAAATCTCCTTCATCCCTTGTTTTAAGCAAAATTAATTGCTACATTTCCTCATGTTGGAAAATACCCAACTTGCCCCTCAAATTTTCAAATTGATTTGCATCAAGTGCCTTGGTAAAAATGTTAGACAGCTGTAGTTCAGTGGCAACATGTTCCAGTTTAATCGTCTTCTCCTCTACAAGATCTTTGATAAAGTGATGTCTAATGTCAATATGATTGGTCCTGCTATGCTGAATAGGATTCTTGGAAATGTTGATTGTACTCAGATTGTCATAGTACAATGTCATAACATCTTGTGTGACATTATACTCAGTAAGCATCTGTTTCATCCAGATCATTTGAGAACAACTACTACCAGCTGCTATGTATTCAACTTCAGCAGTAGAGAGAGACACACAGTTCTATTTCTTGCTGAACCAGGAGACCAGATTATTTCCTAAGAAGAAACATCCTCCAGAGGTGCTCTTTCTATCATCAGCACTTCCAGCCCAATCAGCATCACAGTAACCAGTCAGAGTTGGTTCATAACCATGAGAGTACAGCAAGCCATAGTTGTAAGTTCCACTTACATACTTCAAAATTCTCTTCACTTGGTTGATATGACTGACTTTGGGATCAGCTTGGTATCTTGCACATACTCCAACTGCAAAAGCAATGTCAGTTCTGCTGGCTGTTAAGTATAGCAGACTTCCTATCATGCTTCTGTACAGGCTTTGGTCCACCTTAACCCCACTTGAATCTTTGGATAGCTTTAAATGAGTAGGTGCAGGAGTCCTTTTGTGACTGGCATTCTCCATACCAAACTTCTTGACAATGTTCTTTGCATACTTGCTTTGAGACAGAAAAATTGAGTCTTCCATCTGTGTGACTTGCAGTCCAAGAAAGTAGGTCAATTCTCCCATGAGGCTCATTTCGAATTCAGCCTGCATCTGGTCAGCAAAATGTTTAACCATTTTATCTGACATTCCCCCAAACACTATGTCATCAACATAGATTTGAGCTACCATTATCTTTCCTCCTTCATTTTTGACAAAAAGGGTTTTATCCAAGCCTCCTTTTCTGTATCCTTTGTCAGAGAGAAATTTTGTCAACCTGTCATACCATGCTCTAGGAGCTTGTTTCAGGCCATATAAAGCTTTCCTCAATTTGTAAACATGATCAGGGTAGTTTGGATCCACAAATCCTTTAGGTTGTTCCACATAAACTTCCTCATTTAAGTACCCATTTAGGAAGGCACTTTTTACATCCATCTGAAATAACTTGAACTTCAGGAGACAAGCAATTCCCAATAGGAGTCTGATTGATTCCAGTCTGGCTACAGGGGCAAAGGTCTCATCAAAATCAACCCCTTCAACTTGAGTGTATCCTTGAGCAACAAGTCTTGCCTTATTCCCGGTGACAACTCCTTCAGCATCTGATTTGTTCTTGTAGATCCATTTTGTGCCAATGATGTTTGTTCCTTCTGGTCTAGGAACTAACTCCCATACTTCATGTTGCTTGAATTGGTTCAATTCATCTTGCATTGCTCCAATCCAGTATTCATCAGTTAAATCCTCCTTAACATTCTTGGTTCAATTTTAGACACAAAGCAAGAGTTTGAGATGATTTCTCTAGATCTTGTAATGACTCCATTGTTAGGATCTCCTATGATGAGTTCTTTAGGATGATCTTTCTGAATTCTGATGGAAGGGTTTTTGTTAGCTTCCTTTGATTCAGAGTCTGATGCAGCAGTGTTAGGTAGATCATTTTGTTGAGTTAAAGTCTCAAAGAATGTCTCAACATTACAAGGGACATCTGTTTCCTCATGATAATCATCAACTATGACATTTATTGATTCCATCATGACTTTGTTCATGGAATTGAATACTCTATAAGCTCTGTTGTTGATGGAGTATCCTAGAAATATTCCTTCATCACTTTTAGGGTCCAGCTTTCTCCTTTGTTCACGATCTACCAGAATATAGCATTTGCTACCAAATACATGGAAGTACTTCACTGTTGGCTTTCTTCCTTTCCAGAGTTCATAAATGGTGGATGAGGTTCCCTTTCTCAAGGTGACCCTGTTATGGACATAACAGGTTGTATTCATAGCTTCAGCCCAAAAATGAATAGGAAGTCTTTTGGCATGTATCATTGCTCTGGCAGATTCCTCTATGGTCCTGTTTTTCCTTTCTACAACTCCATTTTTTTGAGGAGTTATAGGTGAAGAGAATTCATGATTAATTCCTTCTGAGGAACAGAACTCATTAAACTTACTGTTTTCAAATTCCTTGCCATGATCACTTCTGATTCTGACAATGCACCCTTCTTTTTCTCTTTGAATTCTTTTGCACAGTTCTTTAAAAACTTCAAATACATCAGATTTTTCCCTAATGAAGTTAATCCAGGTGAATCTGGAAAAATCATCCACAGCAACATAGGCATATCTTTTTCCACCAAGACTTTCCACCTGCATTGGTCCCATCAGATCCATATGTAGAAGTTCTAGAACCTTAGAGGTGGTCAGATGTCTTGACTTTGGATGTGACATCCTAGTCTGCTTACCAACCTGACATTCACCACAGACTCTCCCTTCATCAATTTGCAGTCTTGGAATCCCTCTGACTGCCTCCATGGATATAATCCTTTTCATTCCTCTTAGATGTAGATGACCAAGTTTTTGGTGCCACAGTTTCACTTATTTTTCTTCTTTGGCAATAGAATACACAGTAGAGTAATTAGTGTTCTCAGGCTCCCACAAGTAGCAGTTGTCTTTAGATCTGACTCCTTTCATTACAACTTCTTGTTTCTCATTAGTTACAAGACATTCAGATTTGGAGAAGTTGACCTTGAATCCTAGGTCACATAATTGGCTGATACTTATGAGATTAGCAGTCAAGCCTTTTAACAGCAATACTTTATTTAGATTTGGAACTCCAGGGCAGTCCAAGTTTCCAACTCCTTTGATTTCTCCTCTAGAACCATCTCCAAAGGTCACATAACTAGTGGTGTGAGTTTTAACATTATTGAGAAGATTCTTGATTCCAGTCATGTGCTTAGAACATCCACTGTCAAAGTACCAGTCTTCCTTTGCAGAGACTCTAAGGGAAGTGTGAGCTATCAGGGCAGTAGCCTTTTTCTTCCACTGTGGAGTATATGGTACCTTGTTAGACTTAGGTTTGACACATGGGTTCTGATTAAGATATCCATATAATCTGAAGCAGAATGGCTTTATGTGACCAAACCTCCCATAATGATGACATCTCCATCTTTGATACTATTTCTTCATATTTCTCTGTTCTCGATGTTGAGTGCTATGTTGTGACATCTGCTTTGACATTTGTTTATCAGGCCTGATCTTCTTGTCTATACCAGATTTCTTTGCTGCCACAAATCCTAGACCAGACTTGTTTCCCACATTTTGTCCAACCTGAAGGATTTCTTCCAATTTGTCAGTTCCATTTGTCAGCATCTTGACAGATTTGGTCATCTGGTCCAGTTTTGAGTTTAGCATTTGAACTTCCCCTTCTAGATGACTTATAGTATCAATGTCTGCCTTTTTCTCAGCCTCCAACTTTATTATGAGTTTTGTTTGTCTCTCATTTTGCTGACAGACTTCAGCACTTCTGATACATAATTTCTTGTAGGAATCAGCCAGTTCTTCAAATGTCACTTCCTCATCACTAGAGTCACTATCAGAGTTACAAATACCAGTTAGTGCAGTAACTAGTTTGGCAGATTCTTCTTCAGAATTACTTTCTGAATCACAGTCAGACCAAGTAACAGACATTCCTTTCTTTTGTTTCTTAAGAAAGGTAGGACATTCAGCTCGAATGTGCCCATATCCTTCACACCCATGGCATTGAATTCCTCTGCTTTGATTTCCCTTCTCTTCAGACTTTGGTCTTCTGCTGGAGTCATAAGATCTGTTAATGTCAGAAGGAATTTTCTTAACATTTGACCTTGACTTTGGATCCATTATCTTGATGAGTTTGTTGAATTGTCTTCCAAGCATGGCTATAGCTTCTGAAATATTTTCTTCTTCATCCTCCTTGTTTTCATCTTCAGTATTAGATACAAGTGCTATGCTCTTGTTTTTCTTGTCGACATTGTCACTGATCCCCATCTCAAAGGTCTGAAGAGACCCAATGAGTTCATCCACCTTCAAATTTCTGATATCCTGGGCTTCCTCTATAGTAGTTACCTTCATTGCAAATCTTTTAGGCAAGGATCTAAGAATCTTTCTCACCAGTTTTTCTTCTGACATCTTTTCTCCCAATGCTCATGAGGTGTTAGCAATCTCCAAGATGTTCATGTGAAACTCATGAATGGTTTCATCTTCCATCATCCTTAGGTTCTCAAATTTGGTAGTCAGCATCTGAAGCCTTGACATTTTTACTTTGGATGTGCTCTCATGGGTAGTTTTGAGAGTGTCCCAAACTTCCTTGGCCAGTTCACATTGATGTACTAGTCTGAATATATTTCTATCAATTCCATTGAACAAGGCATTTAATGCTTTGGAATTACCCAGGGCTAACTCATCTTCTTATTTGCTCCATTCTTCCTCAGGTTTCAGACTGATTGTCCCATCTTTCTCAGTTATGGTGGGATGGTTCCATCCTTTGTCAGCAGCTCTCCAAGCCTTTTTGTCCAGTGATTTTAAGAAGGAAATCATACGAGGTTTCCAGTAGTCATAATTTGATCCATCCAGAATGGGTGGTCTGTTTCCAAAAACTCCTTCTTTGTCCATAGCGCTAGAAAGTGATATCCCTAGATCTCACCCAGTAAGACAGGCAGGGTGCCTGCTCTGATACCAATTGAAATTCTGGCAGCAGATACTCAATGTCACAGTGAATGTTATGACACCGTATCTAACTTTCTATAAGACAGTAAATCAAAAAGCAGTAAAGAACACAATCAATTGTTTACCCAGTTCAGTGTGAAACAACACCTACTCTGGGGGCTACCAAGCCAGGGAGGAAATTCACTATAAGAGATATTAATTCAGGAATAAACCAACCAGTTTATCTCCTTCACTTAAGACCTACCCAATGCAACTTCAATCTAAGTTCAACTTAAACCTGAGTTTCTACTCACTCCCCCTCAATCACAGCAGTGATACTAAACAATTGACTAATGAAATTATGAAGACACTCTTCAGAATATACACTTGATTATGCTTCACAGCTTTTAATCAAGTAACACAAACACTCGTGCTTCAAAGCTTTGAGTGATACATAAACCTAACTTGACCTTGCTTCAAAGCTTTAATCAAGTGACACAAACACTCGTGCTTCAAAGCTTTGAGTGATACACAACCCTTACAATCAAAACCTACTCCAAGTCACTTATCACAATGATACTTGCTTGGATTACAGTAGTTAAAACTATACAGCCCCTTGTTGATCTTCTGTCAAAAAGTTGAGTTCACCAACAGCCTTCCTGTTGAATATATAGGCAGTTGTTCTTTAGTTAGGGCTTCCACGAAAATAGCTAGGTTTAATTAGGGTTAACCTCAAGACTTGGTCACAAGACTTTATCAACCAGATTAGGGTTAAGCCAAGTTAACCTAAAGTCCACGTGAGATTCTGTTCTGGAATGTATGAACCATATTCCTGAAAAATCTCAAAATTAACAAAACTGCATAACTGTTAGATCAGTACAGGATGTCTTAACATTGGTTATGACAACAAGAATCTTGTTTACTGATTTTGGTAGAATGTAATAAATGTGATCATTGCATAATGATCAGCTACACACTCATAATGAGCAGCTACTGTATGCCATTCTTTTTCTGCAGAAAGTACCTAGTAACTCAGAATGTTATGACATCAGTCATGACATTCACACACCTTGTTTTACCAAAAATACATGCCAATAACCAAACACTTACAGTAACATTGAAGATTGGATCTTCCCAACCATTGAAGGGGGACTACGCAACTGGGAGGTGAAAGACTTCGTTCCCATTACTTTCATTAATCAGTAATTTATCTTTCGAACATTTCCTGTTGGTCTGTAATAATTACTAAAACAATCTGCACACTACTTTTTCACCTCATGCCTTGCCCGGGGCATGTAGGTCCATTTGTAAGGGTTTTGATTCTCTTCATAATCATATGCCATGTTTAATGAATCATTGGACGTTTTTCATTTATAAACTACTGTGTTCATTTTCTTTCCTTTTGCATTTTTGTTTGTTTAAGGATGGCTATCCCTTACACACACCCACACTCACAAATGCAGGTACCCATCCACTCCGGATTCCATAGGTGACTATTCTGTTGTATCCTTCAATAACTCTGAAGATTTGGTCAATCAGGCTGAGTACGGAGATGACGAAGATTGTGAAGTACCGGGAGAGCTAGCCAGACTTCTACAACAAGAAAAGAGGGCCATCTTACCTATTGAAGAGTCGTTGGAAACAGTCAACTTGGGAACAGAGGAGGACAAGAAAGAAGTACAAGTGGGTTCCAATCTGGAACCAAGTGTCAAGGAGCGCTTAATACAACTGTTGAATGAATACGTTGAAATCTTCGCCTGGTCTTATGAAGACATGCCAGGGTTAGACACAGACATCGTGGTTCACCGTCTCCCTACAAGAGAAGATTGTCCATCGATCAAGCAAAAAGTCTGCCGAATGAGGCCCGACATGTCTGAGAAGATTAAAGCTGAAGTAATGAAGCAATTCAATGCTGGCTTTCTGACTGTTACATCCTATCCACAATGGGTTGCTAACATTGTGCCCGTTCCCAAAAAAGACGGCAAGGTCAGAATGTGTGTGGACTACCAGGATTTGAACAGGGCCAGCCCTAAAGATGATTTTCCGCTACCACATATCGACATTTTGATTGACAACACGGCTCAGCACAATGTTTTTTCCTTCATGGATGGATTCTCGGGCTACAACCAGATCAAAATGGCCCCCGAGGACATGGAGAAAATAACCTTTGTTACACAATGGGGTACCTTCTCCTACAAGGTGATGTCGTTCGGACTGAAGAACGCAGGGGCAACTTATCAATGTGCCATGGTAGCTTTGTTTCATGATATGATACATCATGGGATCGAAGTTTACGTAGACAACATGATAGCTCGATCACAAATAGAGGAGGAACACCTTGAACATTTGCAGAAGCTGTTTGCCAGGTTGAAGGAATACAAACTCAGGCTAAATCCAAGTAAGTGCACTTTTGGAGTTAGGTCTGGTAAACTTCTGGGATTTATTGTCAGCAACAAAGGCATTGAGGTCGGTCCAGCAAAAGTGAAAGCTATACAAGAAATGCCTTCCCCCCGTACTGAAAAGGAGGTTAGAGGATTCTTAGGACGCTTAAACTATATCGCCAGGTTCATCTCTCACCTGACGTCTACCTGTGAGCCAATCTTCAAACTATTAAAGAAAGATCAGGTAGTCGAATGGAACGATGACTGTCAAACTGCTTTTGATAAAATCAAGGAGTATTTGCTAGAACCTCCTATTCTGATGCCACCCGTTGAAGGAAGACCGCTGATCATGTATCTGATTGTTTTGGACAACTCAATGGGGTGCGTACTGGGCCAACATGACGAGTCTGGTCGAAAAGAGCATGCCATTTATTACCTTAGCAAAAAGTTTACTGACTGTGAGACTCGCTACTCACTGCTCGAGAAAACTTATTGCGCTTTGGTATGGGCTGCTCGCCGACTAAGGCAGTATATGTTGACTCATACCACTTTGTTGATTTCCAAAATGGATCCTATCAAATATATCCTCGACAAGCCTGCTTTATCTGGAAGAATTGCTAGATGGAAAATGATCCTGACTGAGTATGACATCCAGTATACCACCCAAAAAGCTATAAAAGGGAGTGTACTAGTTGACCATCTAGCTCATCAAGCTATCGAAGATTATCAATCCATGAGATTCGACTTCCCGGACAAGGACATCATGACATTGGACAACATTGAAGGTAACGGACCGTATGATGGACCTGAAAAAGGATCCCGATGGACCCTGTACTTTGATGGTGCTTCAAATGCACTTGGAAACGGTATCGGTGCGGTACTCATTTCTCCAGAAGGTTTCCATACACCTTTCACGGCCCAACTTTGTTTCAGTTGTACCAACAACATGGCCGAATATGAAGCTTGCATCTTTGGTCTCAAGGCTGCTATAGACCTGGGGATCAAATCTTTGGTCGTATTTAGGGACTCGACTTTGGTTATCAGTCAAGTCAAAGGAGAGTGGGATACCAAGCATCCTAATCTTATCCCATACAAAGAACATGTCCTAACATTGTTGCCTCATTTCGAGCAGATCACCTTCGAGCACTTCCCGCGAGAAGAAAATCAGCTAGCAGATGCTCTGGCTACAATGTCTTCCATGTTTAAACTCAACTGGGATAACGAGGCTCCCCAAATCACCATCGAGCGAATGGATGAACCTGCGCACTGTCATGAGATTAATACCGAAGAAGTAGTGGAACAACCTTGGTTTCACGAAATCAAAAGGTATCTCCAGACTAGAGAATACCCTGAAGGAGCTTCCGTCAATGACAAGAAGTTCTTAAGGAGATTTGCTGCCAAGTTCTTCCTGAGCAACGACATCCTCTATAAACGCAACCATGATTGTGTTTTACTCCGATGTATGGACAAAGCTGAGGCAGAGTTGATCATGACTGAGATACACAGTGGCACATTTGGCACCCACTTGAGCGGACATACGATGGCTAAGAAGATTCTAAGGGAAAGCTATTACTGGTCTACCATGGAAGCTGATTGCCATCAACATTCCCGTACTTGCCACAAATGTCAAGTCTACGCTGACAAGATTCATATTCCTCCTGTTCCTCTCAACGTTCTGATAGCTCCTTGGCCATTTGCAATGTGGGGCATTGACATGATTGGAGAGATCAAGCCCATGACATCCATTGGACATCGCTTCATCCTGGTCGCTATTGACTATTTCACCAAGTGGGTCGAAGCAGCTTCCTTTGCCTCCGTTACAAAAAATGTGGTTGCCCGCTTCATCAAGAAAAACCTCATATGCCGGTATGGTGTCCCCGACAGGATCATCACGGACAACGGAACCAATCTGAACAATACTATGATCACCGCTCTATGCGAACAGTTCAAGATTTACCATCACAATTCATCTCCCTATCGACCGAAGATGAACGGTGTTATTGAAGCTGCGAACAAAAACATCAAGAAGATCATTCAGAAAATGACAGTCACCTACAAGGACTGGCATGAGATGTTACCGTTTGCTCTGCATGGATACCGTACCACGGCACGTACCTCAACAGGGGCAACCCCATTTTCTTTGGTATATGGCATGGAAGCTGTCCTACCCATGGAAGTTTAGATTCCTTCTTTAAGGATTATGAAGGACGCTGGTTTGAGTGAAGACAATTGGATTCAGACCTGACTTGATCAACTCAATTTGATCGACGAGAAGCGACTCACTGCTGTTTGCCATGGTCAGACATACCAAAAACGGATGATCAAGGATTTCAACAAGAAAGTCAGACGTCAAGTATACCAAGTCGGAGATCTCGTAATCAAGCGGATTATCTTGCCGCAAAGTGATCCCAGGGGCAAATGGACTCCTACTTACGAAGGACCATTTGTAATCAAGAGCATCTTTTCTGGTGGTGCAATGATTCTGGCCACCATGGACGGTGACGATCTGCCGCACCCTGCGAACGCATACATAGTCAAAAGATACTACGCATAAAATCACCCGACAAGTCGAAAACCCGAAAGGGCGACTTGGGAAAAAATGGGCATCCCGATGAACTGAAAACCCGAAAGGGTGGTTCAGGCAAAAATTAGGGATAAAACAAAAAAAATATGTACACCCGGCAAGTCGAAAACCCGAAAGGGAGGCTTGGGCAAAAAGGGGTTTCCCGGTGGATTGAAAGCCCGAAAGGGCGATCCAGGCAAAAGTTAGGGAATTAAAGCGTATGACTATGTCTCGTCGGATCATTTTAAAGAACAATCTCTTCATCAACAAGCTTTGAGCTTCTGATCAATCCAGTCATCGGCGGATGAAGCAGCGAATGGACAGACATTCAAAGTTGTGAAGGCTATAACAGAATGGAATCCCATAGAATTGTTACACATAGCCATCTTTCTTTTGTATAAACTTTTTCAATTTTTTTATGACAACATCCTCTTACTAGGATGTCTGTGTCCTTTGTACAAAGATATTCATAAAAAGTTAATACAAACACTTTTCCAAATACAGAAATTTGCTTTGTCTTCCTTTTGCTTCTTACACTTATGTTTTATTTGAGAAACGTCCAATGTTTTGTTAAATAGGCATATGAATTTGAACATAATCATTTTCTTACAAATCAAGAAAGATGATTGCTGATAGGTTAAAGGTACAGATAGATATATTGATGCCCTTTCCGAAAGAATCCCCAGCAGAGTTAAACTCCAAATTCCTCAACAAGGTTAAAATCCAGAACTTAATTCCCCAAACAGAGTTAAACTTCAGGATCCTCAGCAGAACAAAAGCTTCCTCAAAGCTAATTTCCCCAGCCAGAGAGCCTTCCAGAACTTAATTCCCCTCAGGTTTAAGTTTCAGTTCCCCAGTAGAGCCCTAAAAATCTGAAAATCCTATCCCCAGTGAAGTCAAAGTTATTAATCCCTAGCGGAGCTAAAACTTCCGACTATCAATCCCCAGCGGAACCAGACTAGTGAACATTCTCCCCACAGAGATACTTCCCATCAGATTGAAGATTCTCAGTCTCACTCCTCCAGCATGAGTCTCCCAGGTTCTGAACTCCCCAGTAGAGATCATCAGAATTCTCATTCCCCACAAATCACCAAGGATTTTCAATCCCCAGCAGTGGCCCTGAAATCCCTCAACCATTGAAGATCTTGCTCCCCAAGCAATCAACATTCAACAAGGATGTCCAAGGATTTCAAATCCCCAACATTTGTCAAGGATTTATCCTCCAAAACAAATTACATTTCAAGTTTCAAATTCCTTCATCACCTGCTGGAAGTTACAACCACCAACAGAATAACGGATAATTGAAGCTCCTAAAAATCTGTTCCTCTCAAGAATGAAGACTCTCATCCTTAAAACCTCAGAAGATTGGTATACTCCCAGTTTCTGACCCTTAACAGAATGAAGATTCTCATCCTTAAAACCTCAGAAGATTGGTACACTCCCAGTTTCTGACCCTTAACAGAATGAAGATTCTCATCCTTAAAACCTCAGAAGATTGGTATACTCCCAATTTCTGACCCTTAACAGAATGAAGACTCTCATCCTTAAAACCTCAGAAGATTGGTATACTCCCAATTTCTGACCCTTAACAGAATGAAGATTCTCATCCTTAAAACCTCAGAAGATTGGTATACTCCCAATTTCTGACCCTTAACAGAATGAAGACTCTCATCCTTGAAACCCCAGTAGATTGGCATACACCCAAGCTCCTGATATTCCCAACAGAATGAAGATTCTCATTCTCAAAGTGGCAGATAACCTGAATTCTTGATATTCCCAACAAAATGAAGATTCTCATTCTCAAAGTGGCAGATAACCTGAATTCCTGATATTCCCAACATAATGAAGATTCTCATTCTCAAATTGGCAGATAACCTGAGTTCTTGATACTTCCCAACAGAATGAAGATTCTCATTCTCGAAGTGGCATACAACCCAAGATCCTGATTCCCCCAACAGCGGTCCCAGGAAATCACAGCTTCAGGATTTTCCTGATTTTTCAGATTGGTTTAAGAATCGGTCAAACAGAATTTTCTCGTCAGTTAGACAAAATTAGGGTTTTTTCATTGATTTTGAATCAGTCAGACAAAATTAGGGTTTCTTTTGATTTGTTTGAGTTTGGCTCAGGGTTTGATCAAGCAGACGCTTCTTTAACCTTAAATCAAGAATTAGGGTTTGCACGCGCATTCTCAGAAGAATTTGAATCCACAGTGTCTTAATTGGCTGTCACACTGCTTTGACGCCTGATTTCATTTTGTTTCTCAAAACCTGAACCTCTGGATTAGAAGCTGAGGCTTCTGGTTGGAAATTTGCAGTGTTTGGTTTAATCAGTAGAAGGAAAGGCATATGGACGTTTGTTTGATTAACTGTGCAATGTTTATGGTTAATTGGAACGCCGGGTTTATTATTGGTTAATGCGAAGTTGCAAGACTACAGTGTTTATTGATTATTTATAGTTTCTAAAGTTAAGATTATTGGGAAAAGCTTCCAATTATTATGACTTAAGAAATTTAAATAATTAAATAAGCAATGGCAGAAGAATTAAAAGAGATATTTGACAAGGAAAATTTTTTATTCATTTTTAATTGTTTGTTACAAATATTATTTGAACATTGTAAATTTATTTACAATTGTTTACAATAATATTATTACAATGATTAAAAGTAAATTAAAACTATATCCTAATTCTCTGGAAATCTTCATCTTCTACTAATTGCATTCTTTGTTCAACTGATCCTTATCTGCAAGGACAAAAAAGAAAGAAATCAGTACAGATAAATTAAAGGCATTTTCAGACAGTTAATCATAAAAACTCATCATTAAAGATTTTGGCCGGAATCAGTTTATTCGTCCTCTCTGCAAATTGCAAGAAGATGTCTCTTCTTGGTTCACAAAGAGGAAAGCAATTTATTTGCAAGCATATGAATTATTTTGCAAAATGCACAAAGCTGTATAAATTCAAATTGCAAAATGTCAACAAATTCAAACAAACTGCACATGGGCAAACTGAATGTGCCAAACAATTACAAAGTTCAAACTGAATTATATTATCAGACTAGGCAAACCAAAGGGGCAAACTAAGTCACAAGTATAAAGCTGTCAACAAAACAATGTCAACCAAGCTGTAAACTGTCAAAAAGTGGTCAACAAGTACACAAAAGCAATGCAAAAAAACAGGAAGTATGCAGAGGAAAGACAAATGCAAGCAAGCTTGTGAAAAGGGCATTTTTATTCATCATTTTCCAGGCCAAAATCTTTTCAGAAAAAAGAGACATTCTAAGCAAAGATGTGCTTTCTGTGGAGAGAGAAAAAGAGAGAAAAGTAGCAGGCTTACAGTTTTCCAGGCAGGCTTAGAGATAAAAATAACAAAATCAGAACACTGTCAGAGGGGGGCAGAATACATACAGAAGAAGATATGACAAAAAACTGTAAACCTCAAGCTTTGCAACCTTTTTAAACATTTAAGCCTGTTCCAAGCTTGGATCCTAAGAAAACAACAAACAGCCTGCCTGTTACATAACACAGACGAGGAGCCTAACAAACACACCAGAAAAAAGCCAAGCAAAAACACAAGCCTGTTTCCAAGCATCCTGCATCAAAGCCTCTCAAAAAACAAATAAACTTCAAACTGCCTCAAGCTTAGAAACTAGGCTCACTCAAACCTGTTACAGCATGGAAGCCTGCCTTTAAACCTGTTCAAGACTTCAAGCCTGAACCAACGAAACCCTAAACAAAAACTTGTGAAACCCGGTTGGGCCTCTGCCCCATCCAAACCCTTAAGCCCAACGAAACTGGCGTGTACACCCCCTGTTCCTTGATTCTATTGTTTTTATTTTTGGGCCCAGCATAATGCCTAAAGCCCATTTGACTCTTTTTTTTTATTATTTAAACTAATACCCTGTTTTCTTTTTATTATTTATTATCACTTTATTTTTCCTCTTTTGTATATAATTTAAACTAATATTTTTTGTTAAATAAAAAGAATACATTAACTTTTGTGTATAAAATTTTCTTAAATACTTTTTTTTTTATTTAGTACAATTAAAAATACATGAGAATAGAATTTTGATTTAAATAATTTTCTTGTATATAAAACATTAACAAAAATATGTAAGTAATAGATTTTCCTTATTAAAGTTAAAACACTTTTCTTTAAAACTTTTGTTTATATAATTAACAAAAAGCACAAAAATAAATAAAATACTTAATAAATATATTAGGTTAATACTTGCATCATTTGTAAATAATCATGTGCATCTTACATACTTTTATTTCTCTTTGATTCTTATACATTGCTATATTTTACATTGAGAATATGGTTCGATTTGGTTGTAAATGATATTTGGACATTACTATTCCGACAAGTCTCATCCCCCATTTGTAAATATTTGTATCCCCATCCCCATAATCATGTTGTAATAATTTAGGACTTTAAATTTCCGCATTTAAAAGCTTTCAAATTATGCCATGATATACCTAGGGTTTGTATGTAAATAAAACCAACAAATAGCTTGACTAATACAAAGACAAGAAAGACATGAAAATGGACAACACCAATCACACTTGCACCCCTAGGATTACTCCACCTGTTGTCTTCAAAAATGGGCCATGTTGTTTGTTGAGTGTCTTTGGCAAAACAAAACAAATCAAATGATCATAGTCCCTCGATGACGCTTTCGAAGTTGCCTAAAAAATGATCAAGTCCCTTAAAGGAAAAATTGCCAATGACACTTGGCACTATTGCATTCATGGTCTAAACGATGACCCGCGCCTGTCCCGTTAACATCCTAACGCAAGGTTGTTCACCAAATACAATGGTGAAACAACACTGTTAAAAGGGTTAAAACATGAGAAAGATCTTTGAGTAAATTTATAGGGTAGACAACTCTTAGTTACTTGATCAAACTCGCAAAACACACTTGCCTACTTTCAAAACACACTCCACAACACAACTTTCAAAACAACTTTCAAAAACATTGGAATATTTTTTCAAAAAGACAAACACCATTGCATATACTCAAACAAGAGTCATTACAATGGTTGCCTAGACAAGGCATCTTTTTCAAAACATTTTCAAAAAACAACACACACAAAGCACCATTTCACACAATTGAAAAGCAAAGGCAAGTGATCTAAAACAAGTAACTAAGAGCCCATGGATAACCATGGATGAAAAGGGTGCTAACACCTTCCGTTTTCATAATCTACCCCCCGAACCCACGAAAACATCTCAAAGGTTTTTCCTGTGCTTTTTAACCTTTCCTTTAGGATAAAATAAAAAGTCGGTGGCGACTCTTGCTAAACCGAACAAGTGCGAATACAAACGCAAAACCTCAAGTCAGTTCTCCCACCGTATCACAGGTTACCTCCCATACAACGCTTGTTTAATGTCGTTAGCTCGACATCATTTCAGAGGTGAATTAGTCTCCTATTTCGGGTGGTAGCTCTATAAGCGTTAAACTCGCAGCGTAGTCTTTGTTTTCAATGTTGTGATAATGTTTTAAACGTTGGCCATTTGCTATGAATGGTTTTGTGGACTTTCCTTTGATCTCGATGGCGCCACTTGGAAAGACTTTGGTCACTTCGAAGGGTCCAGAACATCTTGAACGGAGTTTCCCGGGAAAGAGTTTTAAACGGGAGTTGAATAAGAGAATTACATCTTCTTCATTGAACTCTTTCCTAGAGATTCGTTTGTCATGCCACTTCTTCGTCCTTTCTTTGTAGATCCTCGCATTCTCATATGCGTCTAACCTTAGCTCTTCCAATTCATTTATGTCAAGGATCCTTTTCTCACCTGTTGCGGTGTAGCTTAGTGTGATCGGTGGATCTGGAACTGACTGTTTAACGCTGGTTCGCGAAATGTCGCGGAAGCAAGAGTCGCCACCGTCTTTTATTTTCTCCAAATGGAAAGGACAAAAGCACAGAAAAATTCCTTAAAGAGATTGCTCTCGGTTCGGGAGGTAGGTTATAGAAAGGGAAGGTGTTAGCACCCTTTCTATCCATGGTTATCCATGGGCTCTTAGATACTTGCTCACTTGTTTTCAAAAAATATTTGTTTGCTTTTCAGTGTGGGTTTTAAAAAAGTTTCTTTGAAAAATTTCAGTTCGACTCGTACGTCAGAGTGTTTGAAAAATTTGCTTTGAAAGCTTTTGAAAAGTGTTGGTGTGAAAAGATTTCAGTTTGTTTTGAAGAGAGCAAGTATCCTTGAGAACCTACCTACCCTAAGGAATTCGTCTGTGTAAATATCCTTTAAAGTAGTGTCATCCCACCATTGAGAGGTAGGTAGCACCACTATTGGAGGTGTTCGGGTCAATTCGAGTTTTAGGGACGTGGTGATCACCAGAGCAATGGGAAGACACCTTAGAAGCTACCCTCATGCCAGGTTCCCGGATCATGAGGACTTACTAAGACGTCCTCTACTCGACGACCACCTTTCGAAAGGCAACAGTGAGGCGTACCCTAGGAGTGGTGTGTGCGATTCGTGTGTCGTTTTCATTGATATTTGTCTTGTCATGTTCATTGTGATCTACGCTTGATTTTATTTTTAAGGTCATTCATTCTTGCATGCTTGTTTAACAGTTAATATTTGCGAGGAAAGTAAATCTAACTATTACAAAGGGCGCGGGTCCACATCGCCAAAATTAAACCGGACCCGATTTGACGGAAAATAAATAAAGCGAATAAAAGTGCGAGAAGTAAAATCGTTACAAGGCTTTGGGACATGTACATAACTATTTAAACGATATAAAATAAATGCGCGAAATTAAATAAATTACGAACATGGGCGTTGGACCCTTTTGCAAACAATTAAAGTTAATGAGGAATTAAAACTAAAATTAAATGTTTTTGGTATTTTATGTTTTTTAGGATTTAAGGGAAAAAGAATTACTTAAAATTAAAATGAAATGTTAAACCTAACTCTAATTATTTTTAAGTTATTAAGAAAAATATTGAATTTTTAACCTAATTTAAACCTAATTTTTATTGTACAATTTAATTATAAAATAAATAAAATAAGCAATATTATTGTAAAAAGGGAAATTAAGAGGAATAAAAATTAAACCTAATTCTATTTTTGGATTTTTGTTATTAAAAGGATTAAAATTATAACCTAATTACAACTAAGTTTATTTATATGCATTTATTTATAAAAATAATTAAAATAAATAAATATTGTATTTTTTTGCCTTTTCTGATTTTTATGATGTTTTTTGTAAAAATATTGAATTAAATTAAAACAATGAAACAAATAAAAATAATAATTAAAAAGATATGAGAAAAATAAAAACATTTGCAAACCAGGGTGGGGGTGTAGTCCCAACATGGAGGTTTTGGTTCAGCAAATCAGGCCCAATAGCTCTGGATCTACTGACTTTTGCCAGTTTGTGTGCTAGTGCGTTGACCCTTGTGTACGTGTTCTTCAGATCTAGGCCATTGATTTGAAGCAGCTAGACGCGTGTATGGTGGGATGATGATGGAATATGGTGCGTCTTAGGATTATGCCTGCATGGGAATTATTATAGCAAAATAATATGGAAATTGTCCAGACCTGGGACTTGAACCCGGGTCATGAAGGTCACAAGCACGTACACCTGCCAACTGAGCTACAACGCTTCAATTAACATATTATAATAAGTAAATAACAAAAAGAAAAACCAACGCGTAGTGGAGAGAAACGCGCGCAATTCAAACGGACCAATGGCTGATGGACACGAAATCATCTTCTTCACTTTTCCTATAACACAAACTCAAAGGCAACAGTTTTGCAAACGTGGTGTTAGATGGCTTTTAGAAAAATAGCGAATAGCTCCATTCTAAACATAAATTAGGCGCGACTATATCAATCTCTTCGTCCAGATGCGTTGAGTGTAATGGTGTGGGTCTGGAACCCCAATTTTGCCTTGGGTAGAAAACCCCAATTTTGAAAACCTGTAACCCTAGAAAGTAGTTATGGCATAATCGCGTAGGGCGTGTAAAAATCCAATCAAACACGATGGTTAGTTTCAGAAGCTCAAAACAAACATGATGCCATGAATAGAATGATGTAAAAATGCTTAAAAGATGATATACGATTATAAATTTTTGGCTTTACAGTTTGAGTTACAGGTACCAATTCCTGGAGCTTTTGTGGTTGTTTTTGATTGGAGCACGTTCAGTGAGGTTCCAGGAAACTATTGAGACAAGAATGGTGCTTTGAATCGACTCCTAAAGTTGATTTCAGTTTTTGAGTTTTTAAGCAATTTTTTCAAGTTTGTACTAGCCTCTTATGCGCAGCTTTCAGTCCAGTGCCATTAGGTTTGTGATTCTGAATATGTAGTAAAGCTTTTAGGTCAACAAAATTGAACAATATCCATGGCATTCAATGATTTGCATATTTGATTTCCTTAAGATCTTTTCCATATCTTTTCATGTGCATTTGGTGTCAATTAGCTCAAATCCAACCAAAACTTGCCTAATTAGGATGTGCACGTGATATTGAGAGTAAAACATGCATGAAAAGATTTTTTAGGTCAAAGTAGATATTTTTCACATATTTAAATAATTTAATTGAATTAATATTAATAGAAATTCAAATAAATAAATAAAAAATGAGAAAATACTTCCCTTTGGTCCCAATGGTCGTGCATAGGCTTGGAATGATGAATCATGGAAGAAAAATGGGCCCATTAGCAAATTTAGGTCATTTGCATCAATGTTGACTTTTCAAAATTCCTAAAAATTTCCCAACTTCCACAAGGCATAACTTGCTCAATTTTTAAGATTTTCACATGTTCTTGGACATTTTGGAAAGGTCTTTGAGTCCTCTAACCAATGCCTTTGGTCCCATGTCATTTTGATTTACCAATCTCAAGTTATGGCCTTTGACTTAAAGTCCCTTTTTGTTGACTTTTGAAAATGACCTATAATGTTGAAATTGATAACTTTTTGTGAGAGCATTTCTTGGACTTGGAATATGAAGATGAATTGTAGGAAATGTCTTTCTCTTCAAAATGAGCTTTGGATGGAATTTTTCTGATAATCCATGTGAAAGTTATGCCCTGGTCAATTTCAGTTGACTTTTTCAGCTATCCAAATATAGTAACTTTTGCATCTTTGATGATTTCTGAGCCAAATTTTGAGAATCATGATCAAGCATTGATCAAATGATGTTTGTGGCTTCAAAATGATATGTTGACCAAAAATTTGAACTTTTGACTGTCAAATGACCATTTTGCCCCTACAGTTGACTGTAGTGCAATCTAGGGTTTTGACTGTGCAATTTTGAGCTGAATGCCTTGAAACTTGATATGAGGATGCTTGACCACATTGGTAGGAATATGAGGCTTGATTGGTCCTTTGAAAACTTCATTTTCTTGATCAGAACCCAAACCCTAGTTTTGACTGTATGAGAGACTGTTGAGCTGTGCAACCCTTGGGGAATTTTGTGACTTGGCTTGGCAATTTCTTGAAGAATATGGGAGGGCAAATTTTGGGGTGCAACAGTTGCCCCTGTTCAATCTTCTTAGACCTGAGGATGCAGATTGGCGGACGCGCCTTTCGTAATCCGAGGGTAAAAGATGATTGGACACTAGAGTGCCCAGAAATTTGTGCTCACATAGTAGCAGTGTGATGGGGGAATGGGCTTATAGATGCCATTTGGAGATTGCTGGATAGGACGATGGGCTTATAGATGCCATCTGGATGTTGATCGCGTAGGAGATTCCTTAGCGAGAACCTGCATACCTGCAAAAGAAAAATGAGTACCTGACACGTTGCAGGAGCTGACTTTAGATGCTTGGTATAGATGTGTCCTGACTGGTCACAGGAGCTGAGTCTGGAGCTTCAAAAGATGATGAATGGACCAGATATGGTTGCTGCCTTAGCGTGAATGGTAAGAGAACCTTGAGTGATTTTAACTTCAACAACGCTCGTTGAGAAAAATCTTGGTGGGAATTACCATCTCTGCAGTATCAGGAAGAGAACCATAGGCGATTATAATCTGAAAGGAATGATCACCTCACTCAACGTCGGAGAGGGAAACATCTGAAAAGGACTTACTACCTCACACACCGTCGGAGAGGGAAACATCTGAAAAGGACTTACTACCTCACACACCGTTGGAGAGGGAACCATAGGAGACTATCACCTCACACTCATCGTTGGAGAGGGAAACATCGGAGATTATCACCTCACACTCATCGTCGGAGAGGGAAACATCTGAAAAGGACTTACTACCTCACACACCGTTGGAGAGGGAACCATAGGAGAATATCACCTCACACTCATCGTCGGAGAGGGAAACATCTGAAGAAGGGATTACCACCTCACACGCCGTTGGAGAGGGAACCATAGGAGACTATCACCTCACACTCATCGTTGGAGAGGGAAACATCTGAAGAAGGAATTACCACCTCACGCACTTGCCGGAGAGGGGAACATAAGAGACTATCACCTCACACTCATCGTCGGAGAGGGAAACATCTGAAGAAGGAATTACCACCTCACGCACTTACCGGAGAGGGGACCATAAGAGACTATCACCTCACACTCATCGTCGGAGAGGGAAACATCTGAAGAAGGAATTACCACCTCACTCGCCGTTGGAGAGGGGACCGTAACTTCTACTGAGTCTTTATCAGAAAATCTGTTGGGAGTCGATTTAGCTGGACTAGAGAAGGCCTTGAAATATGTTTGAGCATTTTAACTGCGTCTTTCCTGCAAGGTAAAGGTCAGTCATATGCAATGCATGATATGGATCACGCGATGATGTTCTCAATATAAATAAGATTTGTATGACATGATGCGTCTATGCATGCTATAATGATGTATGTGATGTTTTATGAATGTGTTTTTCGTCTAGGAAAGTAAATCCTTGACGGGTGCCGGGAAGTCGTATCCTGGGCTGATATTGGAGAATAAGCTTTTACTTCCGCTGGGGATGATAGTTGCAAGAATACCGGTAGGAGAAGATGACTCCGTTGCGGAATAAACTTGGCAAATGGACGATTCTGCGGGGAGAAAAGATGCTCTAGCGACCATGCTGGGGAGTGATACTCTGTGGGGATAGAGGTGCTTTGCTGAATTGTTGTTAACTTGCTGAGGATACCCTTGTTGTTGGAAGTATTAATGGACTTCGCTGGGGTAAGAAGACTTTGTCGACGACGCTCTTTCTGTGGCTTTTGGCTGAGGATAACCCAGTTATATCCTGTTAAGGAAATAACTCTTTGAATAAAGTCGGACGACGCGTTCGTGCTCTGCGAGGGGAGAAGCTTCCAGAATTTACTGGGGATAAGCTTATTGCTTGGGGATATGAATTCCAACTTTCCTGGAGGAATTGGATTGGACTCTTCTGGGGAAGTTTGATATGCTGGGGAAGTGATCCCTTTGAATGTTATGCCGCCGGGGAACAATCTTTAGACCAAGACTGCCGGGGATGCTTGTTTAAGAATATATGCTGCTGGGGAAGTATTGGGATCTACGGGAGGATAATCAACTTCCTTGAGATTTGCTGATTTGCTTGGAGAGGAATGTACTGTTTTGCTGAACCACTCTCTGGGGAATTAAGATACATTTGGCCGTGTTCTTTAGCTGAACCTATCTTGGTACCTTAGAGGATAGAACAAGTAGACTGCTCAGACAACTCTTTTTATTGCCCCTGTTTCTAAATGTCACCTGCAATTAATTCCTTTGTTTCGTATGCAAATATTTATGAGTTAGCAAATTACTGTCAATGCATATATCACAAATTGAACCTTGGACGTTCTTCGCAAAACAAAACAGAAAAAGAAAAACACTTGGCACGTTTAACTGAAAATGTATTTGTATTGATTTTTGAATGGCCTGAATAGGCGTTTTGTGTACAAGAGGCTGACGTCCTAGTAAGAGGTACGTCGCCGAACAAAAGAGTTTATACAAGTTTTGTACAAAAATAAAATAAAACAGCTGTGTGAAATATGAACGATCCCACTGGGTTTCAACTCTGCTATTGTCTTTATGACTCTGAGCGTCTCATCACTTGATGACCTTGGTTGAAGGTGAAGCTGACTGATCGATGCCGTCTGAACTTGATGTAGATATCGGATTCTAGATGCAAAGTGATCCAATGAGACATAGTATTACGCTTTATCCCTAATTTTTGCCTGGACCGCCCTTTCGGGTTTTCGATCCACCGGGACACCCATTTTTGCCCAAGCCGCCTTTTCAGGTTTTCGACTTGCCGGGTGTACAGATTTTTTCATTTTCATCCCTTCATTTTGCCCGAACCCTTTTGGTTCGACGGGAAGCCCTAATTTTTGCCTAGGCATGTCAGCCTAGCGGGTCTTTTTTCATGCGTAGTATTTTTTAACTATGTCTGCATTGGCGGGGTGAGGAAGGTCGTCACCATCCATGTTGGTTAAGATCATTGCTCCTCCTGAGAACACATGCTTAACCACAAATGGCCCTTCGTATGTAGGGGTCCATTTGCCCCTTGGATCACTCTGAGGAAGGATGATTCGCTTGATTACCAGATCCCCGACTTGATATTCCTGCGGCCTGACCTTTTTGTTAAATGCCCTGATCATTCGTTT
Source organism: Vicia faba (assembly GCA_948472305.1). NCBI lineage: Eukaryota > Viridiplantae > Streptophyta > Magnoliopsida > Fabales > Fabaceae > Vicia > Vicia faba. Next base: position 1,009,711,831 of record OX451735.1, read on the forward strand.
CTGATACGTCTGACCATGACAGATAGCAACAAGTCTTTTCTCGTCAATGAGGTTGAGTTGGTCAAGTCGTGTCTGGATCCAATCATCTTCGTTCAGATTTGCATCCTTCATTATCCGGAGAGAGGGAATCTGTACTTCGATCGGCAAGACTGCCTCCATGCCATAAACCAGAGAGAAAGGAGTTGCCCCGGTTGACGTCCTAGCTGAGGTACGGTACCCATGCAGAGCGAACGGTAACATCTCGTGCCAATCTTTGTAAGTTACTGTCATCTTCTGCACGATCTTCTTGATGTTCTTGTTAGCTGCTTCTACAGCCCCATTCATCTTCGGTCTGTAAGGAGAAGAATTGTGGTGCTGTATCTTGAACTGTTCACAGAGCTCAGCGATCATCTTATTGTTTAGATTGGTACCGTTGTCTGTAATAATCCGCTCAGGGACGCCGTACCGACAGATCAGATTGTGCCGAATGAACCGTGCCACAACAGTTTTGGTTACCGTAGCATAGGATGCTGCCTCAACCCACTTGGTAAAATAATCAATCGCCACTAGGATGAAGCGATGTCCATTAGATGCTGTAGGTTTTATCTCACCGATCATGTCTATGCCCCACATTGCGAACGGCCAAGGCGCAGTCAGAACATTCAGGGGAACCGGAGGAACATGCACCTTGTCTGCATAGATCTGGCACTTGTGGCATGTCCTGGAGTGTTGGTAGCAGTCAGCTTCCATTGTGGACCAATAATATCCTGCCCGTAGAATCTTCTTAGCCATTGTGTGCCCACTGGAATGTGTACCAAAGGTCCCTTCATGTAGCTCTTCCATGATCCTTTCTGCTTCAATCTTATCCACACATCGCAGTAAGGTTGAATCATGGTTTCGCTTGTACAAGATGCCGTTGCTAAGGAAAAATTTGGCTGCGAACCTCCTCAGGAATTTCTTATCATTGACAGAGGCACCTTCAGGGTATTCCTGAGCTTCCAGGTATCTCTTCACTTCGTGGTACCAAGGCTTCTCAGTCACCAATTCAGTTTCGAGATCACAACAGTATGCCGGTTCGTCTAGTTTCCAGATGATGATCCGGGGAGCTTCATTATTCCATTTGACTTTGAACATTGAAGACATTGTAGCTAACGCGTCCGCTAACTGATTCTCTTCTCGTGGGAAGTGCTCAAAGGTTATCTCTGTAAAGTGGGGAATCATGGTCAACACACATTCTCTGTAAGGAATCAAGTTTGGATGTTTCGTATCCCACTCTCCTTTGATCTGATTGATCACAAGAGCGGAATCTCCGAAGACACTCAGAAATTTGATCCTTAGGTCGATCGCAGCTTGAAGACCCATGATACATGCCTCATACTCCGCCATGTTGTTGGTACAGTTGAAACATAGCCGGGCAGTGAGTGGAGTATGAGTACCTTGAGGGGATATGATTATGGCGCCGATACCATTTCCCAAAGCATTGGAGGCTCCGTCAAAGTGCATAGACCATCGGGATCCTGGCTCAGGTCCTTCATCCGGTCCAGGTACTTCACAGTCAGTTACAATCATAATGCTTTCATCCGGAAACTCGAAGTTCATTGATTGATAATCATCTACAGCTTGATGAGCTAAGTGGTCTGCCAATACACTCCCCTTGATGGCTTTCTGGGTTGTGTACTGAATGTCGTATTCCGTCAAGATCATTTGCCATCTTGCAATTCTCCCAGACAGAGCAGGCTTTTCGAATATGTATTTTATAGGATCCATTTTTGAGATCAACAAGGTAGTGTGAGTCAGCATATACTGTCTCAGCCGGCGAGCAGCCCATACCAAAGCGCAGCAAGTTTTCTCAAGCAGTGAGTATCGGGTCTCACAGTCGGTAAACTTTTTGCTAAGGTAATAAATGGCATGCTCTTTTCGGCCGGACTCGTCATGCTGCCCCAGCACACACCCCATTGAGTTATCCAGCACTGTCAGATATAGTATCAGAGGTCTCCCTTCAACCGGTGGCATAAGGATAGGTGGTTCTTGGAGATACTCTTTGATTCTGTCGAAGGCAGCCTGACATTCATCGTTCCAACGCACTACCTGATCTTTCTTCAGCAGCTTGAAGATTGGCTCACAGGTAGCAGTCAGATGAGAGATGAATCGGGCGATGTAATTCAGGCGTCCTAAAAAGCCTCTGACTTCCTTCTCTGTCTTGGGAACTGGCATCTCTTGAATAGCTTTGACCTTAGCAGGGTCCACTTGAATTCCCTTGTCACTGACCACGAAGCCTAGCAACTTCCCAGATCTTACCCCGAAGGTGCACTTGTTCGGGTTCAATCTCAGCTTGTATAGTTTCAACCGGTCAAACAACTTCTGCAGATGATCTAAGTGTTCTTCCTCAGTCTGGGACCTTGCGATCATGTCATCAACATACACCTCTATCTCGTGATGGATCATGTCGTGAAATAAGGCGACCATGGCACGTTGGTAGGTTGCCCCAGCATTCTTTAATCCGAACGGCATGACCTTGTAACAGAAGGTGCCCCACTGAGTAACAAATGTAGTCTTTTCCATGTCTTCAGGTGCCATCTTGATCTGATTGTAGCCTGAAAAGCCATCCATGAAAGAGAACACTTTGTGCTGAGCCGTATTATCAACGAGGACATCAATGTGAGGTAAGGGGAAGTCATCCTTGGGGCTGGCCCTGTTCAGATCCCTGTAATCAACACACATTCTGACCTTTCCATCCTTCTTAGGTACCGGCACCACGTTAGCAACCCACTGCGGGTAAGAAGTTACTGCAAGGAACCCCGCATCAAACTGTTTCATGACCTCGTCCTTAATCTTCTCAGACATCTCTGGACGCATCCGACGGACCTTTTGTTTAACTGGAGGGCAGTCTTCCTTAGTCGGCAAGTGATGGACCACAATGTCGGTATCCAACCCTGGCATGTCTTCGTAGGACCAGGCAAAGATCTCCATATAGTCATGCAGCATCTTGGTTAACCGTTGCTTCACGCTGAGCTCTAGGTTGGCACCAATCTTTACCTCTTTCCTGTCTGCCTCAGTACCCAAGTTTATGGTTTCCACTGGCTCTTCATGGGGTTGAATTGCCCTCTCTTCCTGAAGCAACAGTCTTGCAAGCTCGCCAGGCACTTCGCAATCATCTTCACCTTCGTCTTCGGCTAAGTTGATCGGATTTTCGAAGTCATAATTGGCAGTAGCAGAGTTGTTATCAGTGAGATCCAGAGTGGATTGGAACCTGTATGAGTGAGTGTGTGTAAATACAGCTGTTTTGAAAAGATATGTAAAGGAAAAGAAAGACAGAAAAGGAACACAATATTTGCAATGCGAAAAACGTCCAAGATTTCCATTCATGATGTATAAAATGACAGTTTGTATGCCCTCACAAATAGAACCACGGTGCCTCGGGTAAGACACCGGGCCATAGAGTTTATCATTGTTTATTACAAAATAACAAAACATAGGAATTCATTACTTAGTAACAAAAGAAACAGGGAGATTGTCCTTTGCGCTCCAATTGTTAAGTCCTTCGTCAGTTGCCGGGTAGATCCAACTATCAAACTCAGCTTCATTAACTTCCTCTTCATCCCCAATAGCATTAACTCCATGAGCAGGCAGGGGAGCTGTCACCACATTAGGCTTGTCAGATGCCTCAAACTGTACCTCCTTAGCGTCAATGAGGTCCTACAGCTTGTTCTTTAGTGCCCAACAGTCATCGGTAGAGTGCCCCGGACTTTCTGAATGGTAGGCACAACGAGCATTCGGGTTGTACTTGGGAGATGTTGTATTTGGGAATTTTGGAGCCTCCCTGACAGTCACCAAATTGGTTGCGAGCAACTGTGGCAGGATCTGCGATAGGGTCATGTTTAACCGGGTAAACTTCCTCCGGGGTCTCTCAGCCCTTTGAGAATTGTTTGGCCGAGGAACGGCAGCAGGCTTAGCAATCATCACCGCGCTGACAGATTGGCGGTGTTCAGGTCTCTCTGATTTCCTGGAACCATACACGGCACTAGACTCCTTCTTGAATGGTTTCTTTTCCGCACTAGATGATGCACCCTTTGCAATCTTTCCAGACTTCAGCCCAGCTTCAATTCTCTCTCCGGTCAGAATCAAATCAGTGAAACCAGCAGAAGAATTCCCGATCAGATGGTTGAAAAATGGCCCGGATAGGGTCCCCAAGAACATGTCTACCAGCTCCCGATCAGTCAATGGTGGCTGCACCCTGCCAGCCAGGTCTCTCCACTTCTGAGCGTACTCTTTAAAACCTTCGCTTACGCCTAACGACATACCCTGGAGTTGGGTACGCGTGGGGGCAAGGTCGGCATTATACTGATACTGCTTGTAGAAAGCAGTAGCCAGCTCCTCCCAGTTACGAACTTTGGTCCCATCCAGCTGATAGAACCATTCGAGATGAGTCCCTGAAAGACTCTCCTGGAAGAAGTGGATCCATAAATTCTTATCCGCAGAGTACGGCTGAATTTTCCGAACATAGGACCTTAAGTGCAGCTTGGGACAAGACGCCCCGTCATATTTGGAGAAGGATGGTGCTTTGAACTTATGCGGGATAATCACACCAGTCGACAAACCCAGATCTCCGAAATCCAGCCCAGGTGCCTGTTGCACCTCCATAGCCTTCAACCTGTCCTCCAGTTGCTTGTATCTGTCATCTGCAGGAGGGTACTGCTCTTCATCAAAATCTGTCTCGTTGTCGGAGACCATTGGAGTAGGAACCTTTACTTCTGCCTGAGAAGGACTCTTGCCAACAAAAGAACTAGCCTCTTCATGTTGCAGAGTATTGCCAAACCTTCGGCCCGAGTTGAACAGAACAGTTCTTCTCTTCTTCTTCTTCTCCTTCTTCAGGAGCATAGCCTTCAGTTCTTCTTGGCCTTTAGCCAGACCCTTGATTAATTCTTGAAACTGCGCGTTCTGCGCCTGAAGAGCCTTGATTGATGTCTCGGTTGATTCAGATCCGGGATTCATGATGCTGAAATAAACAGCGAAGAACTGTAAGCAACCTGAAAAGGGGAAAAACCTGCTATGCACATGATGTATGAAATGCGTATGCAATGCATTCAAGGGTTCGAAAGTTCAAATTTGTTGTAGACAAAAAGGAACACACGTTATCATTAAAGAAATCATTGTTTAATACATCAAGGCCTCATGGGCAAAAAGTACAAAAATTAAGTCAATCCCAAAATACACTGCGCATCCTCTTTGGAGCTATGTAGGTGTTGAGGTTCCTCTCCTCATGCAACAGACGGGTGAGCTCCAAGACCTTCTTTTCACTGGCATGCAGACTAGTCTCAAGAGAATTCCTTTCTTCTTTAAGCTGGATCCAGCTCTTCTGCATCTCTTCCCAGGATGTGGGCATATCAGGGTGCTGAATAATGTAGGACACTTCCCCTTCCGAGACTGGTTCTTTGATTACTGGGAGCATGTGAGGATAAGGCATCACTAACTTCTGGGAGCGGGCGCGTACCCACTTGAGATAAGGCTCCAAAGGGATGGAGTTCCTGTGCCCCAGTGTCTTGCTGTCTATCCTACTGGGCGTCCTCCAGGCTCTGATAAATCTCTGACGAAGTCCTTGAGTATCATTGTCGAAGTCAAAAACTATGTCAGGAATTAACATGTCATGAGGACCATCCCTCCGAGCATAACCAAACTGTCTCCAAGCCAGGCATGGGCTGTAAGTAATACCTCCTCTGATTCCAAGTAAAGGAACATTAGGGTACTCCCCGCAACGATCAATGATAGTGACATCTTCTCTGGACCTAGGGCACCAATGTATATCTGCATGTGTAAGAGTCATCAACCGTTGTGACCATCTCAAACCCCGCTCATTCTTCAGGACTGATTGTGGAAGGTGCGAAATAAACCACCTTCCCAGGAGAGGAGTGCAACACATAAGGACACCTCTTTTTCTCATGGTTCGAGTGTAACATGAGTGAAGGATGTCCCCCAGCAACGTAGGTATGGGATTCCTGGACATAAAGATTTGGACAGCACTGATATCAATGAGCTGATCTGGGTTAGGAAACAACACCAAACCATAAACAAGGAGGGCCACAACCTCTTCAAAAGCTCGCAAGTCAAGAGAGTTCCAACATTCAAGAGCTTTTTCAAACAGAAACCTGGCTAAGAACCCTTTGATACCACTTCTAACTTCCCAATGTCCCTTGAGGTCAGATGACTGTAGGTGCAAGGCTTTAGCAATCTCTTCAAGCTTAGGTTCCTTTTCTGTACCGTTGAAGGGTAGCTGATCAAGGATAGGGATCTTCAGGAGCCGGGAGAACTCCTCCAATGTAGGTACCAACTGATAATCCAAGAAGGTAAAACAGTGATGCAGAGGGTCAAAGAACTGGAACAGGACTTTTATCATGTCTTCCTCAATGTTGGTGTTGACCAAGCTGATGAGGCTTCCATGCCTTTCACTGAATGAAGAGTTCTCGGGAATCCTGGATATAAGCTCCTTAAGCTGAGGAGGGATCCTTACAAGATTGACTTGAATTGTCTTTCTACGAACAGTTTCCATGTCCTACAAAACAAGAACAAAGATGAAAATTCGAACCCCTGAAATGGTTAGTCAATGCATATGATGCGGGATGATGTCATGATGCTATGATTAAACACACCACAGATATGTACAAAGACAAACATGTAAGGCACGCAAGGCACACAAGACAAGCCCTTAAGGTTTAAGGCCAGCATGGGGTCTGGGTAGTACCCTCTTGAAGTTGGTGGGTTCAACCTGTCCTAATCAAAGTAACCGGGTTCTAAGGTTCCCAATATCACGGGATTGCTTTCATTGTTCATCGTTTCGATTTAGCCACTGAACTGGCGACCGAAATATTCCAGGAAAGCAACCCTCAATTGGGTGTAGTATCGAGTATCAACCAACCTCAGACTGCACCAAAGTCAGTTATCTCACTACCCTAAAGAGGCCAAGATAGTTCAATTAAGGTTCCTAAGGTCTGTTGATGCTTCACGACACCACGCGGAGGCCCCGTACTCTCCTTGACTGAACTCAAGGGTTACCGGTACCCACCAAAGTGCCACATCAACGTAGCAGACTGTTTCAACCATGTCGGTATACCCCGCACAGTTCCCTCACAGTCTTGTTGCTACTTTCTAAGAAAGGTATCCCCCAGATCCGGGTTAGGATCTATAGAACTCCCAAGCAACCCACAATATTAAAGCAAGCAAAGAAGACAATTGAAAACATAGTTATAAGCTATCCCTAAGGTACACCTTACTTTAAAAAGATATCCCCAGCAGATTCGCCAGTTCTGTGATTGGTGGATCTGGAACTGACTGTTTAACGCTGGTTCGCGAAATGTCGCGGAAGCAAGAGTCGCCACCGTCTTTTATTTTCTCCAAATGAAAAGGACAAAAGCACAGAAAAATTCCTTAAAGAGATTGCTCTCGGTTCGGGAGGTAGGTTATAGAAAGGGAAGGTGTTAGCACCCTTTCTATCCATGGTTATCCATGGGCTCTTAGATACTTGCTCACTTGTTTTCAAAAAATATTTGTTTGCTTTTCAGTGTGGGTTTTAAAAAAGTTTCTTTGAAAAATTTCAGTTCGACTCGTACGTCAGAGTGTTTGAAAAATTTGCTTTGAAAGCTTTTGAAAAGTGTTGGTGTGAAAAGATTTCAGTTTGTTTTGAAGAGAGCAAGTATCCTTGAGAACCTACCTACCCTAAGGAATTCGTCTGTGTAAATGTCCTTTAAAGTAGTGCCATCCCACCATTGAGAGGTAGGTAGCACCACTATTGGAGGTGTTCGGGTCAATTCGAGTTTTAGGGACGTGGTGATCACCAGAGCAATGGGAAGACACCTTAGAAGCTACCCTCATGCCAGGTTCCCGGATCATGAGGACTTACTAAGACGTCCTCTACTCGACGACCACCTTTCGAAAGGCAACAGTGAGGCGTACCCTAGGAGTGGTGTGTGCGATTCGTGTGTCGTTTTCATTGATATTTGTCTTGTCATGTTCATTGTGATCTACGCTTGATTTTATTTTTAAGGCCATTCATTCTTGCATGCTTGTTTAACAGTTAATATTTGCGAGGAAAGTAAATCTAACTATTACAAAGGGCGCGGGTCCACATCGCCAAAATTAAACCGGACCCGATTTGACGGAAAATAAATAAAGCGAATAAAAGTGCGAGAAGTAAAATCGTTACAAGGCTTTGGGACATGTACATAACTATTTAAACGATATAAAATAAATGCGCGAAATTAAATAAATTACGAACATGGGCGTTGGACCCTTTTGCAAACAATTAAAGTTAATGAGGAATTAAAACTAAAATTAAATGTTTTTGGTATTTTATGTTTTTTAGGATTTAAGGGAAAAAGAATTACTTAAAATTAAAATGAAATGTTAAACCTAACTCTAATTATTTTTAAGTTATTAAGAAAAATATTGAATTTTTAACCTAATTTAAACCTAATTTTTATTGTACAATTTAATTATAAAATAAATAAAATAAGCAATATTATTGTAAAAAGGGAAATTAAGAGGAATAAAAATTAAACCTAATTCTATTTTTGGATTTTTGTTATTAAAAGGATTAAAATTATAACCTAATTACAACTAAGTTTATTTATATGCATTTATTTATAAAAATAATTAAAATAAATAAATATTGTATTTTTTTGCCTTTTCTGATTTTTATGATGTTTTTTGTAAAAATATTGAATTAAATTAAAACAATGAAACAAATAAAAATAATAATTAAAAAGATATGAGAAAAATAAAAACATTTGCAAACCAGGGTGGGGGTGTAGTCCCAACATGGAGGTTTTGGTTCAGCAAATCATGCCCAATAGCTCTGGATCTACTGACTTTTGCCAGTTTGTGTGCTAGTGCGTTGACCCTTGTGTACGTGTTCTTCAGATCTAGGCCATTGATTTGAAGCAGCTAGACGCGTGTATGGTGGGATGATGATGGAATATGGTGCGTCTTAGGATTATGCCTGCATGGGAATTATTATAGCAAAATAATATGGAAATTGTCCAGACCTGGGACTTGAACCCAGGTCATGAAGGTCACAAGCACGTACACCTGCCAGCTGAGCTACAACGCTTCAATTAACATATTATAATAAGTAAATAACAAAAAGAAAAACCAACGCGTAGTGGAGAGAAACGCGCGCAATTCAAACGGACCAATGGCTGATGGACACAAAATCATCTTCTTCACTTTTCCTGTAACACAAACTCAAAGGCAACAGTTTTGCAAACGTGGTGTTAGATGGCTTTTAGAAAAATAGCGAATAGCTCCATTCTAAACATAAATTAGGCGCGACTATATCAATCTCTTCGTCCAGATGCGTTGAGTGTAATGGTGTGGGTCTGGAACCCCAATTTTGCCTTGGGTAGAAAACCCCAATTTTGAAAACCTGTAACCCTAGAAAGTAGTTATGGCATAATCGCGTAGGGCGTGTAAAAATCCAATCAAACACGATGGTTAGTTTCAGAAGCTCAAAACAAACATGATGCCATGAATAGAATGATGTAAAAATGCTTAAAAGATGATATACGATTATAAATTTTTGGCTTTACAGTTTGAGTTACAGGTACCAATTCCTGGAGCTTTTGTGGTTGTTTTTGATTGGAGCACGTTCAGTGAGGTTCCAGGAAACTATTGAGACAAGAATGGTGCTTTGAATCGACTCCTAAAGTTGATTTCAGTTTTTGAGTTTTTAAGCAATTTTTTCAAGTTTGTACTAGCCTCTTATGCGCAGCTTTCAGTCCAGTGCCATTAGGTTTGTGATTCTGAATATGTAGTAAAGCTTTTAGGTCAACAAAATTGAACAATATCCATGGCATTCAATGATTTGCATATTTGATTTCCTTAAGATCTTTTCCATATCTTTTCATGTGCATTTGGTGTCAATTAGCTCAAATCCAACCAAAACTTGCCTAATTAGGATGTGCACGTGATATTGAGAGTAAAACATGCATGAAAAGATTTTTTAGGTCAAAGTAGATATTTTTCACATATTTAAATAATTTAATTGAATTAATATTAATAGAAATTCAAATAAATAAATAAAAAATGAGAAAATACTTCCCTTTGGGCCCAATGGTCGTGCATAGGCTTGGAATGATGAATCATGGAAGAAAAATGGGCCCATTAGCAAATTTAGGTCATTTGCATCAATGTTGACTTTTCAAAATTCCTAAAAATTTCCCAACTTCCACAAGGCATAACTTGCTCAATTTTTAAGCTTTTCACATGTTCTTGGACATTTTGGAAAGGTCTTTGAGTCCTCTAACCAATGCCTTTTGTCCCATGTCATTTTGATTTACCAATCTCAAGTTATGGCCTTTGACTTAAAGTCCCTTTTTGTTGACTTTTGAAAATGACCTATAATGTTGAAATTGATAACTTTTTGTGAGAGCATTTCTTGGACTTGGAATATGAAGATGAATTGTAGGAAATGTCTTTATCTTCAAAATGAGCTTTGGATGGAATTTTTCTGATAATCCATGTGAAAGTTATGCCCTGGTCAATTTCAGTTGACTTTTTCAGCTATCCAAATATAGTAACTTTTGCATCTTTGATGATTTCTGAGCCAAATTTTGAGAATCATGATCAAGCATTGATCAAATGATGTTTGTGGCTTCAAAATGATATGTTGACCAAAAATTTGAACTTTTGACTGTCAAATGACCATTTTGCCCCTACAGTTGACTGTAGTGCAATCTAGGGTTTTGACTGTGCAATTTTGAGCTGAATGCCTTGAAACTTGATATGAGGATGCTTGACCACATTGGTAGGCATATGAGGCTTGATTGGTCCTTTGAAAACTTCATTTTCTTGATCAGAACCCAAACCCTAGTTTTGACTGTATGAGAGACTGATGAGCTGTGCAACCCTTGGGGAATTTTGTGACTTGGCTTGGCAATTTCTTGAAGAATATGGGAGGGCAAATTTTGGGGTGCAACACTTAGGTTTAGGGTTTTAATTTCCCAATAAGCTTTGTGTTCTATCTCAACTGGCAGGTGACATGACTTACCATAGACAAGTTTAAAGGGTGTTGTTCCAATTGGCGTCTTGAATGTTGTCCTATAATCCCATAGTGCTTCAGGTAACTTGGTCGACCAGTCCTTCCTTGACATGGTGACAGTTTTTTCTAATATTTGTTTTATTTCCCGATTTGAGACTTCCACCTGCCCGCTTGTTTGGGGGTGGTATGGTGTTGCTACGCGGTGTTTCACCCTATATTTTGTTAGGAGTCTATCAAAGATTTTGGATATGAAGTGTGAGCCACCGTCGCTTATGACTTGTTTGGGTACACTAAATCCTGGGAAGATAATATTCTTGAAGAGTTTAGTCACTACTCGAGTGTCGTTTGTTGGAGAAGTTATTGCTTCGATCCATTTTGAAACGTAATCTACAGCCACGAGTATGTATTTATTTCCGAATGATGACGGAAATGGTCCCATGAAGTCTATTCCCCACACATCAAAGACTTCGACTTGTAGAATGCCAGTCTGAGGCATCTCATCGCGTTTGGATATGTTTCCAGTGCATTGGCATCGACCGCAGTTAAGAATGGCTATGCGCCCATCTTTCCATAGATTTGGCCAATAGAAACCAGACTGTGGAATTTTAGTGCATGTCTTAGATGTGCTTGCATGGCCTCCATAAGGGGCGTCATGATAATGAGAAATAATTTTTTCAATTTCACTCTCTGGGACACATCTTCGAAAAATACCGTCGGCACTTCTCTTGAATAGTAAAGGTTCATCCCAAAAGTAATGTTTCAGATCGTGAAAGAATTTTTTCTTTTGTTGATAGGTCAGATCAGGGGGTAGGATTTTAGCGGCTAAGTAATCTTTTATATCTGCATACCATGGTAAGGTCTGATTTGTTCGGACATTGTTCACAATTTTGTTCATATCATTATCTATTGCATCTTGGCTTTCTTGTAAATCATGGCTAACAGCATGTGTGTCAAGTTTTAAAAGCAATTGGTTTGGATTTAATTCATGGTTTTCTACGTTGGCACCTCCTAAGTCCATCTGAGATAACAAACATTAATACAGGAAGTCATCGCTAATGGGCACCTCCTCTGGTTTCAGCCTCTCCATTCGAGATAAATGGTCGGCTACTACGTTCTCGGTACCTTTCTTGTCTTTAATATCTAAATAGAACTCTTGTAGAAGTAGAATCCATCTTAATAGTCTTGGTTTTGAATCTTGCTTGGTTAGCAGGTATCTAATAGCTGCATGGTCTGTATAAATGATTATTTTCGCGCCCACGAGGTAGGAGCAAAATTTGTCCAGCGCAAAGACTACAGCTAAAAGTTCCTTTTCCGTGGTCGCGTAATTCATCTGTGCAGGGTCCAGGGTTCTACTTGCATATTATATCACATGAAGCTTCTTATCTCTTCTTTGTCCCAGGACTGCACCCACGGCTTAATCACTCGCGTCACACATGATTTCAAATGGTAGTCTCCAATCGGGTGGTTGCATGATTGGTGCGGGTATAAGAGTTGTTTTTAATTGGTTAAATGCCCTTAAGAATTTGTCATCAAAATCAAATTCAACGTCTTTCATAAGGAGGGTAGTTAGAGGTTTGGAAATTTGCGAGAAATCTTTTATGAATCATCGGTAGAAACCGGCGTGTCCTAAGAAACTGCGTATTTCTCTTACTGTTTTAGGGGGTTGTAAGTTTTCTATGACTTCGATATTTGCTTTATCGACTTCAATCCCCCTCTCAGACACGACGTGTCCTAGCACAATTCCTTGTTTAACCATAAAGTGGCATTTTTCCCAATTCAGAACGAGGTTCACTTTAACGCATCTCTCCAAAACTTTCTCTAAATTTATTAGACAATCTTCAAAACTCTCTCCACATACAGAGAAGTCATCCATAAAGACCTCCATGATATTGTTTATGAAATCAGCAAAAATTTCCATCATGCATCTCTGAAATATGGCGGGAGCGTTACATAATCCAAACGGCATTTGTCTGTAGGCGAAAGTTCCATAAGGACATGTGAATGTTGTTTTCTCTTGGTCATCAGGGTGAACAGGAATTTGGAAAAATCCCGAGTAACCGTCTAGGTAACAGTAACGAGAGTGCTTAGCCAATCGCTCAAGCATTTGATCGATGAATGGTAGAGGAAAATGGTCTTTACGAGTGGCTTTGTTTAGATTCTTATAGTCAATGCACATTCTAGCTCCACTTACGGTTCGTTCTGCTATAGCTTTGCCTGCTTTGTTTGTCATGACTGTTATACCTCCTTTCTTTGGTACACAGTGGACTGGGCTTACCCATTGACTATCAGAGATTGGATATATGATTCCTGCGTTCAGAAGTTTTTTTACTTCGTCTTTAACTACGGTACTCCATATTGGGTTAATTATTCGTTGATGTTCTCTAGAATATTTGCAGTCGTTTTCCAACGTAATGCGATGCATACAAATGGAAGGACTTATTCCTTTGAGATCCGTAATGTTATATCCCAAGGCAGATGGGTATTTTCTTAAGACTTGTAATAATTTTTCTGTTTCTTGTTGTCCTAAGTCTGTATTGACAATTATTGGTCGTTTAAGCTCGGTGTCGAGGAATTCATATCTAAGGGTCTTAGGTAATGGCTTAAGATCCAAGGCTAGTTTTCTCGGACAAGGCATGTGGTCAGGTGTCAGAGCTAAGCATTCACTTAGATTATCGTCTCGGTATTCGGGACACCATTCGTTATCTTCAAATATTAGAGGTGTGGAAATCTTCATGGTTTCAGAACAAGGTATCGGTTCCCATTCAATTTCCATCACACATTCGTCCATGATGTCTACCAGATAACATGTGTCATCTATGGCAGGCACTTGTAGAAACTGTGTTAGAATAAATTCGACTTTATCTTCACCTACTTCAAAAGTTAGTTTGCCTTTCTTTACATCTATGATGGCTCCAGCGGTAGCTAAGAATGGTCTTCCTAAAATGATAGGTGTACTTTCATCTTCTCTAATGTCCATGATTATAAAATCTGTAGGGATGTAGAACTGACCTATTCGTACGGGAACGTTCTCTAAGATTCCTACTGGGTATTTAACAGAGCGGTCTGCCAATTGAACGGACATCTTTGTTGGTCTTAGTTCTCCCATTTCAAGTCTGTTGCATATGGACAAAAGCATAACGCTAATACTAGCTCCTAAATCACACAGGGCTTTGTCTATGACAAACTTTCCTATATGACAGGTTATAGAGAAGCTTCCAGGATCTTTTAGCTTATGAGGCATCTTGTTTTGGATAATTGCGCTACACTCGGCAGTAAGTGTGACTGTTTCGTTATCTTCTAGATTTTTCTTGTTAGATAATATTTCCTTGAGGAATTTGGCATAGGAGGGCATTTGAGTTATGGCTTATGTGAAAGGAATTGTTATATTAACTTGTTTTATAAGTTCAACGAATTTTTTAAATTGCCCTACGTTCTTAGGTTTAGCTAGTCTTCCAGGAAATGGGATTTGGGGTTTATAAGGCGGTGGAGGCACATAAGGTTTTTCTTTTTCTTCGGCCTCTCCTCCTTTATCTTATTTATCCTCCTCCTTCTTCTCGGGTTGATTCTCCTTCTCAGCTGGTTTTTCGGATCTTTGGTACATAGTTGGATTTGTAAGTCTTGGGTCAGTCGGTCCGTCTAACTCAGTTCCACTTCTTAATATGATGGCATGAGCATGCCCTTTCGGGTTAGGTTGTGGTTGACCAGGAAATGTATCAGCCGGTGCAGCTGTAGGTGCTTGTTGTTGAGCCACTTGAGATATTTGGTTTCTAATATTTTATTGTGGATGGCCAAAGCATCTATTTTGTTCGCCAATTGTTTTATCTGCTCGTTAGTGTGTATGTTTTTATTTTAGACGTCTTTGTTTGTTTGCGCTTGGGTAGCTATGAAGTTTTCCATCATCAATTCTAAGTTTGATTTTCTAGGTACATTAGGAGCGTTTGCAGGAGGTTTCTGATATCCAGGTGGCACAGCAGGTGTTTGGTTTGGAGCATACAACACATTGGGGTTTTTATACGAGAAATTTGGATGATTTTTCCATCCAGGGTTATATGTGTTTGAGTAAGGGTTTCCTTGAGCATAACTTACTTAGTCGGTTGGAGTTCCTGCCAAGATCTTACATTCGGTAACTGCATGTCCAGGCACTCCGCATATCTCTCAATTTGGAGTTATAGCAGCCATGGTGGCTGGAGGTATTATAGTCAAGTTATCTATCTTAAGGGTGAGGGCGTCTACCTTAGCATGGACATTGTCTAGACCGCTTATCTCGTACATGCCTCCTTTCGTCGGTGTTTTCTCTGCGGTAGCTTTGTCTACTTGTCCTCTTTCACTTCCCCACTGATAGTGGTTTTGAGCCATACTTTCTATGAGAGCATAAGCAGCGGTGTAGGATTTATCCATAAGTGCGCCTCCTGCGGCAGCGTCTATCGTTAATCTTGTATCGTAAAGGAGGCCATTATAGAAGGTATGGATAATTAACCATTCTTCCAAGCCATGATGTGGGCAAAGTCTCATCAGATCCTTGTATCGTTCCCAAGCATCGAAAAGGGACTCGTTGTCCTTTTGTCGAAAATCACTTATTTGAGATCTTAGCATAGCTGTTTTACTTGGCGGGAAATACCTTGCAAGAAAAACTTTCTTCAGCTCATCCCATGTGGTAATAGAGTTTGCGGGTAGAGATTGGAGCCAAGCTCGAGCTCTGTCTCTTAGAGAAAAAGGGAAAATACGAAGTCTTATTGCCTCATGACTGACCCCATTGTTCTTAATCGTATATGTATACTGCAGAAATATTGATAAATGAAGATTGGGGTCTTCCATTGACCCACCAGAAAACTGGTTCTGTTGTACAGCAAACAACAAAGAAGGTTTCAGTTCAAAGTTGTTAGCCTCAATTGGAGGAGCAGCAATGCTATTATGCGGTTCATCTTACGAAGGAATAGCATAGGATTTGAGCGGACATGGAGCAGGTTGTGCGGCCATTTCTTCGGTTGGTTGAGGAACAGGAGATTCGAGTAATTCACGAGGTGGAGGATTATGCAAGAGATGATACTCTTGAATGCAGCGTCTAAGTCTGAGATACCGCTCGATATCGTTGATTTGTATGTATAATGGTTCGCCTTGCGAACGAGTGTTTGGCATACAATAAGAAAAGAAATAGAGAGGTTTTGCTCTAGTCTCTACTGCGTAACAAAAGAGTAGCAATATCAACTTAAATCAATCCACGGCAACGGCGCCAAAAACTTGATCAGATTACACTGAGGTATCTAATGATTCAGACTGCAAGTGCACAGTCTTATCATGTAGTTTTAAAAGATATCGAACCACAGAGACTGATGAATCGAACTACCGTCTTATATTGTTACTTTGCAAATCTAAAGCTAATGAACGTTTGATTGGGTTGTAGGGAAACTAAATACTAAATTAAGTTTAATTTTAATTATCAGTAAGCGGAACTACCAGTATGTAATGGTCGGACCTCGGGAACTAGCAACCGGTTGGGTGTCTTTGCATTTTCAAAATAACTTTCAGTAAAATCTATTTAGTTTAAAAGCCCTCGTCTCACATTGTCGTTTTATTGATCTAGGTTATGCAGTTAAGTCCTAACGTACGCTTCCTCCATGCCGCAGGAGTTAAAAACACTTTTTGAAAACAAAATAGAATCTTAATTAACTTTAAAGTGATTCCGCTGTATTTTAAGCCAATGCCTAATTACTACTGTCTAGTTGAAAGATCTCAAACTTCCGCTTTGTTGACCCTAACCTCTATCCGTTCTTTACTTTCGTAACAAAATAATTTATCGATTAAAAATAGTAACTTACACCAGAAAAATGTTTTGTAGTAAAAATTACCCAACTGAGTCACTCGATCCCTTGGTTATGTGACCTTACATACCGGTATACGAATTCTAGCCTAGCATAATATCAGACCAAATCACAGAATAATTCCAAAGACAAAACAAAATAAACATGATTATATTAATTAAAAGCAATAACAATTCATAAAAATAAATTTGAGGATAATAATTCTGGATACGGGTACAATTACTTCTAACTCTTGACTAGAAGCACTCCTCCACAAGCTGGTAGGCTTTGCTTCGATCAGGAATAGAGAAAATCGTACAGAAAACAAATGCTAGAGGAAATAGAAATTGGTAGGCTTTGCTTCGATCAGGAATAGAGACAATCGTATAGAAAACAAATGCTAAAGGAAATAGAAAATTGCAGGAAAAAAATGCTCAAAGAAAAAATGCTTAAGGAAAATGAATTCTCAAAATATAAAAGGTCACCCCTGGCGTTCTATATTTATAGTACTTTGTGCGATACATAGGTTTGAGAAAATATAGGAACACTTCGAGTTCGTTTAAGAAAAAATAGGACCACGGAGTTGGTTACATCCTTCATGTGTTGACTGAGTGGAGCTTCCTTCATGTTGACTGAGTGGAGCTATATGGTCGTTGGATTGGTGTTTGAACTTTCCTCTTCCGTTGGATTTGCAGACTACTTGGTCAAAGAAGGAAAAGGTGGACCTGTGACGTTCGTCAAGTCCAAGTGGCGTTGATCACTTGGTCTATTATGCCCGTTACGACCGGCAGCGTGCCTTGACGATCGTCAAGGTCCTCCACGTGCTCACGCCTTGTGATGGGTTTATACTTTCTTCTTCTTTTATTCTTTGGCCCTTTTGCTATTTTTGCACTTTTTCTTCATTTCTTCCAAAGTCTTTAACTTAACATTTATCCGCAAAATAAGTGAATATCCGCGTAATACCTATATAAAATAATACAATTAAAATAAAATAAGGGAAATAATTTATGTAAATCAAGCTAAAAATATCTCATATTTGTGTGTTATCAGGAGGTGGAGTCTCATTCGATATTTATGAGTTGGTATGTGTTTCGTAGGAATAAAAAGGTGAAGGAGGGAAAGTTAGGTGTTATTTGGTTAGCAACTTCTTGGGTTGGTTGGGAAGGAATGGTTATTATTTTCGTAATGAGGATTGGAATGTGAATAATATGGATTGGAGCATTAAAATTTTGGTTTGGAAGTGGTCTTTTTGCGTAGAGATTACGCACTAGTTTTTACGAGTTTAGTAAAAATTATTTATTTTTTCTTTTGTAATTTAATTGATTTGTAATCTTTTTTTTATGGTTTTTTTTCCGTTTTTGTATAAAAAAATTAAAAAATCTTTAGTTCTCCCTATCAATATATCTTATTTACACAAAAAGTATATTTTAAATAGAAAAAAAATATATTTAACGTAAAAGATTATTTTAATAATTTAATCTTCATTTCAAGCAACAAAATATAATAGACTAACCTTTATATTTAAATTCTCAATTATGACAACAACTTATATGTTAGATCACTACTTATATCAGAATTGTAATAGATTGGTACATAGTTTAAAATTTAAAAAGAAAAAAAATCACTTTGTTTTATATATTAAATTTATAAAATTAAAAGTAGCTGTGTAAAGAAAAAAGAGCTACCCATCGTTTCTCGATTTTTTATACGTTGAAATATGTTAGTTTGAAATTAAAAAAGAAAAAAAAAACCATTTTATTATATATAAGAAATTCATAAAATTAAAAGTAAGAGTGTAAAGAAAAAAGAGCTACCCATCATGTCTGTGTTTTCTATACGCTGAAACATGTTAGTATGAAATTAAGAAATCAATTAATGGAAACATGTTGGCTTGAAATCAAGAAAATCATTTTGCAAAATAAATAAAAAACTCATACAATTAAAACTGACCATGTAAAGAAAAAATAACAAGCCCACCATTTATTTCTTTTATGATACATTGAAACATGTCATTAATATAAAAAATTAGAAGTAGTCGAGTAAAGAGGAAAAAAATACATTGAAACTAAGAAAATCATTTTAATATACAAAAAACTCGTGAAATAAAAAGTAGAAACTCATCAAAAAAGAACAACACATCCTTTCTTTTTTTTCTTAGACATTAAAACATGATATTTTGAAATCAAAAAAGTTATTTGTTGGTATACAAAAACTCATAAAAATAAAACTGGCACATCATGAAAAAAATAGCAACTCATTCTTTCTTTATGTGTACATTGAAACATTGTATTATAATATTAGTAGCTGAATAATCATTTTAAGGAAATATTTATTCTTTAAAATTTGAATTTCTTCTCAAATCAAGCTTCAAAAATAGAGGATTATCGAAGATGTTTAAATAGAATTATGATCTAATTTGGGTGGCTCACTCACCGAGTTGAGCTTACTTTACGCCATAGAAAGTTTGGAATTATCTTTGAACCGCCTTTCATTCTATTATTGAGATATGGTTCGCCCAACAAACTTGTCAGGTTTTGCAAAGGATTTCCTATGCTTCAGATTCTCTTAGCGAGTCTTTGCTCACCCAACATATTTAACATGAATCTTAGTCTTCTATGTACTTAAAGTTTGGTTCTCTTGATTCATCATGCATGCAATTATGATCTTTTTCCTTTGCTTTCTATTCATTATATAGATCGTAATAAAATGATGATAAATTATGATCAATTCACAATTTTAATACACCATCCGTTATATACATAAATCAGAGGTTTAGGTGTCACTTCATGTGTAAGTAAGTGAACATGATAGGAAGATTTTCCTTTCAAAGCTATGAACTAGGGTTTCTATAATAAAAGGGGAAGAACACTAAAGATGGCTATATAAAATAAAGAAATAAAAGAGATTATTCATTTGATTAATATCCTTCAATGTTTCATTGAGACTACATATATAATAGTCATATTGGATAATAAACCTAAAAGCCCAAATACAAAAGAAGCCCAATAACACTTAAAATAAAAGACTTACTAATTTAACTCATAATTCTACTCTTTATCATTGCCGCTGAGTTCACTTGAACCTTATCCTCAAGGTTCTAAAAAAAACCTCAAAATAGATATTGTCTTTAGAGAGATCAATTGCAGACAAAAAACACCAACCTATCCATAAAAGCATCATCGGGCAAAGGAGTCATGACGTATATGTAGTCCTTTCCCATTTCACCAATATACTCGAAGAGGAAGGAGAGAGACTTGAGAACTCCATTTGCATATTAAGCTCTAGCACACGCTACTTGTTCATCAATGTTGGCAAAACTGTGAAGGGAGGACATGTTTCCGCAACTATTGTAATGGCCACAGTAGTGCATACACGATTATGCCTCTCCTGCACCTTGAGATTATTCAATAGAGTTGCCAAGACATCTTGTGGTCTGATGGATTTTGCAATATATCCAAAAGTGTTCACCATAGCACTACGAATTCCCTTCTTGTGTGCCTTAAGCATCTCGAGAAGCTCAAAAGAGATCCTCATCCATTCGCGGGCTGGTACAAACTCAGCCCCACAATCAACAATCCTACTAACAAGGTCAATATAGTTCTCTTGGACTTTTTTATGCATGTCCTTCAAAATTGGAGTCAATCTGGGAAGCAAATCTTTAATAGGTGGAGTCATCTTCGTCATTCCAATAACATTAACAATTGACTTGAGAGCACCCAAAATTGAACCTAGAACTTTCGGATACTCTTCTCCAAGATACTCATACAAGACAACACCAAGAAGATGCATCAATTGTTCCTCGTGGCACTGCTTTATGACAACGACAATCTTGGAAATAAGGTCTGCTGCTTGCTACCTCACCTTCACACTCTTATTGTTTTACCTCTAGTTGATGGTACCATAAATTTGAGGAAGATATAGTTTTACTCTCTGCCCAAGCGAATTTACAACCGCACCAAACCCATTAAGCATCACATTAGCATCATCACTGGTCTGTTCTTGGAAGGCATTGAGAATACCATCGATAAAAAGCTCTTCCAACCGTGCATCTATATCAGGCGATCCCAAGTTAGTGACCACCTTCTCAATAGTTTCCATGACCATTTGCCTATAAGGTTCACTCTCATCTTCAAGATCTTCAACAACTCTTCCAACAATATCTGCAACACCAACCTTGTTCCCTATCTCAATCGTCATCTCCACAAGTTGCTTGTAGTTTCTTCTATCCAAATCCATCCTCCTAACCCAAAAGTTTCTGAAAAACTCGGGGAGGATATTAGTTCTAAAATACTCAGCTTCCAGCACCATCTTCTCAATCTCTTCTTTCGACAACTTTCCCTTGTCATTGGTGATTGTTATTGTGGTACGGTAGGAGAACTGACTTGTGTTTTGCATTTGTATTCGCACTTGTTCGGTTTAGCAAGAGTCGCCACCGACTTTTTATTTTATCCTAAAGGAAAGGTTAAAAAGCACAGGAAAAACCTTTTGAGATGTTTCGTGGGTTCGGGGGGTAGATTATAGAAAGGGAAGGTATTAGCACCCTTTCTATCCATGGTTATCCATGGGCTCTTAGTTACTTGGTTTTAGATCAACTTGCCTTTGATTTTCAATTGTTTGAAATGGTGCTTTGTGTGTGGGTTTGAAAAATGTTTTGAAAAGAGGCCAATGTGGTGGCAACCTTTGTAATGATCCATGTTGGGATGTATACAAAGGTGTATATCTTTTGAAAAGTTTTCAATGTTTTTGGGAATTATTTTGAAAGTGTTGTGATGTGTGGTTTTGAAAAATAGGCAAGTGTTTTTGTTTTGCAAGTTGGCAAGTAACCAAGAGCTATCTACCCTAAATTTCTCAAAGATCTTTGCTATGTTTTAACCCTTTTAACAATTTTGTTCCACCATTGTATTTGGTGGACAATCTTGCGTTAGGATTTTTAACGGGACAGGCGCGGGTCATCGTATGGACCACGAATGCAATGGTGCCAAGTGTCTTTGGCAATTTTGCTTGAAGGGACTATGATTATTTTGATAGGAAACTTTCGAAAGCGTCATCGAGGGACTGTGATCATTTTGATTCGTCTTGCCAAAGAAACTTAACGTGCAAGCATGGCCCACTTTGGAAGGCGATAAGCGGGATTACCCTAGGGGTGCAAGTGTGAATTGTGTGTTGATTTCATGCATTTAATTTTGGATTAGGGGTTGTCTACTTGTTGCTTTCATTTTTTTTTCATACACCCTAGTTACTATCATTTGTGCGAAATTAATAAAAATGCAGAAAATAGATCCTACGCTATTACAACCATATCGAAAGGCATAAAAATATAAAGGCAAAAATAAAATAAAAGCAAGAAAAATGAAGGTTTTTCGATTGGGGCAGAAAACCCTTCGATTCTGCATATTCCAGCTCTCCTCGATTTGGCCTGAAAAGGGTGAAGGCATGACTTTCGACTGAGGCCTCAGGGTCAGCATGTTGTGCCTTTCGATTGGGACCAGGGGGACAACATGTTGTGCCTTTCGATTAGGCCTGGAATTTGTGCAAGATGTAATCTTCTTTTCTGCCTCCTTCGACCGGGCCTGGAGTCAGTGAGGAAGCCTGAGGCTTCGTATCATATTCTTGTTTCCTGTTTACTTTGTTTTGGACATTAAATAGCAACATGGCCTAAGGCAATGCTAGTAAACAGTTTAATAACTAAAGCTAATTCAGGCAAACAACAAGCAAAACGAAACATGTTAACAGGGTGGAAACGAAAGGAACAACAGTATGTACATGCTTGGAACGAAAGTGAGTTTATTTACATGTTATGTCATGAAATGAAAAGCTCAAGGGTAAGAGTGACTTACCTTGATGGAGGCGTTGAATGGATGTGGGGCCTTGAGTGGTGGCCCTTGAATGCTTCTGGATTCGGAGGGGGAAACCAGGGGTCACGTCCTTGATACTGGATTCAACAGAGAAGAACAAGTGTGAGGTTCTTCCTACTGGATTCGAAAAGGTAACAAGGTGTATGGACGTTTCAGATTCCAAGGGGATAAGTGTTTGGATTCTGGATATGTGTTTGAGAGCTGTTAGAGAATTTTCTGCAGATTCGTTCGACTGGCCAAAAAAAGGTCCCTTGAACATGTGTGGTGGAGGCTCATATTTATAGATGGCTTAGGTTGATGCTTTGGGAGGGAAAACAAAAAAATTCAAACAAAAAGAGTATGTTGTATTTGTAGCTTTCGAGGGGCAGTATTTTATTGCCATTTCAGTGCAAGGAATTTGGATAGTGCTTCAGAACTGCTGTGCAACAGTCCTGGCGTTTTATGGCCAGTGAATCAGGGCCCTGCCTGGCAGCGCAGGAGTCTTAGTCAACAAATGCCTTTGGCCTCTCATCCTTTTGTCTTGACTCCCTAGCTTCACCTTTCGACCAGACTTTCAGTAACCATATCCTTTCTTCAATTGAAGTGACGTTCGAATGACTTCCCTAGACAATCCTTCGAATGGGCCAAATTAATGCTCTTGGGATGGAAGGCTTAATCGAAGCTTGCAACGCTGGAGAAGTCATTCCCCCAAACGAAAAAAACGTGCAAGGGCAGGATGTATGATCGAAAAAGGGCAAAAGAGAGGCTTTTTCCTCCTGGATCGAAAGACACCATCGAGAGGGTTTTTGCCTTGTAAATGAAATAGATTACAAGAGGCTCTTTTCTTCGTGAATCCAAACCAAACTGTGTCAGAGGCCCATGCCCAGTCGAAGGATGCAAGCCAAACTTGTGTCGAAAGAGGTCAAAAGGCCAATCGAAAGAGCTAAAACGAAAGACACTTGTTTTTTATCCAAATTTGCCAAAATATTAATTTTATCTGTTTTCCCCTTTTTTTGACCGTTTCCTTTTGGTATTGGAAAATCCAACTGCACTTGTTCAAGCTTGAACCTTTGAAAATCCTTGTGAGAAAGGCCTTGATAATTGAGAGGGCAAATTTTGGGGTACAACAGCTGCCCCTGTTCGATCTTCTTACACCTGAAGAGTTAGATTGGCGAATCTGCCATTTGTGATTTGAAGGTGGAAGATGATTGAACACTAGAGTACCCAGAAATTTGCACTCGGTGATGTGATGGTAGAGGGAATGGGCTTAAAGATGCCATTTGGAGAGGTAATGGATAGGAGGATGGGCTTATAGATGCCATCTGGGGACGTGACAGAACTTTGTCGAGAATGGGCTTATAGATGCCATTTGGAAGTGTCGATCGCGTAAGAGATTCCTTAGCGAGAACTTGCGTACTTGAGAAAGAAAGATGGTTTTCTGGCTTGCTACAGGTGTTGATCTTCAGTCTCTTCATGCAGATGTGCCCTGGCTGGATACAGGTATTGAATCTACAATCAATTGCTCACAGATATGCCCTGGCTAGATACAGGAATCGAATCCGGAACTTCAAAAGGTTGCTTACAGACGTGCCCTGGCTGGATACAGGTATCGAATCTCTAAACCATTCATGCAGATATGCCCTGGCTAGATACAGGTGTCGAATCCACAATCAAATACTCACAGATATGCCATGGCTGGATACAGGAATCGAATCTGGAATTGGCGTCTACAGATGTGCCCTGGCTGGATACAGGAATCAAATTTGGAAATTGTTGTCTACAGATATGCCCTGGCTGGATACAGGAATCGAATCTGGAAATTATCGTCTACAGATGTGCCCTGGATGGATACAGGAATCGAATCTGGAAATTGTCGTCTACAGATGTGCCCTGGCTGGATACAGGAATCAGATCTGGAAATTATCGTCTACAGATGTGCCCTGGCTGGATACAGGAA
Source organism: Vicia faba (assembly GCA_948472305.1). Taxonomy (NCBI): domain Eukaryota; kingdom Viridiplantae; phylum Streptophyta; class Magnoliopsida; order Fabales; family Fabaceae; genus Vicia; species Vicia faba. The sequence continues at coordinate 1,009,736,428 of OX451735.1, forward strand.
TCGGATCTGGAAATTGTCGTCTACAGATGTGCCCTGGCTGGATACAGGAATCGGATCTGGAAATTCTTCATGCAGATATGCCCTGGCTGGATACAGGTATCGAATCTACAATCAATCACTCACAGATATGCCCTGTCTAGATACAGGTATCGAATCTGGAATTGCGATAGTTGATAGTAATCATCTTTGGATTGACCTTTTTCCTGAAAAGGCAAAAAAAACATCAGTTGTATGCAATGTCATGACGTATGATATGCATGATGTCATGATGCTCAAAATAAGATAGTGTTGTATGCGCTTTATCATGTATGTAAGCAGGATGTATGAAATGTGAACTGTCCATGAATGTATTTTCGTCTAGGAAAATAAATCCTTGACGACTGCCGGGAACTTGTGGAATCCTGGGCTGACGTTGAAGAGTGGAGTTCTTCGTTTCCGTTGGGGATGATGGTTGCAAGAATAAACCGGTAGGAGAAGATGACTCCGTTGGAGAATAAACTTGTTGGAGAGATTACTCTGTGGGGAATTACTCTGTGGGAAGAGATACTTCGCTGAGGTTTTGATGAGAACTCCGCTGGGGATACTGTTGATAAGCTTGTTGGGGAATTTGATGAACTCCACTGGGGGTAGGAAGAACTTCGCCGAGGACGATCTTTCTGTGGTAATTAGCTGAGGATAACCCAGTTATACCCTGGTGGGGAAATAACCTTCGAATGAAGCCGGGGAGATGCGTTCGTACTCTACAGGGGATAAGCTTCTAGAATCTAATGGGGATAAGCTTTCCACTTTCCTGGGGAAACTTTGGACTGTACTGGGGAAGGGTTCCACTGGGGTGTCTTGTATTCCGCCAGGGAACAAACTTATACTAAGACTGTCGGGGATGCCTGCTGAGGAATGTCTATACTCCGCTGGGGAATGTTAAGATCTTCTGGGGATACCCAACTTCCTTAAGGCTGACAGTAGACTAACTCGGCTTGGGGAGAGTACCGTTGACTTGCTAGGGGAGCATTGTACCTTTTTAGGGCTAATGGGAGACCAACTCTGCCTGGGGAGAGTATCGCTGAGATCTGGTCTTTCTCTGTGGGGAGTTGAGGTAACTTGGTTATGTTCCTCGACCGAACCTACCTTGGTACCTTGGTGGACAGAGCAACTAGATCGCCTAGACAATTCTTTATTGCCCCTGTTTCTGATGTCATCTGTAATTAGTCCTTTGTTTCGTATGCAAATATTCATGATTAGCAATTAATTTCGAATGCATATATCAAAAATGAACATTGGACGTTCTTTGCAAAACAAAATAGAAAAAGGAAAAACGATGGGTAATTTTGTCTGAAAAATTGAATTTGTATTGATTTTGAGATTCGCCTGTAAATAGGCGTTTTATGTACAGGAGGTTGACGTCCTAGTAAGAGAACGCCGCCGAGCAACATAGAGTTGGTACAATTTTGTGAAAAGAAAACAAAACAGCTATGTGAAAAATAATCCCGCTGGGTTCCAACTCTGCTATCGCCTTTATGTCTTCAAGCGTCTCATCACTCTGCTGCTTAGTTGAAGATGAAGCTGATTGATTGGCGCCGAAGTCTGATAGTTGATGCCAGTGTCTGAGATGCAAGGTGATCCAATGAGACATAGTATTACGCTATATCCCTAACTTTTTCCTGGACCGCCCTTTCGGGTTTTCAGTCCACCGGGATACCCATTTTTGCCCAAGCCACCTTTTCAGGTTTTCGACTTGCCGGGTGTACAGATTTTTTTCATTTCGTCCCTTATTTTTGCCCGAACCCTTTTGGTTCGCCGGGAAGCCCTTATTTTTTCCTAGGTGTGTCAACCTAGCGGGTCTTTAATCATGCGTAGTATCTTTTTACTATGTCTGCATTGGCGGGGTGAGGAAGGTCGTCACCATCCATGGTGGTTAGAATCATCGCTCCTCCTGAAAAGATGTTCTTAACCACAAATGCCCCTTCGTACGTAGGGGTCCATTTTCCCCTGGGATCACCTTAAGGAAGAATGATGCGCTTGATTACCAGGTCTCCGACTCGATACTCTTGTCGTCTGACTTTCTTGTTAAATGCCCTGATCATCCGTTTTTGGTACGTCTGACCATGACAAATAGCAGTGAGTCTCTTTTTGTCAATTAGGTTTAATTGATCAAGCCGAGTCTGGATCCAGTCGTCTTTGCTCAAATCTGCATCTTTCATTATCCGGAGAGAGGGTATCTGGACTTCAATAGGCAAGACTGCCTCCATGCCATAGACCAAGGAAAAGGGAGTTGCCCCCGTTGACGTCCGTGCTGAGGTACGGTACCCATGAAGAGCAAACGGTAACATTTCGTGCCAATCTTTGTAGGTCACTGTCATCTTCGGCACAATCTTCTTGATGTTCTTATTCGCTGCTTCTACATCCCCATTCATCTTCGGCCGGTAGGGAGAAGAGTTGTGGTGCTGTATCTTGAATTGCTCGCAGAGTTCAGTGATCATCTTGTTGTTAAGATTGGTACCATTGTCCGTAATGATCCTCTCAGGTACACCGTATCGACATATCAGGTTGTGCCGAATGAACCGTGCCATGACGTTCTTGGTAACGGTAGCGTAAGAAGCTGCTTCAACCCATTTTGTGAAGTAATCAATCGCTACCAAGATGAAGCGGTGTCCGTTAGTTGCAGTAGGTCTGATTTCGCCGATCATATCAATGCCCCATATTGCAAAAGGCCAAGGTGCTGTCAAGACGTTCAGAGGAACCGGAGGAATGTGCACCTTATCAGCATAGATCTGACATTTATGACAAGTTCGAGAATGCTGATAACAGTCGGCTTCCATTGTGGACCAGAAATATCCTGACCGAAGGATTTTCTTTGCCATGGTATGTCCACTGGAATGTGTTCCGAAGGTACCTTTGTGTAGCTCTGCCATGATCCTTTCTGCTTCAGTCTTATCCACATAACGCAGTAAGGTTGAATCATGGTTTCGCTTGTAGAGAGTTCCATTGCTGAGGAAGAACTTTGCCGCAAACCTTCTCAGAAACTTCTTGTCATTAACAGATGCGCCTTCGGGGTATTCTTGAGCTTCAAGGTACCTCTTTTTTTACTTCATGATACCACGGTTTTTCTGTTACCTCTTCAGTCTCAAGGTCGCAGCAATGTGCAGGTTCATCCAATTTCCAAATGATGATCCGGAGAGCTTCGTTGTCCCATTTGACTTTGAACATAGAAGACATCGTAGCTAACGCGTCCGCCAACTGATTCTCCTCTCTTGGGAAGTGTTCAAAAGTTATCTCCTCGAAGTGGGGGAGCAACGTCAACACATACTCTTTGTAAGGAATGAGATTTGGGTGTTTCGTATCCCACTCGCCTTTGATCTGATTGATCACGAGAGCGGAATCTCCGAAGACACTCAGAAACTTGATCCTTAAGTCAATTGCAGCTTGAAGACCCATGATGCATGCTTCATACTCCGCCATGTTGTTGGTGCAGTTGAAACATAGCCGGGCGGTGAGTGGAGTATGAGTGCCTTTAGGGGATATGATCATAGCGCCGACACCATTACCCAAGGCATTCGAAGCTCCGTCAAAGTGCATAGACCATCGGGATCCTTCCTCAGGTCCTTCATCCGGTCCAGGTACTTCACATTCAGTTACTACCATGATATCCTCGTCTGGAAATTCAAAGTTCATTGACTGGTAGTCGTCCACTGCCTGGTGCGCCAAATGGTCTGCCAATACACTTCCCTTGATTGCTTTCTGAGTCGTGTACTGGATGTCGTATTTCGTCAAGATCATTTTCCATCTTTCTATTCTTCCAGACAGAGCAGGCTTTTCGAATATGTACTTGATTGGATCCATTTTTGAAATCAACAGAGTAGTGTAAGTCAACATATATTGTCTCAGCCGACGAGCAGCTCATACCAGAGCGCAACAAGTTTTCTCGAGCAGTGAGTACCGGGTCTCATAGTCGGTAAACTTTTTGCTAAGGTAATAAATGGCGTGTTCTTTTCGGCCAGACTCGTCATGCTGCCCCAGCACACCCCCCATTGAATTGTCAAGTACTGTCAAGTATAGGATTAGAGGTCTCCCTTCAACTGGCGACATAAGAATGGGTGGTTCTTGGAGATACTCTTTGATCTTTTCGAAAGCGGCCTGACATTCATCGTTCCAACGTACTACTTGATCCTTCTTCAACAGCTTGAAGAATTGTTCACAGGTAGCAGTTAGATGCGAGATGAATCGGGCAATGTAGTTCAATCGTCCTAGAAAGCCTCTGACTTCTTTCTCTGTCTTAGGAGTTGGCATCTATTGTATGGCTTTCATTTTGGCAGGGTCCACTTGAATACCTTTGTCACTCACGACGAAGCCTAGCAATTTTCCAGATCTCACCCCAAAGGTGAACTTGTTTGGGTTCAACCTCAGCTTGTACAACTTCAGACGGTCAAACAACTTCCGTAGATGGTCCAGGTGTTCCTCCTCAGTTTGGGACCTTGCAATCATATCGTCGACGTATACTTCTATCTCATGATGAATCATGTCATGAAATAAAGCAACCATGGCACGTTGGTAAGTTGCCCCTGCATTTTTCAACCCAAAAGGCATGACCTTGTAGCAAAAGGTGCCCCACTGAGTAACAAAAGTGGTCTTCTCCATGTCTTCAGGAGCCATCTTGATCTGATTATAACCGGAGAAGCCGTCCATGAAGGAGAATACTTTATGCTGAGTAGTGTTGTCAACCAGAACGTCGATATGAGGCAGAGGGAAATCATCCTTAGGGCTGGCCCTGTTCAAATCCCTGTAATCAACACACATTCTGACCTTACCATCTTTCTTCGGCACTGGAACCACATTAGCAACCCACTGAGGGTAGGAAGTCACTGCTAGAAACCCGGCATCAAATTGTTTCATAACCTCAGCTTTGATTTTCTCGGACATTTCTGGACGCATACGGCGGACCTTCTGTTTTACCGGAGGGCAATCTTCCTTGGTAGGCAGGTGATGAACCACAATGTCGGTATCCAACCCAGGCATGTCTTCGTAAGACCAAGCAAAGATTTCCACATAGTCATGCAGCATCTGAATTAACCGTTGTTTCACACTAAGCTCTAGATTGGCACCAATCTTAACTTCCTTTCTGTCTGTCTCAGTACCCAGATTTACCGTTTCCACTGGCTCTTCATGTGGCTGAATGGCCCTCTCTTCTTGGAGTAACAGTCTTGCGAGCTCGCCAGGCACTTCGCAATCATCTTCACCTTCGTCTTCGGCTAAGTTGATCGGATTTTCAAAGTCATAACTGGCAGTAGCAGAGTCGTTACCAGTGAGATCCAGAGTGGATTGGAACCTGTATAAGTGAGTGTGTGTAAATATAGTTGTTTTTGCAATATATAATAAAGAAAGAAAAGGAGCGCAAGATTTGAAATGCAACAAACGTCCAATGTTTTTATTTGATGATATATGAGAATGACACACAAAAGCCCTCACAAATGAAGCCACGGTGTCTCGGGTAAGACACCGAGCCATAAAAGTTTCAAAATATTGTCTGTTACAAATTCAAAACAAAAGAGTTCATTACTGAGTGACAAAAGCAATAGGTGTGAAGTCTTTGGCAGTCCAGTTGCTTGGTCCACCGTTGGTTGTTGGGTAGATCCAACTGTCGAATTCAGATTCCTCCATGTCGTCTTCAATAGCATTCACTCTCGGGTTGGTAATGAACACAGAAGGTTTTCCAATTCTTGCCTTACGAACAGCCCTCTGAGCTTCTGCAGTGAAGCACAAACCAAACTTGTCAGTCTTTGGAGTGAAGTCAGGAAGTCGGCCCCAGTTTGCACACTCACCCTTCTCAATCACAGCCCGGGCATCCTTTAAGGAAGCCATCTTCAAAGGAGAGTCTTCTTTAGTCACAGTCTCTGCTGATGCCAGTGTCTGAGACACCTCTTCAAAGTGTTGAAAGGGGGTCTCAATGAATTCCCCATCCATTTCTATGTACCGGAACGAGTTGAGGTGGCTGACCATATACTCTTCCTCCCCCTGAACTGTAACAATCTTCCCTCTGACCGGGTACTTAAGCTTCTGATGTAGTGTGGAGGTCACAGCTCCAGCCTTATGGATCCATGGACGACCCAGCAAACAAGAATAGGATGGTCGGATATCCATCACATAGAAAGTAGAATCAAAGACTTGAGAGCCAACCCTGATCGGAATGTCAACTTCCCCATGTACCATCCTTTTCGAACCGTCAAAGGCTCGGACAACAATGTTACTAGGCTTGAGCTCCAAACCCTCATAATCCAACCTGTCTAGGGCCTTCTTGGGTAATACATTCAATGAAGAACCGGTGTCTACCAACACATGGGCAAGAGTAGTGCCCCTGTATTCAATGGAGACATGCAGGGCGTCGTTATGGTTCTTTCCTTTCGCGGTCAAATCGGCGTCAGAGAAGCCCAAACCATTATCAGCAGTCAAGTTGGCCACACAATCAGTAAATTTATCAGCAGACGTTTCTTGTGGCACATGGGCCGTCTTCAGGAAGGAAATCAGGGCCTTGGCATGGGCCTCTGAACACAACAACAATGATAGCATAGAAATCTTTAATGGGGTGTGCCCCAACTGCTCAACTACATTGAAATCACTCTTCTTAATGATCTTGAGAATCTCTTCCATCTCTTGTTGGGAAGCTTCAACATTGGTTGTCTTCGGTGCCTCCATCAGGGCAGGAAAATTAGTAGCAATCCCTTTGCCCCGAGCGTCAGATGACTCGGCAGCAGGGATAGAAACAGGAACTTGATTAGGAAGGGAAGCAGGCACACTTGCAGGTGTGATGACACGAGGTTTCTGAATAGCTGGTGGCGCAATATCTGGTGAGAACAGCCTACCACTGCGAGTGATTTTGGCAGACCCGGTGATGTTACTGACGCCAGTATTAGTATCAAACTCTTGCTTCATTCCAAGAACATAAACATCTGCCCCATAGTGCCATGGGACAGCTTTGTCGGACGTATAAGGGAGAGGCCCCGAAATAGTGATAATGATAGGAGCAATCTTCTGAGTGGACATGATTTTGACAGGCTTCTTCGAAGGAGCCTTGGGAGGTTTGTTGAAAATAGTGACAATAGAAACCTCTCCGGTAGGGGTAGCAGGAACAACAATCTTCTCGAACAAGATCTCTTTGCTATCCATCAGGCTTTGGATACCTGATTTCAGCAAAGGACAACCAACAGGTGAAACAGCACATAGAAGGCAACCTTTACCACATCCCGGAAATAAACCGGCTAGCAACAGGTTCCTTTTGACGGTCAACAACGGAGTGACAATATCATCCACGGAGGCCACATACAAGTCTTCTTCCACAGCATTCACTCCATGCTGGGGCATGGGAGCAGTCACAACATTGGGTCTTTCGGGCGCCTCAAACTGTATTTCTTTAGCATCAATAAGGTCCTGAACCTTATTCCTCAGAGCCCATCAATCATCCGTAGTATGCCCCGGGCTATCAGAGTGATAAGCGCAACGGGCGTTGGGGTTGTACTTTGGAGAAGCTGTGTTCAATACCTTCGGAGCTTCTTTGACAGTTACCAGATTGGTTGTCAGCAGTTGCGGCAATATCTGAGACAGGGTCATGCTGAGTCGAGTGTACTATCTTTTGGGTCTCTCGCCCCTTGGTTGGTTGTATTGCTGAGGAGCAGCAGCAGGTTTTGAAATTACCAACGCATTGACAGCTTGGCGGCGTTCCAGTTTATTCTGTCTCCTTGGACCATAAATAGCACTAGCTTCCTTCTTGAAGGGCTTCTTTTCAGTACTCGAGGAGGCACCCTTTTGTATCTTCCCCGACTTGATACCAGCTTCTATCCTCTCACCGGTTAAGATCAAATCTGTAAACCCAGCAGAAGAATTGCCAATCAGGTGGTTGAAGAACGGACCAGACAGGGTCCCTAGGAACATGTCAACAAGTTCACGGTCAGTCAAAGGAGGCTGCACCCTGCCAGCCAGGTCTCTCCACTTTTGCGCATACTCCTTGAATCCTTCGCCCGTCCCCAGTGACATACCCTGGAGTTGGGTACGCGTGGGAGCGAGGTCAGAATTATACTGATACTGTTTATAAAATGCAGTAGCCAAATCCTCCCAGTTTCGAATATTGGCTCCATCTAGCTGATAGAACCATTCGAGTTGACCCCCTGAAAGGCTATCCTGGAAGAAATGGATCCACAGGTTCTTGTCTGCGGTGTAAGGTTGGATCTTCCTTACATATGATCTGAGGTGCAATTTAGGGCAGGAAGCCCCGTCGTACTTCGCAAAGGCAGGCGCCTTGAACTTGTGTGGGATCACCACCCCAGAAGATAAACCTAGATCTCCAAAATCCAGCCCCGGCGTGTTTTGAATCTCCATGGCACTTAAACGGTCTTCTAGTTGCTTGTACCTGTCTTCAGCAGGAGGGTACTGTTCATCATTGTAATCCGTCTCGTTGTCGGAGACCATAGGACTAGGAGCCCTTCCCCCTTGGGGACTGTCTTTCTCTACAGAGGAAGTAGCCTGATCGGCCTCATTATGTAGTGTATTCCCAAACCTGTGTCCAGTGTTGAACAGCGCATTCCTCTTCTTCTTCTTCTTCTTCTTCAAAAGCAGAGTCTTCAACTCTTGTTGACCCTGGGCTAAGCTCATGATCAGCTCTTGAAACTGGGCGTTCTGGGCCTGGAGGGCCTTGATAGCTTGTTCGATAGTAGGCTCGGAAGACATGATGATTGAGTGCTGAAATAAACAGCGAAGAAGTTTAAGCAACCTGTAGAAGAAGGGTACCTGTTATGCATATGATGCAATGAGATGCTTATGATTTATGTTTTCAAAGACAATCGGGATTCAACTTTGTAGACAAAAGGAAACACACTTCATTAGATTCAAACTTTTAAATTGTTCAACAATTTTCCCTTAGGCATTACAAGAATGAAAATACTGAAAAGGAAATAAAAATTGTAAAAGAAACATCCAAAGCCCATTAGTGCTCCCATGGCCTCCTCTTCTCAGTACGGATATAGTCGTTCAGGATCAGCTCCTCCTCCAATTTCTTAGTCAGCCTCTGGATCTTTTGTTCCTGTTCGTTGAACTTTTCCTGATAATAATCCCGTTCTTCCTGTAGCTGCACCCAAGATCTCTTTAGTGTATCAACATCAGTGGGTATCTGAGGAGGGAGGATAGTTGGAGGAACCCCGTCTTCATCAGGAACTTCAAGAATGATAGGCCTGACAGCTTCGTACGGCATACCTAATTTCTGAGCACGGATGCGGACCCATCTGCAGTAGGGCTCCATTGGTAGAGAAGTCTTCGATCCTACCTCACGTGGGTCAGCTTTGTGAATTCTGTCCCAAGCCTTGATGAATCTACGACGCAGCTCGTCACTGTCTGCCTGAAACTCAAAACTGATGTGAGGAACCAACATCTCATGAGGCCCTGCTCTTCTGGCTCTTCCAAACTGACGGAGACCTAAACATAGATTATAAGAGATTCCTCTGTGAGTACCGATCAATGGGACATTAGGATATTCTCCGTAGCGATCAATAATGGCTACCTCATCCAAACCTCTGAGAGCCCAAATGACGTCTTTATCAGTGAGAGACATTAACCTATGAGCCCAGCCCTTTCCTTCTTCATTCTTCAGCACGAACTTAGGGAGGTGCGAAATAAACCACCTCACTAACAAAGGAGCACAACACCATAGAGTTCCCCGTCTTCGGGCAGTACGAGCATAGAGTTGTTGCAGGATATCACCAAAGAGAGTGGGTACAGGGTTCCGAGAGATGAAGATCCTTATGGAGTTGACATTAATAAAGGTATCAGGATTTGGAAACAATACTAGACCATAGATTAAAAGAGCCAGAATGTCTTCGTACGCCTTGAAGTCTAAGTCATTCCAGAGACTATTAGCTTTGCCAACCAAAAACTTAACCAAAAAGCCCTTAACTCCACTTCTAGTTTCCCAGTTAGCCATTACCTCTTCTTTGGTCAAGGGAAGGGCTGCAGCAATCTCTTCAGGCCTAAGAGTCTTCTCCCAACCAGTGAATGGAATCTGCTCCAAAACAGGGATACCAAGCAAATCAGAGAATTCTTCCAGGGTAGGGACCAGCTGGAAGTCTTGAAAGGTGAAGCAATGATACAGGGGATCATAAAACTGGGTCAGGACACTCATCAGTTGTTGGTCCCACTTTGAAGTGACTAAACCAAGGAGAGAACCATGCCTCTTGATGAAGGAAGTAGTGTTTGGAATCCTACCAACCAAATCCTTGAGCAAAGTAGGTGGTTGAACAAAGTTGAGCCGGATAGTATTCCTACGCGCGGGCATCATGATGTCCTACAAAACAGAGCAAAGATGAAACCCTCTTGTCTTTGAAATGGGTCGGTCCTTATGCAGGATGCATGCAATGGTATGATGGTATGATGTTTATGATAAAGCACACCACAAATATTCACAAAGGCAAGCATGATAAGGCACACAAGTCACACAAGACAGCCCTTAGGGTTTAGGCCAGCATGAAGTTTAGGTGTTACCCTCTTTTAGTTTTGTTGGTTAAGACATGTCCTATCAAAAGTAACCGGGTTCTAGAGGATCTCAACATCATCGACTACCCTCAATCGGTCATAACTCCAGCATCGCAATCTTTTCTTGCGGCCAGAACCATCGCGAGAGTTTAGCCTCAATGAGTGTAGCATACTGCTACTGTTCTATGGCCAAGTTGGGTCAATTTAGGGTTCTAAGGTCGGTTGGTGTTTAATGACTCCTTAAAAGACCCATATTCTCCTTGTTGCGACACAAAGGATATCGGTACAGACTAAGGTATCACACCAACGTAGCCAATGCTTCACCCATGTCGGTCTACGCCGGACAGGTCCCTCACAACTTATGCTACCTAAAAGGGTATTCCCCAGATCCGGGTTAGGATCTATGAAACTCCGATGCAAAGCCCGCAAATATAAAAGCAAACAAATGAAAACAAGTAAATGATCTAACCCTAAGGTAACCCCACTTTTAAGTCAATCCCCAGAAGAGTCGCCAGTTCTGTGGTACGGTGGGAGAACTGACTTGTGTTTTGCGTTTGTATTCGCACTTGTTCGGTTTAGCAAGAGTCGCCACCGACTTTTTATTTTATCCTAAAGGAAAGGTTAAAAAGCACAGGAAAAACCTTTTGAGATGTTTCGTGGGTTCGGGGGGTAGATTATAGAAAGGGAAGGTATTAGCACCCTTTCTATCCATGGTTATCCATGGGCTCTTAGTTACTTGGTTTTAGATCAACTTGCCTTTGATTTTCAATTGTTTGAAATGGTGCTTTGTGTGTGGGTTTGAAAAATGTTTTGAAAAGAGGCCAATGTGGTGGCAACCTTTGTAATGATCCATGTTGAGATGTATACAAAGGTGTATATCTTTTGAAAAGTTTTCAATGTTTTTGGGAATTGTTTTGAAAGTGTTGTGATGTGTGGTTTTGAAAAATAGGCAAGTGTTTTTGTTTTGCAAGTTGGCAAGTAACCAAGAGCTATCTACCCTAAATTTCTCAAAGATCTTTTCTATGTTTTAACCCTTTTAACAATTTTGTTCCACCATTGTATTTGGTGGACAATCTTGCGTTAGGATTTTTAACGGGACAGGCGCGGGTCATCGTATGGACCACGAATGCAATGGTGCCAAGTGTCTTTGGCAATTTTGCTTGAAGGGACTATGATCATTTTGATAGGCAACTTTCGAAAGCGTCATCGAGGGACTATGATCATTTTGATTCGTCTTGCCAAAGAAACTTAACGTGCAAGCATGGCCCACTTTGGAAGGCGATAAGCGGGATTACCCTAGGGGTGCAAGTGTGAATTGTGTGTTGATTTCATGCATTTAATTTTTGATTAGGGGTTGTCTACTTGTTGTTTTCATTTTTTTTTCATACACCCTAGTTACTATCATTTGTGCGAAAGTAATAAAAATGCAGAAAATAGATCCTACGCTATTACAACCATATCGAAAGGCATAAAAATATAAAGGCAAAAATAAAATAAAAGCAAGAAAAATGAAGGTTTTTCGATTGGGGCAGAAAACCCTTCGATTCTGCACATTCCGGCTCTCCTCGATTTGGCCTGAAAAGGGTGAAGGCATGACTTTCGACTGAGGCCTCAGGGTTAGCATGTTGTGCCTTTCGATTGGGACCAGGGGGACATCATGTTGTGCCTTTCGATTAGGCCTGGAATCTGTGCAAGATGTAATCTTCTTTTCTGCCTCCTTCGACCGGGCCTGGAGTCAGTGAGGAAGCCTGAGGCTTCGTATCATATTCTTGTTTCCTGTTTACTTTGTTTTGGACATTAAATAGCAACATGGCCTAAGGCCATGCTAGTAAACAGTTTAATAACTAAAGCTAATTCAGGCAAACAACAAGCAAAACGAAACATGTTAACATGGTGGAAACGAAAGGAACAGCAGTATGTACATGCTTGGAACGAAAGTGAGTTTATTTACATGTTATGTCATGAAATGAAAAGCTCAAGGGTAAGAGTGACTTACCTTGATGGAGGCGTTGAATGGATGTGGGGCCTTGAGTGGTGGCCCTTGAATGCTTCTGGATTCGGAGGGGGAAACCAGGGGTCACGTCCTTGATACTGGATTCAACAGAGAAGAACAAGTGTGAGGTTCTTCCTACTGGATTCGAAAAGGTAACAAGGTGTATGGACGTTTCAGATTCCAAGGGGATAAGTGTTTGGATTCTGGATATGTGTTTGAGAGCTGTTAGAGAATTTTCTGCAGATTCGTTCGATTGGCCAAAAAAAGGTCCCTTGAACATGTGTGGTGGAGGCTCATATTTATAGATGGCTTAGGTTGATGCTTTGGGAGGGAAAACAAAAAAATTCAAACAAAAAGAGTATGTTGTATTTGTAGCTTTCGAGGGGCAGTATTTTATTGCCATTTCAGTGCAAGGAATTTGGACAGTGCTTCAGAACTGCTGTGCAACAGTCCTGGCGTTTTATGGCCAGTGAATCAGGCCCCTGCCTGGCAGCGCATGAGTCTTAGTCAACAAATTCCTTTGGCCTCTCATCCTTTTGTCTTGACTCCCTAGCTTCACCTTTCGACCAGACTTTCAGTAACCATCTCCTTTCTTCAATCGAAGTGACGTTCGAATGACTTCCCTAGACAATCCTTCGAATGGGCCAAATTAATGCTCTTGGGATGGAAGGCTTAATCGAAGCTTGCAACGCTGGAGAAGTCATTCCCCCAAACGAAAAAAACGTGCAAGGGCAGGATGTGTGATCGAAAAAGGGCAAAAGAGAGGCTTTTTCCTCATGGATCGAAAGACACCATCGAGAGGGTTTTTGCCTTGTAAATGAAATAGATTACAAGAGGCTCTTTTCTTCGTGAATCCAAACCAAACTGTGTCAGAGGCCCATGCCCAGTCGAAGGATGCAAGCCAAACTTGTGTCGAAAGAGGTCAAAAGGCCAATCAAAAGAGCTGAAACGAAAGACACTTGTTTTTTATCCAAATTTGCCAAAATATTAATTTTATCTGTTTTCCCCTTTTTTTGACAGTTTCCTTTTGGTATTGGAAAATCCAACTGCACTTGTTCAAGCTTGAACCTTTGAAAATCCTTGTGAGAAAGGCCTTGAGAATTGAGAGGGAAAATTTTGGGGTACAACAGTTATCTTGTTCTTATGCCCTGTAGTTTTGTCTTCTATAGATACATTCAAAATAACATTGGCATCAATGTCGAAACAGACAGTGATCTGAGGAACACCCCTTGGAGCAGGTGGAATACTAGACAACTCAAACTTGCCCAACAAATTGTTATCACAAGTCCTTGTTATTTCTCCTTCATAAACTTGTATCAACACTCCATGTTAATTATCAGAATAGGTTGAAAAACATTCTCTTTCTTGGTCGGAATTTTTGTGTTCCTCAAAATCAACACAATCATAACCCCTCCAGCAGTTTCCAAACCAAGCGAGAGAGGAGTAAAATCAAGCAACAACAGATGCTGCACTTTCTCATTCCCTTCACCGCTCAAAATATCAACTTGAACAGCAGCCTCATAAGCGACAACCTCATAAGGGTTAATGCTCTTGCACAGCTCCTTTCTGAAAGCTCTAAAGATTTGAGCTATAAAGATTTGACTAATTTTGGTAAAACAAGATACTGAATAAGATGTTAAAATATATGAAGAACAACATGTCAAACAAGATGTCCTACCATGAATACTCGACATCTTGGACTGCTACAGCAGGATTTTAGTAAATTTGTTCCAAGATTTAAGGAGCGCTTTAGCAGTGGATCAAGGAATATTTTAACAGGAGATTTGAAGCCCATGGACATATGAAGATTATAAAAGGAAGGCTTAGTCCTAGGGCATTTTAACTAATCCTTTTGTAAACTTCGTAAAATAAAAATAAGGGTTTATTCTTTTGAGAGTCGTGTACTTTCTTGTGTTGTAAGTCATTCGTTGTATAGATTTGATACATTGTGGTAGACATAGTTTTGTTATGCAGATTCAAAAGTCTTTAGGTAATGAACTGCGTATTGTTATTGGATGAAGCTTTGAAGAAAATCCAAGTATGTTAGTTAGTCAATATTCTTGGCTGAACTTTACAGTGAAAGGGGTGTCTTTCAAGTAGTTTGACATAGTTACCAGAGGTTGTGACTGTTATATATCACTGAGGTGATTTAGAGAGTGAAATATGTTTCTCTTATCTTTGATGGGGTTTTGAAATGAAGATTACATTGGATTATGAATAGGTAAAATGGAGGTTGTTTACCTGTAAACTTGAGGTTGTTTACATAAAATAATACTACTGATAGTGGAATCTTCTTCCTGACTTGGTATCCCCCATAGTAGGTGTTGTTGTACACCAAATTGGGTCATCATATCTTTGTGTTAATATCATTAAGAAAATTTACAGTTCAATATTTTTCTTGATTGATTGGCATGTCATAATAGATATTGTACCATCTGTCATGACTTTGTACTTATAAGGATTATATCAGTATGCTTTATCATATCCTTGTTTTGCTCAGTAGAGATCAGTGTCTTAACATGTGTTAGGATATTAGTTATATGTACTCCATAATTTCAATTGGTATCAGAGCAAACATCCTGTTTTGTTTTAGGTAAGACCAGGGGAAGATACTTTCTGGTACTATGAACAAGAAAGGAGTGAAGTGTTGGTTGTAGCTACTGCTATAACTGTGATGTTACTTATGAGGTGTATTTTGTTTTCTTCTACTGCTTGTGCCTCTAGTGTGTGAATCTGTGGCGATCATGATTGATTTGTCTTATGGATTTTTGGGTTTTCCCTTGAGGAGGATGATGAGTTAGGTATGATAAAAGGAGTAATGTCTATATACTCTAATCACTAACTGGTGGTTATTATTGAGGATATCTCTTTTGTATGATGTCCTATAAGATGTCCTTGACATACTGCATGGAGCCTGTTGAGGATGTGTTTGGTTTTGCTGTATATGGTTTTGTTGAAAGAACTCTGATAGACATGTGTGTTCTCTGAGCTATGGTTCAAGAAAGATATACTCTTGGAATAGTTTGGGTTGATTCTCGTCCAGAGAAGTGATAAATATATGTAGTATGGTCAATGTCTCTTGAGTCTCTCTCAAGACCCCTTAAGCTCACATCTAAGTATAGATGTCTAGCTGCACACAACCCAGATCAATTTAGCAAGATGGTGCAACTATTCTATAGAAGTACAAGACCAATGGGGAGTAAGATGAAGAGAAGAGGTTATGTTGATTTTTTTCTCTGATCAGTGAGTGGTAAATTATCTTATCACGAATAAAGTAGCCAAGGATACTTGAAATTCCTCTCAAATTCACTCATAAAGGCACTTCTATTTGTGAAAAGAGTTCAGAAGAAAAAATCAAGATGAAGATACTCTGTGTGTATTCTAGACAATGAACCATTGAGTGACAAACCACTCAGAAAAATAAGATCAATTTAATTTTGGTCTTGAAGAGCTTGATTTATAATCTCTGGAGTAGGTGGTTTATTTTTCACCATTTGTGTTCTTGTAAGAGTAACCCTCTAATCTTAAAGCTTAATCAGATATGTTTGGATACACACTTCTTCAAGGAAGGTTGGTAGGATTTTTCCAGCTAAGTCAGTAAGAGAATGTCATGTTTGTTAAAGAAAAATTGATTCAAGAATGACAACCTTGATGTCTCAACATTGTCCTTGACAAAGGATATAATACATGACATGTGTTCTGATAGTGTTGACATCCTCTAGATCGTGTACAAGGATTTAAAATAAATTATTATTTGTGACATCCACAAGTATTTAATTGTTTATCCTTCAATTGGAAATCAAGAGATCTGAAGTCTGGATGTTACACCAGGGTGTAACATCATTAGTTGAGAAATCTCTAGAACTTATCCCATGATTCTGATTAATGCCTGCCCTGTGAGAGTTCTGGAAGACGGATACCTGTGTATGTTTTCGTCTCGTATTATTTGTGTAAGTACTCAAAATATTCTTAATCTGTCTTGAATGAGAGGCTGATATAGCTGAAGACATCATCAGTTTGGTGAATATCCTTGGATCAGTCTACTTTTGATCTAGGTTACGAGAACTCAGGAGCCAGGCCTCTTCCTGTGAGGGTGTTTGTAGTATTCTACTTGTTGTACCCCAAAATTTGCCCTCCCATAATCTTCAAAGTTATGACAAGCAAATGGTTCAAAGTCTACTCAAGGGCTGCACAGTCAACCACTCTCCCAGGCCAGTCAAATTAGGGTTTTGGTTCTTGCAAGGAAGTTGAGGTTTCCAAGGGCTCAATTAAGTCACATATGCTCATATACATTGTCAAGCACCTACATGTCAAGTTTCAAGGCTCACAAGGTCAAGTTGCACAGTAAAAAGTCCCATTTGCTCAATAGTCAACTGTAGGGGCAAAATGGTCATTTGGCAGTCAAAAGTCAAAATTTTTGGTCAACATCTTATTTTGAAGCCACAATCATCATTTGATCAAGTCTTGATCATGATTTCACAAGAATGGCTCAAAAATCATCAAGGTGTCAAAAGTTTCTATTTTTGGACAGGTGAAAAGTCAACTGTAACTTGACCAAGGCATAATTTTTTCATGGTTCATCAGAAAAATACCAGCTCATATTGAAGGGGAGGACATTTCCTACAACTCATCTTCACATTCCAAGTCCAAGAAATGCTCTCACAAAAAGTTATCAATTTCAACATTATAGGTCATTTTCAAAAGTCAACAAAAGGGAATTTAAGTCAAAGACCATAACTTGATATTGGTAAATCAAAATGACATGGGACCAAATACATTGGTTAGAAGACTTCAAGACCTTTCCAAAATGTCCAAGAACATGTTCATATGATCAAAATTGAGCAAGATATGCATTGGAGAAGTTGGGAAATTTTTGTGAAATGACCAAAGTCAATTATCCTTGAAACTTCATTTTTGACAAAAGGGGCCCACTTTTTCCACTTGATTCAGCTTGGCCATGCTTCCCACGTGTCCCACAATTTATTTCAAGATTTAAAATTAATTTTTCCATTTTTATTTAATTTTATTTGATTTAATTCATTTTAAATCTTTTAAAATCAAATAAAAATCAAAGAAATTAATGGAGGGATATATTTTGTGTTGATTAGCTTTGATACACCTTAAAACACATTCCAAATTCGTGCATGGCCTATTATGGGCATAAAAATTCAAAATTTCACAAATATGGAAAATGGTTCAAAGTTGGTTATGGAGGAAATCTCAAACATGAATGCAAGGCTTCAATGACCATAATATTGTTTGATACACATTACACACTATATATACAAGCCTTCCCAACCTCATTCAAGAAAAGGGTGTGTGCAGAAACGGCCAAGAGAAAAACTAAAAATTATTCAAAAAGTGAGAGTTCTAAAACATAGTTGCGAGCATCTTCAGATCAAAACAAGCACTGTAAGTATTCCCAGGTCCCCTTATAATTTCCATATTGTTTTTTTCAATTGCTTTCTTGTGCAGCATTCCAAGCGCTGAACACCATGCACCTCACCCATCCAACAAGCCAAGTGTCATTGGAGGCAGATCCAAGGGCCAAGCATAAGGAACACCATGGTCTGGAGTCAGTGCACGCGTAGGCAACCAAAAAAGTCATACAGGCCTTGTTCAAATGGGCCACAATTCTCAATTCAATACCTTCAAATTCCAGCCACACCCCCCTTGGTTTTACTTCTTTTTTATTTTGTTTTTTCATTTTCTATTATCTTAATTTCTAACCTTTTTATTTTATTATTATTAACAAATTAACATAATTAACATACTTTCATAAAAAATCAAAAAAATAGAACTAACATTATTTTTATTATTATTATTTTATTTTTGTAAATAAACAATAATTGAATTAGTTTAATTAGGCCATTTTAATTCCTTTTCTTAAATAATTAAAATAGATCTAGAATTAGGTAAAGTTAACTTTTAATTTTATTTGCATGAAAGAATGTATGTAAATAAAAACAACTCGTAGCTCACTAATTAACAAGACAAACATTAACTGAATACAACACACAAATACACACACCACTTCTAGGGTACGCCTCACTTGTTGCCTTCAAAACGTGGTCGTCAAGTATAGGACGTCTTAGCAGTCCTTATGTCCATGATCCAGTTGCCTCGAAACAGTTGCCTCGGAACAGTTGCCTCGAAACGGTTGCCTCGGATTAAAAAAGGATCAAGGACATAAGGGTAGCTTCTAAGGTGTCCTAAATGTTGCTTCGGTGACCACACTGTCCCTACAATCGAATTGACCCGAATACCTCCAACGGTGGTGCTACCTACCTCTCAATGGTGGGATGGCACTACCTAAAGGACACTTACACAGTTTAATTCCTTAGGGTAGGTAGATGAATCATAGATACTTGCTCTTTTCAAAAACAAACAAAATACTTTTCACACCTTACACTTTCAAAAGCTTTCAAAACAAATTTTTCAAATACTCTTGAGGACAGATACAAGAGTTATTCAGAAATCTTTCGAAGAAACTTTTTTCAAACCCACTCACACTTAAAAAGCAAACACTTTGAAAACATAAGAGCAAGTACCTAAGAGCCCGTGGATAACCACGGATAGAAAGGGTGCTAACACCTTCCCTTTCTATAATCTACCTCCCGAACCGAGAAACATTCTCAAAGAAGGAATTTTGCTGTGCTTTTGTCCTTTCCATGTTGGAGAACATAAAAGACGGTGGCGACTCTTGCTTACCGCGACATTTCGCGAACCAGCTAAAAACAGTCAGTTCTATTTCCACCGATCACACTACTGAAGAAGTGTTGAAGACTTATCGATTAACATTCTATGGATATGGAGGTTAAGATCAAAGGTCTCGAACATTTACTCTGATATTTTGAAGATTGGTTGATGTTAAGTTGGATGGAGGATGTCTACTTAAACTTGATATCTTGATCAAGTCTATGAGAACATAGTACTCCAGTTCCATTGAAAAAATCATCCATGGTAGGATGTGGTTTGGATGTCTGAAGATCTTCAAGTCTATATCAGGCAATATGGATTTCATCAGACAACTAGTTAAGCCATAGGCGTTCTGACATCGGGATGCACATCTGGATGTTTTCTCTGAAGGTGGGGTGTGAAGTGGATCTGGATCATCCTAGGATAGGATGATCTTCTGTGAGAGTTTGATTCATGATTGTGAAAAGGGATATGAAAGTTCTCTAGGCATGTGTGAATCGTTCAATAGTTGATATACTTGCGGTTATGTACTTGCATTAGAGTCCCATCTAAGTTGTTTGGTATGAGCATTTCAAAATTATGGATGGTGCAAGGAGGATTTAAAACTAAAAGATTCAGTCTTACTGGTGGATTAGAAAATCATTGATCACCTCTGTAGAAAGCCATGACAAGTAACCTTAGTTGTTCGTATGCTTAAGAGAGGTTTTGTCTAAGCATGGATCCAAGAAATATGTGTGAATTGCTCTCTAAATACTTATGCACCTTATGGTTTGAAGGACTGCACTAAGGACTAGAAAACAGAGGACTTGAGGAAGATCTGGTTTCTTTCGTGTCTTAATACTTATATAGGAAATCTCCTCTTAAGGTTCTTAAGGATTATTGTGATCTCTATATTAACATTGTGGGTCTGGTGGAAGCCTCATGAGAAGTATGAGAGTTTATTTCTCTCAATGGTATTCTATCTATTGCAAGATCTAGTTTTTGAAGGTTATGTTGTTGCACCTATGAGATCATTGTAAATCTTGATGTCCTATGTGATGATGCAACATCATATTTGGATGACTAGGAAGTATGGTGTGAAGTTTTATACTCACCATTTGATTCCGAAGTATTTTATCTAATCATGCTGGAGAATAATATGGAGAAGACTGTCCTTGATAATGTTTTGGTTTATGATGAGTTTGTGTTGGATATCAGACCCAGTTCTCTGACTCATGCCGAGATCAAAATGCTTGTGGGGAATTGGCCTCTTCTGCTTCCAGTTACTCTAGAAAGAATGGGTCCATTTGAATCTTGTGAAGCAAGTTAACGAGATTTTTCATTCTGGAGAATGTAATTCATGGGAATGACATCTTGCATATCCGAAGAGTTGAGATACATGTTTGGATTACTTGGAAGGATATTTATCATATATGTCTTTGAGGTGTGAATAGTCTAGGGTGTTTGGATGTATTCTCAAGAAGCATAGTCGTATGTTCTGTATGAGAATGTGTTCAGCAGGTGTGTTGAACAAGGTGTGTAAAGTCGTGTGTTTCCCTCTATGTGAACATAAATATGAGTCTTGTGTTTTTGAGGTTATTGTCATAGGAGGACTGGTCAACTATGACAGAGGGAGTTGAACTTCTATCTGGAATGTACTGCTGAAGAAGTACATTCTTCATATAGATTACTTGGAGGTCAAACAAGTTGTGTGTAAGTTTCTCTTGTGAGGAGGTAAAGTCAGACAAGATGTCCAAACATTATGTTACTATGGAGTTCATGGGGACCTTCCAGTTTGAGTTTAATTCTGTCATTGGGAAACCAGTGGGTTGAATCAAAACATGTTCATGCATCATAGGAGTGATTTGAGAATTTTTTTTAGAATGTATTTTTCTCTGCAGACTGAATTCAGTATCAATGGAAGTTTTATGTTGATAAATAGAAGATATCATGCTCAAGTATCTCTAATTCTAGCTGAAAGGAGTGTATTTTGATGGAAGGCATTGTGATTATGCTTCAAAACATGAATGTTTATGAGTATTCCCTAGAGGAATCTTTTTGAACCACTTTTTGGCCCTAGTCTGAAAAATTCTGACTAGATGCTGAAAAAGGTGTTGGTTCTTTTGAAGACAAGAGAGAGTAGACAATGTCTGGATGGATGTCAAGATGTTGTTTAGGACGTGTCTTTATGAAGATTAACAAGTGGTGATTGTGAACGGTGTATCCGAGTACCTGTTAGGAGGGCGTGTGAAACGTATCTTTGACCATGCATGTGCATTCATTGGAACTTTAACTTCCAGGAGAAAATGTCCAGAATAAATAAAGGCATGAAGAATGCTTTGTAAACGGTGCTCATGAAAGAAGAACATTCAAATCTAACGTGGACAGTGCAGATTTATTTGTGTTATTACTCTAATTGACCAAGAACATTGTTGCAAACTAGGAGTGTTACTTCCTAGGGTTATGCCCGGGTATAAAAGTGGGTTATTCCTTCCTTTCTATCAAGTTGTGTCCCACTGGGTTATGGTCTTATGGGTTTTATTTGTGTTTGGGTGAGTACAGTATGGGTATAGGTCTATTTTGGATATATTTATCAAGTTTTGGCTAAAAAGGAGGAGAAAGGTATTGATCACCATATGGATGTTGCATTTGTCCCTGCAGTTGTTTTGCAAGGATGTTTAACAGGATATTCCAACATCATGTTTGAATTGTGTCTCTGTTTCTTTTTGTGTCTTGTGATATGAGTTGTGGACATAGTTGTGTCCTATATTCTGAGTTATCCAGGTTGGTGTTTGGTTTCTAAGGGTAAAAAATGTGTTCTTCTTAAGGGTTCTCTTATGCCCCTAGAGAGGAAGATTTATCCCTTCGTGACAAGAATCGGTTCCTGGATTAAGGGGAGTAATTGGATAATCTGATTGTGTGTTCTGGTTATCTTATTCCTCATGTACAGGAAGAATAAAAGCAGCTTCCAGCTGAAATGACTTCAGGATTTTTGTCCCTGGATTTATTGTGCAAAAGGAGTTCTAACCAAATGTTCCTGGATTTATTGTACAAAAAGTGTTTTACTCAAAATTTGCCAAAAGGAGGAGATTGAAAGCTCTAAAGATTTGACTAATTTTGGAAAAACAAGATGTTGAATAAGATGTTAAAATATATGAAGAACAACATGTCGAACAAGATGTCCTACCATGAAGACTGGACATCCTGGACTGCTACATCAGGATTTTAGTAAATCTGTTCCAAGATTTAAGGAACGCTTTAGCGGTGGATCAAGGAATATTTTAACAGAAGATTCGAAGCCCGTGGACATATGAAGATTATAAAAGGAAGGCTTAGACCTAGGGCATTTTAACTAATCCTTCTATAAAACTTTGTAAAATAAAAATAAGGGTTTTGTGTTTTGAAAGTTGTGTACTTTCTTGTGTTGTAAGTCACCCTTTGTATCAATTTGATATATTGTGGTAGACATAGTTTTGTTATGCAGATTCAGAAGCCTTTAGATAATGAATTGTGTATTGTTCTTGGATGAAACTTTGAAGCAAATCCAAGTATGTTAGTTAGTTAAGAGTCTTGGTTGAACTTTACATTTAAAGGGGTTACTTTCAAGTAGTTTGACATAGTTACCCGAAGTTGTGACTGTTAGATATCACTGAGGTGATTTAGGGAGTGAGATATGTTTCTCTTATCTTGGATAGGGTTCTGAGATAAAGATTGCATTTGGTAGTGATTAGGTAAAACATAGGTTGTTTACATGTAAACCTGAGGTTGTTGACATAAAATAATACTATTGATAGTGGAATCTTCTTTCTAGCTTGGCAGCCCCCAGAGTAGGTGTTGTTGTACACCGAACTGGGTCATCATATATATGTCTTATTATCATTCTGCAAATTTACAGTTCAATATTTTTCTTGATTGATTGGCATGTCGTAACAGATGTTGTAACATTTGTCATGACTTTGTACTAATAAGGATTATATCAGTATGCTTTATCCTATCCTTGTTTTTCTCAACAGACATCAGTGTCTTGACGTGTATTAGGACATTAGTTATTTGTACTCCAAAATTTCACTTTCCATTGAAGAAATCTTGCAAAAGCTGTTGAACTTTAGGAATCCTCGTAGACCCACCAACAAGAACAACATCATGGACAGTGTTCTTGTCTATCTTAACATCCCTTAAACACTTCTTAACAGGCTCCATACACTTCCTAAATAGATCCAAGTTAAGCTTTTCAAATCGAGCATGGGTAATGGTAGTGTAAAAATCAATACCCTCAAACAATGAATCAATCTCAATAGTGGTTTGAGCTGTAGAGGAAAGTCTCATCTTAGCTCTTTCACAAGAAGTTCTCAACCTCCTTAGAGCCCTGGGATTTCCACTAATATCCTTCTTATTCTTCCTCTTAAACTCTTGAACAAAATAATTCACCATTCTGCTATCAAAATCCTCACCTCCCAAATGCGTATCACCAGCAGTGGCTTTCACTTTAAAAACACCCTCCTCAATAGTAAGCTGCGAAATATAAAAAGTCCCACCACCAAGATAAAAAATAAGAACATTCTTCTCACCAGTACTGGTAGCTTTCTTATCAAGCCCATAAGCAATAGTAGCAGCAATGGGCTCATTTATGATCCTCATCGCATCCAGCCTCGAATCACATAAGTATCCTTAATAGCTTGACGTTGTGAATCATTGAAGTAAGTAGCCACAGTAACAACAAAATTCTTAATTATTGTTCCAAGATAAGCCTCCATGATCTCCTTCATCTTCATAAGAATCATGGAAGATATCTCTTCAGCAGAAAATTGTTTCTCTTCAGCTTTATAGTTCACCACAATCATCGGCTTGTCACCAGGACCAAGAATCACCTTGAATGGCCATAGTTTCATGTCACTTTGTACCAAAACATAACTAAACCGTCTTCCAATTAAACGCTTAGCATCAAAAATAGTGTTGGTAGGGTTCATAGCAACTTAGTTCTTGGCAGCATCATCGATCAAGCGTTTTGGTTTCTTCTATGGCCTCAATGGCTCCAATGGTTTCGGTGATGGCAGCTCTGGAAGTGACTCTGATGGTTTAGAGTTCATATTCGATGATGATTCTACTACATCCTCCTCAACAGTTGAAGATGTCGTTGTCGTCGATGATATCAGAGGTTTTTGAGACCCTTGTGACAGAAGATAATACTGAATCCATGAATGTTCATGATGAGGTGCTTCCGCTGGATCTTTCACTGCTACAATGTCATCCGTGAATCTCTCGTTAGCTTCTTGTCTTGATAAATTTGAGGTGAAATTGCTTGTGAATTTCAATGGATCTGAATGCATGAATTGTGTGAGTAGGGTTGGTTAATTAAATTTCTAGGTAGTGGAATTAATACTTGGTTTCTGAACAATGAAATGGATATGCGACTTCTGAGTAGTAACTACTCATATAGGTGGAAGTGGTGAGTAGTAACTACTTATATCCTTTAATTTCTCATTGAGACTACAAATATAATAGTCATATTGGATAATAAACCTAAAAGCCCAAATATAAAATAAGCTCAATAACACTTAAATAGATTAGGCCTTTTTATTAAAAAAGTCTGGCGTGGTCTGACCTCGAATAAGCTAGGTCATAGGCCCTTATAGATCGACTTGGTTTATTCCCATCCATATAGACAATTGCATAAACTGATTTATAATGTCCCCCATTTTTCAAGTTTGATATGGTCTCATTGTTGTTTATTTGATCAAACATGAAACACAACTTTGTGATAATATATGGGTCAATATCAATATTCTTGCTGATAAAAGTAAAAAAAAAAAAAAAAAAAAAAGTTTCCTTAATAATAATAATATTCAAAAGAAAAACCAAAATGTTGGCTAAAAATATATCTGAAAAAATCTATTCTATTATTAATTTCATTCCTTGTATCATATATGTATAGTTGGCCAAATTTAGATTTCTGACCAAGCAAGTGGAGCAGCATACTTCCTATTCCGTTACATGGTTGACCTTGAATTCTTATGATAGGGAAGTCTTCTCCCTTAAGATAATTTTTTGTCAATTTTTAAAATCTTGAGACGTAAATGCAAACATTATATTATATAATTTTGTGTTCAACTAATAGTTTTTGCTATCAGATGATTCATTGTTAAATAGAAGATGTTGAATAAATTGTAGTGGATATTATTGCAAGGTTGCTAACAACACTTGATTCCAGAATATCTAATTGGTTCCCATAGGATGAGAACAATCACTGTTATTATTGTCGCGGTGAATTCATTGTGAAGTAGATGCAGTACTGTTAGATATATTAATCAAGTTCAAACCAAATATATATATTATTTGAAATATGAAATCTTTATTAGTGGAGTATTTATATACGCAATAGACTTTTCAATGCAAGTGTTAGTGATTTTGCTCAATGTTGTAAGTGATGTTATGTTTGATTTCAAATTTGGAAGACTTTAAGTTTTCTTTCTCTTCCATGATTTAACACCCTATTCTTTATTTTATTATTTTTTTACTTGTTAAAAAAGTATAATGAGATAGCTTTGTGTTTGTAGGATTTTTTGAGATGTTTAAGGTATTTAGACAGCATATAGGACAAGCTCACGCAGAGTGGTGAGAAGTTAGATTTGTGTTTCTATAATAAATTGGGGATCTCTCTCTGAGTGGTATATATAGAAGGATTTATGGGTTGGTTAGTGGGAGTAGTGAAAGACCAGTTCTTTCTCCCATTATAGGGAAAACAAGTTCCGCCTATGATGTGTTTGCCTGATTCTCTATCACTTATTGTGTGAACACGTCATTACCCGTGTTTTATTAAGCGAATAGATGATAAGCTAGTTCAATGGCCCAAGCCCAATCTAGATGATTTATAGCATATTTTGTGCTATCTACGGTACAACTTTATGAACCTGCTTGTATGCTCGTCTGACGCCCTTTTTTTTTAGCTTATCCTTCTTATTTATGGACCATCATGCTCGTCTGACGCCCTTTTTTTTAGCTTATCCTTCTTATTTATGGACCATCTTTTCTTAGGCCGAGTAAAATAATCCCAATAACATTTCCTCAAGCATGTGGTCTTGGAAAAAGCAAAGTGATTTAATCCAAGAAAAGGCAGTTTACTTTTGGGTGAAACTTTGTAAAGGTGAGTTCCTCGTGCGAGATTTTAAGTTGAATCTCTCAGGAGAGACTTTAAATTGAGTCTTTCATAAGAGACTTTAAGTTGAGTCACTTGGGCAGAACTAAGTTAAGTCTCTCAGGAGAGACTTTAAATTGAGTCTCTCAGAAAATACTTTAATTTGAGTCTCATAGGAGAGACTTTTAGTTGAGTCCTTCAGTCAAGACTTTAAGTTGAATCTCTTATGAGAGACTTTAAGTTGAGTCCATTAGGAGAGACTTTAAGTTAAGTCCCTCGTGCGATACTTTAAGTTGAGTCTCTCACGCGAGACTTTAAGTTAAGTCCCTCGGGAGAGACTTTAACTTGAGTCTCTCAGGCAAAACTTTAAATTGAGCCCCTCAAACGAGACTTTTAGTTGAGTCTCTCCAATGAAACTTTAAGTTGAGTCTCTCCAATGAGACTTTAATTTGAGTCCCTCAAGTGAGACCGCATAAAGGCCAGATTGTTCAAGTCAGGCCATTTCTTTTGTTTTGTTGCCCGTTAGAGGGACATTGTAGCATTGCCTTCGAGGATCTCTCTAATGTGTATGTTTATTGTTTTCCTTTTACTGTTGTTCCTCGATTTGGCGAAGATTCCTTGTGAGACTTAGCCTTGAGAGACGGTTATAATTTCCACTCGTTGTTCGAACGAGATGGCCTCTTCATAGGGCGAACTCGACTCAACGAGTAATAAGGTATGGGAAAGGCGAGTTGGTTTAAATTTGTGAGACATTTGACTAAAGAGCACACCCATAAAAGAGGGGCAAGTTTCTCAAGTGTAGTGCTAGAGAGAAAGTCCCTCAAGCGTCGCAACATTTGACTAAATAAATCTCTCGCCGGTGAGTCTCTTGAGCGTTGCTTGTAGGCGAGTTCAATTTGTCTTGGCGAGGATTCCAATAGTAAGTTTTCTGATAAGGCGGAAACAATCCTTCACTAAAGGTCCAATAATCATATTGCCTCTTAAAGCAGCAAGGATCTTTTAGTAAAGGTCTAATCTATAATCGCCTCGTAAGACAGCAAGGATCCTTCAATAAAGGTCCAACGTATAATCTCTTCGTAGGACAGTAAGGATCCTCCAGTGATGGTCCAACGTATAACTGTCTCATAGGACAGCAAGGATCCTTCAATGATGATCCGACGTATAATTGCCTCATAGGACGGCAAAGATCCTTCAATGAAGGTCCATTGTACAACTTCCTGTAGGGAGACAAGAATTCTTAGTGAAAATATAACATACAATTGACTCGTAGGAAAACAATGAGCTTCCAATGAAGGTTCAACATACAATTGTCTCGTAGGGTGGCAATGATCCTTATTACCCCATAGGGCAGCAATGACAGTCTCTTTCGCAACGTTTACTCATCTGTAGTTTATCTTCTTAACAAATTAGATTCCTAAGACTAACCCACAGTCTTGACAATATGAATGGATGTTAGCCATGCTGATAGTCATTTATCTTTCTACAATTGTGATAATGTGAGAGTGACTCTGACTTGAGTAGTGAGCATAGCAATATACTTTCTTAAACTCACTTTCTCTTTTATGGAGAAACTATGTTACCAAACTAGACATATTTAACTATTTAAGGTTTCTTTAAGGGCTAACAAACTATGTTACCAAACTAGACAAATAATATGCATCATTGTGACAAACATTTTTCTATGTAATGGTCTATATAGTATAGAATACAATCCAATATACATATAACTGTGTGGTAGTCAACAATCTTCAATTGCCTTTGCTTTATTCTCTTTTCTCCCTCATATTTCTATACTAAATGTTCTGCTTCTATCAGCCTCCAGCAATAAGCATTTTATTTTGTTCTCTTAACTGAAATCTCCAAGTACAGACTGTCCAAAAAAAATCACAAAATAACTAACAACTTAGACTAAGAGTGTGTTTGTATAAACAGCTAAATTAAGAGCTTATAGTAGAAGTGTTTATCATATTTGAAAGCACGTTATCGGCATTCAAGAAAAGCTTATGATATATGAAGTTACCATGTTAAGAAGCCTCAAAGCAGCAGTCCTAGTAAACTTTCTTGCGAAAAGGAAGCAAGTTGATGGTTTACCCTTGCTTGTACACCATTCTCTTCTGTATTCAGTTTCGTAGTAAATATTATCTATTTCCTGCAAACAAATCAAAAACTGACAATCATATTCAAGAGTCCGCGGCATCTCTATTTGAGCTATCCTAGTATGGTTCAACAACAATGTTGTCGGCCGCAGAATAATAATGACTTGTTCAAATTTCACTACGTTAATTTCTCTTTTTAAAGTATTGTTCAAACCTTTATAAATTTTATAAGCATCGGAGTAGCGTCTGAGAATTTGTAAGTCACTGGATGCCATCCGCGACGCTCACGGTCTCTTGTGTTGGAAATATCCCAGGCAGTATGTGTCACCGACCTTCGTGTGAGCTCCTTTTCAAAGTCTTTTTGCTAGATTCAGTACGAAAAACACAACAACAAAAAGTTAATCAAAAGATGGTGTACTCGGGTTGAAAGAAGTGCAATAGTGTTCAGAGAAAGGTAAAGAAAAGATTCTTACAGCCAGCAATGTTTGAACATAGTGTTCATCTGGTATACAGTTATGTATCTTAGACGTGTCAGCGGGCTGCACGAAGAAAATAAACATATTGAAGCTAACGCGATAAAATGAAGACATCCTTAAATAAATTTGTTTGTATAGAGTGCTTACAATGACTTGATCCCTCCAAAATTCGGGGTAGCGGCTTTTTCTGCATTTAGAGATGAAAAGAAGAATAAGGCTATCAACATAAAGATGCACAACATTCTTCAACAACAAATCCAATGTTTTCGATGAAAAATTTGAGATGGGACTTAAGAAAATGTTTTTATGATCCATGTGGCACTTGCATAGACCTCGGCGGCTCATAAAAGACAGTTTATCAATGAGACATGTCACCTATTACCTTGCAGTATTTTTGAAACATAGGAAAGACGGTTTCGTCCTCGACTACAACCTTTGCATGCTTCCTAGTCAGAACAGCCCACTGCCGGAAAATTCATAAATATAAGGGTATAAAATGGTAAAGAATGTGATGCATTTTAAGATTAAGAAGTAACTTCTATAGTAAACGACACGTTATGTTAGATTTCTTACCTGAGATCCTTTTCTCCAGTTATAGACCGGAATAACTGGATCCATTTTTGGATTGTAACGACCTCCTTTTGTATCAGCGAAGCTGTATAACAGCGAATTTATAACAAACAACTTTAATAACGTTCGTTGAATTGAAAGTATAGAGCATAAGGCAAGTATTTATACTAACTCACCTGTCGACGAAACTAGTTGGTGTTGACATGATGTAATCGTACGTGTAGCTGAAGTTGTATAATGGTATACAGCTGAAAAGAAAATCAATCAACTGAAATATAGTAAGGTGCTAGCTCAAAGATTGATAAATTTCAATGGTTATTTATTTCTTCTATCAAAATGCATGCATGTAGTGAGTACTTATAAATGGTCGAAGTTTACAGTTGTTAACAAAATTATACCCTCACCTATCTGAGAGGAAAACAAAGCGATCATTTAAAGGATCGCCGAGCGCATGTCTAAGTAAAATGCGCTCGGCCTCTATCATGCTTGCTTCTCCCCAATCTACCTGCAAAGAGATCATGTCAACCATAACGATTTATTGATTCCAATGCACAAAATAGCAAAGGGAGATGGTTGATAACAAAAACAAATTTGGTTTTAAAAAGAGAGAAAGAAGAGAAACCTGTATGCTATTATTAACTTGACGGTTCAAAAAATATGATGATCTAGTTGTTGCTTCGTTCAACACAAACCCTGGTCTAGGGTGAACGAGAATCGAGAAATTGTTATTGCCTCCCTGAAAATACAGCATAAATGTTTCTATAAAGCATTAATGAACATCTTTCGTGTTCATCACCAAAGAACCCTATAGGCACGCATCTAACCTCTTCGAAAACTACTATTAAGCTCATCAATGTGCAATGTATCGAACACGAAGGGATACAGCAGCGCGAAAGACTAAAAGAACCATACCATCTTACCATAAACAGTTTCCCCTACATTTTACTAATCAATGATTACTAAATGCATTTCATGACTTAAACCATATTGTTGAAGTTACTAAACTTACAACAATGCATCCGATCCAAGCAACATCAACACATCCCCTAAGGTGTAGCCCGGTCTTTAGATTCAATTCTTGCTAACAAACTAACCACTAACATTTTCCTATAAAAATGTAACATCATTGCATTACACGAAACAAAGCATCCGATCCAAGCAACATCAACACGTCCCCAAAGGTGTAGCCCGATCTTTGGATTCGTTTCTTGCTAACAAACTAACCACTAACATTTCCTTATAAAAACATATCATCAACACATTACACGGAACAAAGCGCATCTCGATAACTATCCAACGGTATCTCAAAGTGTCACAAGTTCTTAGTTTCTAACTAAGCCTCCTACTAATCACCAAGTCCACACACACACGGGCGCCGGTGCACAAACACGAGATTACAAAAACATAAATAAATGACATAGAGATCAACAATCTTAATAATTAAGAAAAAAGAATGTACCCTAAAGAATGCATCCCAAACCATTTCCAAAGGAAGCCTATTTCTTGCAATGAAGAGAAAAGCAATCTTTGGTATCTGAACTTGAGATTGAGAAACAAATTGATGTTGCAACGAAACAAGCCCCAAAACATGAGTATACCTCATCTGCATAAACAACAAACTTCCAAAACAAAGCACCACCACTAAGATCAAACCAAAAACCTTCTGCTTCCATCTTTGCTGAACAACCTTCTTCTTCATATTCTACCACAACCCTTTTCAAACTAAAACCGACCCACCATTTCAAATTGACTCAAAAGCTAAATCACTTTAAAAAAAACCAAACTTTAACATTCATTTCAACTTTGCACCACTCAGAAGTTGAAGATCAACCAGATCCATAGCAACCCAATAATCAAAATTCAAAAACTCATAAACCCAATAGCCTAATTAAGAGTTTAGCAAGAAAGTTGTTGAAATACTATAATGTCTATCCAGAAAGCAAGGTTGAAGTGAGGGTGTGGACAAAAAGTTTCTAGAGTCTTGTGAATTGCTACAAAAAGTGAAAGTGTTAAGTGTGAGTGTTAAGAGTGAAACAAGATTTGTTTTTGTGTTTTGGGTATATTAAGATTGAAGAGTGTGTCTTCCTTTTTGTAACTTAGTTGAGATGTCTCAAAGTTAGTGCTGTTTTTTTTCTTTCTTGTTGCGTCCGAAGTTGGCGAGTTAATAATTTTTTTATTAATTATTCTTTTTGGAGATCAAAATTTTGATGTCATACAAAGTTTTCTTTGATTTTTATATGTATTTCTTGAATTACATGCAAGTTTTAGAAGATACTAGAAAAAAGAAAAATTATTGAAATTTAAATTTAAAATATATTTATATAAATCAAATATATTTTATATTTAATGTTTTAATATAATATTTTTTGTGACTCCTCTTATATAAATGTTTATAGATAAAAAGATTTTGATAGATCAATATTATTTAATTTAACATTTTTATATTTTTGCAAAATAAAATCAACCATTAATAATCAAAAGTCATCCTTCAGCAATAATGTATAATCTTTTATAAAAGAAATTAATTTTCTTCACAACAAATTAAATTATAAACTTCTCACTAAGTATTCATTGAATAAAAAAACTAAAAAATATTCATTTTTTTTTCTATTTGTAAAACTAGCATGGTGTCTTGGGTCAAATTGACCAATCCCATTGAGTCTTGTGCAATAGTATATTGAAGTCTTTATGTTTTTGTTTTCTTATAAATTATTCTTGTTTTACAACATTAAAGAAAGATGCGGAAGTTGGCAACTAGAATGAGGAACTTGGCAACTAATATTGATTTGGTGAATTTGTAACATGCCTTTTTGTGAATGGTAGGCATGTTGACTTGATAAGAGTTTGGTGTTGGATTGGGGAAGTAGTACCTAATGAAGGTTGTTTGTAACTGACAAATAATTATGAGCAATTAGTTACAAGAGTTTTGATCAAATGCATGCAACTTGGAAACATTTATAGTTTACATTTTTTGCTAACATTTTTGTCCTAGCTTTTTAATACTACTATTTATGAACTCACTTTGATTTTCCTCGATGATGATTTTTTTTTTTAATAAAAATAATATTGGTTTGGTGGTATATTTTATGAAGTGCTGACACATTACATTGCACATGGGAAAAAGTTGTAATTTTGTTACTTCTGTTTTCATCAAGTTGGTCACTATGAAGCAATGTTTAAAGATATTATTTGTAATTATTTGTAAAATAAAATTCATTTGTATTTCAAATTACTATTGGATTAAAATCAATTAACACAGTAAAAATTTACTAAAATTATTAAAAATACACCATGGAATTTACTATTAGTAACTCCTGCATGGTCATAGAAAATATTGTTTTAAACCACACCAGAATATAGGCTCAATGATCATTCACAGACTAGTCATCCAGAACAAGATCAGTACAAATTCATAAAGTCCATATGGTTACAATCAAATTCATAAAGAATTACATCTGGAGAATAATGATATATGCTTTTAACAGGGAGAAATAAATATCAAGACAGTAAATTTTTTTGGATTAAAATTAATTGTCCACTAAATAAAATTACATATCAACAAGGATGAAATAAAATATGAATACAAAGTGCCCAGCATGGTAGATGAACTATGCCTACATAGAGGTAAGTAGCACTGTTCCATGTCCAAAGGGATTCCACCCAGTTCCAATACTCATCAACTTTAATACCATAAGTATCTTCAAATGCGCCTTTTATTAAAAAATATGCTACCGGAGGAAACACAACAAGACCTAGAGCAAGATTACATGTGGCCCTCAATAAGGTTCTTAAACTTCTGGATCGAATATCAAGCTTCAACGGTTGAGCCATCAAACAAATTGGAACAATGAGTAATGCCCCGATTTCAGCTGTAGCAAAGTTAATGACTGACATGAGAGATAACCCAATGAAAGTGGTAGCTATTGTTACAGACTTTAAGCTAGCCCATTCGCCTTTCTCGGGTTGGGATGTAGCAGATTCGAAAATCGGAGAACCCAATACGAAGTATAAAATTAGGAGGCTAGAGGCTGATAGTATACCCCACACTGTAAAGTTTGTTGTTGGGGTGGAATTAGGTATTTGATATAGGAAATATGGGAGTAAGGAAACAACTGCACCCCATAAATGAATGGCCAAAACCTTTCTCGCTGAGTTCAGCCATTTCCAAGATTTGTACTTGACAACAACTTCAGAGGAAGATGAGGATTTGCTCGCTTCGGAATAGAGAGATCCCGCAACTATTGGAAGTGGTGCAACAAGTAATGCAAATGGAATCATGTAAACTCCTACAGACACAAATTTACTAGAAGATGTCAAGAGGTACAAAAAGAATGACTGGTGGAACTTCTCAAGAAGGTTGTTTATTGAGCGTATGACTCCTTCAATCAACCTGCAACAAGTAGCACATTCTTTGCTGAGTGATCAAACTGAGAAAATTTCTGACTATGTGCTTTGGTATAAAGTACACAAGCAGAGATATAGATTATATAAATTCATAAAATGTTAAAAGCTAAATAACATAATATTCTATACAGTTAAAGTCTTTACATGATATATGATAGTAAAACTTTGCCATCACAATCACACCAAATATACAATGTATAACACTGTTGATACTTCTTAACCCGATATCCATATTACCAAATTCATTGTTGGATGAAAGTTACTATCATATAGATCATGTCTATAAAATGTAACATCAATCGGAAATTATTTGATATGTCAATGAAATACATAAAGAGTAACATCTTACGAAGTTTTATCAAACAAGTTAATTTTGATGTATCTTATTGGCATAGCATAACAAATGGTTTCCGATTAATTTAAAATTTTATAGACATGATCTTTATGATAGTAGCTTTAAATCCATCAGTGGTTTTTGTTATACAATTATACAGTAAAGAATTATCGGGGATGTCATATCGGGAGGTGTCAATTGCAAAACTTCTACATGTTTCCATTGATAGCCTGCTATTTCTTCCAAGATTGTTATAAGTAACACTTGGATGAGTGACACATACCTTCCACCACGGAGAATAAATTCATTACGACTGTGACTGATCATTTTATAAGGAGAAACTTTTGGTGAAATTTCAAGAGTGATTGCGTCAACTTGATAATCACGGAAGGCACCATGAGGACCAGTGGGAACACCCAACCCCTGGGAGGAATGATATACAGATAAATAATGTTATAGTGATAACATAGTACACATGCGCGCGCACACACACACGCGCGGTTTAGATGAAGTAAAAGTAAAATACCTGTAAATACAATGAACTTGCCAGTGTAGCTGCACCCTCAACATACTCAGTAGCAGAAATACCAAACTTCCATTGAGGATTCAAGCTCCTAGCAATTTGTCCCAGAGATTCCAAAATACCACCCAAAGTATTAAGCCACCTGGAGCCAAATAGAGAAAACATCTTATTCACCTTTACCCGCAAACCGCGTTTATGGGCTCCGAGATAATTAACAATATTGATGAGGTCGAGGTTTGGCATCTGCCCATTTGACGCCTCAGGGTAGATATTAAGAATGTCTTCATGACGGTTACCTTGCTCAGCAACTTTTATTACAAGAGCTGCAGCCATAGTTCCAGCACGTCTAAAACCACTGTATAACTTCCTATCGGAAGAAGGATTCTGTCCAACTTCATTGATAGCATTGCAAGTTTCACTATTATCTATGTCAGCTTCACGGAATGCAGGAGCATGGTATTCTCTTAGCCAAGCATCCACTGCCGAATATTCTCCGTATTGTGAATCTGCCACAAGCCATATGACGTCCTTTGCCAACCAAGTAACCCGTGAAAGCAGTGAGAACACCGAGTAAGCAATGCCCAAAGACAAAGCCTCTCCCGGACCAACTTTCCTTGGATTGTAAGGCGTTACCAAGACAATAGATTCCTTGCCATCACCCCGTGGTGCTCTAATAATTCCAGCAATGTTGATTCCAAGTGATGAACAGCTTATATTTTTTGAGACTATACCCGAATCGGGACTTGTGAAAAAGTGCAGTGGATTAAACTGATTCAGTTGAGGATGGAACTTGTGATAAGTAACCTCGGCATCCAACGCCGACATATACTGTGCAATAATTTCATGACTTTCACTGCATTGAAACACATAGAAAATGTTATATTTCATTTACTCAATTTCCTCTTATTTCTTGTCAGACCAACTATCCCTTTCTTTTCCTCCCAACCAAACAAACACTACCATCAGTGCTTGATCAGTTAGGTGTTCATGAAATTTCAATTCATGGTTTAGTCGAAAGATTTCACTCGTGTAGCTTTTGCTCATTTGGGCAGAACTTCCAAAGGCCACAACAAACTACTACTCATGCAATATCTACGACTCTACCTCTAATCTCTATGACTTTTTTCACAGAAAACCCATTAAACAGTGTACATAATACTCCCTCCATTCCTTTTTAATTGTCACTTTTTGACTTTTCACACATACCAAGAAAACTTATGTTGTTACTTTTCATGCTATGATTTTTCTTTTGTCTATAAAACCCCTAACTTTTAATTATTTCGATATACTTTTTCTCTCTCCATAATAAATAATTAGGGATAATTTTGACAAAACTATAATCACTACTACATTGAACTTTGCAAGTGACAATTAAAAAGAAACATAAATTTTTCATAAAAGTGACACTTAAAAAGGAACGGAGGGAGTATATATTAATATTAAAAATAGCATAACATATAAAGTGACACTTAAGCCACATTCACTACTTTCAGTATAAACCAGTTCCAAATCAACCGATGAGAGTCCACTATTTTACCAATTCATATGATTAATTTCATTAAGTAATCACAGGAGTGGACTAACATGACAAAATAGTTTACACAGACAGTTGACTTATCAGATGTGAGTGTAGAATTAGTTTACACTAATAGCAAGTTTTTAAATCATGGCCACAGTTAGTAACAGCAGAGGTCGCAAGTCTCGATATTGCATAGAATCACAACTGTGCAACCTCAATTCCGATCGCATTACAGTCACTCTACATCATAAATCACGATATTGTGTCCCAGATTGCAATAGCATACATTTATTAAAAACCTTGAGCGGTAATGCATGCTAGTATACTACTCTAAAATGAAACTAGTAACATGTGAGAATAGAAGTAGTAGTTAGTTACCTGACAGAATCAGTTAAATCATTGACGAATTCGGTAGCGCGGGAAACGTGTTGAGTAGAGAGCATGTTGTTAGCAGAACCTGCAGAAACAGACAGATTATTCAATAAGTTGTTTTCAGCTTACAAAACTTACTCAAAATGGAATAATGGGAAAACTTACTCAAAAATTTATTACAACTGGAATAATGAGAAAAAAAGAAAGTACCAAGTACACTACCCGAACCCGGTAAGTACTTCGCCATTTTTGAAGTACCCATGCTTTAGAGATTGAAATTGACTTATTTGAGCTAGCGCCTATGTGGTTATTTGGGAGAGCTTATGAAAACAACATATGGTCATATCCATAAGTTGTTTTCAGCTTATTTTCATAAACTGTCTATAATAGCTTATAAAATCAGTTTATAACTGATATGAAGAAAAAGTGACTTAATTTTATCTATAAGTGTTGAATTAAGTTGTTTATCCAAACATGCCTTATATAAAAATAGTTCAACTTCGTTTGATCTAAAAATAGCTTATAAATAATCACTTATATAATAAGTACTTAATTAAGCAAGTTATCGACACAAATAGTGATTTGGGGAAACGTAGAGAGTGTAACCTGGCATGAGGGCATTTTCGGAAACGTAAGTATTCTTAGCGAGTATAGGTAGAAGAAGAAGAGCAACGATTCCTGATACGAGACCGATGAAGCTGAAAAAAGCAACAGAGCTGTTAATGCTACAATCAGATTGAAATTCAAATTCAGAAAACAAATTGAGAAGAAGAGTGTACCTAACATAGTTACTGTGAGAGATTAGAAAAATCCCCAATTTTACGAAACGACGAACACTTGGTTTCGTCGCCGTAACGGTTTCGCTTTCCGCCATTGTTTCTTTTTCTTTCACATTCGAAGATCACGATTTGCAGTAACACCGAAAAGAAGAAGAAGAGAAGTAAAAAAAAGGTTGAATTTCAAAATTTAATGCCCTAATTAATCTGTTGGAGAATTACTATTTGCACTCTCTTGTTTACTCTTACAACTTTAGTTACAGCTCAACAAAATCTAGTTACAGTTCAACAGAATCTAGTTACAGTCAAAATTTATTAAAAATTTAGTGATGATATTAAAAATGCTTTTTAATATTAATTTTAAAATGAAATATTCTTATTTTAAATATTTATTGAATCTCTATCACAAATAGCAATGAAAAATTATAAAAGTAAAAAAAATTAAAAATTTAACCATAATATTTAATCAGTTTTCTTTTCGGCCTTTTACATGAATTTAATCATGTATATGTTTGTTTCGTTATGCATAGACGGTTAATATAAAATTTCATTGTATTGAAAAAATTGTAAGCTTCACATTGATTAGAGATAGAGTCTTTAAAGAGTTTATATATAATGACATCTCTCACTTTATAAGTTAATTTTATAAGGATGGATTAGATCAAATTCTATGGTATCAGAATATATCAACTTGGCCATGGGCCGCCCACAGTTTATATCTATGAATCAGGTCCAGAAAAATGTTAAGCGTGAGGGGGTGTATTAGAAAAATCACAAATCCCACATTGATTAGAGTTGGAGACTTGAAAAAGTTTATATAGAGTGACACATCTCACCTTACAAACTGGTTTTGTAAAGATGAGTTGGATTAAACTGTAATACGTTGAATCTCTATGACATTGATTACCTATGAAATAATGTGAATGTTAATCGTTGCCCGAAAGCAACATGTTGTATGGCTCAAGTACAATGTCAAAAGAGTAAGGATAGTTGCACCGTTGTTTGGATCGAGTGAAAAATAAGTAAAAGTTTCCATATTTTCACTTGATGATATTATTTCAACTCTCGTCTCTCTACATATTCTCACCAAATCTCAAGTGGGTCCAGGTATGATATATTTGGATGGTAGACTAAACTTTGGAACGGTCAGATTATGCCCATTAACTATGTCTAAAATACGAAACTATTCAGGGATATTTCTTTTCACTAAGTTCTCTTTGGCTCTATTGAAATTTTCAACTTTTTTACTTTATTTTCTTTTCTAAATGATTTTCAACTTCTTTTTGAGTAACTTATCATTTTTCTTTATTTAAGTTTGTTGATTTTTCAACTTCCTTCTTTTTCCTTTTTAAATTTGTACTCATATTCATTTCATTTTCTCTCTTTCTAAATAAATACCTCAAACTTAATGGTTGTTATTCCAACAGTAACTCCAAATTTATTTTAGACAAATCTTTGAGACATGTTATTTTTAACTCCAAACATGATATGAAAATGTTTAGGCTAAGGGTTATTATCCGGGCTAATAAAAACAAACAATAGATATACAACTCAAATTGGTTTTGCAAAGGATATATCATTTTTTAAAAAGGTTGGCTTAAAAAACTTTGGGTTAAAACAAAGAAAAAAAATGTAACTCAATGTGTGTAGACAATGCATGGATAATCAATTAAAAGATAATCAAATTCTAAATATAAATCCATATTTGAATACTCTCTAATGATGAGACGAGGTGTTAGGCTTTTTCAAACATTTACCGTGTTTGGTTAGAAATGTCCAACCTACATAGTATTATCCAATTTGGCGTGGTTTCACGAAAAATTGGGTTAAATTTGTTTAAGTATTAGTAAGGTTCGGCCAAATCAAATTATAATATTTTGAAAATATGAAAAGAAAATAATTACAATTTACATATATATAGACTTAACATAACTACTTTAGTTGGATATTAAACAATTATTATTTTATTATAAAATATCATATAATCACATGAAAATAACAAACGTGTTTCATTAATCTGAAAATTCTCATTTCATAACTATCATTAAAAATTATGAATACGTGAAAATAAAATAAAAGGAAATTCAACAAAATAACAATCACTATTACAGAAAAGTCATTTCACCATAGTTGGAAGAGGGATTCCGTCACGGTAAGCCAACCGTGATGAAGTATAGGTGGTTGTAAGTATGATATTTTCTATCACAGTCGTGTAACCGTAATTATAAACTAGGTAGCATGCTATTTATCACAACGGTTATATTAAATAATTATAGTTAAATATTTAATGCTTAACATTTAACAACAATTGTTCTAAAAAATCATTGTAATATATACCCTGAGTTTATTATAAATTATGTGCAATGCTTATTTCGTCAATGCTCACTAAACATATAACCTTTCAATCTTATCTAGAAATTAATGATATGGCAAATTAAGTTATGTTAGAAGAAGAAGTTAAATTAATTAATGTTATACAAGATTTCTCCAACCTTTCATTCTTTAATGATTAGATTTTGTTTCAATATTTCTAGTTCTTTAACATCCCCTTCCTTTAACTCTGGTTCAATTTGTAAAATATTATTTACTTTGTAAATAAAATTAGAGGTGGAGGAAGGGGTGATTGAAGAACCATAAGCATTAAACTAAGTTCTAATAATTAAAGAGTGAAATGCAGACAAAGGACTGGATAAATCTTGTATAACAATGATAAGTGTAATTTATTTTCTAATATAACTTAATATTTAATATTATAGTTTTCTAATTCGAAAATGAAATGTGTAGACTTTTATCTTTAAATTTAATGCTTAGATTTTGTTTCAATGCTTCTAGTTCTTTAACATCCCCTTCCTTTAACTCTGGTTCAATTTGCAAAATATTATTTACTTTGCAAACAAAATTAGAGGTGGAGGAAAGGGTGGTTGAAGAATTAGAAGCATTAAACTAATTTCTAACAGTTAAAGAGTGGAATGCAGAAAATGGACTGGATAAATCTTGTATTACAATGATAAGTGTAATTTATTTTCTAATATAACTTAATATCCCATATTATAGTTTTTAATCCAAAAATGAAATGTGTAGACTTTTATATTTAAATTTAATGATTAGATTTTGTTTCAATGCTTCTAGATATTTAACATCCTCTTCCTTTAATTGGTTCAATTTGCAAAATATTATTTACTTTGCAAACAAAATTAGAGGTGGAGGATAGGTGGTTGAAAAACCAGAAGCATTAAACTAAGTTCTAACAGTTAAAAAGTGAAATGCAGACAATGGACCGGATAAATCTTGTATAATAATGATAAGTGTAATTTATTTTCTAATATAACTTAATATCTCATATTATAGTTTTCTAATTCAAAAATGAAATGTATAGACTTTTATCTTTAAATTTAATGATTAGATTTTGTTTCAATGCTTCTAGTTCTTTAACATCCTCTTCCTTTAA
Source organism: Vicia faba (assembly GCA_948472305.1). Lineage (NCBI taxonomy): Eukaryota > Viridiplantae > Streptophyta > Magnoliopsida > Fabales > Fabaceae > Vicia > Vicia faba. The sequence goes on from OX451735.1 coordinate 1,009,777,252, forward strand.
CTCTGGTTCAATTTGCAAAATATTATTTACTTTGCAAACAAAATTAGAGGTGGAGGAAAGGGTGGTTGAAGAACCAGAAGCATTAAACTAAGTTCTAACAGTTAAAGAGTGAAATACAGAAAATGGACTGGATAAATCTTGTATAATAATGATAAGTGTAATTTGTTTTCTAATATAACTTAATATCTCATATTATAGTTTTCTAATTCAAAGATGAAATGTGTAGACTTTTATCTTTAAATTTAATGATTAGATTTTGTTTCAATGCTTCTAGTTCTTTAATATCATTTTCCTTTAATTGTTCAATTTGCAAAATATTATTTACTTTGTAAACAAAATTAGAGGTGGAGGAAGGGGTGGTTGAAGAACCAGAAGCATTAAACAAAATTCAAACCGTTAAAGAGTGAAATTCAGACAATGGACTGGACAAATCTTGTATAACAATGATAAGTGTAATTTGTTTTCTAATATAACTTAATATCTCATATTATAGTTTTCTAATTCAAAAATAAAATGTGTAGACTTTTATCTTTAAATTAAATGATTTTATTTCAAAACCGATAAAAAAAAACTCCCCAAATAGTTCTCTTTATTTAAAAATCATCGATATAATGACAAGCTTTCACCACAGTTTAAAATAGGAACGTGATGAAATGTTAGAACCTTACACCACAGTTGAGAATATGAATTGTGATGAAATATAATGACAAGCTTATTTTGCAACAAAGAAATAGAAAATTATTGGTGTTGAGATTCGAACCCTTATACTCTGTGTACATTTCACTGCAGTTATTAACAATGATCGTTGTAATATGGGTTTTAGTAAATAGCAAAAAAAAACACCGAAAATAAGGTATTACTACGGTTAACATGGCGACCATTGTAATATGGTGTTACAAAGTTTATATTTTGTAATAGTGAAAGAAAGGCAACAAAATAGATAACAAAAATAGAAGGAAAAAATAATAAAAATTGTTTGGAAATTGATAAAAGAATTAAAACCCTTAAAAAAATTATTCATAGTTTGATCACACTAAAAAATTGATGTGTAGGGTCAAGAACAGTAGCAATCAAAATAAATGTCATTCACCAATAATAATTTTTAAAGCAATAAATAATTAATTAACTTGTTAGGAGAAGATAAAAGAATGAAAGAAACACAAAAGATTTATTTCTCAGTTCGATCAAATGATATGAACAAGAGAGAAATTCTTCAATTCTCTATACTCCAAAGTTTGTTACAAGAAATTATAAATGAGTTACAAGAAAATAGTCTTTAAAGTTTTCAAAAACAAACCTTATTTTCTACCCAAGTGTTTCTCAATCTCTCAAATTCTCAATATAGTAATCACACAAAACCAAGATGTTTAGAAGTATTGTTTGATCCTTCTAAATAACTCTAAAGGTTTTCCTAAACACTAAACTTTTATTTCTCCATTTAGCTTTAAAATTCTAAAATTGTCATATGTACAATAACAGAATAGATACATATTTATAATTGTTAAAACTCAATAGTTCGATAACAAAATCTCTAAACATATCATATTAATTACTAGAATAAAATATATTATTAATATATTATAATATATTTTAAAATATTATAAATATATTGTAATATCTCTTACAATGTTTTAAATTTATATCTTATAATATCTCTTAGAATATTATAAATATATATCTTACAATATTTTTTAGAATATTATAAATATTTTATAATATTTTTTATATTAATTTATAGTATCTTAGACTATTTTTAAATTAATATAAAAGATATATCCAATATGTTAATATTTTTTTAACAGATTCTTGAATTGAACCGACCAAACTCGATATATGTGAGTCGTCTGAATCAGACATTCTTGTTGATTTTTGATTTATTTTTTTTGGCAATCTCGGAATATATTTTCCTTCTCTTCATCACTTAAGGTTTTAAGACGTACTTCAACAATCTCCATATTGACTTGAAATTGTGATGATGTCAATTATTCCATCAACCACTTACCATTTTGTACCATGTTAAAACACTATTTAACAATCTTGATCAAGTTCAAGACACCCTTGAACCTTGATCTCGCCACTTACATCCATTTGTTTCCAATCATCTTTTCCTGCCTAGGTAATCTAACAAGCCCACGAGCATGGTTTTTAGACCATCAACTGCTTTTGAATGGCTCCTTAAAGGTTCTTCCTTTTGAGTTTTAAAACCCTTCAGTCACATTCAAAGCATAACACCCAAGGCTATCATAACCATCTCTTTGAGATGCTATAATATTCATCCTTATCTTATCATGAATCAAATGATAACAAGAGACCTTTGTAACTATTCCCTCACTACAACTAGTATCTATAGTAGGAAAGTCTACTTCAAACTGAGTTTTCTCTACCATAGTTTTTAAAAGCTCCATCCCTTGGTTTTTACTCTTCATTCTCCTATGAAATAGAAGGTAGGCGAGGAAAAGATAGCCACCATTAATGAAGAGGTAGAAAAACTATCCTACGTCAGATTCATCACTGAAACAAAGTACACCACCTGGATGGCCAATGTAGTCCTGGTACGAAAGGTCAATAATAAAAGGCATATGTGTGTAGACTTCACGGATATGAACGCTGCCTCCCCCAAGGATCCATATCTGCTGCTAGACATTGGTCGTCTAATCGACGATTCGTCAGGCATATGTTAGGTTTCGTATATGCTTACCTGGGATACAATCATATCCGAATTGATCCCCTGAATACGCCTAAAATTGCCTTCATGTCAAACCATGACAATTACTACTACAATGTCATGCCCTTCTGCCTCAAGAATGTTGGCGCCACATACCAGCGACTCATGGATGTGTTTTTTGTAACACCTCATTTTTCAATTAGTGTATTTTATTTTATTGGTGGGTGGTGGTAGCTAAATAATCAATTGGAGTATAAGTTGGTTGGAATAAATAAAAATTGTTTATAGTTATTTTGATAGTTAAATAATAAGAGTTTATTTAACTTAATTAAGTAAATATATTATAATAATAAAATAATAGGAAAATAAGGAGTATTAGTAGTGTTTCTATGAAAATATAATTAAAGAATGATAAAGGTATTTTTGGTGAATAAGGGGATAAGTGAGGGTAAGTTGGAAGTCTTTAATTGAGGGATTAGGTTACTAAATAAAACTGTTAGTAAGAACTTGTGAGAGGTTTTCATAAGTAAAAATAGAATTTGGTGGGAAGAGGAAGAGGCAAGGGCTAGGGCATAGGAAGAGCATCTATTGAAAGAATTTTGGAGAATTTTGCTAGGAAAATCATAGTAATGGAGAGATGCACTTATCTAATGGGTGTTAAAGCACGAGGGGTAGATGGAGAGACCCTTAACCTCTTTATGATTGGGTGTTTTGACTGGTAATTCTGAATTTGATACCAAGATCGTTGTTATATGATGATTTTTGGTATTCATATGTATGATTGTGTGACTGAATTATAATTGATTTACCTTGATTATATATATATATATATATATATATATATATATATATATATATATATATATATATATATATATATATATATATATATATATATATATATATATATATATATATATATATATATATATATGAAAATCTGCCATTGATGGATGTTTGAAGATTGTTACCTTAAGTGTGTTAATGGTGATTTAGAGATGATGAACATGATGACATTATTGTAATGTATTGTTGATTCATGAACTCATGGAGTAATAAATGTGTTTAGGATGTTATGATAGTAAGAATTGGAATTAATCTGATAGATTTTTGTAAATAAGTTGTTGTTATATAAGGTAGTGTTTTGAAGGAATTTTAAGGAAAAGTGATTCTTTAGCGTAAACTTGAAACTGGAATTTTTAGAAAAACACATAGTGACAATTGATTGTCACGGGAAGACAATCGATTGCACTAGTGTAATTTTTGGAAAATAACATTGTGACAATCCATTATCGCTAGATGACAGTCGATTGTCATGTCTCTAAATACATTTTTCGGGTCTGTCAGTAACTAAGCATCGTCGATGACAATCGATCGTCATAGGCCAAATTGTGAGAATTTTTCTATTTTGATATTTGTTGCATTATCCGACGATTTTGGCCATAACTTTTGATCTGTAAGTCCAAATGACGCCCCATTTGAAGTGTTAGAAATCTAACATTCAGATATACATCAAGGAAGTGCTTGGTTAAATAATTAAGTGATAGTCAGGTGTCTAATGTAAGAATGCTTATAATTGTTTATATGATCCATTAGCGAATCATTGAGTTACCATAATGAAATGTTGATGTTATAATGAAATAACATGATTATATGTTTATGAATATGCATATGTTGTGTTACTGAAGTTAGTGTTGTTGTTTGTTATAGTAATATTTGAAGGGGTAAGAAAACACTTAGAAGGGGGGGGGGGGGGGGGTGAATAAGTGACTCTTTTTCTTTTCAAAATAAAGTTCAACAATAATGGAAAGACAAGGTTATTTTTATCCTGGTTCGTTTGAACTCAAACTACTCCAGTCCACCCGTCAAGGTGATTTCGTCTTTCTCAACAAGGACTTAATCCACTATAATCAAATGATTACAAGCATACAACAACTGTTGTAACTAACAATGCACAAGTAATCTTACAAGTGACTAACACCACTAAGACTTAAATCTAGTCCTAGTCTACTTGAGAAATCTGACCAAACTTGGTATCTCAAGGAACAATTACAAGAGTTTAATCTTACAGATAGTGAAATAAAATTCGCTTCTAATCAAGCTATATCTCAACTGTGATTTTTCACTTAGAATAAATTACACAAAGTGTATGAACAAAGAGTTTGTGAGTCCAGAATTTTTCACGTAGTTTCTTGCTTCTATTTTGAAATTAATTGGTTCGTTGGCTTGTAATAAATGTCCTTATATTTATAGTAGGAACAAAAAGACTGTTGCTGCCTTCAGAAAAGTGGAGAGCATTAAATGCTTGCGTGTTTCCTTGCACTATTCCATTTTCCAAGAAACTAGCTTAGACACTTGAGTGCTTGCAGCCGTCTTTGCATTAATGAGCAAACGGCACATGTAAGAACATGTTTCCTGAAGCTTGACAAGACAAGTTGGCTTTAACGTTCTTTTAGAACTTGCTTCAACGTCTTGAATTCAGAACATTCTTTACTCATCTTCTAAGCAGTGCTTTACTTGCTAAGAACTTGATCAGCGCTTGCTTTCAAAAAACTTTTGAACATCACTTGCTTTCAAGTAATCTTCTGAGCAAGGAATCCTGCTAAATGTTAGAAGATACATTTAAATAAATTATCTTACCAGAGTCAGCAGTTGCGCTTAAAACAAAGATGGTTCTTTCATTAAAGAACTTCTTCATATAATTTTTTAGCTTAGCACATCAGAATGCTTCTGTCAGAACATTATCTGAAACATTCAAATACGTTCATCAGAGTATAAATTATCTAAAATATAATTTATTGTTATCATCAAAACTCTGAGATAGATCAAAACTAATCTTGTTCTAACAATCTCCCCCTTTTTGATGATGACAAAAATTATTCAGATATAAAAATAAAATGTGATAAGAGATAAGAATCTCCCCCTGAAATGAATATTTCTATATATAAAACTTCCTGAGATTATTTATCAGAGTATGAAAAATATCTTCTTGGATTTCTTCAGAACTTCTTTTGAAGATAATGTTCAGCTGAAATACTCTTCTAGAGTTTAAGTGATACCTGCAAAAAAAAATTCTTTTGCACAGAAAGAAATCTTGTATTTTGTTAGAATGTCTGAGACTTAGTCCCATAACTATTAAACAGAGATTAGTTCAAAATACTCATTTTCTCCCCCTTTTTGGCATAATCAAAAAGTGTATAAATAAAATAGTTGAAGAGCTAAAAAGTTTTCATAAAATAACAAAAGATATCCAGAAGTACAAAACAACAAACAAAAGACACTAGGATTTCTTAGTAACAAGAGCCATCAGAAGATTCTTGATCTCAGAGGCATATTCTTCTTGTTTCATCATCCAGCTTTCGATTTCTTGATTTGTCTGATCTTGCTTATCCAAGCGTTCATGAATGACTTCATTCTCCCTCTTGAGCTTATTCATAGTGTCCATGATAAGTGAGGTAGGAGCAGAGGATGATGAAGCTTCAGCAGAAACAGGCTTTGGAGCAGCAACCGTTGAGTCAGAATGCACAAAGGTTAAAAGCAGAGTGCCCAGATCCATTACAAGAGTTGGCACAGGTTCAGGAGCTGCCTTAACAGAAGGTTGATTCAATAGAACAATAGCCATAGGGTTTGAATCATCAGAGGCATCTTTAGATTCATCTTCTGATATGTCCATTGTATTAGCTGGTGTATCAGCAATCATTAAAGAAGACTTCTTATTCCAAATTACAGCAGCTTCTGACTTGAAAGCATGCAGATGTTTGGAAAAGTTGTCCAGCACCTGAAAGTGACATAAGTCCTGTAGCTTTAGTGACTCAGCATCCAAAGTTCTTCTGAAAGTCTCCCATAGAAGATCGATTGCAGTTGGGTTCACGCTTCTGGTACAATCTTCTTTCAGCAGATTCAACCATGCTTGAACATCTGTTAAAAAATTCTGAAACAATGTATTCACATCTGGCTGAACAGGTTTTGGGACAACCTTCTTGAAAGTTTTTTTTTCCAAAAATTGTAGAGATTCATAATCCACTATAGTTCTTAAAAAGCTAGCAGGTTTAGGATTTTTGGTTGATTCAGGAGTGGCTGAATGATCAGGTTGGTCAACAAAGGTAGGTGGTGCTGATTGTTCATGAGGTTTAGATGATTCAAAAGTTTCAGGTGGTTCAACAGATTGGTGTTCTGGAATATGAGGAGGTGGGAGTATAGGTGAGTTTGGTGTTGGATGTTATGGTGAAGTAGGTGGAGGGATGTCAGGTGAAATGATTATTGTATTTTTCAGGAGTGGGAATGGGGTTCTGATGTTAGGGTTGGTTCATGGCAAAAATGTTTTCAGATGGTAAGGTGAAAGGTGGTTTTTATGTTGCCAGATGAATGGTGATTCCTGGAATTCTCCAAGAGCCAGCATCATACCATCCAGATAGTCTGGGTGATAGAGGTCTGGGAGGGGGTCTTGAAAAGTGTTCAGCAGGAATGGGTTGAGAAACAGATGGTTCAGAGGGTTCTGATTGGGTTTCAGAGTGTTCATCAGAGTCAAAGTCACTCAAGTCTGATAAAACTTGGTTTCTTTAAGGGTTGTCAGCAAGAGAGTCAGAGGGTAAGGTCAGGTCAATATCAACGTCTATATCTCCTAAGGTTTGGGGGGGTTCAGCAGATGTAGATACATTGACAGAATCATAAACAGTGATAGTTTCAGCAGGTTTACCTATCTTCTTTTTCTTCTGAGGTCTGGCAGAAGGTCCTTCAACTGCTTTCCTCTTCAAAGATTCCCGAAGAACAACATCTGGAGCAGCTTGATTTCTTCCTTGAAGCCAAGCTGGATCAATAGGTGTTCTAGTCTCTTTGCAGATTTCAATGTAGTGCAGGATGATACGTGGATGATCTCCTAAGTTGAACAGAGGGAAATCAACAATATGTATCCTTCTTCTCTTCACAGTAGCTGACACATACGGAGTTGGTTCCACCAGCAGCTTGTCAATTATTTTCCTTTTCAGTAAATTCTTCCCAGTCATAGTCTTAGCACAAGTAGGTTCTAGCTCCCCCGGAAGATTGGCTTCATCTAGGTGAGCAATCAGACCATTCTCAGTCAGAATGTCTGATATTAATCTACCCATAGGAATCCAATTCCTTTTGGATTTGGGGTTTTTCATCCTTTCAGCTTCCCTAGTCTCTTTTACATGGTTCCAAAGATGTTCAAACAGCAAATAAGGCAAATCAATTTTTACATTTGTTCCAAGGCAGAACAACAAGTATTGTTGATCAGTATTAAAGTAATCTGGAGAGCTGGTGTCCTTCTTATGGTGAATACATCCATGGATAATTCTTGCCCAAAGCTTGTATTTATCTTTCAAATCCCTGACTTTAGAAGATCCTTGACCATTTATGAAGATCTCTGAGTAGACCCTTGACATTTTCATTCTTCCACTTGGCATACCTGTTACTCCAAGTCCTTTAAACCCTAGCAACTTTCTGATTAAGTTTTCAGTAATGGAGATTTCCTTACCCATTACGAAAGAGAGGATAACCTTAAGGGTTGCAATTGCATGTATCCAGAATTCCTTCACCAGGTGTGGAAATACTGGACCAATAAGACGATCAAAAAAGTTTTCCCAACCTTGAAACTTAACAGCAGGAAACAAGTCAAAACCATTTTATCTTAGATTCTCAAAATCTACCATTAACTCACTTAAAATTCCAAGCTGTCTACAGGAATGAGAGTTGTTCTCTCAGGCACTATGTATTGCTCATAGTGGATGTTCTCAGAATGGGTAGATGAAGATGCCATTGGAGTTCTTAGAGTTGAGAGATGAAGAAAAAGGGTTTTAGAGAAAAAGTACAGAAATGCTTGAGTTTTGAAAGAGATGGTAAAAAATGAAAAAGTGTTTTTCAAAAAGTACTTATATGCAAAAGTTTCAGAAATAGGTTTAGAAATAAAATTAAAAAAGAATTTTTAAAGAAATTAAAACGAATCTCATCATTACGTGCATTTAATTATTTTGATAAAAATTAGGGAGAACATGAGATTATAGCTAATCATTAACAATTACCTAGAACGGCGTCAGTAGCTTTTGCACGCGTGACCTTTCAGAAACACACCACGTGTTCATCTCCTGAAGGATGCATGTAACAACTGTTTGTTCTAATGAATTTCTGAACTATACTTAGAAATGAAATGTTAGAACATTTCATAACTATTCATATAGCTTCTGATGTAACTTCTCTTCTAACTTCTGAAGAGTTGTTAATCAGAGCATTCATTTCAGAATATTCTGAGGTCAAACACAGAAGATAAATATTATTTTATTCAGGACATAATTCCATACAAATATTTTTCAAAATGAAATTAAATCTATCTTCTGAAAGGGGTTTGGTAAAAATGTCAGCCCATTGATGGTCTGTTTTTACAAAAATTAAATTTAAAATTCCCTTCTGAATATAGTCCCTTATAAAATGATATTTGATTTCAATATGTTTGGCTTTAGAATATAAAATTGGATTCTTAGAAAGACAAATAGTAGAAGTATTGTCACAGAAGATAGGAATCTTACTTTCATAAAGATTAAAATCTTCTAGCTGACTTTTCATCCAAATCATCTGAGAACTATATTCAGCAGCAGATATATACTCAGCTTCTGTGGTTGAAAGTGCAATTATTGCTTGCTTCTTGCTGTACCACGAGATAAGATTGTCACTCAGAAACTGGCAGCTTCCAGAGGTGCTCTTTCTTTCAATTCTTTCTCCAGCAAAGTCAGCATCACAATAACCTACTAGTCTGTAATCTTGTGATCTTCTGTAACACAAACCAAGATTAGTAGTACCTTTTAGATACCTAAGAATTCTCTTAACAGCAGTTAAGTGAGATTCTCTAGGATTTGATTGGAATCTAGCACATAAACACACGTTGCATAGTATATCAGGTCTAGATGCAGTCAGATAGAGCAGGGATCCAATCATACCTCTATAGAGCTTCTGATCTACCTTCATACTTACCTCATATTTTCCCAGAATGCAGGTTGGATGCATAGGTGTCTTGGCATCTTTGCTTTCTGACATCTGAAATTTCTTCAGAAGTTCTTTAACATACTTCGTCTGATGTATGTAAGTACCTTCTGGAGTCTGGTTGATTTGAATTCCCAGAAAGAACTTCAATTCTCCCATCATGCTCATTTCAAATTTTGCCTGCATGGTCTCAACAAATTCTTTTCCAAGGGAGATATTAGAGGTTCCAAAAATTATATCATCAACATAAATTTGATAAATTAAAATATCATTTTTAAATGTCTTTCTGAAAAGAGTTGTGTCCACTTTCCCTCTGGTAAAATATTTTTCTAAAAGAAAATTACTCAGACGATCATACCAAGCTCTAGGAGCTTGTTTTAAACCGTACAAAGACTTTTTTAATTTAAAAACATGTTCTGGATGTTTTGAATCAATAAATCCAGGAGGTTGATGGACATAAACTTCTTCTTAAATATAGCCATTTAAAAATGCACTTTTAACATCCATTTGATATAATGAAATGTTATTTTGTACAGCAAAAGAAATTAATAATCTAATAGACTCTAACCTGGTGACTGGGGAAAAAGTTTCATTATAATCAATTCTTTCTTGTTGACTATAACCTTGTGCAACCAGTCATGCTTTGTTTTTGATCACCTCTCCTTGCTCGTTCAATTTGTTTCTGAAAACCCATTTGGTTCCTATAATGTTGAATCCTTTGGGTCTTGGAACTAAATTCCATACATCATTTCTGGAGAATTGATTTAGTTCTTCTTGTATTGCTAATATTCAATCATTATCTTCCAGATCTTCATCAATGGAAGTTGGCTCAATCAGAGAAACCAAACCAAACAAAGATTCTTCATTGATTCTAAGAGAGGATCTTGTTCTGATGGGATCTTCTTTTCTTCCAATGATTACGTCTTTTTTGTGAACTGAAGAGATTCTAGGAAATATTTTCTGAGTGGGTTGATCAGAGATTCTGAGGTTTTCCAGAGCATTGTCAAGAGGATGATCTGCTGAGTCTTCCTTTGCTTCTGAGTCTTCCTTTGCTTCTGAAGTTTCAGATTTTGAGGGATGATCTTCTGTACCTACAGAAAAACCAATTTGCTTTGGCTGTTGCTGGCCAAGCTTATCATCAAACCTGACTTTGATTGATTCTTCAACAATCAGAGTTTATATGTTATATACTCTATAGCCTTTTGAGCATTCAGAATATCCAAGCAGAAAACACTTTTGTGCTTTAGAATCAAACTTGTTCAGAGTTTCTTTAGTATTCAGAATAAAACAAGTACATCCAAAAGGATAGAAATAAGAAATGTTGGGCTTTCTGTTTTTCCACAATTCATAGGGAGTCTTTTCAAGAATAGGTCTTATGGAGATTCTATTCTGAATGTAACACGCTGTGTTCACAGCTTCTGCCCAAAAGTGCTTAGCCATATTAGTTTCATTGATCATGGTTCTGGCCATTTCTTGTAAAGTTCTTTTCTTTCTTTCTATAACTCCATTTTTCTGGGGAGTTCTAGGACAAGAAAAATTATGAACAATACCATTTTCTTTAAAATATTTTTCAAAATAATGATTTTCAAATTCACCACCATGATCACTTCTGACTTTTATGATTTTAAAATCTTTTTCGTTTTTCACTTGGGTACAGAAGTCAATGAACACAAAATGTGACTCATCCTTGTGTTTTAAAAACTTTACCCATGTCCATCTGCTGAAGTCATCAACAATGACCAATCCATACTTCTTGCCTCTGATGGATGCAGTTTTAACTGGCCCAAACAGATCAATATGAAGTAACTCTAATGGCTTAGAGGAAGAGACAACATTTTTAGATTTAAAGGAAGGTTTTGAAAATTTTCCTTTTTGACATGCTTCGCATAGAGCTTCTGAGTTGTAATTCAGATTGGGAAGTCCTCTGACTAAATTTAATTTATTTAGTTGAGAGATTTTTCTTAGACTGACATGTCCCAATCTTCTGTGCCATACCCATTGCTCATCGCTAACAGACAAAAGGCATTTAACGTTCTGAGATTTAAGATCTGATAAATCAATTTTGTATATGTTGTTCTTTCTCTTGCCAGAAAAGAGGATTGGTCCATCTTTTTGACTTACAGCTCTACAGAAGCTTTGATTGAAGATAATGTCATAACCATTGTCACTTAATTGACTTATGGACAATAGATTATGAGCTAATCCTTCTACTAATAAAACATTAGAGATAGAAGGAAGGTTACCGTTTCCAATGGTTCCAGAACCAATAATCTTCCCTTTCTGATTACCTCCAAAATTCACGTCTCCTCCAGCTTTAAGTTCCAGGCTTTGGAACATAGACCTTTTTCCCGTCATGTGTCGAGATAACCCAGAGTCCAGGTACCATGACAGGTGTCTCAATTGAGCTGTTAAGGACATCTGCAACAAATATTATTTTATCCTTAAGTACCCATATCTTTTTGGGTCCTTTTAGGTTAGAGTGTTTAAAGTTTTGTTTGAACTTTGGGTTAGCATAAGAGTTTCCAGAATGTGATGTATATTTTATATCATGTGAGTGTCCAAACTTGAATTGTTTATTCAGAGGTTTGTAAGTGAAAGTCATTTTAGCAACAGGTTTTGGTATGTATGTCTCCTTCCCTTTGGGAGGTTCATATCCAATCCCTCTTCTATTTTTCCCACTAACTCCATAGATCATTGAAGCCATTTTGCTTCTATCTATGCCTTTAGCCAGAAAAGTTTGAAAGCTACAGTCATATTCTTTCAGAATATCTTTTGAACTAGACACAGACTCTGAACTAGAAATTTTTTAAACATTTTGAATTTCTTCTTTAAGTTTAAAATTATTTTCTAAATGTTCAGATTTTTCTGTTTCATGTTTCTCAAGATCAGATGCAAGACTCTTCTTGAGTTTCTTGTATTTGGTTTTGAGATGACTATAATTTTCCAGAAGTTCTGATAAACTATCAGCAAGTTCATCTCTAGAAAATTCAGAAAATACCTCTCTTGGTTCTGACTCACAGTCTGAGTCATCTGCTGTGGTAGCCATCAGAGCTAGGTTGGCATTTTCATCTTCAGAACTAGATTCATATTAAGAAGAATCTGAGTCATCCCAGGTTGCCATCATCCCTTTCTTCTTACCAAACCTTTTCTTTGGTTTTTCTTTTTGAAGCTTTGGACAATCACTTTTGTAGTGACCAGGTTCTTTGCATTCATAACAGATGATATCTCTTCTGTTTGACTTTTTGTGTCCAGAAGATTTTGGTCTATCTTCTGACTTTTTGAAATTCCTGAACTTCTTCTGTCTGTGCTTCCACAGATGATTGATCCTTCTGGAGAGCAAGGATAGTTCGTCTTCTTCTGACGCTGATTCTTCAGAGTTTTCCTCTTCATCCTGAAAAGCGTTAATATCAAATTTCTTAATTGATTTAAGGTCCAAAGGCTTACCTTTCTTCTGAGGCTCATGCTCATCCAGTTCAATCTCATGACTTCTGAGAGCGTTGATGAGTTCCTCCAGAGACACGTTGTTCAGATCTTTTGAAACCTTGAAAGTAGTGACCATTAGTGCCCATCTTCTGGGTAAGCTTCTGATGATCTTTTTCACATGATCTGCTTTGATATATGCCTTGTTCAAAACTCTCAGACCAGCGATCAGAGTTTGAAACCTAGAGAACATTGCTTCTATAGACTCACTTTCTTCAACTTTGAAGGCTTCATACTTCTGAACTAAAGCCAGAGCTTTAGACTCCTTCACTTGAGTGTTTCCTTCATGAGTCATTTTAAGAGACTCAAACATATCATGCGTTGTATCTCTATTAGTGATTTTTTCATATTCTACTTTAGAGATAGCATTTATAAAAATATTTCTAACTCTATGATGATTTTTAAAATCAGCTTTTTGTTGGCTATCCATATTTTTTCTATCCACTTTGTTTCCTTCTGAGTCTGTAGGATGTGTGTAACCATCCAAGACTATATCCCAAAGATCACTATCATGACCTAGAAAGAAACTTTCTAGTCTATCTTTCCAGTACTCAAAATCTTCTCCATCAAATACAGGAGGTTTGTTGTAACTATTATTGTTTTGTTCAGCGGCCATTGTGTTTTCTTCTGGATCTTTTCCTGACACGGTTAAGTGTTGTGCTCAGAACCAGGTTCTGATACCAATTGAAGGGGTAAGGAAACACTTAGAATAGGGGGGGGGGGGGGGTTGAATAAGTGACTCTTTTTCTTTTCAAAACAAAGCTCAACAATAATGGAAAGACAAGGTTATTTTTATCCTGGTTCGTTTGAACTCAAACTACTCCAGTCCACCCGTCAAGGTGATTTCGCCTTTCTCAATAAGGACTTAATCCACTATAATCAAATGATTACAAACACACAACAACTGTTGTGACTAACAATGCACAAGTAATCTTACAAGTGACTAACACCACTAAGACTTAAATCTAGTCCTAGTCTACTTGAGAAATCTGACCAAACTTGGTCTCTGAAGGAATAATTACAAGAGTTTAATCTTACAGATAGTGAAATAAAATTCGCTTCTAATCAAGCTATATCACAACTGTGATTTTTCACTTAGAATAAATTGCACAAAGTGTATGAACAAAGAGTTTATGAGCCCAAAATTTTTCACGTAGTTTCTTGCTTCTATTTTGAAATTCATTGGTTCGTTGGCTTGCAATAAATGTCCTTCTATTTATAGTAGGAACAAAAAGACCGTTGCTGCCTTCAGAAAAGTGGAGAGCATTAAATGCTTGCGTGTTTCCTTGCACTATTCCATTTTCCAAGAAACTAGCTTAGACACTTGAGTGGTTGCAGTTGTCTTTGCATTAATGAGCAAACGACACATGTAAGAACATGTTTCCTGAAGCTTGACAAGATAAGTTGGCTTTAACGTTCTTTCAGAACTTGCTTCAACATCTTGAATTTAGAACATGCTTTACTCATCTTCTAAGCAGTGCTTTGCTTGCTAAGAACTTGATCAGCGCTTGCTTTCAAAAAACTTCTGAATAACACTTGCTTTCAAGTAATCTTCTGAGCAAGTAATCCTGCTAAATGTTAGAAGATACATTTAAATAAATTATCTTACCAGAGTCAGCAGTTGCGCTTAAAACAAAGATGGTTCTTTCATTAAAGAACTTCTTCATATAATTTTTTAGCTTAGCACATCAGAATGCTTCTGTCAGAACATTATCTGAAACATTCAAATACGTTCATCAGAGTATAAATTATCTAAAATATAATTTATTGTTATCATCAAAACTCTGAGATAGATCATAACTAATCTTGTTCTAACAATATTGATTAATTTTTGTGTATGGTGTATGATGTTATGTTATGATGACGAAGTTTATGATATTGTTATGGTGTCAATATTGATGATATTGTTAAGTCGATGTTGTTATGATTCTAATGTTGATGGTGTTATTGTAATGGTGATGTTAATGATGTTGCATGTTCAAATATATGCATGTTATGTAGATGGTGATTATGTTGTTGGTGGCATACACAGACAGAAGAGGGGCTAATGTGTATGTGTTGTTGTTGCATGCTGAGAGTTTATGTGTTCATATTGTTGGAACTTCAGTTTTTTTAGTGGGTATCGATCCTATGGTGGTGGTTTAGATGCGAGTAGCTGGTTCCAATGGGAATTAGTGAAGCATTACCTATGTTGGTGGTAGCGATTTTGGAGTACTCCGGTTCCAAGAGGTAATTTGGTCTTATGGTGGCAGATCGGGTAGCAAAATGAAGCTGAGTGTTCATAGTTGGTACCACATGCATGTTGAATCAGTGTTGTGCATATTACATAAGTGTTTCATCTATGTTTATTGTTTATGGTGTGTTGTTGGATGAGAATGATAAATATGTTTGTATGGATTTGATTAACGTGTATGTTGTTATGTGGTAATCTACTTATGCTTTCTTTCACCGTTAATTATTAAAGTATATTCTCACCCATTATACTTTAATGTTGTCCACCATAGACAACTTTCAGATACTCAGGAGTAGCATTGTTGAAGTAAGTAGAAGATATCTCTTATAGTTACTTCTTTAGTTTATTATTTTGACTAGTGATGCCTTGCTCTGATCATGTAACATCATATTGGGGAAAAACACTTGATTTGATTTTTATGTCATTTATGATGGAGTTAAAGACCTTTTTGTTTTATTGTGATTTCTAAGTTATTTGAGTTGACTGTCACAACTCTTTTTGCTTTAATAATGATTGTTGTGATGATACCCTAAGTGAAGGTGAGCATGGGATGACAAGTAAAAGGTTTTATTTTATAAGTATGTGTCATAGATCAGATGAGTTAATGTCGAGTAAACATCCTAGGTGCAATTATGTGTATTAAATATTTTGTTGCAACTCGTGTTACGGAGCAAGCTATGTTTTGTTGTGTATGACACCCTAAGTGGTTGCAATTTATTTAACAAATTATTTGATAAATTATGTGGAGGGTTATGGGTGTTACATTTTTTGCCCATTGGATAGGGAGAAATATACAGGTATATATGGAAGACATGATTATTAAAATGGGGGAGGGGCATAGTCACCCCGACGACCTGGATGACATTCTACAGTCATTAAGAAGGTATGATATGTGCATAAATCCCACAAAGTGCTCTTTTGGAGTTCATGTAGGGAAATTTATAGGTTTAATGCTAATAAGGAGAGGGAATGAAGCCAACCTGGACAAATTTCAAGCAGTCATTGATATGAGGATCCGCACTAACGTGAAGGAAATGCAATAACTTATTAGACACCTTGTCGCCCTGTCTCGCTTCCTTTGCTATGCAAGTGACAAAGATTTCCTTTTCTTCTCCTCCCTGAGGAAAAATGAGAGGTTCAAATGTACCATCGAGTGTGAGGAGGATTTCACCAAGGTCAAAGAATTCCTCACTCACCCGAAGGAGGACTTGTTATTGCTCTTCTACCTCTCGGTCAATAAGAAGGCTATGAACTAAGTGCTTATTCAAGAAATAGATAAAGTAGAGAGTCATGTGTATTTCATAAGGATAATTTTTAAGGGATCTGAGACACCCTATCAGAAGATCGAAAAACTAGTGTTTTTCATTATTATTGCGACGAAAAAACTTAGGCCATACTTCCAAGGGCACACCGTCCTAGTAAAAACCAATTATCTCGGCCGACAAGTTTTAAAGAAACCCGGTATGGCAGGAAGAATGGTATCTTGGTAAATAGAGCTCTCAAAATAAGTCATCTAATACATTCTAATGGGGGGCATCAAATCTCAAGCCCTAGTCAACTTCCTAGCCAAGCTCACCTCCCATGTCGGTCAAGACCCCATTCAGAATGGTCGTTATCCATAGATGGAGCTTCAACGTAAAAGGAAGCAGTGCATGAATAACGTTTGAAGGATCACGTGATATAGTTATCAAGCATACGCTAAAGTTCGAGTTCACTACCCGTAATAATCAAGCTAAATATGAGGCTCTCATCATCGATATGGTCCTTACCTTAGAAATGGTAGTGTTGTACCCCAAAATTTTCCCTCCCATTTTACTCAACATATGTTCATTGAAATCCTCAACTTGCCCAATGATACCCAAGGATTGATCAGGAAAATGCTCTTCTGAGACAATGAACCTCAAACTAGGGTTTCCATTTTCATAAATATGGGTGAAATCCAAAGGTCTCAAATCTTTTCCATGGTCCTAATATGTTCTCAAGATCATCCATGTCAAGTTTCATGCCTTGCACAAGAAGTTTACTCAGTCAACTACTCAAATGCCTAAAAATCAACTGTACTAGGTCAAAAGTCAATTGTGACCCACGTACAGTCAAAATTCAAGATTTTTGGTCAACATCAACATTTTGAATTAACATCCATCATTTGATCAAGGGTTTATCATGATTCCTCAAGGAATGCCCCAAATTCATCAAAACTCAAAAGTTGCTAAATTAGGGTTTCTATAGGAAAAGTCAACCAAACTTTGACCATGCATAACTTTCTCACACTTTATCAGAAATTACCTATCCAAGTCTCATTTTGAAGAGGATGCAATTCCCTACAACTCATCTTCATCCCCCAAGTTCAAAAAATGCACTCATGAAAAGATATGAATTCAGACATTATAGGTCATTTCAAAAAGTCAACAAAAACACCTTTTGGGTCAAAGCTTCTTAAATGAACATGGAAGATCCAAGTGAGATGAAACCAAAAGGGTTG
The DNA here is from genome assembly GCA_948472305.1 of Vicia faba. NCBI lineage: Eukaryota > Viridiplantae > Streptophyta > Magnoliopsida > Fabales > Fabaceae > Vicia > Vicia faba. Next base: position 1,009,795,102 of record OX451735.1, read on the forward strand.
TTTAGAGTACATCCTAAGATTTCTAAAAAGTCCAAGAACACCCTCTTAGGGTTAAAATTGAGGGAGATATGTATTGTCAAAGTTGACCAATTTTTGGAAATGTGCATGAAGTCAACATTGATCAAAATGACTTTTTTTCAAATGGGCCCATGTTTTCTTGTTTGAAACTTGTTGCTAAGATGGCCCACGATCCCTGAGCTTATCCACCTATTATTTTACTATTTTTATTATGTATTTTTATTTTTTATCCATTTAAATCAAAATAAATCAATTTAAATAGTAGAATAATCAAATAAAATCAAAGATTTGATTTTATGAGCATATTATGAGTCCATGAAAAACTAGAAAATCAAAAAATTCGTGCAAGAGCTAATTGATTGGAAAATATCTTAATTTGGTCTATTTTGGAAACAAATCATACAAGACAAAGAATGAAATCAAATCTCCATAATTTACAAAGATATGATTAGTTTTTATTGACCTAATGCATTCCAATATAAGGACATGACATTCTCAAGGCATAAAAAGAGGGTTTGGGGTCGTGAAAACAAAGGAAGAAATTGCAAATTCTGGAAGAAAAAATGCACACCGGATTCTCTTCCATAGACCAATTCAAGCCGTTTCAAAGCCAACAATCTGTTCCTGGACGTGTTCTGAAGCTATTCCAATCATCCTCAAGGCCAAAAACATCAAGAATCGTGCCCTTACAGTACACGATTTGCATATTTTTCTCAAACTCAGATTTGTTGATTTACCCATTATAAACTTGTTTTAATCACATATCCACGTGTGTTATCATATTTGCATTATTTCTAGATGGTTTAATCTGAGTTCAAGTGCAGGAATGGCACGACGCCATTTTTAGGGTTTTAAGGTCCCAAATTGGGGACTCTCCGTAGAGGCGAAATTATACCAAATTATGGGTATCAATGAACTCAGGGCATGATTTGCAACTGATCTATGCCTTTGGTTTTGATTTATCTTGCTTGTATAATTTTTTTGAATCATGCAGGGATGTAGCTACAGAGAAAAACTGTCACTATAGCCTTTAGTGACGGTTTTGTCTGTAGGTAAGAGTTGATATCAAAAACAACAATTATGGGGAAGAAGACAAGAGGTGGCAACACACCATTGGCCCATTTGAAATTGGCGCGTGTTTCTGGGCAAGGCACTTTATTTCCATTATATGTTATTTGTTTTATTATATGTACAGATGTTCCAGCTAGCGCAGAGGGTTGAGGAGCGTGCCTATGAAGCAAATGTCATGGGTTCGATCCCAGGCGTGTGCTTCTATTATTTTTCTTAATAATTGCTTGCAGATTCCATGTTACTATCATAAGCGCGCTCACCATAGGCTTCCAATTCCTCATCATTGGATCATCTTCATCCTAGATCTAATGCCTCAAGCATGCAGGCGCGTGGTGGACCTTCTTGGCCAGCGTCTCACTGAAGCAAACATAAGCTTTGGGCCAGCTATGCTGGGCCTGGAAATTTCAAACAATGCACCTCCCAGATTGCTAGTTTACCAGGCCCAGCTTAATTTTTCTTTTTAATTCCTTTATTTATTTTAATTGTTTGTTTAATTATTTTTACAAAAACAAAATCATTTTTTTATTAAATCAAAAAATCACAAAGACATTAAAATCAGATTTTTTCATAAAATATTTTATTTCATTAAATTAATAAATTAATTTAATTAGGGCAATTTAAATTCTTATTTTAATAATTAAAATCAACTAGAAAATTAGGGTTAATTTGCAATTTAATTGTTTTCTCAATCAAAAAATAACAAAAATATTTTCTGTGATTCCCTTTGAATTTAAACTTTGATTCCCGTATTTAATTCCCGCGCGTAAAATTTTATATTTTATTTCCCAATTATTGTATTTGTTTCGGGTTTGTAATAGTTTTTAATTAGGGTTTACCGCATATTATTTACTGTTTAATCCTCGGTTTTTGGTCCTGTAACCCCCACCCCGAAGCCTTGTAATAACGTAGATTTACTTTTCCACTTTTAATTTCTGCAACTATGAACTATCTAGATGTATGGATAATAGGCTTGCATGCAAAAGACAAATAAAATTAAAACAGTAGATCACCTTAATTGTGCAAAGATTAAATAAATGAAATCAAACACATGTACATGCTCACTCCTAGGGTTTGCCTCAATTCGGTTGCCTTCGGTAAACGGTCATGAAGCATAGGGAATTTTAGTGGTCGTCCTTTAGTCCCAAAAGATAAAAAATGACCCGTTCGAATGTTGCCTCAGAACGATCTTTAGGATTTTAGAGTAACTACTAAGGTTTCCTAACCATTGGTTTTGTGACCGTCCTTGTCCCTTCGAATGTCCCTTAAAACTCCAACGATAGGGCTACCTACTCCTTAATAGTAGGATAGTGCTGTCTAAAGGAAACGAGAACGAACAATCTTTTTTCGAGTAGGTAGAAATCTTAAGTACTTGCTCAAAACAATAAAAACTCTTTTACACAAACACTTTTAAAATAGTTTTCAAAAATAACTTCGTCACACTCTTGAGGACAGATACAAGGGTTATCACGAAGTTAGACAAAAACTTTTTCGAAACACACACAAGCAATTTCAAAGTGAGCAAGTACCTAAGAGCCCATGGAAAACCATGGATAGAAAGGGTTCTAACACCTTCCCTTTCTATAATCTACCCCCCGTACTCAGAAACATCTCGAAAAAGGTTTTTTTTGTTCTTTTTCCTTTTCCTTTGTTGGATGAAATAAAAGTCGGTGGCGACTTTTGCTTACCGCATATTTGAAAACAAAAAACACAAACCAGTATAACAGTCGGTTCTGCCACTGTATCACATAACTGTCGACTCTGCTGGGGAATTAATAAGTGGGGTATACCTTAGGATCTAGGTCATTTTTAAAATTACTTTCTTGTTTTGCTTTTCCTGCTTTATATTCAAGGGCTTTGTTGGGGTTATGTAGATCCTACACCCGGATCTAGGAACACCTTTTAGGTAAGTAGAAATGACCTGTGAGGGAATGGTGCGGGGTATACCGACACGATTGAAGTAGTGGCTACATTAATGCAACACTTTGCTTGGTACCGGTAACCCTTGAGTCAATCAAGGAGAGTACGGGACCGCTGCGTGGTGTCATAGAGCATCAACTGACCTTAGAACCTTTAATTGCACAACTTGGCCAGTAGGACGTAACGAGATGGCCGAATTTGGTGTATTCCCAAGGTCGACAGATACTCGATGCTACACTCATTAAGGTTTGACTCCCGAGTTTTGTTCGGTTGTGAGTCAATCACCTATTGAACGAAGCTTGGGGGAAAGATCAGTGATATTGAGATCCCTTAGAACCCGGTTACTATTTATAGGACAGGTTGAACCAATCCAGCTTCAAGAGGGTATTACCTACAAACCCCATGCAAGCCTAAACCTAAGGCTGCTTGTGTGACTTGTTTTCCTTCATTCTCTAAAAACTCGAATTCTTTGCAAGGTTGTGTTTGTCACCTTATATTTTTGTTTAACGCATAACATACACATCATAACATTATGCCACAACATTTCCTTAACCATTTCAAGAATCTTAAGGGTTTGTGATGCAGGTTATGGTGAGTCAGACATCTAGCAAGGGGCGGGGGGATTTATATTCCTCTAGCCAATGTCGTCAAAAGACCAAAATACGACAACTTGAGTCAGGGGATATGACCCACTTGATATGGTAAGCTTGACTATTATATAAAGACCTTTAACAATACAAAGTTCTTTAATCAAAGCTAAAAAATTCAACTTCTGACATTTCTTGTTTACCCTGTGAGATCCTCGAAAACATTGCATACGCATATCATCCATGACATTGCATAAACATGTTTCATAACAGGTCTCTCATGTTCTCGCTGTTTATTTCAGCAATGGCTTTCCAACAAGACAACAGAGATCTTCAAACTCAAGAACCTTAGTTCAGGGAGATGTTCCTAAACTTATCCAAGGGGCAGGAAGAGTTAAAAATACTCATCGCTGGGAACTTGATCAAGAAAAGTCCTGAAGACAATAAGGACAAACGGCTGGAACAACTGCAAGCTGAGGTAGAGGAAATGAGAACCCAGATGCTAGGGAAGATGGCTCTTATCAAAGGCCTAGCCCGGGGACAAGAAGAGCTGAGAGCCATCATCAACCAACTTCATCAAGATGGACATGATCGTATGAAGCAAGCAGTCGAGGCTGGGGACCAAGTCATTGACCAACCTCCAAGAAGACAAAAGGTTGGTTTGGTGAAGAGTGGACCTTTCCAAATTGTTACCACATCATTGGTCCAACAACAACCTCACCAAAAACAACGAGTTAATTAGAGTAAGCCGGATATACCCAAAAGGCAGTTTACCAAACTCAACGTGTTGCTGTCTGAAGCTTTGCAACACCTGTTGAGGATGAATCTGATTACATTGATAGGACCTCATTCGAATCCTAAGACTTCCTCTCCTAACTACAATCCAGATGCAAGGTGTGCTTATCATTCTGGCAGCCCGAGGCACGATACTAACGATTGTTGGGTGCTGAAATATAAGATTCAGAATATGATTGACTCCAAGGAGATCGAATTCGACCCTTCGGAGACTCCCAACATGATCACTGCTTCATTGCTAAAACATGGCTAGGATTGAAAGCATTTTTGTTCATTTAATTCTCAAGTTGTACTTTCTTTGCTTATTCGAACAATTATTGTCATGTCAAAACTTTGTTATTTCATTAATGCATTACACATGTTTGTCTTGAATTAATTTGTTTTCACTATGCTTAAACTGCTTTATACTTCCTTTTCGTGATATTCAACTCTCGATTAAAATCTCTAAGCCTTAGAGGGAGGATGACAAAAATGATACCACAATCTCTACAGTTTTCTTTTTGAACAGACCTTGCTGATGATGTACGTGCGTTGTTTCAAATCCTAAACAATTGAGTTATAAGGAAGATAATCCCTAGTCAACCCCTTTGATCCAAATAAGTAGGAGTTTTTCTTTCACAAAAATTAAAACCCTTAATCACAACCTGGGGCAGGGTAGTTTTCTCAGTTAATTCAGGTGCGCATTCAGTCGCAATCTTCCGCTTTGAACACAATGAATGGCATCAAAGACGTCCTTCCGAATCAGAAGATGGTGATGGTTCCACATAATCATCAAAGCAGGCAGTCATTATTTTGCAAAAGAAAATACCTTTAAGTTAAAACCTACGAAGGAGACTTAAGAAAAAAACTGGGGCATCCCGCTGACTGTAATCACAAAAAGAAACAGTTCAGGAAAAAGACAGGGATAGTAAAATCAAAAAAGAAAGAGGTCCTACAAATCCTCAACAAAAAGAAGATTACAAAAATGTCTGCCTATTCAAAATAAACTTTCAGTATCCGAACCATCACCAGAACATCAAGGACAGTACTCCAGGACTCAACTAGGATTCTAAACACGCAATTAACTGAGCATAGGTCTGAAGGACATCACGAAGAACGGGTGGGTACAAATGAATTTTAAGCCTTTATCCTTTGTTTCTTAAACCGTGAACCAGGCCACGTTTTAACCCTTAAAAGTCCTAGCTGAAGCATGGGTTAGTTTGAGAGCATACTATTACAAAGGTATCCCGACTCTTGTAGGACTTGTTACGAATCCCGAGTTGATATCACATTCTTGCAGATTTTGTTTTACTACACAAAACACATTTTCAATTTTTTTTTCAAGACAGACATGAGTTTTGCATTCTTTAAATGACATTGTTTGCATATGACTAATTGTTTGATAGCAGAGAAATCCGTACAATGGATATTTAATGAACATACATCCTCTCAATGGACAGAATCACCTCAGCAGGAAAGACACTTCCAACAACAGGTCTTCCATAAGCAAGGGGCATTCCATGATGTCTAACACAACTGGGGCAGTCTCTCCAAAAGTGCCGAATAACCAGGGGCAGATCTCCATATGAATTACTTGGGGCATTACACACACATTCCAGCAACGAATCATGTGCCATCAAGAAAACATCTTGACAGTACTACAACACAACACTATAGACGATGACAACTCCCTACATCCTGAGAACATGGACATAGTCGGAAAAAACCATGCATGAAAAAGACCCGCTAGGTCGACTGGCCTAGGCAAAAATAAGGGCATCTTGGCGAACCAAAAAAGTTCAGGCAAAAATTAGGGATAAAAACAAAAAAATCTGTATACCCAGCAAGTCGAAAACCTGAAAAGGTGGCTTGGGCAAAAAAAAGGTATCCCGATGGACTGAAAATCTGAAAAGACAATCCTGGAAAAAGTTAGGGATTAAAGCGTACGACCATGTCCCGAAGACTTATCATTTTGATTGGCAGTTACCAAGCACCTCATGAGTTGGGATAACACTCAAGCTATCCACAAAGCCTATGCAGGTACTTTCTCCAGCAAGTACAGGGGCAAAAAAGTCCTGATGCAAAGTCATTGCAGTATCCTCAGCATGCATCCCAGTGACATATACACTCCCCACAAAGTAGAGACAACTAAAGCTTTGACATCGGCTTCCCCAAACAGGAGTTACTCTCCCCAGCCGGGTCCCTTCAGAAAACTGACATCTATATTCCCCAGCCAAATTTCATAATTGCAAGCGGGTCATAAAGTTTTCTCCCAAGCAGAGTTTATTTCTCTGAATACAGAAGTTTAATCCCCAACATAGCTTATTACTTCAGCTACGGAAGTTCATCTTCCAACAAAGTTATTTCCTCGCAGAGTTATTCTCAAATAGAGTCTGTCCCCGGCAGACTATTCGCAAACACGAGTAAATCCACAACATAGTCATCTCCGTTCACCATCCCCAGTAGAAGTAGAAGAACCACTTTTTCTACGACGATCAGGAATTCAATTTCCAGTACTCTCTGATAGCAGTCAGGGATTTATTTTCCCTAACTCGAATATGGAACAATAGCATCTCATGTTCATACATCATGACATACGCACACATATTGCATACAGCATAATCTCATTTATTTTGAGAACATCATCATACAATGCATTTCATGCATCACATATAATTAATAATGTACCTTTTCAAGAAAGATGGTTATCATCAACAATTTCCAGCAGGTCCAAGATTAGCTCCTGAAACTAAACAGAGTAATTACCCGTGCGACCAGATGCAACTTTACACGGGTTTGTCATGAAGCAATCTTACACGGGCTTCTCCTAAATACAGCTTTACACGGGTTTATCCTGAAAAAATCTTACACGGGTCCCTTCTCATACATTTCCAAATAAAGTTTCACACGAACTCATCCCGAAGTAACCTTACCCAGGTTCCTCCTGAAGCTCTACACAGACTTATCATGAAGCAACCTTACCTAGGTTCCTTCTCGGTTCAAATGCAGTTTTACACAAACTCCCCACGAAGTAACCCTACGACCCAGGTTCCTTCCCATAAGCCCTACTATCCAGGCTTTCATTTTGAAGTAACCCTACTATCCAGGTTCCTTCCCATAAGCCCTACTATCCAGGCTTTCATCTTGAAGTAACCCTACGACCCAGGTTCCTTCCCATAAGCCCTACTATCCAGGCTTTCATTTTGAAGTAACCCTACTATCCAGGTTCCTTCCTATAAGCCCTACTATCCAGGCTTTCATCTTAAGGTAGCCCTACCATCCAGACTTTCATTTCGAAGCAACCCTACGACCCAGGTTCCTTCTAATAAGCCCTACTATCCAGCCTTTCATTTCAAAGCAACCCTACGATCCAGGTTCCTTCTCATAGCCCTACTATCCAGGCTTTCATTTCGAAGTAACCCTACTATCCAGGTTCCTTCTCATAGCCCTACTATCCAGGATTTCATTTCGAAGTAACCCTACTATCCAGGTTCCTTCTTATAGCCCTACTATCCAGGCTTTCATTTTGAAGTAACCCTACTATCCAGGTTCCTTCTCATAGCACTACTATCCAGGCTTTCATTTCGAAGTAACCCTACTATCCAGGTTCCTTCTCATAGCCCTACTATCCAGGCTTTCATTTTGAGGTAACCATACTACCCAGATTCCTTCTCATAGCCCTACTATCCAAGCTTTCATTTCGAAGTAACCATACTATCCAGGTTACTTCTCATATCCCTACTATCCAGGTTCCTCCTCATAAGCCCTACTATCCAGTCTTTCATCTCGAAGTAACCCTACTATCCAGGTTCCTTCCCATAAGCCCTACTATCCAGGCTTTCATCTCGAAGTAACCCTACTATCCAGGTTCCTTCTCATAAGCCCTACTATCCAGGCTTTCATCTCGAAGTAACCCTACTATCCAGGTTCCTTCCCATAAGCCCTACTATCCAGGCTTTCATCTCGAAGTAACCCTACTATCCAGGTTCCTTCTCATAAGCCCTACTATCCAGGCTTTCATCTCGAAGTAACCCTACGATCCAGGTTCCTTCCCGTAAGCCCTACTATCCAGGCTTTCATCTCGAAGTAACCCTACTATCCAGGTTCCTTCTCATAAACCCTACTATCCAGGTTCCTTCTTATAAGCCCTACTATCCAGGATTTCATCTCAAAGTAACCCTATTATCCAGGTTCCTTCCTGTAAGCCCTACTATCCAGGATTTCATCTCGAAGTAACCCTACTATCCAGGTTCCTTCTCATAAACCCTACTATCCAGGTTCCTTCTCATAAGCCCTGTTATCCAGGCTTTCATATCAAAGTAACCATACTATCCAGGTTCCTTCCTATAAGCCCTACTATCTAAGCTTTTATCTCGAAGTAACCCTACTATCCATGTTCCTTCTCATAAGCCCTACTATCCAGGCTTTCATCTCGAAGTAACCCTACTATCCAGGTTCCTTCCCGTAAGCCCTACTATCCAGGCTTTCATATCGAAGTAACCCTACTATCCAGGTTCCTTCTCATAAGCCCTACTATTCAGGCTTTCATCTCGAAGTAACCCTACTATCCAAGTTCCTTCTCATAAGTCCTACTATCCAGGATTTCATCTCTAAGTAACCCTACTATCCAGGTTCCTTCCCATAAGCCCTATTATCTAGGCTTTCATCTCGAAGTAACCCTACTATCTAGGTTCCTTCTCATAAGCCCTACTATCCAGGCTTTCATCTCGAAGTAACCCTACTGTCTAGGTTCCTTCCCATAAGCCCTACTATCCAGGCTTTCATCTCGAAGTAACCCTACTATCCAGGTTCCTTCTCATAACCCTAATATCCAGGCTTTCATCTCGAAGTAACCCTACTATCCAGGTTCCTTCCCATAAGCCCTACCATCTAGGCTTTCATCTCGAAGCAACCCTACTACCCAGGTTCCTTCCCATAAGCCCTACTATCCAGGCTTTCATCTCGAAGTGACCCTACTACCCAGGTTCCTTCTCTCTTATCTCCAGACAACAATTTACAACACTGTAAGACCTAGACCCGACCAGATACGATCGATTTCACATTTCCCCAGTAAGTCGCTGTATAGCCTGGACCCCGACCAGATATGCAGTTTACCTTCACCTCCTCGATCAGGAGTTAATTCCCTAGTATATTAATGGACAACCTAATCTCCTAGCTTCTATTTCCCAAGACATGAATCAACATTCCCCGACGAAGTCCTCCTCCACGACAGGTACAAGAATTCTCACAAAGGAATCTCTTATGTAACCGATATATTCTCTGGATGGCATATTTAAGCCCATCTCTGACAATTCTCTGTCAACTTCCAAATGGCATCTGTAAGCCCATTCCCGATATCACCAGTATTACTTCATGCGAGTGCAAATTTATGGGAACTCTAGTGTTCAATCATCTTCTACCTTCATATCGCGAAAGGAAGACAAGCCAATCTACATCCTCAGGTTTAAGAAGATTTAACAAGGGCAGATGTTGTACCCCAAAATTTTCCCTCCCATTTTACTCAACATATGTTCATTGAAATCCTCAACTTGCCCAAGGATGCCCAAGGATTGATCAGGCAAATGCTCTCCTAAGACAATGAACCTCAAACTAGGGTTTCCATTTTCATCAAGATGGGTGAACTCCAAATGTCTCAAATATTTTCCGTGGTCCTAATATGTTCCCAAGATCATCCATGTCAAGTTTCATGCCTTGCACAAGAAGTTTACTCAGTCAATTGCTCAAATGCCTAAAAATCAACTGTACTAGGTCAAAAGTCAACTGTGACCCACGTACAGTAAAACTTCAAGATTTTTGGTCAACATCAACATTTTGAAGTAACATCCATCATTTGATCAAGGGTTGATCATGATTACTCAAGAAATGCCCCAAATTCATCAAAACTCAAAAGTTGCTAAATTAGAGTTTCTATAGGAAAAGTTAACCAAACTTTGACCAGGCATAACTTTCACACTTTATCAAACATTCCCCATATAAGGCTCATCTTGAAGAGGATGCAATTTCCTACAATTAATATTCATCCCCCAAGTTCAAAAAATGCACTCATGAAAAGATATGAATTCAGACATTATAGGTCATTTCAAAAAGTCAACAAAAACACCTTTTGGGTAAAAGATTCTTACATGAACATGGAAAATCCAAGTGAGATGAAACCAAAAGGGTTGTTTAGAGGACATTTTAAGATTTCTAAAAAGTCCAAGAACACCCTCTTAGGGTTAAAATTGAGGGAGATATGTATTGTCAAAGTTGACCAATTTTTGAAAATATGCATGAAGTCAACATTTATCAAAATGACTTTTTTTCCAAATGGGCCCATGTTTTCTTGTTTGAAACTTGTTCCTAAGATGGCCCACGACCCCTGAGCTTATCCACCTATTATTTTATTATTTTTATTATTTATTTTGATTTTTTATCCATTTAAATCAAAATAAATCAATTTAAATAGTAGAATAATCAAATAAAATCAAAGATTTGATTTTATGAGCTTATTATGAGTCCATGAACAGCTAGAAAATTAAAATATTCGTGCAAGAGCTAATTGATTGGAAAATATCTTAATTTGGTCTATTTTAGAAACAAATCATACAAGACAAAGAATGAAATCAAATCTCCATAATTTGCAAAGATATGATTAGTTTTTATTGACCTAATGCATTCCAATATAAGGACATAACATTCTCAAGGCAAAAAAAGAGGGTTTGGGGTCATGAAAACAAAGGAAGAAATTGCAAATTTTGGAAGAAAAAGTGCATACCGGATTCTCTTCCGTAGACCAATTCAAGCCGTTTCAAAGCCAACAATCTATTCCTGGACGTGTTCTAAAGATATTCCAATCATCCTCAAGGCCAAAAACATCAACAATCGTGCCCTTACAGTACCACGGTTTGCATATTTTTCTCAAAATCGAATTTATTGATTTATCCATTATAAACTTGTTTTGATCACATATCCACGCTTGTTATCATATTTGCACTATTTCTGGATGGTTTAATCTAAGTTCAAGTGTAGGAATGGCACAACGCCATTGTTAGGGTTTTAAGGTCCCAAATTGTGGACTCTCCGTAGAGGCGAAATTAGACCAAATTATGGGTACCAATGAACTCAGGGCGTGATTTGCAATTGATCTATACCATTAGTTTTGATTTATCTTGCTTGTATAATTTTTTTGAATCTTGCAGGGATGTAGCTACGGACAAAAACTGTCACTATAGCCTTTAGTGACGGTTTTGTCTGTAGGTAAGAGCTGATATAAAAAACAATTATGGGGAAGAAGACAAGAGGTGGCAGCACACCATTGGCCCATTTGAAATTGGCGCGTGTTTCTAGGCAAGGCACTTTATTTCCATTATATGTTATTCATTTTATTATATGTACAGATGTTCCAGCTAGCGCTGACGGTTGAGGAGCGTGCCTATGAAGCCAACGTCCTGGGTTCGATCCCAAGCATGTGCTTCTATTATTTTTCCTAATAATTGCTTGCAGATTCCATGTTACTATCATAAGCGCGCTCACCATAGGCTTCTAATTCTTCATCATTGGATCATCTCCATCCCAGATCTAATGCCTCAAGCATGCAGGCGCGTGGTGGACCTTCTTGGCCAGCGTCTCACTGGAGCAAACGTAAGCTTTGGGCCAGCTATGCTGGGCCTGGAAATTTCAAACAATGCACCTCCCAGATTGCTACTTCAGCAGGCCCAGTTTAATTTTTCTTTTTAATTCCTTTATTTATTTTAATTATTTGTTTAATTACTTTTACAAAAACAAAATCATTTTTTTATTAAATCAAAAAATCACAAAGACATTAAAATCAGATTTTTTTCATAAAATATTTTATTTCATTAAATTAATTAGATTAATTTAATTAGGGCAATTTAAATTCTTATTTTCATAATTAAAATCAACTAGAAAGTTAGGGTTAATTTGCAATTTAATTGTTTTCTCAATCAAAAAATAACAAAAATATTTTTTGTGATTCCCTTTGAATTTAAACTTTGACTCCCTTATTTAATTCTCGCGCGTAATATTTTATATTTTAGTTTCCAATTATTGTATTTGTTTGGGGTTTGTAATAGTTTTTAATTAGGGTTTACCGCATATTATTTACTGTTTAATCCCTGGTTTACCGCATATTATTTACTGTTTAATCCCTGGTTTATGGTCCTGTTTCCGCTTTTAATTTCCGCAACTATGAACTGTGTAGATGTATGGATAATAGGCTTGCATGCAAAAGACAAATAAAATTAAAATAGTAGATCACCTTAATTGTGCAAAGATTAAATAACTGAAATCAAACACATGCACATGCTCACTCCTAGGGTTTTCCTCACTTCGGTTGCCTTCGGTAAACGGTCATGAAGCATAGGGAATTTTAGTGGTCGTCCTCTAGTCCCAAAAGATAAAAAATGACCTGTTCGAATGTTGCCTCGGAAAGATCTTTAGGACTTTAGGGTAACTACTAAGGTTTCCTAACCATTGCTTTTGTGATCGTCCTTGTCCCTTCGAATGTCCCTTAAAACTCCAACGATGGGGCTACCTACTCCTTAATAGTAGGATAGCGTTATTTAAAGGAAACGAGAACGAACAGTCTTTTTTCGAGTAGGTAGAAATCTTAAGTACTTACTCAAAACAATAAAAACTCTTTTACACAAACACTTTCAAAACCATTTTCAAAAACAACTTCGTCACACTCTTGAGGACAAATATAAGGGTTATCATGAAGTTAGACAATTTTTTTTTCAAAACACACACAAGCAATTTCAAAATGAGCAAGTACCTAAGAGCCCATGGAAAACCATGGATAGAAAGGGTGCTAACACCTTCTGTGATACGGCGGGAGAACTGACTTAAAGATTTTGTGTTTGATCACAAATGTTGCAGTTAGCAAGAGTCGCCATCGACTTTTCTTTTATCCAAAAGGAAAGGTGAAAAACCACAGGAAAGACCTTTGAGATTATTTCTTGAGTTCGGGGGGTAGATTATGAAAAGGGAAGGTATTAGCACCCTATTCATCCATGGTTTTCCATGGGCTTTTAGTTACTTGCTAGATCACTTGCTTTTGTTTGAAATTATGCTTTGTGTGGTTTTTGAAAGTATTTTGTAAAGAGGCCATTGTTTAGGCAATCTTTGTAATGATTCTCGTCGTGCGAATTTCTCTGCTGTTGAACAAATAGTCCTATGCAAACAATATTATTTTAAGAATGCAAAGCTTATGTCTGTTTTGAAGTTCTTTGAAAACATTTTTTAATAAAACAAGCGAATTTTTGTAAAATGTGATGTCAACTCAGGATTTACAGCAAGCCCTACAGGAGTCAGGATACCTTTTTTAACAGTATGCTTTCGAACTAACCCATGCTTCAGCTAGGACTTTTAATGGTTATAACGTGTCCTGGTTCACGGTTTAAGAAACAAAGGATAAAGGCTCAAAATTTATTTGTACCCACCCGCTCTTCCTGATGTTCTTCGATCCTAAACTCAGCTAACCGTGTATTTAGATCCTGTCTGAATCTTTGCTCTGATATTCCAATGATGGTTCAGATACTGACAGTTTATTTTGAACAGGCAATCATTTTTATTGAGAGCTTGTATGATCTCTTTCTTTTTGATTTTATTATCCCTGTCTTTTGCCTGAACTGTTTCTTTTGTGATTACAGTCAGCGGGATGCCCCAGTTTTGTAAGTCTCCTTCATAGGTTTTAACTTAATGGGCTTTTATTTCTGAGATATAATGATTGCCTGTTCCTACGATTATACGGAACCAACACCGTCTTTTATTTCGGAAGGACTTATTTGATGCCATTCATTATGCACCTGGATCAACTGAGAAAACTACCCTGCCCCAGGTTATAATTAAGGGTTTTAATTTGTGAAAAGAAAAACTCCAACTTCTTTGGCTCAAAGGGGTTGACTAAAGATTATCTTCCTTATAACTCCACTATTTAGGATTTGAAAAAATGCCTGTACCTCGTCAGCGGTGTCTGTTCAAAAGCATACTGTAGAGATTTTGATATCGTTTTCGTCATCCTCCCTCTAAAGGCTTAGAATTTTTTAATCGAGAGTTGATCATCACAAAAAATGAAAGCAATTTGAATATAGTGAAATACGAATGGATTGATTCAAAACAGACATGTGTAATGCATTATTGAAATAAAAAAGTTTGACATGATAATAATTGTTTGAATAAGCAAAGAAAAATACAACTTCAGAATTCAAATGAACAAAAGTCTCTTAGTTTGAACTAGTCGTCTCAAGTGGAGAACCTTCAGCGGAAGATTTTCATCTCGCCATCCGGCATGAATTCCAGCACTCCTCTGTCAATCAAGTCTTGGATCTTGTTTTTCAAAGTCCAACAATCGTCAGTATCATGTCCAGGACTATGGGAGTGGTATACACAAAAGGCGTCAGGACGATAGCCAGGAGCAGAGGTATTGGGATTCCGGGGAGGATCCTTTAGAGTAATCAGATTGACCTCCAACAAGCGTTTCAGTATTAGAGATGATGGTATATCAGTCTCAGAGAAATGTCTTCCAGATGCATTTTGCTTGCGCCGATTACCCCGTTGACGCTGGCGAGGTTGTTGCTGGGCTTGTGACCCTGAAGCAAGCTGAGGAGCTTTTCCCTTGTCTTCTTGCCCCAAAGGTGGTTGAATGATGACTTGATCTTCAACCCTAGTTGTTTGCCCCACTTGGTCACTTCGAAGTAGTTTGTTGACGAGGACCCTAAGCTCTTCTTGTCTTTGAGCCAGGTCTTGAATGAGGGCCATCTGGCCCACCAGCTGTCCCATCATCTGGATCTTCATTGTTGGCAACTCAATTTGTAGCCCTTCCAACTGATCATTCCTGATGCCGCCTGGATTCCCTAGGACTAAGCCCCTTGTGAGGAGAGCTTTTATTTCTTCCTGCCCCTGGGATAGGTTCAAGAACATTTCTTGAAGTTGAGCGTTTTGAGCCTGGATATCTTCGACAGTTCTCTCTAGGGCCATCTTTACTGAAATAAACAGTAGGAGAATAAGGAAACCTGGAAGGGAAAACCTGTCATGATGTGGATGCATGTTATGTGGATGCATGTTTTCAAGAATCTCTCTGGGTAAACAAGAAACTTGTTAGAACTTGAATTTTGCAGCTTTGATTGAAGAAACTTCATGTTGTTAAGAGTTTTTCTTCAAGAGTCAAGCTCACCATATCGAGTGGGTCATAGCCCCTGACTCAAGTCATCGTGTTTTGATTTCTAGACAACTTTGGCTAGAGGAAAATAAATCCCTTTGCCCCTTGCTAGACCTTTGATTTACCATAACCTGCATCACAGACCCTTGAGATCCTTGAAATGGTTAAGGAAATTTTAAGGCATGATGTTATGATGTGTATGCTATGCGTTTAAGAAAAAGTGTGAGGTGTTGTAAGTAAACCCTGCAATAAATCCAAATTATTGGATAAGGACTGTAAACAAAACCTGCAAGGAAACTCATGTTGTCAGATAACAAGAATGTGCAAGTAGTTCAAGTTTGAAGGCACACAAGTCACACAAAAGAGCCCTTAGATTTCAGGCTGGCAAGGAGCTTAGGTACTACCCTCTTTCAGTTCAGTTGGTTTAAGACCTGTCCTAAAAATAGTAATCGGGTTCTAGAGGATCTCAATATCAATGACTACCCTGAATCGGTCATAATTCCAGTTTAGCAACCTTTTCTTGCGGCCGGAATCATCGTGAGAGTTTTAGTCTCAATGAGTGTAGCATACTGCTACTGTTCTATGGCCAAGTTGGTCAATTTAAGGTTCTAAGGTCAGTTGGTGCTTAATGACTCCTTAGAAGACCCATATTCTCCTTGTTCCAACACAAGGGATATCGGTACAGACCAAGGTGCCACACCAACGTAGCTACTGCTTCATCCGTATCGGTCTACGCTATACAGATCCCTCACAGTTTATTGCTACTTACCTAAAGGGTATCCCCAAATCTGGGTTAGGATCTATAGAACTCCGATACAAGCCCACAAAATTAAAGCATACAAAGCATACAATTGAAAACATAGTGATCTAATCCTAAGGTACACCTCACTTATTAATATTTTCCCCAGCAGAGTCGCCAGTTCTGTGATCGGTGGGAATGAGAACTGACTGTTTTTTGGAATGCTGGTTCGCATTTGTGTTTGTTTTTGCAAAATGTCGCGGTAAGCAAGAGTCGCCACCGTCTTTTATTTTGTCCAACAAGGAAAGGACAAAATCACAGAAAAATTCCTTTTCGAGATGTTTCTCGGGTTCGGGAGGTAGATTATAGAAAGGGAAGGTGTTAGCACCCTTTCTAGCCGTGGTTATCCACGGGCTCTTAGGTACTTGCTCATTATGTTTTCAAAAATTTGCTTTTCTTTGTGTTTGTGGGTTTGAGAAGAGTTTTTTGTTTGAAAGGGGTGTAAGTGCGAAAAGTTTTGTTTTGTTTTTTAAAAGGAGCAAGTACTTAAGAACATCTACCTACTCAAAAAGGAATTAAACTGTACAAGTATCCTTTAGACAATGCTATCCCACTATTAAGGAGTAGGTAGCACCATCGTTGGAGTTTTCGGGTCAATTCGATTAAGGAACGTGTGGTCACTAAAGCAATGTTAGGACGCCTTAGCGGTAACCCTAATGTCTTAGATCATTTTATCCAAGGCAACCGTTTCGAGGCAACTTATGATCTTTGGACAAGAGGGCGACCTCTAAAACTTCCTATACTCAATGACCACGTTCGAGGCAACCAAGTGAGGTGTACCCTAAGAGTGGCATGTGCGAGTGTATTGTTTTTCAGTTATATTATCTTTGTACATGTTATGGTGAGCTATTGTTGATTTTAGGTTAAAGATTTATCTTGTCATGCATTGCCTATTTATCAGACATCTAACAGTTAATAGCTGCAGAATGTAAATTGCAGAAAATAAATCTAAGCTATTACAAGGCGTCGGGTATTTACATCGCCAAAGACAAACCCTTAAAAATCAAATTGCGAAAAGTAAATAAAGGCGATAAATAAACCCTAATTTAAAACTATTTCATTCTCGAAGCAGTTACAATATTGAAATATGGATCAAAAATTATTCGCGCGCGAGAAATTAAATCGGAGTGTCTTAGGGTTTTGACCCTTTTTATTATTTAAAGAAAAGATGTTTTGTTATTATTTTGAATAAAAAATTAGCCTAAATTAATAATTAAATGAAAATATTTTTTTTTGGGTTTTTATTTTAATTAAGGAAAAATAAGAATGGTTAAAAATATGAAAAAAACTAATTCTAAATTAATTTTAATTTATTGCAAAATATGTTATTATTAAACCTAATTAAACTAAATAAATTAATCAATTGTTATTTACAAAAATAAAATAATAAAATTAATGGAATTAAAAAATATTATTATTTTTTTAGGGTTTTCTGATTTTATAAAAAATATTAATTGGTTAATTTTTGATAATAATAATTAAATAAAATAAATATAGAGAGAAAAAGAAATAAACCAAAATGGGGGGTTTGGGCCTAGAAAGAAGGTTGATTCAGCAAAATTCCAGGCCCAAACGCAAGCAGCCTTGTTGACTTTTTTCATTCAATGTGCGCCTTTGACTAGGGAACATGATGGTCCCTCACTCCTAGCCACTGGATTAGTTCTGAAGCTACTTGGCCAATATCTGGATGAGGGCGTATGATAGGCCCTGCTTTGAGTGCTGCATGGAATTGCCTGAAACAAAATAATACAAATGCTTTGGGGGACCTGGGATTCGAACCCAGGTCCCATTGGTTTTTCATCCACCTGCTTGCCAACTCAACTAGCGCGTGTTTTGGTTATTAGCATAAGCAATGAATATTATATGTAAAAACAATCAATACGCTGTAAACAAAAAAATAAAGCGCGCGAGATTTGAAAGGACGAATGGGAGGGAGACGCGTCAACGTCTTCTTCGTTGAGCCACTGGTTTCTTATCTGCGGATTTTTATCCGCAGCAAGATCCGTGGGTTCTTCCTAAAATCACTTCCAGGCAATATAAATGCAAACTAAAATCATCCCCATGCTCGTTTCGTCCTCCTGAGTCCATCCATGGTCATGGCTTGCTCCAATTTTCCCTGTAACTCAAATGCCTAAAAACAACACATATAAACCCTAGATTCGGGCACCGTTATGCAGGCCATGAAGATCAAATTAAATGATGCAGATTTGTTAGAAATTTGATAAGGATCAAGATTATGCCAATAATTTATCAAAAGGATGCAAGAATGAATGGTTTCGATTTCATGTTCAGAGCTGTTTTCAAGAATGCTTACAGCGCTTTTCAGATAGCTTCAGGCCTTGGCTTTGGTTGCTATAGCTTCAGGAGGTTGCTGGCAAGAGAGTTACGTTGTGATTTGGGATTGAATTGGCTTCCAATGTTGTTTTCGATCTCCCACTTTTCAAGCTTTTTCACCAATTTGCTCTGGCCGTTTCAGCAGTGTTCTATGCGTGTTCTAGGTTTGTGTGACTTGTGTGAGTGTTATAGAATGAATTAGGTTTGGTCTTTTGGTCTGAAATCAAGTGCATTGAAGATGGAAGATTGGATTTTGATCACCATAACCAAGTTGCCATATTTGCATCAAATCTGAGATTTTGTGCATGTTTTGACTTGGCACGAGTTTGATTGAGTTGCACATGATATTTGCAAGCTGTATTGATCACAAGAATCCCCTTACATCAATTTTTAGATTTTATTTGATTTAATATTGATTAATAATGAATTAAATTAATAAAAATGAAATAAAATAGAAAAATAAATGTTTTGTCATGAAATTAAAGATGGAACACGTGTGTGGCATGACAAGACTATATCAAGTGGAAAAAAGTGGGCCCTTTTGTCAAAAATTCGAGTTTTGAGGATAGTTGACTTTTAGCAATTTTGGAAAAATGCCCAACTTCAACAATGCATAACTTCTTCAATTTTGAACTTTTGGAGGTTTTATTGGACTTTTTAGAAACCTTGAGATGTCATCTAACTAACCCTTTTGGTCTCATCTCATTTTTATCTTCCATGCTCAAGTTATAAGCTTTGGAAAAAAAGGTGTTTTGGTTGACTTTCAAAAATGACCTATAATGTCCAAATTTGTAACTTTTTGTGAGAGCATTTATTGAGCTTGGGGTGTGAAGATGGATCGTAGGAAATTGCATCCTCCTCAAACTGAGCTTTGGATGGGTCATTTCTCATAAAGTATGAGAAAGTTATGCTTGGTCAAAGTTGAGTTGACTTTTCCTACAAAACCCTAATTTAGCAACTTTTGAATCTTGATGAATTTTGAGCAATCCTTGATGAATCATGATCAACCCTTGATAAATTGATGAATTATCCTCCAAAATGAGAATGTTGACAAAAAATCTTGAGGTTTGACTGTATTTGGGACACAGTTGACTTTTGCCCTAGCACAGTCGATTTTTAGGCCTCTTGAGCAATTGACTGACCAAACTTTCTCTGCAAGGCTTGAAATTTGACATGGATGAACTTGAGAACATAATAGGACATTGGGGAGAATTTGAGGCCATTTGGATGTAAGGACCTTGATGCAGCACAAAACCCTAATTTTGAATTGACTGTCTTAGAAGGTGATTTGACTGTCCAACCCTTGAGCCAACTTGAGCAACTTGAAGATTATTCTTGACAAATTTTGAGGAATATGGGAGGGCAAATTTTGGGGTACAACACGCGCGCTGCCTTACCACTGGGGTGGCTGTACGTCAGTTTATATAAATAAAACCACAAATATATATTAGAAAACACCTCCTGAAGGCAACTTCATCTTCAACCTTGAGCCATGGCCGGACCATCTGTATCTTCCTCATTTCTCCATAAAAATGGAAAGTTCAAACATGAAAGTTGTGGTGTTTTTTTCCACAAATTCAAACATATAACTTATGTAAACTAAAAGTCAAAGATGAAATCTAATTTTACTGGCCCTAATTTGAAACCTAATATTTGCAAAAATTTCAAATCCAAAATTCTCTATACACAGCTAATATAAATGAAAACTATGAACATGGTTAGCTTTAGAGCAAGGATATCTAGATTTTGCTTTCACAAATCAGGACCAAATGATGCTTGTATAAAGAGATAGAAGTTTGAGTTTTTACCTCTTGCAGTTGGAATCGTGAATGGAGTTTGAGCAAGTTTTGAGAAGGTCTGAGGATCTGTTTAGCTTGCCTGGACCTCCCTGAGTGTATTCCAATCCTTACTTTATACTGAAAGTCTCTGAATCTATCTACTCAAGTCAACCTGCAAGCTTGATATTTGAAAATGGTGGATGGTGATGGAGGAGCTACAGTCTTGAAACATGGGTCTGGATCACTTAGATATGATGTATATTAAGTGTTTGTGTGGTTAAAACTCAATACGCACGAGTGGATTTGGAGATGGCTATGTAAGGTTAAAAACTGTCAAGCTATGGCAGATTCTGAGTTGCAAAGTGTTTGGGAGTGTTTTTTAGTCTTAGCATTCGTGTGTCAACTTGCAAATAGTGTGTCCACTTATAAGCAAGTGGTCTTAAGTCTTGTAACATCCCAGCTTTTAAAATCACACATGTTTGCTTGGTTACTTGTTTGTGAAGCAAAGCTAGCAAGCATGGTTTCAAGGTGTAGTACAAAGCTTATAGGGAGGCTGAGACCTTTAAACATACTTGTTCTGATTGAGTGGAGTGTGTTTGTGCAGAAAAAACAAGTGCAAGGCTCAATGCAAGCTGACTTTGCATAAAGCTTTCTTTTCCAAAATGACAATGTTGCCTTTCTCCCAAAAATGGAATTATTCTTGTACAATGCATTCAATGTTTGGCTTAAAGCTTCCAACAACTGTGAAAACATTTAATTATGGAGTGAAAGAAAATTTTGAGGCCTGCAAAGCAAAGATTATGCAGCCTAGGCTTGGATTTGAATTTTTGTTCATCATGAAATGGCTTGAAATCAAAGTGATAAATCACCAAATTCATCTCTTCGATTCTCCCTACTCAGGAATGATCTCAAGGAGTTCTTGGATATTTTGGAAATCTTGCAATGTTATCTACAACTCATATTTGAATTGCTTTTGAAAAATCCCTTTGGAACTATGTTAAAAATTGGCATGAAGTTAGGTCAAAAATCTGCCTAACTAGGGCAAAATTTCACTAAGTTATTTTAGTTGATGAGCATGTATTCACAAAATTATATCTTGAGATCCAAGAATTAGGAGAAATTGTATGAATAAAAGTTGTAGATTTCATGGGGATCTACAACTTTCATGTTGGAAGTTTCCTTTGAATCATCTTGCAACATGGTGAAAATTTGGCTCAAAGTTGAGAAAAAATAAGAAATTTTCTATACTTAGAAAAATTTCTAAGTTAAGAAATTTCAACTTTTCAACACAAAATCTTAAATCCTTGATTTCTTGATGAAGAAGTTTCACGTTTTGACATGTTTTGATGAATTATGATCTTTGGAACTTGACTTTGACCAAAAAGTCAAAGTTTGACTTTTTAGTATACAGTTGACTTTTGGATCAGTTGACTGAAAAATTCATCTGTCAATCCAATGGATTTGTAATGTTTTGAATCATGTTATTAGGTTAAGATGATGCAATTGAACTCTTGAAATCATGCTTCAAATCAATTGATCATTTTCTAGGTCAAAAATCAGAAATTGCCCCTTCCCAGTCAAAACCCTAATTTTGACCATTTTGCCCTTTTGATGATTTGATCAAATTTCTTGAGGAATTGTGGTCCAAACTTGATAAAATTATACATATGAGTCTAAAATGTTGATGTGGATAAACAATTATGAATTTTGACTGTAAATTGGCCATGGTTGACTTTTTCCCCAATACAACTGATTTTTAGGTCAACTGTCCAATTGACTGATCAAAAGTGTGATTCAAAGCTTGGAACTTGACATGAGTAATATTAGAGGTCCATAATGATCCTTGAAGGTCATATGAAGCATTTATAGTTCAAAAATCCTTGTGCAAACTCAAACCCTAATTTTGGTCATCAATGCATGAGGAGGTGTCTTGAGCTGGTCAACCCTAATGCAGTATTGGGTCAAAGAGATCTTGTGAGAAAATTCTTGTTAAGTGAGAGGGAAAATTTTGGGGTACAACAACTTTCCCTGTTCAATCTTCTTAAACCTGAAGAGTTAGATTGGCGAGTTTTGCCATTCGTGACTCGAAGGTGGAAGATGATTGGACACTAGAGTGCCCACAAATTTGCACTCGATGATGTGAAGGTTGAGGGAATGGGCTTAAAGATGCCATTTGGAGAGGTGATAAAATCTTTTTGGAGATGGGCTTGTGGATGCCATCCAGGAATGATTGTTGAATTGTAATTTGTAAGTTGGAAGAAATGAGTATCAGAATGGCGTCTGTGTCTGAAGTGTATCTGAACTGTATCTGAAAACCTTGTTTGAATGAATATCAGAATGACATCCGTATCTGGAGCGTATCTGAATGGTGTTGGAAAGTTGAGTCTGAATCATTATCAGAATAGCGTCTGTGTCTGGAGCGTATCTGAAAGTTGAATCTGAATGAGTATCATAATGGCATCCGTGTCTGAAGCGTATCTGTACTGTATCTGAAAGTTGAGTATGAATGAGTATCAGAATGGCATCCGTGTCTGGAGCATATCTAAAATGTATCTTGAAGTTGAGTCTGAATGAGTATCAGAATGGCATCCGTGTCTGGAGCATATGTGTATTGTATCAAAAAGTTAAATCTGAATGAGTATCAGAGTGGCATCCGTGTCTGGAGTGTATATGTACTGTATTTGAAAGTTGAGTCTAAATGAGTATCAGAATGGCATCCGTGTCTGGAGCATATCTGAACTGTATCTTGAAGTTGAGTTTGAATGAGTATCAAAATGGCATCCGTGTCTAGAGCGTATCTGTACTGTATCAAAAAGTTGAATCTGATGAGTATCAGAATGGCATCCGTGTCTGGAGCGTATTCGTACTGTATCAAAAGGCTGAATCTGAATGAGTATCAAAATGGCATCCGTGTCTGGAGCGTATCTGAACTATATCTGAAAACTTTGATCATTGTTAATGGTAGCTGCTAATCTTATCTTGAAAAGGGTAAAACATTAGCTAAAATGCAAAGTCATGTTGTATGAGATGTATGATATAATGCATTCGTGTTATCAATGTTTATGATATAAGGATGCAACGTATGCGTATGTAAGCTAATTTGCTGCATTGCTGTTGGATTGAGGAAAATAAATCCCTGAATGTTGTTGAGGATATGTAAATCTTCATGTCTTGAAGTCGAAGTGTTAATGAATTTCCGTTTTGAGAAATAAACTCTGTTGTAAGGGAAATGCCACATGCTGCTTGTAAAATCCTATTGGGGAATCCTGAGAATTTGACGACTTCTACTGGGGATCAATAATTTGAAACTTTGTTCCGCTGGGGATTTAAACGACGTATTGCAGGGGATTACTTATGGTATATCCTAGAGGTATCTCCCTATCCTTTCAACCTATCAGTAATTGCCTCTTTTTCATTTTGTTTATTTGTAAACAATAATTATGTTCAAATGCATATGTTCAAAAATGATTCATTGGACGTTTTTGTAAACAAAACACAAGCGTAAAGAAAAGACAAATAGTTTTTGCACTTTCAAAGGGATATCTTTGCATTGACTTTGAGTAAGTATTTTTGTACAAGGAGACAAACATTCTGGTAAGAGAATGTTGTCATAAAAAATTAAAATTTTGATACAAAGAAAAGATAGCTATGTGTAATAATCCCATGGGGTTTCCATTCTGCTATAGCCGTCGTATCTCTAAGCATCTTGTCTATTTGTTGCCTCGCCCGAAGATGATTGAATTGATCAGAACCTCAATGGAAGCCAAAGTTTGTCCATAAAGTGATCCAACAGGACATAGTCGTACGCCTTAATTCCCTAACTTTTGCCTGGACTGCCCTTTCGGGTTTTCAGTCCATTGGGAAACCCTTTTTTACCCAAGTCGCCCTTTCGGGTTTTCAACTTGTCAGGTGTACAAATTTTTGTTTTATCCCTAACTTTTGCCCGAACCTTTTTGGTTCGCCGGGATGCCCTTCTTTTGCCTAGGTATGTCAACCTAGTGGGTCTCTTATGTGTAATATCTTTTGACTATATCCGCGTTTGTAAGGTGTGGCAGGTCGTCACCATCCGTGGTGGTCATGATCATTGCCCCACCAGAGAATATGTTTTTGATTACAAATGGTCCTTCATAGGTAGGAGTCCATTTGCCCCTGGGATCACCTTGTGGCAAGATTATACGTTTGATCACTAGATCTCCAACTTGATACACTTGGCGCCTGACTTTCTTGTTGAAAGCCTTGATCATCCATTTTTGATACATTTGACCATGACAAACAACAGTAAGTCTCTTTTCATCAGTCAAATTCAGTTGATCGAGTCGAGTCTGGATCCAATCATCTTCGTTCAATCCTGCATCTTTCATAATCCTCAGAGAGGGGATCTGAACCTCAATAGGCAAGACGACTTCCATGCCGTAAACCAGAGAATAAGGTGTTTCCCCGGTTGATGTGCAAGTTGTGGTACGATACCCGTGGAGAGCGAATGGTAGCATCTCATGCCAGTCTTTGTATGTGACTGTCGTTTTCTGTATGATCTTTTTAACGTTCTTATTTGCAGCTTCTACAATACCATTCATCTTTGGCCGATAGGGGGACTAATTGTGATGCTGAATTTTGAATTGCTCTCACAAGGCAGTGATCATAGTGTTATTGAGATTTGTACCACTGTCAGTGATGATTCTTTCTGGGATACCGTACCAGTAAATGAGATTTTGCTTGATGAAACGGGCAACAACATTCTTGGTAACAGAGGCGAAGGAGGCTGCTTTAACCCACTTTGTAAAATAGTCAATGGCCACTAGGATGAAGTGGTGTCCATTGGAGGCTATTGGCTTGATTTCCCCAATCATATCAATTCCCCACATAGCAAAGGGACAAGAAGTTGTCAAGACATTCAGAGGAACCGAAGGTACATGCACTTTGTCAGCATAAATTTGACACTTATGGCAGGTTCGAGAGTGTTAATAGCAATTTGCTTCCATGGTAGACCAGTAATAGCCTGCCCGTAGGATTTTCTTTGCCATCGTATGCCCACTGGAATGGGTGCCAAAAGTGCCTTCATGCAATTCAGCTATGATCCTTTCAGCTTCAACCTTATCTATGCACCAAAGCAACACAGAGTCATGATTGCGTTTGTACAGGATGCCATTACTAAGGAAGAATTTAGCAGAGAATATCCTTAAGAACTTCTTATCATTGACTGAAGCTCCTACTGGATATTCTTGAGCCTCGAGATACCTCTTGACTTCGTGAAACCAAGGCTGGTCTACTACCTCTTCAGTATTAATATCGTGACAGTGTGCTGGTTCGTCCATTCGTTCAATGGCGATCTAGGGAGCCTCGTTATGCCAATTAAGTTTAAACATAGATGACATTGTGGCTAGCGCGTCTGCTAGCTGATTTTCTTCTCGCGGGAAATGCTCGAAGGTAATCTTCTCAAAATATGGTAACAATGTCAAAACATGTTCTCTATAAGGGATAAGGTTAGGGTGTTTGGTGTCCCATTTCCCTTTGATCTGACTGATGACCAAGGCTGAATCTCCGAATACATCCAAGGATTTGATCCCCAAGTCTATGGCAGCTTTGAGACCAAAGATGCACGCTTCGTATTCCGCCATGTTGTTTGTACAATTGAAGCAAAGTCTGGAAGTAAAGGGAGTATGACACCCCTCAAGAGATATGAGTACAACACCAATACCATTGTCGACTGCATTAGAGGCTTCATCAAAGAACAGGGTCCATCGGGATCCTTGTTCAGGTCCTTCATATGGCCTGATTTCTTCTAATGTCATGATGTCTTCATCGGAAATTTGAACTTCATGGACTGGTAGTCATCTACAACTTGGTGAGCAAGGTGATTAGCTGGTACGCTGCCCTTTATAGCTTTCTGGGTAGTATACTGTATGTCATATTCTGTCAGGATCATCTGCCATCTCGCTATTCTCCCAGAAAGAGCAGGCTTCTCGAAAATGTATTTTATCGGATCCATTTTAGATATAAACAAGGTAGTATGAGTCAACATATACTGTCTTAGCCGACGAGCAGCCCATGCCAGAGCACATCAAGTTTTCTCGAGTAGTGAATATCTTGTTTCACAATCAGTAAACGTTTTGCTCAGGTAGTAAATAGCGTGCTCTTTTCGGCCAGACTCGTCATGCCGCCACAATACACACCCCATCGAGTTTTCTAAAACAGTCAGATACATGATCAATGGTCTTCCCTCAACTGGTGGCATCAACACAGGAGGCTCTTGTAAGTATTCTTTGATTTTGTCAAAAGCAATTTGGCATTCATCATTCCATTTGACTACTTGATCTTTCTTCAATAGTTTGAAGATTGGCTCACAAGTAGCTGTCAGGTGGGAAATGAATTTGGCAATATATTTCAAACGTCCCAAGAATCCTCTGACTTCCTTTTCAGTATGAGGAGCAGGCATCTCTTGTATTGCTTTAACTTTGGCAGGATCGACCTCGATACCGTTATTGCTGATGACAAAGCCTAAGAGTTTACCAGACTGTACCCCAAATGTGCATTTGTTTGGATTCAACCTCAACTTGTACTTCTTCAGTCTCTCAAACAACTTTTGCAAGTGATCAAGATGCTCTTCTTCTGTTTGTGATCTGGCTATCATATCGCCCACGTATACCTCTATTTTGTGATGTATCATGTCATGAAATAAAGCTACCATGGCACGCTGATAGGTTGCCCTAGCATTCTTTAGTTCGAATGGCATCACCTTGTAGCAGAATATGCCCCACTGTGTGACAAATGTTGTTTTCTCCATGTCCTCAGGCGCAATTTTGATTTGGTTGTAACCTGAGAATCCGTCCATGAAGGAAAACACTTTGTGTTTTTCCGTATTGTCAACTAGGATATCAATGTGGGGGAGTGGAAAATCATCCTTAGGGTTCACCCTATTCAAATCTCTGTAGTCCACACACATTCGCACTTTGCTGTCTTTTTTGGGTACGGGAACAATATTGGCAACCCATTGAGGGTAAGAGGTGACATCCAAGAATCCAACGTTGAATTGCTTCATGACCTCTGCTTTAATCTTTTCAGACATATCAGGTCTCATGCGGCGAACCTTTTGCTTTACTGGAGGACAATCTTCTCTGGTAGGAAAATGATGTACCACAATGTCTGCATCAAGTCCCGACATGTCTTCATATGACCAGGCGAAGACTTCAACATAGTCGTGTAACATCTGAATCAGACGCTCCTTGACACTGGGTTCCAAATTGGCACCTACGTTGACCTCTTTTTTGTCCTCTTCGGTACCTAGGTTGAATGTATCCACGGGTTCCTCATGAGGCTGAATGGTTCTCTCCTCTTGTTGTAGCAGTCTGGAAAGTTCCCCTGGTACTTCACAATCTTCCTCACATTCGTCTTCGGCTTGGTAGATTAGATTCTTAGAGTCACAAAAGGCCATAGCAGTATCGTTACCCATGGGATCCAGAATGGATGTATACCTGCATTGTGAGTGTGGATGTGTGTAAGGGTATAGCTATCTTTGAAATAAAATAAAATGTAAAAGAAAAACAATGAGCACAAAAGTTTGTATGCGAAAACGTCCATGATTCATTGATGTTATATGAAAATGAGATGATAACCCTTACAAATGGACCATTGTGCCTCAGGTAAGACACAAGGTTTTAAGAGTACGAATTGTTTCAATATTACAGATCCAATAGAATGTAAAGACAAATTACCGTGGGATAAAAGTGATCGGGACAAAGTCTCTAGCCTCCCAATTGTTGAGCCCTCCATTGATAGTCAGGAAGATCCAATCCTCTAGGTTGCAATCATCTTCACCATCTTCTACCGCGTTGACTTCACGGTTGCTGATCTTCAAGGGCGGTCCTCCCGCACGGGCATAACGTACAACCTTTTGAGCACTTGAAGTGAAACCTAGGCCAAACTTGTCATACTTATATGGGATATCTGGGAGTTGTCCCCAAATAGTGCACCCTCCTTCTTCTACCACTGCTTTGGCGTCCTTCAGCGATGACATCCAAAGTGGAGGCCTCGTAACCTTGGGAACCCGAGACACAGCCTTGGTCACTGCCACATCTTGCAGGACCTCTTCAAAGTGTTGCAATGGACTTTTAATAAATTCTCCATCTAATTCCACATATCTGAAGGAATTGAGATGGCTAATCATGTATTCTTCCTCTCCATGAACGGTGATAATCTTCCCTTGAACTAGATACTTCAGCATTTGGTGCAATGTAGAAGTAACAGCGCCAGTATTGTGGATCCATGGTTGGCATAGCAAGCAGGAGTATGAAGGACGAATGTCCATTACATAAAAGGTTGAATTGAAAGTTTGGGTTCCGACCTTTATGGGGATATCCACTTCCCCGTGCACCATCCTCTTCGAGCCGTCAAAAGCCCTTACTATTATGTTGCTTGGCTTTAATGTCATTCCCTCGCAGTAAAGTCTATCAAGAGCTTTTTTCGGTAATACATTCAAAGATGAGCCAGTGTCCACCAAAACATGAGCCAAGGTTGTGCCCCTACATTCCACTGAGACATGCAATGCCTCATTATGTTTCCTTCCCCTCGGTGTTAGATCATCGTCTGAAAAACCTAAACCATTGTCCACAGTTAGGCTGGCTAGGCAGTCTTGAAGCTGATTAGCGGATGTCTCTTGAAGTACATGGGCTGTTTTTAAGAACTTCACCAAGGCTTTTGCATGCGACTCGGAACATAGTAGTAATGCTAGCATGGAGATTTTAGAGGGAGTTTTCCCCAATTGTTCAACTACATCATAGTCACTCCTCCTTATAATTTTTAGGATCTCCTCCATTTCTTTTTTGGAAGTCTCGGGGATAGTCAATGACCGGGCCTTCATCCGGACAGGCTCAACCAAAACATTCTTTCCTCGAGTCTCGGTAGCAGGAGTGTTGGTAGGAATGATATCAGGGGTTGTAACGGCTTCATTAATAGGAGTACTTGCAGAGATGATTATGGGTATGGGAGCAACCTTTAGAGCAGCCACATGGATAATTACGGGTCCAGAAACTGCTTTTGGGGGAGCAATTTCTGGAGAAAAGATCCTACCACTTCGGGTAATTTTGCTAGTTCCAACAATATTACTGATGTCAGAATCTTCTTTCTCAGAATTTATCTCTTCGGCGGCCGGCCAGTCTTGCTTGATTCCATGGTAGTAAACGTCCCCTCCATAGTTCCACGACACGGTTTTGTCTGACACATATGGGACTGACCCAAGCATTGTGATTATTAAAGGAGTTGCTTTCGGAACTAATGCAATTCTAACGGGTCTTTTGGTGGAAACCCTGGAAGAATTGGCGGAAATGGTAATGATAGAAACATCTTCAACAGGAATAGGTGGAACAGGAGTCTTTTCAAACAAAATCTCTTTGTTATCTATCAGGCACTGAATGCCTGCTTTCAACAAAGGACAACCAGTTGGTGAGGACAAGCCGAGATGGCAAACTTCATTGCAGCCCGGGAACACACCGACTTTCAACAAGTTCATTTTAACAGTCAGAAGTGGGGTCATAAGTTCATTAACTGAAGTAACAACAATCCTTCTTCAATGGAATTAGCATTGTGGCCATGTCTGGGCATAGGAGCAGAAATGACATCTGGCTTCTCGGGCGCGTCGAACTCAATTTCTTTTGCTTCAATGAGATCTTGTATTTTGTTCTTCAAAGCCCAACAATTATTAGTATCGTGACTAGGACTTTCAGAGTGATATGCGCAATGGGCATTGGGATGATAATGAGAAGATGTTGTATTAGGGTTTTTTGGAGCTTCTTTCAAGGTTACCAAATTGGATCTCAGAAGATGCGGTAATACTTGAGACAGAGTCATGTTAATTCTGGTGAACTTCCTGACTGGCCTTTCCACCCTTGGTTGATTACTTCTTTGTTGATCAGACGTAGGCTTAGGAATCATAACATCCCCCACCATTGGTCGGCGTTCGGCCATATCTTGGTTTCTTTGCGGATATACAACAACTACCTCTTTCTTCTCGATGAAAGGCTTCCTTACAGCTGTAGAATAAGATGTATCTTTTTGAATCTTTCCACTTTTTATGCCGGCTTCTACTCTTTCTCCGGTCAATATTAGTTCAGTAAAGCCTGCGGATGAACTTACGATTAAATGATTGAAGAAGGGACCAGATAAGGTGCCTAAGAACATGTCTACCAATTCTCTCTCAGACAGAGGGGGTTGAACTCTTCCAGCCAAATCTCTCCATTTTTTCGCATAGTCCTTGAAACCTTCATTAGAAGCCATGGCCATACTCTGGAGTTGAGTACGGGTAGGCGCCAAATCAGCATTGTATTCATATTGCTTGTAGAAATCTGTGACAAAATCTTCCCAATTGTGAACGTTGGCTTTTTTCTAGTTGGTAGAACCAGTCAAGTTGAGTTCCAGACAGACTATCTTGGAAGAAGTGCACCCACAAGTCTTTATCAGCGGTATGGGGTTGGATTTTCCTCACATATGACCGGAGATGCATTTTAGGGCATGACACTCCGTCATATTTGGTAAATGTAGGTACTTTGAATTTCGAAGGAATCACAATCCCCGACACTAGTCCCAATTCCTCAAAGTCTAAGCCTGACACATTTTGGATTTCCATCGCACTCAACTGCTCTTCGAGATGTCTATACTTGTCATCAGCTGGAGGGTACTGTTCCTCAGAGTAATCTTCCTCTTCTTCCTCCTCTTCCGATTCTGACGGGACAACTGTTTCCTTGCCTTTCCCCTCTCCTTCACCGGATGTTGTTGCAAAAATCAAAGTCCTTCTTGTCTGCTCATGAAATCTTCTCCCCATGTTTAAGACTCCGGTTACCTTCTTTGTCTTCTTTTTCCTCTCTTCAGCCAGCAAAGTCTTCAATTCTTCTTGCCCCTTGGCTAGGGTTATGAGCAACTGTTGAAACTGCGTATTCTGAGCTTGGAGATCTTTCATTATTTGCTCGAGATCCATCTTACTGAATTAAACAGTAGAGAGATGAGGAGACTTGTTACAAAAGACCTGTTTATGTTATGATGAATGATATATGCATATGCAATGTTTTCAAGGATTTCAAAGATTCAAATTTGTTTTAGACAAAAAAGGAAACACACGTTATATTAATAAGATAAAGTTTGAGTACATCAATGCCCCTTGGGCAAAATAATACAAAAACTCTAAGATAAAAAAGTAGTACGCATCCTCTTTGGTGCAATGTAGGCATTTAGAGTCCGCTCCTCATGAATTAGCCTAGTGAGTTCCAAAACCTTCTTCTCGCTTGCGTAGAATTGGGCTTCGAAAGTATCTAGATCTCCTTTGAGTTGTATCCAATCCCTTTGTAGGTCTTCAAGAGATGTGGGCATGTCAGGATGTAGGATAATCTATGGAACATCTCCTTCCTTAATAGGCTCAATGATTATCAGGAGGATGGAGGGGTAAGGCATTATAAGACTCCGAGCACGAGTTCGTACCCATTTGAGGTATGAATCAAGAGGGATGGAATTCTTGTTCCCCCAAAGTATTTCTATCCACCTTGTTTAGCATCCCCCAAGCTCGGATAAATCTCTGGAAAAGACCTTGATCGTTGTTGTCGTAGTCGAATACCAAACCTTGAATCAGCATCTCGTACGGGCCATCCCTTCGGGCGTAACCAAACTGTCTTAAGGGTAAACATGGATTGTAGGTGATATCTCCCCTAATGCCAAGTAAATGGACATTAGGGAATTCTCCACAATGGTCGACAATGATAACATTCTCTTTGGATCGGGAGCACCAATGAATGTCTGAATGCTTGAGCGTCATCAGCCTTTGTGACCACCTTGAACCTTGCTCATTCTTTAATACATATTAGGGAAGATGAGAAATAAACCATCTTTCTAAGAGAGGAGTGCAACACATAAGGACACCTCTTTTCCTCATTGTGCGAGTGTGAAAAGAGTGTAGGATATCCCCTAGTAATGTAGGCACCGGGTTGTGGGATATGAAGATTTTGACGGCGTTCACATCTATGATTTGGTCAAGATTTGGAAACAAAACCATCCCATAGATGAGGAGAGCCACAATTTCCTCAAAGGCTTGCAAGTCTAAATAATTCCAACAACTTTGGGCTTTCTCAAATAGGAACTTTTCTAGGAAACCTTTGATACCACTCCTTGTTTCCCAATGGGTTGTGACATCAGATGAGTGCAAGTGTAGAGCTTGATAAATCTCTTCTGGCTTTGGATCTCTTTCGTACCATTGAAAGGTAGTTTATTGAGAATGGGAATCCTCAAGAGTTGGGAGAATTCTTCCAAAGTAGGCACAAGTTGATAGTCGGGGAATGTAAAGCAATGGTGCAAAGGATCAAAGAACTGAAAAAGAACCTTCATCATGTCCTCATCTGTGTTGGAGGTGACCAAGTTGAGTAGACGACCATGTCTCTCGGTGAATGGAGAGTTCTCATGAATCCTTGAAGCTAGCTCCTTAAGTTGTGAAGGGATTCTCACAAGGTTGACTTGAATAGTTTTTCTGCGAAGTGAATCCATATCCTACAAAACAAGAACAAAGATGAATCCCAAAATCCTTTAAATGGTTAGTGGATGTATATGATGTTCATGATGTTCATGATGTTATGTACAGGTATGCATATACAAATAAAACAAGTTCTTAGTTCAGGCTTGCATGGAGTTTTATAGGTAAGTACCCTCTTAAAGTTTAGTTGGCTTAAACCTGTCCTAGTAATAGTAACCGGGTTCTAAGGAGCTCAATATCATTGGATTGTTTCCTTGGTCATTGTTTCAGCTCAAGCCTCTTTAATGGCGACCAAAATATCCCAAGAAACCAAACCTCAATGAGTGTAGTATCGAGTATCTACCAACTTCGGACTACACCAAAACCGGTCATATCACTACATCCTAAAGGCCAAGTTGGTCAAGTAAAGGTTCTAAAAGTTCATTGGTGCTTCATGACATCACTCAACGGCCCCATATTCTCTTTGATTAACTCAAAGGCTATTGCTTAGACCATGTCGGTATACCCTGCACAGTTTCCATAATGTATTGCTACTTACCTATAATGTATCCCAAATCCGGGTAGAGGGTTCAAACCTAAACAAAGAACCATAATGTAAAGCATACAAGCCAAACAATGCAAGCAAGTAAATATGATCTATCCCTAAGGTAACCCCACTTTTATAATTTCCCCAATAGAGTCGCCAGTTCTGTGATACAGTGAGAGAACTGACTTGAAGGTTTTGCGTTTGATTGCAAATGTTGCGGTTAGCAAGAGTCGCCACCGACTTTTCTTTTATCCAAAAAGAAAGGTGAAAAAGCACAGAAAAGACCTTTGAGATTCTTTCTTGAGTTCGGGGGGTAGATTATGAAAAGGGAAGGTATTAGCACCCTTTTCATCCATGGTTTTCCATGGACTCTTAGTTACTTGCTAGATCACTTGCTTTTGTTTGAAATTGTGCTTTGTGTGGTTTTTGAAAGTATTTTGTAAAGAGGTCATTGTTTAGGAAATCTTTGTAATGATTCTCGTTCGTAAGAATGTATACAAAGATGTTGATCTTTTTGAAAATGTTTTCAATGTTTGTAAGATGTTTCGAAATGTGTGTGTTTGTTTTGAAAATAGAAAGGTTATTTATTTTGAAATGGAGCAAGTAATTAGGAGCGATCTACCTACTCAAATGTCTTTCTTGTTCATTTTCTTTTCCTTTGACATTGTTGTCTTACCATTGATTTGGTAAGCAACCCTATCTTTGGATGTAAATGGGACGGGCGTGGGTCATCGTATAGCCATGATTAGCAATGTTGCAAAGTATCTTAGCATTTTTTGAGGGACTAAGTCATTTTGTAAGGCAACTTTGAATAGCGTCATCGAGGGACTATGATCTTGTATTTGTTTGTTTTTGCTAAGACACCTTACATGCATAATATGGCCATTTTGTATAAGGAAACCAAGTGGAGTAACCCTAGGGGTTTTTGTGTGCAAGTGTGTCATTTTCATGCTTGTTTTTGTCTTGAATTAGGGTTTTCTATTTGATTGATTTTTTATCTTCCCATACAAAACCCTAATTACTAGCATGTTACATAAAAGTGATAAATTGCGAAATTTAAAGTTACTACGCTATTACAACATTTGTGGGAGGGGGTATACAATTTATGAATGAGGATTGCAATAATATAAACCTAATTAATCTATTACAACCAAATTGAATATGTACAAAAATTGGAATAAATAATATACAAGATGAATTAAATATGCAAAGATATGTAAATGCAAAGAAGATTTTTGTTTGGTTTTTTATATGAAAGAGGTTTTGACCTAAACCTAATAAGAGAAAAAAATGTAACTAAATTAAATTAAACTTAAGTTAAATAAAGAAATTATTTAAGAAAAGATTTTTGGATGAAACCCTAATTCTATTTTAATTGATTAAAAGAAAATAAGTTCAAAGAAAAAATATTTTTGTACTTTTTGTCTTGAAAATAATGTATGGCATCATGAGATATTTTTGGTATTTTTTTTATATTAAAAT
Organism: Vicia faba; assembly: GCA_948472305.1. Lineage (NCBI taxonomy): Eukaryota > Viridiplantae > Streptophyta > Magnoliopsida > Fabales > Fabaceae > Vicia > Vicia faba. The sequence continues at coordinate 1,009,830,066 of OX451735.1, forward strand.
AATATATTTAATGGGTATAAAGAAGAAATAAATATTAAACTAGTTCTAACTTAATTTACAAGTTTATTTAATAAAAATAGATAATATATAACTAAATAAAAATATTTTTTGTGAGAAAAATAAAATAAAATAAGCTAAAATATAAATCTATCATTTTTATATTTTTTATGATTTTTAATATTAAGAAAAATATATTTAAGAAAATAAAATAAAAATAAAATAAATAAATAAATAAAATGATAATGGGCCAGGGGTGTCACAAGTAGACAGGGGGATAAATGTTAGAATCAGAAGCCCAGCGCTGCAAAAGGACAAAAAAATGGAAAAAGTGAGAAAAATGCAAAAGGCAGCGCGCTGAGGCTCGAACCCATGACCTCTAGCAATTACGCGCGCTGCCTTACCACTGGGGTGGCTGTAAATCCGTTTATATAAACAAAACCACAAATATATATTAGAAAATGCCTCCTGAAGGCAACTTCATCTTTAACCTTGAGCCATGGCCGGACCACCTGTATCTTCCTCATTTCTCCATAAAAATGGAAAGTTCAAACATGAAAGTTGTGGCTTTTTTTTCCATGAATTAAAACATATAACTTATGTAAACTAAAAGTCAAAGATGAAATCTAATTTTACTGGCCCTAATTTGAAACCTAATTTTTGCAGAAATTTTAAATCCAAAATTCTCTATACACAGCTAATATAAATGAAAACTATGAACATGGTTAGCTTTAGAACAAGGATATCTACATTTTGCTTTCACAAATCAGGACCAAATGATGCTTGTATGAAGAGATAGAAGTTTGAGTTTTTACCTCTTGCAGCTGGAATTGTGAATGGAGTTTGAGCAAGTTTTGAGAAGGCCTGAGGATCTGTTTAGCTTTCCTGGACCTCCCTGAGTGTATTCCAATCCTTACTTTGTCCTGAAAGTCTCTGAATCTCTCTACTCAAGTCAACCTGCAAGCTTGATATTTGAAAATGGTGGATGGTGATGGAGGAGCTACAGTCTTGAAACAGGGGTCTGGATCACTTAGATATGATGTATTATAAGTGTTTGGGTGGTTAAAACTCAATACGCACGAGTGGATTTGGAGATGGCTATGTAAGGTTCGAAACTGTCAAGCTATGGAAGATTCTGAGTTGCAAAGTGTTTGAGAGTGTTTTTTAGTCTTAGCATTCATGTGTCAACTTTCAAATAATGTGTCCACTTATAAGCAAGTGGTCTTAAGTCTTGTAACATCTCAGATTTTAAAAACTCACACGTTTGCTTGGTTACTTGTTTGTGAAGCAAAGCTAGCAAGCATGGTTTCAAGGTTTAGTACAAAGCTTGTAGGGAGGCTGAGACCTTTAAACATACTTGTTATAATTAAGTGGAGTGTGTTAGTGTAAAAAAAACAAGTGCAAGGCTCAATGCAAGCCGACTTTGCATAAAGCTTGCTTTTCCGAAATGGCAATGTTGCCTTTCTCCCAAAAATGAAATTATTCTTGTACAATGCATTCAATGCTTGGCTTAAGGCTTCCAACAACTGTGAAAATATTTAATTATGGAGTGAAAGACAAGTTTGAGGTCTACAAAGCAAAGATTATGCAGCCTAGGCTTGGATTTGAATTTTTGTTCATCATGAAATGGCTTGAAATCAAAGTGATAAATCACCAACTTCATCTCTTCGATTCTCCCTACTCAGGAATGATATCAAGGAGTTCTTGGACATTTTGAAAATCTTGCAATATACTCTACAACTCATATTTAAATTGCTTTTGAAAATTCCCTTTGGAACTATGTGAAAAATTGGCATGAAGTTAGGTCAAAAATCTGCCTAACTAGGGCAAAATTTCACTAAGTTATTTTAGTTCATGAGCATGTATTCACAAAATTATATCATGAGATCCAAGAATTTTTAGGAGAAATTGTGTGAAGAAAAGTTATAGATTTCATGGGGATCTACAACTTTAATGTTGGAAGTTTCCTTTGAATTATCTTGCATCATGATGAAAATTTGGCTCAAAGTTGAGAAAAAATAAGAAATTTTCTATACTTAGAAAAATTTCTAAGTTAAGAAATTTCAACTTTTCAACACAAAATCTTAAATCCTTGATTTCTTGATGAACAAGTTTCATATTTTGACATGTTTTGATGAATTATGATCTTTGGCACTTGACTTTGACCAAAAAGTCAAAGTTTGACTTTTCAGTATACAATTGACTTTTGATCAGTTGACTGAAAAATTCACCTGTCAATCCAATGGATTTGTAATGTTTTGAATCATGTTATTAGGTTAAGATGATGCAATTAAACTCTTGAAATCATTCTTCAAATCAATTGATCATTTTCTAGGTCAAAAATCAGAAATTGCCCCTTCCCAGTCAAAACCCTAAACCATTTTGCCCTTTTGATGATTTGATCAAATTTCTTGAGGAATTATGGTCCAAACTTGATAAAATGATACATATGAGTCTAAAATGTAGATGTGGATAAAAAATTATGAAGTTTGACTGTAAATTGGCCATGGTTGACTTTTCCCCCAATACAACTGATTTTTAGGTCAATTGTCCAATTGACTGATCAAAAGTGTGATTCAAAGCTTGAAACTTGACATGAGTAATCTTAGGGGTCCATAATGATCCTTGAAGGTCATATGAAGAATTGATAGTCCAAAAATACTTGTGCAAACTCAAACCCTAATTTTGGTCATCAGTGCATGAGGAGGTGTCTTGAGCTGGTCAACCCTAATGCAGTCTTGGGTCAAAGAGATCTTGTGAGAAAATTCTTGATAAGTGAGAGGGAAAATTTTGGGGTACAACACCTTCCCTTTCTATAATCTACCCCCGTACTCAGAAACATCTAAAAATGTTTTTTTTTGTTCTTTTTCCTTTTCCTTTGTTGGATGAAATAAAAGTCGGTGGCGACTCTTGCTTACCGCATATTTGCGAGGAAAAAAAATGCAAACCAGTATAGCAGTCGGTTCTGCCACCGTATCATAGGTAGCCACCAAATTAAAAGCCATAAGTGACTCTCAACTGGTCTCCAATCAGGTCTCAGGATAATATTAGGCCAAAGAGCACAAGCTAATAAAATATTTATAGAAGTTATGAAATTTACCCTCACATTTCCTTTCACTGCTGCAAAAAACACATTTAACCTCGGAGGCGAAATGCACTTAACCTCGGATGCAGAAGTGAAGTAAAAAAGGGCATCATGAAAAGATTCCAATTTACCCCTCGGTTGTTAAAGAACCAAGTATTAAATATATCTGCACATGGGTTTGATCCTCGACAAAAGATTTTTTATATTTTCAAAAGTAGCGCCGCATTCCTTTCGGTTTGTGAACAAAACCGAGGGTAAGATACATTCTTTAAAAAAAACTCGTTACATATTTACACAGAATATTAATAGATTAATTTATTTACAAACTACATTGTTTACACAAAATATTAAATTATTTACACCGAATATTAAAGTAAAAATTAATTTGTCAATAAAGTTCAGATGATGGATTTTCGAATCATTGAATGTCAGGGAAGATCAAATGTTGGATGCGAGTATATTCTTAATGGATTTTGCTTGTATTTGTTTATGATATAAAACAAAAAAGGTATAGTTAAATAAAATAAATATTCCAGTTATATGATTTTCTGCTCTAATAAATATTTAAGAATCCAAACCTTAAACCCAAATAATTTTCTGCTCTTACAATCTATCATAGAGATTTTTTCATGGCAAATGCTTTCACAAGAAAGGGAACAAGATATATAGTGATAAATGTAGATAATTTCAATCACTCCATGTTTCTTTATCAAATTTTGATATTCATAATGCTTTTATAATTGATGTCTTTTAGGTTTTACGTTGATCACTAATGGTATTGTCTTAAGCATTGATACTCGTTAAATGGACGATAAAGATTTACTTAAGGACAGTGAATATCCTCTATAAACATGCTTGAATATCCCCTTAGTTATGATAAAAACCGAGGTAAAAAGTATTTCTTTCCACATACCCCTCGGTTTCAGTTTAAGACTGAGGTGAATAAGCTTTTATTTTCTTTTAAATTACATTGTTTACACATCGTATTAAAATATATTGATTACAACAAATTCAGACCCATCATCTTCATTTTTATTCTTGAAGCACAACAAATCTTTGTTGTAATCCAAATTTTGTTGCATACCTTTTGTTCGCGTTCTTTTAAAGTTCAATGGATTACATGTATCCAACTTATAATAAGTTATCAGTTCCAACCATTGGAAAATGTTTTTCTGCACTTGCAATTCATCATATAGAACTTTTCCATGCTTATTTAAGTTCCAAGATTTCATTATCTTGAGCAAATATTTTCATGGAAAACACTTTCACATGAAAGAGAACAAGATATATAATGGTGGATGTAGATAGTTTCTTGTGGATTAACGTCTTAGCAATATCTTGAGTATTATTCCTTTATAAATGTAGGGTATAGATTCGTTGGTGTGACTGTGTAACAAAACCCCTCATTTCTGTTATAAAACTAGGGGAAATGTATTTTCTTTTTTAATTAAAAATAAAATAAAATAAGGAAACCCATAGGTTTTAGTAAACAATCGAGGTAATAAGTTTCAAGCAAAAAATGGTGAATGATAAAAAATTTAAAGTAACATGTCATGTTTCCATTTCAATTTTTTTAATATTCATCATTTTTGTGCAATTTACACCATGTTTAGGAATAAATTTATCAGTGTTGTCAATTGAGGAAAGAAATTATGTTTTCTTTCAGTGAAAACATAGGAAGATTATTCCAAAAATACAACAACAACACCAATATTATTATGTGAGATAGATTGCACGGCCATAAAAAATATTTTGTTCTAGATAGAAGAACAGAGACCATTGAAGATTTTTTATGTTTTACAATCCATCCCAAAGAATGATACAAATGAGTTTGGGATGACTACATATAAGTTAGGCTTAGGGTAAAAAAAATTTAATGAGTGTTTTTATAGTAAAGTATAATTATTGGTTTAATTGTAACTTTGGTCCCTCTATTTTGTATTTTTTCGATTTTGATCCCCCCATTTTAAAAATCACGATTTTTGTCCCCCTTTTGAGTTTTTCGTTGAAAGTGAACAAAAATATGGGCTAAAATTGTAGAAAAAAGCAAAATAGGGGGACAAAAATTGCACAGAAAACATAAAAAGGGGACTAAAATAGTGGTTTTTAAAATGGGGGGATCAAAATTGAAAAAAATACAAAATAGAGGGACCAAAGTTGCAATTAAGCCATAATTATTTTATCCCCCAGTTATTATGGAAACTAAAGAGATAGATCATTTAGTTTACAAGTAAAAAATAAAACAAAAATAAATATTACACTTATAAAAAAAATTAAAACATAAACTGCATAAGTTAAGATTCGAAGCATTTCCTGAATTATTTTTCTCCTCTGTTATGTAAAAACCGAGGGAATATGTGGTTTTTATTTGTAAAACAAATAAAATATGGCGCACCTTGGAATTATACCTTAATTTTCTATCAGGTGAGGTGAAAGCTTTGTCATAAAATATATTATTTGTAGTAATGTCTCTTTTGAAGTATAACATGTCCCCCACGAACATAACTTCAAGGCAGATCTTTTGTTCAAACTAGCCACCTCGAAGGTCGTAAGGTTTAATAGGACAATCATAAAAGAGACCCTTGCCTCCCTCAATATCAAGGCAGATAAAGAATTCTCCTTAGAACTCGTCCCCAAGTCCAGTTGAATATCGCCCATACTGCACCATATGTAATCTGGAGAACTCTTGCCAGATAGCGAAAAGTAAGAAAGATCAAAAGAAAAGTTGTCAAGTACACCCTACTCTTAGTAAAACTTTAATTAATGGGGAAGACTACTCCCATGTTGAGGAACCTGAGAATGATATCACCCTAGTACTTGTAGAAGCTCACAAGGGAGCATGCAACAGTCACATCAATGAAAAAGCTCTCACTCACAAGTTATTAAGGGTAGTCTATTATTGGCACATACTAATGAAATATAATATCACTTTCATCAAGAAGTGCGATCAATTCCAGATACATGTTGACCTTCACCATTCCTCATCAAGAAGTGGATATCCTAGGCATGTTCCCTTAGGCATAGGGTCAATTGAAATTCTTGATAGTGGGAGTAGACTACTTCACTAAATGGATTGAAGCGGAGGCAGTAGCCAAAATCATGGTAGAAAGAGCATGGTGCTTCTATTGGCATAGGATTATGTGCTGATACAAACTCCCTAGGCCATTGTCTCAGACAATGGGACCTAGTTCGCCTTCACTGTAGTCACTGACTTTTGTAAATACTCGGGCATGCAGGCAAAAATTGTGTATGTGGTACACCATCAAGCTAACGATTAAGCCGAGTCAGCGAACAAGGTAATTCTCAAAGGAATCAAAAAGAAACTTGACGATGTCAATGGTCTATGGGAAGAGCTATTCCACGAGATATTATGGTTATACAATACCATGCCACAGTCCACTACCAAGGAAACCCTGTTTTTTATAGTTGATGGGGCAATGCTCATCGAGATTGAGACACCATCGTGGTGATAACCCCATTTTAAACGTAATTTATGGCGAATCTGATCAACGAACTACGAGAAGTCACCCATATCCGAGAATTTACAGCCAAACACAGGGTTACGATGAGATATAATTCCAAGGTAAAGTCCAGGGAGATGTGTGAGGGTGACCTAGTACTAAAGAAAGTAGTTATACCTGCATGCCATGGGGAAGCTGGAACCTAATTGGGAAGTACCGTATTACATATACCATAAACTTCCCTATGGAGCGTATAAGTTGTAGAAGCTTAAAAGACCACTTCTACCCAGGACTTGGAACACCCTTCATTTCTGTTATTATTATTGTTAGAATTATTTTAGCTACCTAATAAACATTATACCCATGTAATTCTGAATAATTTTATTCAAGTGTTTTATTTTGACCAAGGATACTCCCTCTTTAAAATGTCTTATACTTTGGATTTCCACGGGAAGATCCTTTTCCGCCCCTCGAGGAGATTACATTTTTTCGTCTCTTATGGCAATACACATGGTTGGGCTTCAACAAGAAGATCATTTTCTCCCCTCGAGGTGATATCATATGTTGGAATTCATGACGAGGAACCTTACCGCCTCATAAGGCAATATAAATAGTTGTGCTTCCACTAGAAGATCCTTGTCTTCCCCCGAGGTGATACATTATGTTGGACTTCATGATGAATATCCTTGCCACCTCTTAAGGTAATATACGTAGATGAGCTTCCACCGGAAGATACTTGTCACCTATTAATAAAATACACATAATTGGGCTTATACAAGAAGATCATTGTCGCCTCTTAAGGCAATACACATATCTGGACTCCCACAGAAAGATCCTTGCCGCCTCACAAGGAAAAATACTAGGATATTGGACCTTTATATGAGGATCCTTGTATCCCTAATGGGCTATGCTAAGTTTACCAAGACATACATGCTTAATACATCATCTTGACCGGTGGCTACTAGTGAAACCAAATATCTAACCCATAGTAGGGTACGAGATGCATCCCTAAAAAGACCTTGTTTGTCGGTCGCATATAGGTTCCAGATAAAAGTTAGGTCCTCAATGGCCACAATAATAATAAATTCCACCTGGGTACTAGGTACCCGAGATGGAAGAATGGAAAGAAGCCCGAATAAAGGAGTAAGAGCCTCAAACTCAGTGTCCTTCAAAAAATGAGCATGTTTGGAAGAACTTCACCAGCAGAAGTAGACAAGAATTCACTTGGATTCCTCTTGATAGGAGAAGGAGAGGGTGAAAGCTCACGAATACAAAGGTTGACCATTGTAGTGGTCAATTTTTCCACCTTAAGAGTTGTACCTAAGATAGTAGTCAAAACTAATATCGAGGTAACAACCAAAATCAATGTTCAAACTAATGGTTGAGGAATAGTCGGAGCAGCAAAAACAATCATCACTCGTCCTGGCGGGTTAGACGTAAGACCTGATCCTTTGAGAGCACAAAAAGCTTATGCAACCAATCCATATAATCCCAAATATACAAGTCAAACTTGTAAAAAAAGGGCGCCTCGGGTCCTCATCCTCTCCAAAGAGTGTTTGTCCCTCTACATGAATGGTCACACTAATAATCATTTAAGTATAAATTCACTTATTATTTTATTAAGAATGGAGTACATTGTTAGGGCCAAGTCCTTCTTCATAACTGAGCACCTGATACCAAGCATACAAACCCTCTTTCATTTACACCTCCTCGAAGGAAAAAGGATTTAACCCAGTATGGTAAGAAGAAAGAGGTTGACGAAAGTGAGCTCGAGACTAATACTTCAAAAAGCCAATATTGCAAGTTCGAACATATCCCATTGTAGCCGAAGATGAACAAAATGCAAAATAAGCACCCAGAGAAACGAGTTTCACCCACATGAAACATCCAAATAAATCACCCTAAATATTAATAAAAGAATTGAACCAAGGAACATGTGGGAAAAGAAATACCAATCCCTGACCTAATGCATCGTCCTAAGAGGTGTAAGTCGTGTAAAAGAGATTGAAAAAGATATCCAATGAAGGTTTCCAAGATTTACACTTGACGTAGAGTTGGAACACCTTTATATTAGCCCAAGCTTCTGGATAAAGTTGTGAGGGGAAACCCTCAAATGATTCATCACAACTACCTCAAAATTAAAAAAGGGAAAAAGTATCTCGAACCTAGTAAAGAGGCATTCATATAGAGGAACCGAGCAACCTTTAAAAGAGTTTCATACCCTTTTTGCGAGACTTACAGAAAGAATCGACCAATTAGAAGAATTGGCAACCATAATGTCAGCATTGGTTATAACCTCTGCAATATTCAGAGTGGAAGGAGTCTCAGCCATTTTGGTAGCCATCCAATAGTATTTGTTGGCGTTATCCGTCTCAACTAACTAAAGTCCCCTCTGGGTCAGTTCATCATATTTAAAGTGATTATCAGACTAATCCAAGACATCACATTAGACTTCACCCGACACTTAAAATGACGTGCAACTTCAGTATTGCTAGGATCACAACCATTCATTCTCCTGTATATCCTGAGAAAGTTACCAACATGTTCCCTCCTTTGTTTTTGCAGCTTGAATTTCTGCCTCAGTTAAGACAAGGGGAGGCATCAACTTCTCAATAAGATTCTCACTCTCATCATATTTCACTGTAAATAAGCCTCAGGAGAATCCCTGGAAGGAACACCGTCTAAAAGAGACCCTTTGGACATTCCTTTCATTTTCAAATCATGAATCAGAGAGAAAACATTTGATTTAGAGTCCCTGTAAAAAGAGGAAATGGAATACAATTCAGACTCCATTTCCCTTTTCAAATAGGAAGAAGCAATATCCTCTGAATCACTCTCCGAGATAATAGGATTATCGCTCATCATAATAATGAAACATCAAATGCTTTGAAGAGAAAAGCTTGAATTCGAGGAAAGTACCTTAAAGTGCAAGATCAAAGACAAGAATGTGAAGGCTAAAAGATGAAGCTCAAAAGATTTGAATGAGCGATGACAATTACTCTAGGAAAAATGATATTAGAGAAGAGAAAAGGGCTAAAAGGAAATAAGGGAAACTTGATAGGTTGCCAAAAACTCCCCCCTAATAACTTATATCCTTATAAAAGCAAAAACAATCAAATGAATCATATTGAAAGTAAGAAACAAGTGTGAACCAATGATCAAGTTTCACCTTGGGAATGCAACCAAACTTAAGTGCACTCAAGTACACAATAATTTGTATCACACCACCCTCTACCTTTTCAGGTCACACGTCTAGATAAAATTTATGAGATGTTTCAAATGATGGAACCACGTTACTCTTTGGAAAAAACAAAGTGATGAATGCCCACTAAAGTACAAAAAGTCATTCCTGAAGGTCGACCACGAGTGCTAAAAATTCCTTCGGGATCCAGAGTGCCCGACGAGTCTTGAGGGCAACTGTTCCATGTCTGCCAAATTCCAATAAGGCTAGGCCCAATTATCCTTCCCCAATTATTTAAGCCTAAGGTACAAATACCTTCTCAAAGAGTTTTAAGGTACACAATCTCTAATCTCCACTTTCACTATGATTATCTTGAACCCTAACTGACTTGAACGTTGAAATGCTAATCATGTAGACACCCCTAGGTTCACCATACATCAAATTAAAGACACCCATTCAAGATCAACCTCTATGATTCCAAGAGCACCATGATAACGACCTTAAGATCGAGACGCTCCTTACGAGAATTATCGACGAAGCTTTATTTGTTGTAGCTTTCACAATCTCATCTATTTCTGGTTCCACCATGGAACACAATCCATCTAATAGATCTTTTCCAAGTATCTTTAAGTTTTTTGTTTTCATGGAAAATACTTTCATTATCTATGTTTTTGTATTTAAACATAGCGTCTTAGATAGATATTGGCGGTGTTCATGTTTTGATTTATGTAGAAGTTTTCTTATGGATTGATGTGTTGGTAATATGTTGAGTGTTATTACTTTATAAATAGACGACAAAGATATTGAGAACAAACTGACTTACTTTTCTCTTTGATTGTGACATAAAAATAAGGTAAAATATTATTTATTTTTAAAATAAGAAATAAATTTAAAAAGGGATCCGTCCCCCCGGTGGATAAGTCTACCGAGGTAAAATATTACTTCTATTACAAAAAATGTAAGTTATTTTTTAAATAATAAATAAATATTGACTTTTTTCCCTTCGGTTGCTAAATCCACCAAGGTAATAGATTACTTCTATTGCAAAAAATGATAAACTGCATAATGATTAGGAATAAAAAAATAAAATATGAACTTTTTGCCTTTGGTTGCTGAAAGTAACAGGTACTTTGATCAGTGGTATTTACACAGTTATTTATAGTTAATTGTAGTTATCTTTTCTTGTAAGTGTCAAGTGTTTTATTTCATTTTACTGCATTTTATAATTTGGTTGTGTGTTTTAGTGTTTCCAAGGTCAAAAGAATAAATCGGGACAAAATCGGTGCAAACCTCGAAATTTTGAAAGAAATGTAAAATTCCACCTACTGGAAGCAACACGACCCATGTTGCTCCAACACGACCCATGTTACAACCCCTAAGAGTTGAATTGAAAATTTAAAAGCTGGAAGGGAAACATGGCCCGTGTTGCCCCACCACGACCCGTGTTGCAACCCCTGGGAGTTGAATTTAAAATTAAAAGCTGGAAGGGCAACAGACGCTGATTTCTTGACTTTTTCCTATTTTGTCCAAATCTTAAGTTGTGGGGGCGTTTTTGGCACTTCCATTCGGCCTAAGTGAGTTTTTTCTATTTAGATGAGTTTCACGATAATTAGGGAGGACTTTTTTGCCACACGAAGAGTTAAATGATTGAAGGTTGAAGCCTATGCAAGTGTTGGAGAACGGATACCTTTCATGAGCGGAAGCAATTGAAGATCAAAGTTCACCATCTATTTGTAATGTTTAATTTTTATTCTGAAATTACTTTGAACAATATGAGTAGCTAAACCCCCCAAAGCTATGGGGTGTCCCTGATTTGAATATGTAATGACTTTAAATTTTTTATTTTATCAATTCCATGGTTTTATTATTCAATTTAATCGTGCAATATTTTTATGCTTTCCTGGTCAGACTAATTAGGATTGATTTACGGTTAACAACCACCTGGACTGCAGTTGTTAAGTTTTTTGTATGATTAGACTATAGTACATATCAATTAGGATTAGGGATATCCTATAAGTTACCAGATAACTCTTGATAAAACAAAAGCTTGAATCCATCAGATATCTCTAAGAACTTAGGATGTAGGATGAATGTTCAAAGGTTTTCTCACTAAGGACTTAGGGAAAAATAATCTAAAGGACTGATAATTGAATGTTATGAACTTGTTGAAGAAATCAGGATTCAAGGTTGTTACATGGTAGATTATACACTTTACCCTAGCATGCTCCTCATATTAGTAAAAAGCCAATTTATATTTCTGCTAATTTTACAGTGATAATAACAAACCAAAAGCCCAAATATAGTTTTGTTTAATTGAACCACTATTGGAACTCGACATTCACATGCAGTCCTTGAGATCGACATTCAGGGAATTTCCCTATTATTGCTACAGAGGCAAAACAATACACTGGCTATTTTGATGAACAAGTTTTTAGCGTTGTTGTCAGGGACTTCCAGATTATTAAATTCAATTGTACTTTAATTAGAATTTTGTTGCTCTGCAACTAAAATTTCTTTTCTGTAATTTTTTTATTTTTTTGTTATTACTGCTTTTTTCTAACCTTTGCATGCAAGGAAAGCCCCCCAGCTGAATTTCCTTTTGACGTAGAAATTGAAAGGACTTTTCATGCAAGGTGCATACAAGCTCGGTTAGTTAGACTGGAATCAGAAGGTTCATCAGATCATTTAGGTTTAGAGTCTAAAAAGGAAAAACCAATGGCTAAAGACCCACCACCACCTGAGAGAATTCTTGGGGACTATGGAGGAACAAATGCTCCAACATGTTGATTGACTATCATGAATCAACCGGTAACTGTTGCAAATTTTCAGTTGCACCCTTCAACCATCCGCCAGCTCGAGAACAGATCTTCCATGGGAAAGATCAATGAAGATGCCAATAAGCCTTTTCAGAGATTCCTTACCATGAGTACTACTCTGGAGATTTAAGGGCACTCTAAAGAAGCTAAGAAATTAAGGATGTTCTTGTTCACGCTTTCTGAAGATGCTGAAGAGTGGTTTTACTCATTACCTGCTAGGAGTATTACTACTTGGGAACAAATGGAGAAGAATTTTCTTGATGAGTACTTTCCTTCTTCTGTTTATATTCGCAAAAGATATGATATTATGAATTTTAGGCAGAAGGAAGGAGAGTCACTAGGTGATGCTTATAAGAGGTTATTAGTAGCCTATCCCACTCACAACATGGATCAAACTGAGCAAATGCATATGTTTGTGAATGACCTCCGAATAAAGACAAAGTAGCTTATTGATACAACAGCCCGTGGCTCATCCAACTTTATCACAACCACTGGTGTGAAGAAGATTATTGAAGCCATTGCTGCAAAGCATCTGGAGCTATATGACAGGGTTGTAAGTAAACCTGAAGGGGTGATTGATATGAAGTTAGAAGTTAACAAGTAGCTAAAAATTGAAGAGGAAATTATTGTCGAAGTGGAGAAAAAGCTAAAAGCAATGAATATGGGTACTCAGTAGGTAGCTCAGGTTTAATAGGCACACAAGGAAGGTTGTGAAATTTATAGAGGACCGCACATGGCTGTCCATTGTCTATCAACTTCACAACAAATTGAGGAGATAAAATTCTTGAAGAAAAACAACCCATATTCTACACCTATAATCCTGGGTGGAAGAATCATCCTAACTTCTCTTGGAAAGACCAGCAACACCAAGCTCCTCATAAGAGAGAGTGCTAGGTAGCTATTGAAAGGATGGTTGCCCACACTTCTCAATTCTAAGAAGAAACAAGGAGCAACCTCAGGAATACCACAACTGCAATAAAAAATTTGGAAGTTCAAATGGGACAGGTTGCACAACAATTATCTCAACAAGCACAAGGCCATCAGAAAACTTATGAGAATGTTAATGTTGTTACAACAAGGAGTCAGAAAGTTGCTAAAGAAAAAGAAGATCAGGTAAAATTTGGTGATAGTATCATAGAAGTAGATCTAGAAGTGAGAGAGAGCAAGAAAAATCAGGAAGAAGTGGTATCATCTGTGAAGCCAGCTGAAGAAAAGAGTGCAAAGAATGCTAAACCAGTGATCAAGTTGCCATATCCCTCTTGAGTAGCAAAGAAGGACACAAAAGAGAAAGACTTTGAGAAATTTTTCAAAATTTTCAAAAAGCTAGAGATCCACATACCATTCTTTGAAGCGCTCTAGAAAATGTCATTGTACCAGAAATTCACGAAGGAGGTACTATAAAAAAAGAGATCAATAGAAGATGAATAGGTACCCGTTGATGAGAAATTGTATGCAATTATGCCCGAGAGAAAACTTCCTATAAAGTAGAAGGATCCGGGGTCGATGGCAATACCGCGCACAATAAAAGACAAAAAATTCAAGAGTGTTCTAATCGATTCTGGTTCTAGTCTGAGTTTGATGCCCTTGTTGATTTTCAAAAAGCTTGGTATTGAAAATATAAGCGGGAGTAGGACAAAATTGAAATTTTTTGATCATACCATAAAGAAGTCATATGGGATAGTTGAAGATGTATTGGTGGAAATTGACAACTTTGTTTTTCCACTTGATTTCCAGATCATAGACATTCCTGAAGATGAAGAAACTCCTATCATTATTGGTTAACCATTTTTGATTACTAGTCGATGTAATTTTGATATCGAGATAGGTAATCTTACATTAAAATAATTTGATGAAGAGATAACCTTGAAAGTGTTGGAGACCAAGAAGTAGGTTGCATCTGGAAAGAAACAATCTTCAGTTGGAATGATCAAAGTAGAAGGAGAAAGTAAAATTTTAAAATCACTCCTAGAAGAAGTCTCAGGCATAATATCTCAGTCGACATCAATAAAAATTTCTAAGCTCAGTTAAGAAGAGAAAGAAGAAGGAAAACTGACCTGAGAAGATGGAATTTGGAAGTGGTTGGAAGCACGGAGGAGTTGATACTTTTGATCTGAATGAGTTCTGGGTTGTGGAAAGGACAAACAACAAGGTGTGGAAGAGGAAGTACTCCCTGTAAGGGGATGAATCATCGAGCCATGCGACATTAAACGAAGCACTTTGTGGAAGGCAACCCACGCTTTTAATAACTTAGTTTTTTGTTTTGGTGTTTGTTTCGTTTTTTTTGCTGGTAATAAAAAGGGAGCCTTACTGGTGAAATCTAGGAGGCAGCAACTGGTGTTGCATTACCCTCTATGAGTCACCTTCTCGAGCTTGTTCTAAAACACTGGGGTCAATGTTTAGTTTAATGTTTTTTTTTTTTTGGGGGGGGGGGGGGGGGTTACTGCTTTTCTTTTTTAGTTATTTGTTGGTTTTATGCTAATTACTGTGTAAATCCACGAGTTGAAGTCCTTCCCAAATTTGGACCAAATTTTTTTGTTTTTTGTTTTTCTCAAGAGCTTGTATTTCATAGATATCGAGAATAGTATATAGAGACAAAGGGATGATTGTTCAAGGGTAGGAATTTTGTAATAACGTGATAGTGATACGAGTCTAACGAGTAGATTTATACCATAGTGCTTGAATCCTGAGAAGTACTCCTTGAGTAGTTTACCTTTACAGTTTGGCATAATCTAGATTCAATGGAGGTATATGTTGTACCCCAAAATTTTCCCTCTCATTTTATCAAGATTTCCCCTCACAAGACTCCTTGGACTCCAGACAGGATTAAGATTTGCCCTGCTCAAGACATCTCCTTGCACTGATGACCTGAAATTAGGGTTTGAGTTTGCACAGGGATTTTTGGACTTCCAATGCTCAAAGTGACTTTCATACTTCATTTTGGACCTATAAGATTGTTCATACCAAGTTTCAAGCCTTGAATCAAATCTTTGCCCAGTCAATTGGACAGTTGACCTAGAAATCAGTTGTATTGGGGAAAAAGTCAATTGACCATATTTCCTCAAGAAATTTGATCAGATCATCAAAAGGGCAAAATGGTCATTTTTAGGGTTTTGACTGCAGAAGGCAATTTCTGATTTTTAACCTAGCCAATGGCAAATTGGGTTCAAGAATGGATTCAAGGACTCAATGGAATCATCTTGACCTATTCACAAGGTTCAAAATATCTCAATTGTATTGAATTGACAGATGAATTTTCCAATCAACTGATCAAAAATCAACTGTACACTGAAAAGTCAAACTTTGACTTTTTGGTCAAAATCAAGTGCCAAGGGTCATTTTTCATCAAGATGTATCAAAACATGAAACTTGTTCATCAAGAAACCTAATTTTGCAAATTAGGGTTTAAGATTGAAAAATTTCATAACTTTGAAATTTTCTAAGTTATGAAATTTTCTTATTTTTTCCTAACTTTGCCCAACATTTTCACCATGATGCAATTAGATTCAAACAAAACTTCCAACATGAAAGTTGCATTCCTCCAAAAAATATAAAACTTTGATTCACAAAGTTTTCCAAAAGGATGCTTGTATCTCAAGTTATGATTTTTGGAATAAGGGTCCATGAAACTTTTAACTTTGTGAAATTTTGCCCTAGTTTAGGCAGGATTTTGACCTATCTTCATGGCAGCTTTTCACATAGTTCCACTTGGAATCTAAAAATTCATTTCAAAGATGGATTATGGATAATGTTACAAGCTTTCCAAAATGTCCAAGAACTCTCCAAGATTATTTGTGGTTAGGGAGAATCGAAGGTTTGAATTTGGGAAATTATCACTTTGATCCATGGCATTTCATGTTGACATAAGTTGCAAAATCTGTCCAACTTTGCTTGTACTTGAATACAGGCCCTTAAACCCTTCCACAATCAAGAATTGAATGCAAACGCAATGGATTAATGCATTATTCTGATCAATGGGAGATTATACAAAGGATTAATCCAAAAATGGCAAAAAGTTAACAATGCCATTTTGATAAAGTTCACTTTATGCATATTTGTTTCTCTTGAGCATTGCACCCTTTCTTTGGAAGCAAACAAAGTCCATAAACTAAGGCAAAGGTACAAAAACTTTGTGCATACTTGAAGCTAGCCTGTACAAGCCTGCCCTTGGTCACTTCACACTTTTCTTAAAAAACAAGTCAACTTGCCAAAATCACATAACTCTTGTATCTGTTATAACCAAGCTTGGCAACCATTCCAAACAAGTTTGGCATTTTTCCTTGAGCCAGAAACACGAGCTATCCAGTCCTCAAACACCCTTGAACATCAAAACACCAAAAACATGCAAAATAGGGCAACTTCTGCAGTTGCACCTCCATCTCACAAACCACTCGTGCGTTTTATCCTAAACCTCTTCCAACACACTCCATACAACCCATCTAAGCTCTCCCAACCATTGGCCAGTGATTGTAACTCCATTTACAAGCTTCACCATTTTTAAATTCTGCTTGTTCAGGTTGACTTCTACAGGCTTATTCAAGCAAACTCAAAGCAAACTAAGCATTGGAGAAGGTCAAAGGAAGTTCAAGCAAGCTCACAAGCATCTCAGGCCTCATTGAAAACCTCCACATTGCCATACTCGAGTTCAACTGAAGCAGGTATTTTCCAACTTTCTATCTCTCTATTTAGGAATCATTAGGCTTAGGTTTGTGAATAAAAAATGTAGTACTCATTGCCCTTAAGCTGTACATATGCATAGATTTCATTTAAGTTAACTGTGTTGAGAGAATTTGATTGATGAACTTTCTGAAAAAGTTAGGTTAGAAATTAGGGCCAGAGAAATTCTCTCTGGTCTTTGAGATTAAGTTTTTTACATGGTTGGAATCGTGTTGGAAAATGCTATAACTTTTGTGTTGTGAGTTTTTGCCTTAGAGCACGTATGTAGGAGTTAGCCATTTGTACATGAGGCGCGCGTTTTTTTTAACAGAGGTTGAAGATGAAGGCCAGCTGGGCTGGGCCTGGCTATTTCTCACTTTTTGCACCCCTGATTTGCTTCTCACACCCCCTTGGCCCATTTAATCTATTTTTGTATATTTTTCATTTATTTTTTAATTTCTGACTTTATTTTATTTTTCTAAACTTTAAAAATTACCAAAAATATTTTATTTAATTTTCACATTTTATTTTATTATTTTTATCATTTTTTGGACATAGAAACAATTATTAAATAATATATACATTTATTTTCTTAATAAAAAAACTTGTAAATACTACAATAAAAATTATTTTTTTTTTATTTTTTATTATTTATATACTTAAATAATATTTTTCTAACATATTTTTATTTCTTGACATATGTATATATTTTTATTTTATTGTACATAAATAAATAATACATAATATATATATACTTTCTTAAAACAAATTAGGGTTTCCACCCTTAATAAAAATAATATTTTTTCTTATTTTTTATACATATTTTATTTTTACATACATAAAAATAATACAAAAAAACATTTTTTTTTGCATATATTGCATATTTATTTAATTGTCCATTTAAATATTTGCTTATTTATTATTTGAACAAAGAATTCAATTTGGTTGTAATAATCTTAGGGTTTTAATTTCTTGCAAATAATCCCCTATTCAAAATTGTATCCCCCTCCCCATATCAATGTTGTAATAGCTTAGTTTACTTTTACGCATTTATAGGTTTCAAATATGCCATGATAGAGATTAGGGTTTGTATGCAATATCCAAAATCAAAACAAATAGCTTGACTAAACACAAGACAAAAAGCATGAAAATGACAACACAATGCACACAAGCACCCCTAGGGTTTCATCCACTTGTTGCCTTTAAAATGGACATGGTATGCATGTTGAGTATCTTGGTAAAACAAAAACAAAACAAAAGATCATAGTCCCTCGATGACGCTATCTTGGTTGCCTATACAAAATGATCTAGTCCCTCAAACAAAAAACTTGCTAAGATACTTAGCACTATTGCTATCATGGTCAATACTATGAACCGCGCCTGTCCCGTTTAACATCCAAATACAAGGTTGTTTACCAAATGCAATGGTAAAACAACACTGTCAAAAAGGTTAAAAATGTGTAGGAAATATCTTTGAGTAAATAGGGTAGATACTCTTAGTTACTTGAACAAAACTTGCAAACATCCTTGCTATTTTCAAACACACATCACAACATAAATTTCAAAACATTTCCCAAAGCAAACTTTCAAACATTGAAACATCTTTTTAAAAGACAAACACCTTTGTATACATTCAAACAAGAATCATTACAAAAGTTTCCTAGACAAAAGGCTTCTTTTCAAAATACTTTCAAAACCGCACAAAGCATAATTTCAAACAATTGGAAAAGCAAAGCAAGTGATCTAAACAAGTAACTAAGAGCCCATGGAAAACCATGGATTAAAAGGGTGCTAGCACCTTCCCTTTTCATAATCTACCCCCAAAACCCAAGAAAACATCTCAAAGGTCTTTCCTGTGCTTTTGACCTTTCCTTTGGATAAAATAAAAAGTCGGTGGTGACTCTTACTAAACCGAAACATTTGTGAACACAAACGCAAAACCTCAAGTCAGTTCTCCCACCGTATCACAGAACTGGTGACTCTGCTGGGGACTATCTCTAAAAGTGGGGTTACCTTAGGGTTTAGATCACCTTTGCATGCTTACCTTGTTTGATTTGTTTTCTTTACACTTGGTTCTATTGTTTGGGTTTGAAATCCTCTACCCGGATTTAGGAAACATTCATAGGTAAATAGCAATACATTGTGGAAACTGTGCGGGGTATACCGACATGGTTGAAGCAATATATATATTAGTGCGGCATATTTGTCGGTACCGGTAGCCTTTGAGTCAATCAAAGAGAATACGGGGCCGCTGAGTGATGTCATGAAGCACTAATGGACTTTTAGAACCTTTACTTGACCATCTTGGCCTTTTTTAGGGGTAGTGAGATGACCGGCTTTGGTGCAGTCCGAAGTTGGTAGATACTCGATACTACACTCATTGAGAGTTGTTTTCTTGGAATATTTCGGTCGCCAGTAAAGTGGCTAAATTGAAACAATGAACACAGAAAATAATCCAGTGATATTGAGCTCCTTAGAACCCGATTACTATTTATAGGACAGGATGAGCCAACTAAACTTCAAGAGGGTAATTACCCATGAAAACCCATGCAAACCTGAAACTAGGAACTTGTGTGATTTGCTTGTACATATACTTGTGCATACATCATGAACATCATGAAGCATCATATGCATCCACTAACCATTTCAAGGGTTTGGATTTTCATCTTTGTTCCTCTTTTGTAGGTTATGGAATCACTTCGCAAGAAAACAATCCAGGTCAACCTTGTGAGAATTCCTCCTCAACTCAAGGAGCTTGCTTCCAAGATTCCAGAGAATTCTCCCTTCACTAAAAGACATGGTAGACTTCTCAACTTGGTCAACTCCAACATAGAGGAAGACATGGTGAAAGTTCTCTTCCAGTTCTTTGACCCCCTACACCACTGCTTCACATTTCCTGATTACCAGTTAGTACCTACTTTGGAGGAATTTTCTCAACTCCTGAGGATTCCTATTCTCCATCAACTACCCTACAACAGTATGGAAAGAGAGCCAAAGCCTGAAGATGTTGCTCAAGCCTTACACTTGCAACCATCTGATATCAAAGGTCATTGGGAAACCAGAAGTGGTGTCAAGGGTTTCTTGGCAAAGTTTCTGTTTGAGAAAGATCAAGAATGCTGGAATTCGTTGGATTTACAAGCTTTTGAGGAGATCATGGCTCTTCTCATCTATGGGTTAGTCTTGTTCCCAAATCCTGATCAGCTTATAAATTTGAATGCCGTCAAGATTTTCATATCTCGGAATCCTGTACCTACATTGCTTGGGGACATCCTACACTCATTTCACACACAGACAATGAGGAAAAGAGGTGTTCTCATGTGCTGTACTCATCTTCTAGCAAGGTGGTTTATTTCTCACCTTCCCCAGTCAGTCTTGAAGAATGAGCTAGGCTTGAGGTGGTCACAACGGTTGATGACTCTTACACATTCTGATGTTCATTGGTGTTCTCGGTCCAGAGAAAATGTCATCATCATTGATCGTTATGGGGAATTCCCTAATGTCCCTCTAATTGGCATTAGGGGAGGCATTAACTACAACCCCTGCTTGGCTCTGAGACAATTTGGGTATGCCCGAAGGGATGACCCTCATGACATGCTGATTCCAGACTTGGTTTTTGACTTTTACAATGACGCTCAAGGACTTCGACAAAGGTTTATTCGAGCTTAGAGGATGCCCAACAAGGTGGACAGTAAGACACTGGGACACACGAATTCCATCCCCCTTGAGCCTTACCTCAAGTGGGTACGAACCCGCGCCCAGAGTCTTATGATGCCTTACCCCCACATTCTCCCTGTGATCAAAGAGCCTGTTATGGAAGGAGAGGTTCCATACACCCTCCTACATCCTGACATGCCAACATCATTGGAAGATTTACAAAGGAGTTGGATACAGCTCAAGGGAGAACGCGATACGTTTGAAGCCCAATTCTACGCCAGTGAGAAGAAGGTTTTAGAACTTACTCGTCAACTTCGCGAAGAGCAGACTCTCAACACCTACATTGCGCCGAAGAGGATGCGCAACGTCTTTTTACATTAGAATTTTGTATTATTTTTGCCCATGGGGAATTTATGTACTAACAAATTCTATCTTTATTAATATGACGTGTGTTCTTTTTGTTTGCAACAAATTTGAATTTCTGAATCCTTGAATGCATTACATGAATACATTTCATTCATCATATGCATAAACAGGTCTTCACACCAGGTTTCCTTATCTCTCTGCTGTTTATTTCAGCAAGATGGATATAGAGCAGACGATCAAAGACTTACAAGCGCATAATTCACAGTTCCAACAACTCCTCATGACCTTGGCAAAGGGTCAGGAGGATCTTAAAGCACTGTTAGATAAGGAAAAGGAGAAAAAGAAAAAGAAAAGAGTTAGTGTGGCTACTTTGGGTAGAAGATTTGAAGGTCAAGCTAGAAGGGTCCTGGATTTCCCCTCAACATCTGATGAAGGGGTAGGTAAAGGAAAGGGAGCTGCAGTACCATCTGAGTCTGAGGCTGAAGAAGAAGAAGAAGAGGATGAAGACTATTCTGAACAGCAGTGCCCTCCTGCAGATGAGAAGTATAAGAATCTGGAGGAACGTCTGGCAGCTATGGAGGTACAAAGGGTGCATGGGCTGGATTTCGAAGAGTTAGAGTTGGTTTCTGGGATTGTCATTTCCCCCAAGTTTAAAGTTCCTCTGTTTTCTAAATACGATGGGGTGTCTTGCCCAAAGATGCACCTACGGTCTTACGTCAGAAAAATTCAACTTCATTCTTCTGACAAAGACCTGTGGGTCCACTTTTTTCAGGATAGTTTGTCGGGTACGCAATTGGATTGGTTCTACCAGCTTGAGAGGTCTGATGTGCACAGTTGGGAGGATTTGGTTGCTGCCTTCTACATACAATATCAATATAATACGGACTTAGCACCTACTCGTACTCAATTACAGAGTATGGGTATGGTCTCTAATGAAGGTTTTAAGGAGTATGCCCATAAATGGAGGGACTTGGCTGGAAGGGTTCAGCCACCATTGTCTGAAAGAGAGCTTGTTGATATGTTTTTGGGGACTCTGTCAGGTCCATTTTTTAATCACCTGATAGGAAGTTTGTCTGCGGGATTCACCGAGTTGATTCTGACCAGTGAAAGAGTTGAATCTGGCATCAAGAGCGGTAAAATTCAAAAAGATACATCTACTTCCGCTGCCGTCAAAAAGTCTTTTCCAGCAAAGAAGGATGTCTCAGCTATTTACTCCCAAAGAGGTCAGGGAAGGGTTGAGCGCCGGCCAGCGGTGGGTGCCGTAATGATTCAGAAGTCCACATCTGATCAGCCCAGAAACAATCAACCTAGAACCAACCAATAAAGGGTGGAAAGACCGCAACGGCAATATACCCGGATAAACATGACGCCTGCACAAGTTCTACCCCATCTCTTGAAGTTAAACCTTACAACCTTGAAAGAGGCACCGAAGAACCCGAATACAACTTCTCCTTTTTACCATGCCAATGCCAAGTGTGCTTATCATTCAGATAGCATATGGCATGACACCAATAATTGTTGGGCCCTCAAGAATAAGATCCAGGATTTAATAGACGCTAAGAAGGTGGAATTCGACGCCCCTGAAAAACCTAATGTGATCTCTGCCCCAATGCCAAAACATGGTCATAATGTCCATACTGTTGAAGAAGATCTTTATGTTGCTACTATTGATGACTTAATGACTCCATTACCAATAACCAAGATGAATCTGTTGAAATCCGGGATTTTCCCGGGCTGTGAAAAAGATTGCTACCTTTATTCGTCCTTACAATTCGACTGTCCGTTGTTGAAATTAGGCATCCAACGCCTAATGGATAATCAAGAATTCCTCTTTGAGAAAACTCCTGTTACTCTGACTCCTGTCAAAGATGTTGCTATAATTACCATTTCCGCCAATCTTTCCAAGGTCTCCAAAAGACCTGTTAAGATTACATCCGATCCAAAGATTGTACCTCTGAAGATAACTATGCCGCGGCCTATCCCATACAAGTCCAACAAATGAATACCGTGGAATTATAGAGGAGAGATCTTCTACCACGGTGTTAAGCAGATTGAATCAGTTGAAGAAAGTTCCGATGAAGAGACTCCTGACATAGGAAATATTGCTGGGACAAGTAAAATCACCCGCATCGGAAGAATTTTCTCTCCGGAGATTGCTCCTCCAAGGGCAATCTTTGGACCCTCAAGTGCTCCTAAGGTTTCTCCTGTGCCGGTCAACATATCTGTGCGAACCCCAGTGATTGAAGAAATTGTTACTCCCGTAGTTGTACCCTCTACTATTACTGCTGATAAAGGAAAAGGGATCCAAGAAGCGCCCGTCAGGACGAGGGCTCAGCCTTTGGTCATCCCCGAGACCACTCAAAAGCAAATGGAGGATATCTTAAAAATAATTAAGAAAAGCGACTATAATGTCGTAGAACAACTGGGGCAAACCCCTTCAAAAGTTTCTATGCTGGCCCTGTTGCTCTGTTCCGAAGCCCATGCCAAAGCTTTGATCAAATTCTTTAAGATGGCCCACGTGCCTCGGGAAACCTCCGCGGACCAGTTCCAGGAGTGTGTAGTTAGCCTAACAGCCGACAACGGTCTTGGCTTCTCCGATGCCGATTTAACATCTAAGGGGAGAAAGCATAATGACGCGCTGCATGTCTCAGTGGAATGCAGAGGGACTACTTTAGCTCACGTTCTAGTTGATACCGGGTCGTCTTTAAATGTCTTGCCGAAGAAATCATTGGACAGATTGGAATGTGAAGGTTTGACCCTGAAGCCCAGCAATATCATTGTCAGAGCCTTTGACAGTTCTAAAAGGATGGTCCACGGGGAGGTGGACATCCCAATTAAAGTGGGAACGAAAACTTTCAACTCCACATTTTATGTGATGGACATCCGTCCCTCCTACTCTTACTTGTTAGGAAGACCCTGGATCATCAATGCTGGGGCCGTCACTTCTTCTTTGCACCAAATGCTCAAATACCCAGTCCAGGGGAAAATTATAACAGTTCATGGCAAGGAGGAGTATATGATAAGCCATCTTAATTCTTTCCGCTATGTGGAGTTAGAGGGCGAATTCATAGAAACCCCTTTCTAACACTTTGAAGAGGTTTCTCCTGAAGTGGCGACTACCAAGACAATGACTTCTGTACCTGCAGTTACCAAACCTGTGTCCCGGATGTCATCCCTTAAAGACGCGAAGGCTGTGATCGAGGAAGGAGGAAGCACAGTATGAGGTCAGCTACCTGATTTTCCTTTCAAGACAAATAAGTTCGGCTTGGGTTTCACTGCTTCTGCTCAAAAGGTTGTGCGTCGCTCCCGGGCTGGAGGGCCACCATTAAAGATCACTCATCATGGAGTTCATGCTTTGGAGGATGGTGAAGATGAGAGCAACTTTGAAGACTTGATTTTCCTGACTATTGAAGGGGGACTAAACAACTGGGAGGCAAAGGACTTTGTTCCCATTACTTTCATAAATCAGTAATTTATCTTTCAAACATTTATGTTGGTCTGTAATAATTCTTGAACAATTCGTACACTTTTTTCCTTATGTCTTACCCGAGACATATAAGTCCATTTGTAAGGGCTTGATTTTTCATCTTCATATGCCATTTTTAATGAATCATGGACGTTTTCACATATAAACTTTTGTGTTCATTTTCTTTCTTTTTACATTTTATTTGTTTAAAGGTGGCTATCCCTTACACACACCCACACTCACAAATACAGGTACCCTTCCATTCCGGATTCCATGGGTAACAATTCTGATACGACCTTCAGTGACTCTGAAGATCTGGTCAATCATGCCGAGTACGAAGGTGATGAAGACTGTGAGGTTCCGGGAGAGTTGGCTAGACTTCTACAACAGGAAGAAAGGGCTATTCTACCTCACGAGGAGTTGTTAGAGACTATCAACTTGGGAACAGAGGAAGACAGAAAAGAAATAAGAGTGGGTGCCAACCTGGAGCCAAGTGTCAAGGAGCGCTTAGTTCAGCTGTTGAATGAATATGTTGAGATCTTTGCCTGGTCCTATGAAGACAAGCCGGGACTTGATACAGATATTGTGGTTCACCGTCTCCCTACAAGAGAAGACTGTCCACCGATTAAACAGAAAGTTCGCCGAATGAGGTCCGATATGTCTGAAAAGATCAAAGCTGAAGTGATGAAGCAGTTCAATGTTCGGTTTCTTGCTGTTACTTCCTATCCACAATGGGTTTCTAACATTGTGCCCGTGCCTAAGAAGGACGACAAAGTGAGAGTATGCATGGATTACAGATACTTAAACAGGGCTAGCCCTAAAGATGACTTTCCGCTATCGCACATTGACATCTTGGTTGACAATATAGCTCAGCACAAGGTTTTTTCTTTCATGGATGGATTTTCAGGGTACAACCAGATCAAAATGGCCCCTGAAGACATGGAGAAAACTACTTTTGTTACACAGTGGGGTACCTTCTGCTATAAAGTGATGCCATTCGGATTGAAGAATGTCGGGGCAACCTATCAACGCACCATGGTGTCTTTGTTTCATGATATGATACATCATGAGATTGAAGTCTACGTAGACGACATGATAGCCCGTTCACAGACAGAAGAAGAACACCTCGACCACTTGCAAAAGCTGTTTGTTAGGCTGAAGGAGTACAAGCTCAGACTGAACCCTAACAAGTGCACTTTCGGAGTCAGGTCCGATAAACTTTTGGGTTTCATCGTCAGTAACAAAGGCATCAAGGTTGATCCTACCAAAGTCAAAGATATATAAGAAATGCCTGCCCCTTGCACTGAGAAGGAGGTCATAGGTTTCTTGGGATGCCTAAACTACATTGCAAGGTTCATTTCTCACCTAACATCTACCTGTGAACCAATCTTCAAGCTGTTGAAGAAAGATCAGGTGGTTAAATGGAATGATGACTGTCAAGTTGCTTTCGATAAAATCAAGGAGTATTTGCTAGAACCTCCTATCTTGATGCCACCCGTCGAAGGAAGGCCGTTAATCATGTATCTGACTGTTCTGGAGAATTAAATGGGGTGTGTACTGGGCCAACATGACGAGTCTAGCCCAAAAGAGCATGCCATTTATTACCTTAGCAAAAGGTTTACTGACTGTGAGACTCGCTACTCACTGCTCGAGAAAACTTGCTGCGCTTTGGTATGGGCTGCTCGCTGGCTAAGGCAGTATATGTTGACACATACCACTTTACTGATCTCTAAGATGGAACCGATCAAATACATCATCGAGAAGCCCGCTCTATCCGGAAGAATCGCTAGATGGCAGATGATCCTCACCGAATATGATATACAGTACACGACCCAAAAAGCTATAAAGGGGAGTGTGCTAGCCGATCATCTGGCCCATCAAGCTGTCGAAGATTACCAATCCATGAGGTTCGACTTCCCCGAT
Source organism: Vicia faba (assembly GCA_948472305.1). NCBI lineage: Eukaryota > Viridiplantae > Streptophyta > Magnoliopsida > Fabales > Fabaceae > Vicia > Vicia faba. Next base: position 1,009,856,668 of record OX451735.1, read on the forward strand.
GAGGATATCATGACTTTGAGCAACATTGAAGAAAACAGACCGTATGACGGACCTGAACAAGGATCCCGATGGACTCTGTACTTTGATGGTGCCTCCAACGCACTTGGAAATGGTATCGGCACGGTACTTATCTCTCCAGAAGGTTGCCATACACCTTTCACTTCCAGACTCTGCTTCAGCTGCACCAATAACATGGTCGAGTATGAAGCTTGTATCTTTGGTCTCAAGGCCGCTATTGACTTGGGAATCAAATCTTTGATTGTGTTTGGGGACTCAGCTTTGGTTATCAGTCAAATCAAAGGAGAGTGGGATACTAAACATCCAAACCTCATCCCTTACAAAGAACATGTCTTAACATTGCTACCTTATTTCGAGCAGATCACCTTCGAGCACTTCCCGCAAGAAGAGAATCAGCTAGCAGATGCACTAGCTACAATGTCCTCCATGTCTAAACTTAACTGGGATAATGAGGCTCCCCAAATCACCATTGAACGGATGGACGAACCTGCACATTGTCACGATATTAATACCGAAGAAATAGTGGACCGACCTTGGTTTCATGACGTCAAAAGGTATCTCGAGACTCGAGAATATCCTGAAGGAGCTTTAGTCAACGACAAAAAGTTCTCGAGGAGATTCTCTGCCAAGTTCTTCCTGAGCAATGGTATCCTATACAAGTGCAATCATGATTGCATTCTGCTTCGTTGTGTGGACAAGGTTGAAGCTGAGCAGATCATGACTGGACTGCACAATGGTACATTTGGCACACACTCGAGCGGTCATACGATGGCTAAGAAGATTCTACGGGCAAGCTATTACTGGTCTACCATGGAAGCTGACTGTCATCAACATTCCCGTACTTGTCACAAATGTCAAGTCTATGCTGACAAGGTACACATACCTCCAGTTCCTCTCAATGTCTTAACAGCTCCTTGGTTGTTCGCGATGTGGGGAATCGACATGATTGGAGAGATCAAGCCTACAACATCCAATGAACACCGTTTCATTCTGGTGGCTACTGATTACTTTACTAAGTGGGTCGAAGCAGCTTCCTTCGCCTCCATTACAAAGAATGTGGTTGCCCACTTTATCAAGCAAAACCTCATTTGCCGGTATGGTATCCCCGACAGGATCATCACGGACAACGGTACAAATTTGAACAATACTATCATCACCGCTCTGTGCGAGCAGTTCAAGATTCAACATCACAATTCATCTCCCTATCGGCCTAAGATGAACGGTGCTGTCGAAGCTGCGAACAAAAATATCAAGAAGATCATTCAAAAGATGACAATCACCTACAAGGACTGGCATGAGATGTTACCGTTTGCTCTGCACGGGTACCGTACCACGGCACGTACATGACCTGGGGTAACACCCTTTTCTTTGGTATACGGCATCGAAGTTGTTTTACCTATCGAGGTTCAGATTCCCTCCTTGAGAATCATGAAAGATGCTGGTTTGAGTGAAGACAATTGGATTCAGACCCGACTTGATCATCTTAACTTGATTGATGAAAAGCGACTTACTACTGTTTGCCATGGCCAGACATATCAAAAACGAATAATCAAGGCTTTCAACAAGAAAGTCAGACACCAGGTATATCAAGTCGGGGATCTTGTAATCAAGCGGATCATCTTGCCGCAAAGTGATCCCAGGGGCAAATGGACTCCTACTTACGAAGGACCATTTGTGATCAAAAACATTTTTTCTGGTGGGGCAATGATTTTGACCACCATGGATGGCGATGACCTGCCGCACCCTGCGAATGCAGACATAGTCAAAAGATACTACGCATAAACAACCCAACGAGTTGAAAATCCGAAAGGGCAACTTGGGAAAAAATGGGCATCCTGGTGAATCGAAAACCCGAAAGGGCGGTTCAGGAAAAAATTAGGGATAAACAAAAAAATCTGTACACCCGGCAAGTTGAAAACCTGAAAGGGAAACTTGGGAAAAAAGGGTTTCCCAGTGGACTGAAAACCCGAAAGGGCGGTCCAGGAAAAAGTTAGGGAATTAGAGCGTATAACTATGTCTCGTCGGATCACTTTAAGGACAATCTCTTCACAGACAAGCTCCTGGATTCTGATCAATCTAGTCATCTTCAGACGAAGCAGCGAATGGACAAGATATTCAGAGTTACGAAGGCTATAGCAGAATGGGAACCCCATGGAATTTTTACACATAGTCACCTTTCTTTGTATAAATTTTTCTCATTTTTTATGAAAACATTCTCTTACTAGGATGTCTGTCTCCTTTGTACAAAATACTTACACAAAGTTAATACAAAGATACTTCAAAGTGCAGAAAACTATTTGCCTTTTCTTCTTTTTTTACACTTGTGTTTTATTTGAAAACGTCCAATGATTTATTAATGAGCATATGCATTTGAATATAATCACTGTTTACAAATAAATGAAATGTGGAAGAATAATTACTGACAGGTTGAAAGTATAGGAAGACGTCTTTAGGCTATTCCGGGAGAAATCCCCTGCAGTGTATCATCTAGATCCCCCAGCGGAGCTAAAACCTTAAAATACATATCCCCAGCGGAGCTAAATTTCAAATCCCTTAATCCCCATCAAAGTTAAAACTTCAAACTCCCAATCCTCAGTGGAGAAAAACTTTGAACTACAGACCCCCAGCGGATATGAAACCTTCTTCCCCAACGGAGTCAAATTTCCAACTACCAATCTGCAGCGGAAACCACTCAGTTTCCCCTAGATTCCCCAACAAGTTGTCTTAAAGTCTGAGAATCAACCAAATGACAGTTAACTTTTTGTCCCCAACCTCCGGATAATTCCCCAGTAAATTGGCATACAACCCAAGCTCTTGAACTTTTTCTAAACAGGAATAAGCTCTTCCCCCAGAGTCCTGATCTCTCCAGAAGAGTAGCTACTCTCCAGTAGTATAGCTATTCCCCACAGAGTTCTTCATCCCCAATAGAATGAAGATTCTCATTCTTAACTCTCCAGTTTGAAGTTCCCAGGGATTTATTTTCCCTAGCAGATTGAGGGTTCTCAGTCTGGATTCCCCAGTGAAGTTGCCAGAGTCTTCATCACTCCCCAACTTGAGTTTATCAGAATTTTTAATCCCCTGCAGATCGAAGATTCTCACTCTCGCTTCTCCAGTGAAGTCCCCAAGGTTTCAACTTCCCCAGAAAAGTGAAGATTCTCATTCTTAAATCTCCACAGAAGCCATCAAAGTCTTCCTTATTCTCCAGCAGATCAAGGTTTTCTTTCATCTAATCCCCAGTAGAGATTCATCAGAGTTTCCCTATTTCCTCATCCGGGTAAGGATTCCCATCGATGTATTCCCCAGCTACAGTCGTCAAAGATCTCTGGATTCCCCAAACAGGTTTCTCAAAGTAGACTTGAAGGATCCCTGTCACCAGGAAAGTCATGAAGGGTTCTCACATCCCTACAGAAGTTGTCAAAGTTCTTGTTAATCCCCACAAGTTGCCAAGGATTTTCTATCCCCAACAGTGGTCCAAGGATTTCTCATCTTCAGCAATCAAAGATTTTGAATATCCAGCAGCGGTCATGGATTTAGTTTCCCCGACAGCAGTCAAGGATATTTATTATCCCCAGCTGTCAAGGACTTATTCTCCTCAGCAAGACAGCTAATCAGCTTACATGCGCATAAATTACATTCATATGTCATAAACATTGATAAAACACATTTTATTGCATCATACGTGTCATGCAACATAACTTTGTGTTTCAGCTAACATTTTGCCCTTTTCAGGATAAGATTAAAAGTTACCTTTAACGAATATTCGAAGATTTGAGACAATACGGATACACTCCAGGCACGGAAGTCATTCTGTTACTCATTCAAATCTCTTATTCAGATACAGTATGGATACACCCCAAACACGGAGGTCATTCTATTACTCATTCGGAATTCAAAGTCAAGATACAATACGTATACGCACCAGACAAGGATGCCATTCTGTCACTCATTCAGACGTCAGCAATCAGATACATATTAGATATGCTCCAGACACGGAAGCCATTCTATTTCTCATTCAGATTCAACTATCAACTTCAAGATCAGATACACTCCAGACATGGAAGTCATTCTGTCACTTGTCCAGATCCCAGTTACAATACGAATACACTCCAGACACGGAAGTCATTATGCTACTCATAAAGATCTCAACTTCAGATACAGTCCAGATATGCTCTAGACACGGTAGCCATTTTATCACTCATTCAAACATTTCCCCAGCCCAGAGATGCTCCACACATGGATTTCCTTCTGTCGCTTATTCAGATTTCAGATTCAGATACAATATAGATATACTCCAGACATGGCAGTCATTCTGATATTCATTCAAGAATCAAATACAGTTACAACTCGGATACGCTCCAGACATGGACGCCATTCCATTGCTCATACAAATTCAATCTCCAGATACAACTCAGATACGTTCCAGATAAGGATACCATTCTGATGTTTATTCTCCTGATTTTCAACAAACAGTCTTGGATGGAATCTCTAAGCCCATCTCCAGCAAGATTCTACCATCTCCAAATGGCATCTTTAAGCCCATTTCCTCAGCTACATTTTTGACAAGTGCAAATTTACGGGCACTCTAATGTCCAATCATCTTTTACCTTCGAGTCACGAAAGGCAAACTCGCCAATCTAACTCTTCAGGTTCAAGAAGATTGAACAGGGGCAGCTGTTGTACCCCAAAATTTTCCCTCTCATTTTATCAAGATTTCCCCTCACAAGACTCCTTGCACTCCAGACAGGATTAAGATTTGCCCTACTCAAGACATCTCCTTGCACTGATGACCTGAAATTAGGGTTTGAGTTTGCACAAGGATTTTTGGACTTCCAATGCTCAAAGTGACTTTCATACTTCATTTTGGACCTATAAGATTGTTCATACCAAGTTTCAAGCCTTGAATCAAATCTTTGCCCAATCAATTGGACAGTTGACCTAGAAATCAATTGTATTGGGGAAAAAGTCAAATGTGGCCAATTTACAGTCAAACCTCATGATTTTTGATCCACATCAACATTATAGGCTCATATGAATCATTTGATCAAGTTTGAACCACAACTCTTTAAGAAATTTGATCAGATCATCAAAAGGGCAAAATGGTCATTTTTAGGGTTTTGACTGTAGAAGGGAAATTTCTGACTTTTAACCTAGCCAATGGCAAATTGGGTTCAATCATGGATTCAAGGACTTAATGGCATCATCTTGACCTATTCACAAGGTTCAAAAGATCTCAATTGCATTGAATTGACAGATGAATTTTCCAGTCAACTGATCAAAAATCAACTGTACACTGAAAAGTCAAACTTTGACTTTTTGGTCAAAATCAAGTGCCAAGGGTCATTTTTCATCAAGATGTGTCAAAACATGAAACTTGTTCATCAAGAAACCTAATTTTGCAAATTAGGGTTTAAGATTGAAAAATTTCATAACTTAGAAATTTTCTAAGTTATGAAATTTTCTTATTTTTTCCTAACTTTGCCCAACATTTTCACCATGATGGAATTAGATTCAAACAAAACTTCCAACATGAAAGTTGTAGTCCTACAAAAAATATAAAACTTTGAATCACAAAGTTTTCCCAAAGAATGCTTGGATCTCATGTTATGATTTTTGGAATTAGGGTCCATGAAACTTTTAACTTAGTGAAATTTTGCCCTAATTTAGGCAGGATTTTGACCTATCTTCATGGCAACTTTTCACATAGTTCCACTTGGAATTTCAAAATGAATTTCAAATATGGATTGTGGAGAATGTAACAAGCTTTCCAAAATGTCCAATAACTCTCCAAGATAATTTGTGGTTAGGGAGAATAGAAGGTTTGAATTTGGGAAATTATCACTTTGATCCATGGCATTTTCATGTTGACACAAGTTGCAAAATCTGTCCAACTTTGCTTGTACTTGAATACAGGCCCTTAAACCCTTCCACACTCAAGAATTAAATGCAAACTCAATGGATTAATGCATTATTCTGATCAATGGGAGATTATACAAAGGATTAATCCAAAAATGGCAAAAAGTTAACAATGCCATTTTGATAAAGTTCACTTTATGCATATTTGTTTCTCTTGAGCATTGCACCCTTTCTTTGGCAGCAAACAAAGTCCATAAACTAAGGCAAAGGTACAACAACTTTGTGCATGCTTGAAGCTAGCCTGTACAGGCCTGCCCTTGGTCACTTCACACTTTTCTTAAAAAACAAGTCAACTTGCCAAAATCACATAACTCTTGTATCCGTTATAACCAAGCTTGGCAACCATTCCAAACAAGTTTGGCATTTTGCCTTGAGCCAGAAACACGAGCTATCCAGTCCTTAAACACCCTTGAACATCAAAACACCAAAAACTTGCAAAACAGGGCAGCTTCTGCAGTTGCACCTCCATCTCACAAACCTCTCGTCCGTTTTGTCCCAAACCTCTTCTAACACACTCCATACAACCCATATAAGCTCTCCCAACCATTGGCCAGTGACTGTAACTCCATTTACAAGCTTCACCATTTTTAAATTTTGCTTGTGCAGGTTGACTTCTACAGGCTTATTCAAGCAAACTCAAAGCAAACTAAGCATTGGAGAAGGTCAAAGGAAGTTCAAGCAAGCTCCCAAGCATCTTAGGCCTCATTGAAAACCTCCACATTATCATACTCGAGTTCATTTGAAGCAGGTATTTTCCAACTTTCTATCTCTCTATTTAGGAATCATTAGGCTTAGGTTTGTGAATAAAAAATGTAGTACTCATTGCCCTTAAGCTGTACATATGCATATATTTCATTTAAGTTAACTGTGTTGAGAGAATTTGATTGATGAACTTTCTGAAAAAGTTAGGTTAGAAATTAGGGCCAGAGAAATTCTCTCTGGTCTTTGAGAGTTAGATTAAGTTCTTTACATGGTTGAAATCGTGTTGGAAAATGCTATAACTTTTGTGTTGTGAGTTTTTGCTTTAGAGCACGTATGCAGGAGTTAGCCATTTGTACAGGAGGCGTGCGTTTTTTTGAACAGAGGTTGAAGATGAAGGCCAGCTGGGCTGGGCCTGGCTATTTCTCACTTTTTGCACCCCTGATTTGCTTCTCACACCCCCTTGGCCCATTTAATCTATTTTTGTATATTTTTCATTTCTTTTTTAATTTCTGACTTTATTTTATTTTTCTAAACTTTAAAAATTACCAAAAATATTTTATTTAATTTTCACATTTTATTTTATTATTTTTATCATTTTTTGGACATAGAAACAATTATTAAATAATATATACATTTATTTTCTTAATAAAAAAACTTGTAAATACCACAATAAAAATTATTATATTTTTATTTTTTATTATTTATATACTTAAATAATATTTTTCTAACATATTTTTATTTCTTGACATTTGTATATATTTTTATTTTATTGTAGATAAATAAATAAACATTTGTATATATACTTAAATATATATATATATATATATATATATATATATATATATATATATATATATATATATATATATATATATATATATATATATATATATATATATATATATATATATATATATATATATATATATATATATATATATATATATATATATATATATATATATATATATATATATATATATACTTTCTTAAAACAAATTAGGGTTTCCACCCTTAATAAAAATAATATTTTTTCTTATTTTTGATACATATTTTATTTTTACATACATTAAAATAATACAAAAAAACATTTTTTTTGCATATATTGCATATTTATTTAATTGTCCATTTAAATATTTGCTTATTTATTATTTGAACAAAGAATTCAATTTGGTTGTATGCAATATCCAAAATCAAAACAAATAGCTTGACTAAGCACAAGACAAAAAGCATGAAAATGACAACACAATGCACACAAGCACCCCTAGGGTTTCATCCACTTGTTGCCTTTAAAATGGACATGGTATGCATGTTGAGTATCTTGGTAAAACAAAAACAAAACAAAAGATCATAGTCCCTCGATGACGCTATCTTGGTTGCCTATACAAAATGATCTAGTCCCTCAAACAAAAAACCTGCTAAGATACTTAGCACTATTGCTATCATGGTCAATACGATGACCCGCGCCTGTCCCGTTTAACATCCAAATACAAGGTTGTTTACCAAATGCAATGGTGAAACAACACTGTCAAAAGGGTTAAAAATGTGTAGGAAAGATCTTTGAGTAAATAGGGTAGATACTCTTAGTTACTTGAACAAAACTTGCAAACATCCTTGCTATTTTCAAACACACATCACAACATAAATTTCAAAACATTTCCCAAAACAAACTTTCAAACATTGAAACATCTTTTTAAAAGACAAACACCTTTGTATACATTCAAACAAGAATCATTACAAAAGTTGCCTAGACAAAAGGCCTCTTTTCAAAATACTTTCAAAACCATACAAAGCACAATTTCAAACAATTGGAAAAGCAAAGCAAGTGATCTAAACAAGTAACTAAGAGCCCATGGAACACCATGGATGAAAAGGGTGCTAGCACCTTCCCTTTTCATAATCTACCCCCAGAACCCAAGAAAACATCTCAAAGTTCTTTCTTGTGCTTTTTGACCTTTCCTTTGGATAAAATAAAAATTCGGTGGTGACTCTTCCTAAACCGAAACATTTGCGAACACAAAAGCAAAACCTCAAGTCAGTTCTCCCACCATATCACAGAATTGGCGACTCTGCTGGTGTGATCGGTGGGAACAAGAACTGACTGTTTTTGGAATGTTGGTTCGCGTTTGCGTTTGTTTTTTCAAAGTGTCACGGTAAGCAAGAGTCGCCACCGTCTTTTATTTTATCCAACAAGGGAAAGGACAAAAGCACAAAATAATTCCTTTTCGAGATGTTTCTCGGGTTCGGGAGGTAGATTATAGAAAGGGAAGGTGTTAGCACCCTTTCTATCTGTGGTTATCCACGGGCTCTTAGGTACTTGCTCACTATGTTTTCAAAAGGTTTGCTTTTCTTTGTGATTGTGGGTTTTGAAAAGAATTTTGTTTTTGAAGAAAGTGTAAGTGCGAAAAGTTTTTGTTTTCTTTTTAAAAGAGAGCAAGTACTTAAGAACCTCTACCTACTCAAAAAGGAATTTAATTGTGCAAATGTCCTTTAGACAGTACTATCCTACTATTGAGAAGTAGGTAGCACCGTCATTGGAGTTTTCGGGTCAATTCAATTTTAGGGACGTATGGTCACTAAAGCAACGTTAGGACGCTTTAGTGGTAATCCTAATGTCTTAGATCATTTTTATCGAGGCAACCATTTCGAGGTAACTTATGATCTTGGGACAAAAGGACGACCTCTAAAACATCCTATACTTAATGACCACATTCGAGGCAACCAAATGAGGTGTACCCTAGGAGTGGCATGTGCGAGTGTGTCAATTTTTCAGTTTATGTTATCTTTGTACACGTTATGGTGAGCTGTGGTTGATTTTAAATTAAGATAGATCTTGCCATGCAATCCTAGTTAGCATACATCTAAACAGTTAATATATGTACAGGAATTTAAAGTGCGAGAATTGTAAATCCTACGCTATTACAAGGCTTCGAGGAGGGGGATTATTTACATGTCCAAAATTGGGGGAATAAAGCAGTAAAGCGTAAAAGGTATCATCTATTACAAACCAGTAGGCAATTACAATAAAATAAACACGCGCAAATCTGGAAATAAACTTTAAAAAATTCTAAGAATAAAATCTTTTTGTTATTTTAGTTTATTTTGTGAAAAAAGACCTAAATCTATTTAATCTTAGTTTTTTTGGAAAAATGTTAAGATAATTAAAGGTTAATTAACAAAGTTAATTTAATAGAAAAAGAACTAGCCTAATGTTTTTGTGGTTTTTTTGATTTTAATGTTAATTTAAATGATAAGGTCAGTAAAGAAATAACGGAAACAAAAAATAAAAATATAAAGGGGATCCTTCGATCCAGGGATAAAAAATAGGAAACTTCGATCCATATGAGGTGACTTTCGATTGGGCCAGACAGTAAGGCGTGAGTGGCCTTCGATCCAGGGAATAGGATTGCCCTTCGATCATGGAGGTCATGGCTTTAGATCCAGGGATGAGATGCCTCTTTCGATCCAGCATGCTAATGGGTTCGATCCAGAGAAGGTGTCTCCTTCGATCTGGGCTGTTATACCTGAAAAAGTATGTGAGCGAAATAAAATGCAGGGCCTGGGTATTGAACCCCAGGCCCTTCGATCCTGCACTTGTTGGGGTCTCTTCAGGCTAAATCTGCAGCAAATGTTAGCACACGAAAAACATGACCTGGGTGCCAAACCCAGGCCCTTTGATCCTGTCCAGGATGGCAAATCGAAGGTAACAACAAGTAATGATGTGTTATGCAAAACCAAGGTTGGATAATTTACCCTCTCTTACCAGTAGATTGGACTTTTAATTTGGGTGCTTCCTGGATGTAGGAACCTTCGATCTGGGCACTTCCTGTATGTAGGCACTTTTGATTTGAGGGCTTCTGGGCGTGGGCACCTTCGATCTGAGGGACTGCTTTGGCTTGGAAAATTCTGGGCAGCGTCTCTCCAATGTTTTGTTCTCCTACAGATTTTTTGTGTGTGTATAATTTTCGTTCTATGATTTTCATCCCCCCCTGTAATGTGTATGTTGGCCCTGTATTTATAGGGGGTGAGAGTGCAGTAATGGCAGGAGACAGCCATTAAACAGGCCATTAAATGCCATGAGACAAGAAACGGACACATTAAAAGTTTTCCTCTTTTGAAACATTTGTGTCTCTTGAATGAACCTGTATGCTTTTGACTTGAGTGCCCTTTCGATGACGTCCTTCGAATGGGCTGATGGCACCCTTCGAATTCTCCCTTTCGAATGGGCTGATGGCACCCTTCGAATTCTCCCTTTCGAATGGGCTGATGACCTCCTTCGAATGCTTTTCGAAAGCTTCTTCAAATGGACCCTTTGAATGCCTCTTCGAATGGACCTTTTGGAATCCCAATCGAAGGACACTGTTATAATGCCAATCGAAATACTTGTCCATAATGCCAATCGAAAGGCTCCTTCATAATGCCAATCGAAATGCTTCTTCAGAGTGCCAATCGAAATGCTCCTTCAGAATGCCAATCGAAGTGCTCCTTCAGAATGCCAATCGAAATGCTTAAAGCACCACTCAAATTTTTTTTTCTTTTTACTTAGGCAAGGGTTTGTGATCAACCATGCAGGGGGAAGACTTTGGAAAACATGAGAGGGAAAATTTTGGGGTGCAACAATTGCCCCTGTTCAATTTTCTTAAACCTGAGGATATAGATTGGCTTTCGAGCCTTTCTTGATCCGAAGGTGGAAGATAATTGAACACTAGAGTGCCCAGAAATTTGCACTCGCATGGTGTATGTGGTCGGTGGGAACGAGAACTGACTGTTTTTTGAATGTTGGTTCGCGTTTGCGTTTGTTTTCGCAAAGTGTCGCGGTAAGCAAGAGTCGCCACCATCTTTTATTTTATCCAACAAGGGAAAGGACAAAAGCACAGAAAAATTCCTTTTCGAGATATTTCTCGGGTTCGGGAGGTAGATTATAGAAAGGGAAGGCGTTAGCACCCTTTCTATCCGTGGTTATCCACGGGCTCTTAGGTACTTGCTCACTATGTTTTCAAAAGGTTTGCTTTTCGTTGTGATTGTGGGTTTTGAAAAGTTTTTATTTGAAACTTTGATATAACTCTTGTTTCTGTCCTCAAGAGTCTAATGAAGTGTTTTTGAAAACTTTGTTTGTAAAAGTGTAAGTGCGAAAAGTTTTTGTTTTGTTTTTAAAAGAGAGCAAGTACTTAAGAACCTCTACCTACTCAAAAAGGAATTTAATTGTGCAAATGTCCTTTAGACAGTGCTATCCCACTATTGAAGAATAGGTAGCATCGTCGTTGGAGTTTTCGGGTCAATTCGATTTTAGGGACGCGTGGTCACTAAAGCAACGTTAGGACGCTTTAGTGGTAATCCTAATGTCTTAGATCATTTTTATCGAGGCAACCATTTCGAGGCAACTTATGATCTTGGGACAAAAGGACGACCTCTAAAACATCCTATACTTAATGACCACATTTGAGGTAACCAAGTGAGGTGTACCCTAAGAGTGGCATGTGCAAGTGTGTCAATTTTCAGTTATGTTATTCTTGCATGTCATGGTGAGCTACTGTTGATTTTAGTTTAAGAGTTAATCTTGTCATGCAATCCTAGTTAGCATACATCTAAACAGTTAATATATGTACAGGAATTTAAAGTGCGGGAATTGTAAATCCTACGCTATTACAAGGCTTTCGGGGAGGGGGATTATTTACATGTCCGAAATTGGGGGAATAAAGCAGTAAAGCGTAAAAGGTATCAGCTAAGCTATTACAAACCAGTAGGCGATTACAATAAAATAAACGTGCGCAAATCTGAAGATAAACTCTAAAAAAATTCTAAGAATAAAATCTTTTTGTTGTTTTAGTTTATTTTGGAACAATAATCTAAATCTATTTAATTTTAGTTTTGGAAAAATGTTAAGATAATTAAAGGTTAATTTAAAAAGTTAATTTAATAGAAAAAGAACTAGCCTAATGTTTTTGTGGTTTTTGATTTTAAGGTTAATTAAAAAGATAAAAAAAAATAAGTCTATGGAAAACAAAAATAAAATGCAAGAGGGATCCTTCGATCCAAGGAAAAAAAGGAGCTTCGACCCAGGGAGGGAATGGACTGCTTCAATCCAGAGAGGGTCCTGGTCCTTTCGATTGGGCCAGACAGTAAGGCGTGAGTAGCCTTCGATCCAGGGAAGAGGATTGCCCTTCGATCATGGAGGTCATGGCTTTCGATCCAGGGATGAGGCCCCTCTTTCGATCTAGCACGCTAATGGGTTCGATCCAGAGAAGGGCTCTCCTTTGATTTGGGATGTTATACCTGCACAAGTATGTGAGCGAAACAAAAATGCAGGGCCTGGATATTGAACCCCAGTCCCTTCGATCCTGCACTTGTTGGGGTCTCTTCAGGCTAAATCTGCAGTAAATGTTAGCACACGAAAAACATGACCTGGGTGCCAAACCCAGGCCTTTCGATCCTGTCTAGGATGGCAAATTGAAAGTAACAACAAGTAATGATATGTTATGCAAAAAACAAGGTTGGATAATTTACCCTTTCTTACCAGCAGATTGGACTTCGATTTGGACGCTTCCCGGAGGTAGGCACCTTCGATCTGGGATTTCTGGGGCGTGGATGCTTTTGTTGAAGGATTGCTTTAGCACAGCCTGTGGTGGGTAGCGTCTCCAACTCCTCCCTGTTTTATCTCTGCAGAGTTTTCTGTATATTTCGTGTGTATATTTTCTATGTAATTTTCCTTTGATTTTTTCGTGTTGGTAATGTATGCTGGCCTCTGTATTTATAGGGGTGTGAGGGTGCAGTAATGGCAGGGGACAACCATTAAAATAGGCCTTTAACGCTCTGGACAAAAATCAAACACATTAATTTATTTCCTCTTTTGAAACATTCGTGTCCCTTGAATGAACTTGGACGCTTGGATTTTGAATGCTTTCAGGCCATGCTCTTCGATTAGTCCTGATTTACCTCTTTCGAATGAACTCCCTGCGTACCCTTCGAATGGGCCTGGCCCAAATATCAATCGAAGTATTCCAATCGAAAGGCTCTGCTAACAGGCCAATCAAAAGGTGTTGTTCATGCCAATCGAAGGACATGGTTGACATGCCTGTCGAAATTGCCTTGACATAATTCCAATCGAATGCTTGTCCATAATGCCAATCGAAGTGTCTTTCAGGATGCCAATCAAAAGGTACTTAAAGTACCACTCAAAAATCTTCTTTTTCCTTAGGCAAGAGTTTGTGATCAACCAGGCAGGGGGAAGACTTTGGAAAACATGAGAGGGCAAATTTTGGGGTGCAACAGTTGCCCCTGTTCAATTTTCTTAAACCTGAGGATATAGATTGGCTTTATAGCCTTTCATGATCCGAAGGTGGAAGATAATTGAACACTAGAGTGCCCAGAAATTTGCACTCGCATGGTGTAGTATCAGCATTGTGATGTCGGGAATGGGCTTACAGATGCCATTTGGAGATTGTTGGTAGGTGGTTCTGTCTTCGTTGACGGGTTGTCTCTTTTGACGGGGTGTCTCCTTTGACAAGTTGTCTCCATTGATAGGTTGTCTCTATTGACAGGTTGTCTCCATTGACAGGGGTGTCTCCATTGACAGGTTGTCTCCATTGACAGGGGTGTCTCCTTTGACAAGTTGTCTCCATTGACAGGGTGTCTCCTTTGACGAGTTGTCTCCATTGACAAGGGTGTCTCCTTTGACGAGTTGTCTCCAATGACAGGGGTGTCTCCTTTGACGAGTTGTCTCCATTGACAGGGGTGTCTCCTTTGACGAGTTGTCTCCATTGACAGGGGTGTCTCCTTTGACGAGTTGTCTTCATTGACAGGGGTGTCTCCTTTGACGAGTTGTCTCCATTAACAGGTTGTGCCTCAGAGAAATCTTTAGGAATTGATTTAACTGATTTTGTCTCCATTGACATGCTTCGCCTCAGAAAAATCTTTAGGAATCGATTTAACTGATTTTGTCTCCATTGACATAATTGAGAATTTAACTGCATCTTTCCTGAAAGGTGAAGGTCAGTCATATACAATGCATGATATGGATCAAGCAATGATGTTCTCAACATAAATGAGATTGTATGGTATGATGCGTATATGCATGTATTATGATGTATGGAAATGTGATGTTTTAGTTGGGGAAAATAAATCCCGGAGCTGTTGGAGAATGGAGTTGAGTCTGGATGATTGTCAGAATTGCGTCTTTATCTGGAGCGTATCTGAAATGTATTTGAATGAGTGACAAAATTACATCCGAATCTGGATCGTATCTGGACTGTTATTTGAAGGTCTCTGATTGCCTGTCATTAATTGGAAGAAATAAATCTAACCAGAGGAGGTCTTTTTGATAATAATGTGTGATGAAGGAATCTGAGACGATTGCTACTCCAAACAGATGATGAAGGAATCTTGGACGATTACTACCTCAGCAGGATGATGAAGGAATCTGGGATGACTTCTACCTCAGCAGGATGATGAAGAAATCTTGGACGATTACTACCTCAGCAGGATGATGAAGGAATCTGGGACGACTTCTACCTCAACAGGATGATGAAGGAATCTGGGATGACTTCTACCTCAGCAGGATGATGAAAGAATCTTGGACGATTACTACCTCAGCAGGATGATGAAGGAATCTTGGATGATTACTACCTTAGTAGGATGATGAAGGAATCTTGGACGATTACTACCTCAGCAGGATGATGAAGGAATCTTGGACGATTTCTACCTCAGCAGGATGGTGAAGGAATCTTGGACGATTTCTACCTCAGCAGGATGATGAAGGAATCTTGGACGATTACTACCTCAACGGGAATGATGAAGGAATCTTGGACGATTACTACTCCAAAAGGTAAAGACTTTTATCTGTCGATCGATCTTTCCTGAATAGGTAAAGAGTTAGTTGTATGCAATGTCATAATGTATGCATTGTGTAATGATGTTCTCAAAGTAAAATGAGATTTATGTTATATGTATTTTGTCATGTATGTAAATAGGATGTATGAAATGTGAAATGTTAATGAATGTATTTTAGTCTGGGAAAATAAATCCTTGACAAGTGTTGGGGAGTTGTTAAATCCCGAATTGCTGTTGAAGAGTATGCGTGTCTTCAAATTTTGCTTAGAATGTTTCCACTGAGGATCCTCGTTTTGTTGAGGAGAACTCCGTTGGGGGAAGTTGTGAACTCTGTGGAGAGTATTGATTCATTCTTGGGGAACAAGTTCAGGAGTCTCGGTTGTCCGTTGCTCTACTGGGGAGTCAGAGTTAAACTGACATCTGGTTGGGTCCAGGTTTCACAGTAACTTGCTGGGGATTTTGATGATGAACTCCGCTGGGGATAGAAAGAACTTCGCTGGGGATGATCTTTCAGTTGCAACTTGCTGAGGAGTTGTGGTCCTTTAACTTGTAGTAGTCGGAGAGGAAAACTCAAGCTGGGGAATCATGGCGTTGTTGGGGAGATAAACCCTGTCATCAGTCTGCTGGGGAGGTGACATCTTCGTTGGGGGAAGTCCTCGAGGATTCTTGAGATTGATTCAGCTGGGGAAAGGTTTTCAGAGATTAAACCCTTGCTGGGAGTCATCCTATGAGAAGGATCTGGGGAGATTTGTCATTGCCCCTAGTAGAAGGTGTTTGTGGCACTGCCTGGAAATGTTGGACTGTATGTAACCCTTCACTGAGATTGATGTTCAATGCCCCAAGCGACGGAGATGGAGACTTGCCCCTGGTTACTCTGCACTTCTTTGAGAGATTACCTGGAATCTTGACTGGGCTGCCCCAGGTGTGCTGGATAGTGACATGTCATGCCCCCTTGTTTATAGGAGATTTGCCAATGGAAGCGTCATCCTTTTTGAAGTGATTTTGTTCACTGAGAGGGCTTTCGTTCATCGAATATTCGTTGTGTGAATTTCTCCGCTGTCAAACAAATAGCCAAATGCAAACAGTGATATTCAGATAATGCAAAGCTTATGCTTGTCTCGAAGTTTTTGAAAAATGCGTTTTTTAGTAGAAAACTCTTTATAAGACCAATTCAACACAAGATTTAGGACAAAGCCCTACAGGAGTCAGGATACCTTTTGTAACAGTATGCTTTCGAACTAACCCATGCTTCAGTTAGGACTTTTGAAGGGTTGTAACGTGGCTTGGTTCACGGTTTAAGAAACAAAGGATAAAGGCTCAAAGTATATTTGTACCCACCCGCTCTTCGTGATGTTCTTCAATCCTAAACTCATTTAATCGTGCATTTGAACTCCAAATGAGTCAGGAACGATGTTTTTGGTGATGGTTCACACAAGTTGGATTTTTGAAGGCAGTCATCATTTTTTGCAACATTTTTCATGTTGTCGAGGATTTGTAATGACCTCGTTCTTTTGATTTGTTATCCCTAATTTTGCCTGACTGTTCTTGTTTTCGAGATTACAGTCAGCGGGATGCCCCGGCTTTCTTAAACCTCCTTTATAGGTTTTGGCTCAGTGGGCTCTTTTTTTTAAGAGATTGACTGCCTATGAGATAAGGAACCACCACTGTCTTTTGATTCCAGAGGAATGCTTTTGATGTCGTTCGTTGTATTATGAACTGAGAGTTTTGCGACTTCAATGCATCTCTTTTGAATTAAATGAGAGACTAACCTGCCCCAGGTTTAAATCAAAGGTTTCAATTTGTTTAAAAACAGAAAACTCCTACTTATTTGGCTCGAAGGGGTTGACTAGGGATTATCTTCCTTATAACTCCAGTGTTTAGGATTTGAAAGAAATGCCTGTACATCGTTAGCAAGGTCTGTCCAAAAGCATATTGTATGAGATTATGGCATTGTTTCGTCATCCTCCCTCTAAAGGCTTGTAACTTTTAGCAAGAGTTGAATGTCATAAAGTGAGTAAAAAGCATAATTTAAATGTAATTAAAGGATGAATTCAAGACAAACATATGCAATGCATTAGTGAAACAGAGTTTGACATTAATAGATAAATGTTTGAATAGCAAAGAGATTACAACTTGAAAATTCAAATGAACAAAAGTCTTCTCGTCTCAGTACTGATCACTTTAAATGGGGAACCTTGGAGGGATGGTAGAAAAACTCAACCTGACCATCGTGTGTGAATTCCAATGCTCCTTCATCAATCAGGTTTTGAATTTTGTACCTCAACTTCCAACAGTCGTCAGTATCGTGCCCCAGACTATTAGAATGGTACGCGCACCTTGCATCAGGATTGTAGTTGGGTGAAGAAGTCTTAGGATTTGGATGAGGTCCTACTAACGTCACCAGATTCAGTCTCAACAGATGTTGCAAAGCTTGGGCCAACGTCATGTTGAGCTTGGTAAACGGCCTCTGGTCAACCCGTTGCTTTTGGTGAGGTTGTTGTTGGACCCTTGAGGTAGTAGCAACTTGGAGAGGTCCATTCTTTACCAAGCCAAACCCTTGTCTTCTTGGAGGCTGATCAATGACTTGACCACCAGCCTTGACCGTTTGCTTCATGTTGTTGTATTTGTCTTGATGAAGCTGGTTGATCATGGTTCTTAGCTCTTCTTGTTCCCGAGTTAAGCCTTGGATAAAAGCCATCTTCCCCAGCATCTGGGTTCTTAACGCATCTACCTCAGCTTGCAGATGTTTCAGTCGTTCGTCCTTATTGTCTTCAGGACTTTTCTTGACCAAGTTCCCCATGAGGAGTGTTCTCAACTCTTCCTGCCCCTTGGATAGGTTTAGGAAGATTCCCCTGAACTGAGTCTCTTGAGTATGAAGATCCTGGTTGTCTTGTGGGAAAGCCATTGCTAAAATAAACAGCGAGAACATGAGAGACCTCTATTGGGAGACCTGTTATGCAATGATATGTATGATATATGTATGCAATGTTTTCTAGGATCTCGCGGGGTAAACAAGAAACTGTTAGAATCTGAATCTGGTAGCTTGATTGAAGGAACTTCAAGTTGCTGAGAGTCCTTCTTCAAGAGTCAAGATCACCATATCGAGTGGGTCATAGCCCCTGACTCAAGTTATCATGCTTGGATTTCTAGACAAACTTGGCTAGAGGAAAATAAATCCCCTTTGCCCCTTGTTGGACATTTGATTTACCATAACCTGCATCACAGACCCTTGAGATCCTTGAAATGGTTAAGGCAAAATGCTATGGTATGATGTTATGATGTTATGTACAGGTATGCAAAAGTGTGAGGTGATGTAAGTAAGCTCTGCAATAAGTCCAAATTATTGGATAAGGACTGTAAACAAAACCTGCAAGGAACTCATGTTGTCAGATAACAAGAATGTGCAAGTAGTTCAGATTTGAAGGCACACAAGTCACATAAATAGCCTTAAGTTTAGGCTGGCATGGAGTTTCATAGGTATTTCCCTCTTGAGTTTAGTTGGCTCAAAACCTGTCCTATAAATAGTAATCGGGTTCTAAGGAGCTCAATATCATTGGATTGTTTTCTATGTTCATTGTTTTGGTTTAGCCACTTAACTGGCGACCAAAATATTCCAAGAAAACAACCCTCAATGAGTGTAGTATTGAGTATCTACCAACTTCGGACTGCACCAAAGTCGGTCATCTCACTACCCCTAAAAATGGCCAAGATGGTCAAGTAAGGTTCTAAGGTCAGTTGATGCTTCACGACACCACGCGGCGGCCCTGTACTCTCCTTGACTTAACTCAAGGGTTACCGGTACTCACCAAAGTGCCACATCAACGTAGCTACTGTTTCAACCATGTCGGTATACCCCGCACAGTTCCCTCACAGTTTGTTGCTACTTACCTAAAAAGGGTACCCCCAGATCCGGGTTAGGATCTATAGAACTCCGATACAAGCCCACAAAATTAAAAGCATACAAAGCAATACAATTGAAAACACAAGTGATCTAATCCCAAGGTATACCTCACTTATTAATCAATCCCCAGCAGAGTCGCCAGTTCTGTGGTCGGTGGGAACGAGAACTGACTATTTTTTGAATGCTGGTTCGCGTTTGCGTTTGTTTTTGCAAAGTGTCGCGGTAAGCAAGAGTCTCCACCGTCTTTTATTTTATCCAACAAGGGAAAGGACAAAAGCACAGAAAAATTCCTTTTCGAGATATTTCTCGGGTTCGGGAGGTAGATTATAGAAAGGGAAGGTGTTAGAACCCTTTCTATCCGTGGTTATCCACGGGCTCTTAGGTACTTGCTCACTATGTTTTCAAAATGTTTGCTTTTCTTTGTGATTGTGGGTTTTGAAAAGTTTTTATTTGAAACTTCGATATAACTCTTGTTTTTGTCCTCAAGAGTGTAATGAAGTGTTTTTGAAAACTTTGTTTGTAAAAGTGTAAGTGCAAAAAGTTTTTGTTTTGTTTTTAAAAGAGATAAATTACTTAAGAACCTCTACCTACTCAAAAAGGAATTTAATTGTGTAAATGTCCTTTAGACAGTGCTATCCCACTATTGAAGAATAGGTAGCACCGTCGTTGGAGTTTTCGGGTCAATTAGATTTTAGGGACGTGTGGTCACTAAAGCAACGTTAGGACGCTTTAGTGGTAATCCTAATGTCTTAGATCATTTTTATCGAGGCAACCATTTCGAGGCAACTTATGATCTTGGGACAAAAGGATGACCTCTAAAACATCCTATACTTAATGACCACATTTGAGGCAACCAAGTGAGGTGTACCCTAAGAGTGGAATGTGCAAGTGTGTCAATTTTCAGTTATGTTATTCTTGCATGTCATGGTGAGCTACTGTTGATTTTAGTTTAAGAGTTAATCTTGTCATGCAATCCTAGTTAGTATACATCTAAACAGTTAATATATGTACAGGAATTTAAAGTGCGGGAATTGTAAATCCTACGCTATTACAAGGCTTTCGGGGAGGGGGATTATTTACATGTCCGAAATTGGGGGAATAAAGCAGTAAAGCGTAAAAGGTATCAGCTAAGCTATTACAAACCAGTAGGCGATTACAATAAAATAAACGTGCGCAAATCTGAAGATAAACTCTAAAAAAATTCTAAGAATAAAATCTTTTTGTTGTTTTAGTTTATTTTGGAACAATAATCTAAATCTATTTAATTTTAGTTTTGGAAAAATGTTAAGATAATTAAAGGTTAATTTACAAAGTTAATTTAATAGAAAAAGAACTAGCCTAATGTTTTTGTGGTTTTTGATTTTAAGGTTAATTAAAAAGATAAAAAAAAGAAGTCTATGGAAAACAAAAATAAAATGCAAGAGGGATCCTTCGATCCAAGGAAAAAAAGGAGCTTCGACCCAGGGAGGGAATGGACTGCTTCAATCCAGAGAGGGTCCTGGTCCTTTCGATTGGGCCAGACAGTAAGGCGTGAGTAGCCTTCGATCCAGGGAAGAGGATTGCCCTTCGATCATGGAGGTCATGGCTTTCGATCCAGGGATGAGGTGCCTCTTTCGATCCAGCACACTAATGGGTTCGATCCAGAGAAGGGCTCTCCTTCGATCTGGGATGTTATACCTGCAAAAGTATGTGAGCGAAACAAAAATGCAGGGCCTGGGTATTGAACCCCAGGCCCTTCGATCCTGCACTTGTTGGGGTCTCTTCAGGCTAAATCTGCAATAAATGTTAGCACACGAAAAACATGACCTGGGTGCCAAACCCAGGCCTTTCGATCCTGTCTAGGATGGAAAATCGAAAGTAACAACAAGTAATGATATGTTATGCAAAAAACAAGGTTGGATAATTTACCCTTTCTTACCAGCAGATTGGACTTTGATTTGGACGCTTCCCGGAGGTAGGCACCTTCGATCTGGGATTTCTGGGGCGTGGATGCTTTTGTTGAAGGATTGCTTTAGCACAGCCTGTGGTGGGTAGCGTCTCCAACTCCTCCCTGTTTTGTCTCTGCAGATTTTTCTGTATATTTCGTGTGTATATTTTCTGTGTAATTTTCCTCTGATTTTTTCGTGTTGGTAATGTATGCTGGCCTCTGTATTTATAGGGGTGTGAGGGTGCAGTAATGGCAGGGGACAACCATTAAAATAGGCCTTTAACACTCTGGACAAAAATCAAACACATTAAATTATTTCCTCTTTTGAAACATTCGTGTCCCTTGAATGAACCTGGACGCTTGGATTTCGAATGCTTTCAGGCCATGCTCTTCGATTAGTCCTGATTTGCCTCTTTCGAATGGACTCCTTGCGTACCCTTCGAATGGGCCTGGCCCAAATATCAATCGAAGTATTCCAATCGAAAGGCTCTGCTAACAGGCCAATCAAAAGGTGTTGTTCATGCCAATCGAAGGACATGGTTGACATGCCTGTCGAAATTGCCTTGACATAATTCCAATCGAATGCTTGTCCATAATTCCAATCGAAGTGTCTTTCAGGATGCCAATCGAAAGGTACTTAAAGTACCACTCAAAAATCTTCTTTTTCCTTAGGCAAGAGTTTGTGATCAACCAGGCAGGGGGAAGACTTTGGAAAACATGAGAGGGTAAATTTTGGGGTGCAACAGTGTAGTATCAGCATTGTGATGTCGAGAATGGGCTTACAGATGCCATTTGGAGATTGTTGGTAGGAGGATGGGCTTATAGATGCCATCTGCAGGAGTGTCGATCGCGTAAGAGATTCCTTAGCGAGAACTTGCATACCTGTTGGTGTAGAAGATTCCGCTGGGGAAGTCTAACTTTGGAGGTGAACTGCATATCTGGACTGAGAGGGAACCTGGGTAAGGTTACTTCATGATGAGTCCATGTAAGACTTCATATGGAAAGGAGGAACCTGTGTAGGGTTGCCTGATGTTGAGTCCGTGTGAGACTGCCTCTTGGAAAGAGAGGGAACCAGTGTAGGGTTGCCTGATGATGAGTCTGTGTAAAACTTCATCTTTGGAAAGAGAGAACCTGTGTAGGGTTTCTTGATGACGAGTCCATGTAAAACTGCATCTTGAAGAGAGGGAACCGGTGTAGGGTTGCCTGATGAGGAGTCCGTGTAAAACTTCATCTTTGGAAAGAGAGAACCTGTGCAGGGTTTTTTGACGACGAGTCCGTGTAAAACTACATCTTGAAGAGAGGGAACCGGTGTAGGGTTGCCTGATGATGAGTCTGTGTAAAACTTCATCTTTGGAAAGAGAGAACCTGTGTAGGGTTTCTTGACGACGAGTCTGTGTAAAACTACATCTTGAAGAGAGGGAACCGGTGTAGGGTTGCCTGATGAGGAGTCCGTGTAAAACTTCATCTTTGGAAAGAGAGAACCTGTGTAGGGTTTCTTGACGACGAGTCCGTGTAAAACTACATCTTGAAGAGAGGGAACCGGTGTAGGGTTGCCTGATGAGGAGTCTGTGTAAAACTTCATCTTTGGAAAGAGAGAACCTGTGTAGGTTTTCTTGACGACGAGTCCGTGTAAAACTACATCTTGAAGAGAGGGAACCGGTGTAGGGTTTCCTGATGAGGAGTCCGTGTAAAACTTCATCTTTGGAAAGAGAGAACCTGTGTAGGGTTTCTTGATGACGGGTCCGTGTAAAACTACATCTTGAAGAGGGGGATCCGGTGTAGGATTGCCTGATGAGGAGTCTGTGTAAAACTTCATCTTTGGAAAGAGAGAACCTATGTAGGGTTTCTTGATGACGAGTTCGTGTAAAACTACATCTTGAAGAGAGGGAACCGGTGTAGGGTTGCCTGAGGAGGAGTCCGTGTAAAACTTCATCTTTGGAAAGAGAGAACCTGTGTAGGGTTTCTTGACGACGAGTCCGTGTAAAACTACATCTTGAATAGAGTGAACCAGTGTAGGGTTGTCTGATGAGGAGTCCGTGTAAAACTTCATCTTTGGAAAGAGAGAACCTGTGTAGGGTTTCTTGACGACGAGTCCGTGTAAAACTACATCTTGAAGAGAGGGAACCGGTGTAGGGTTGCCTGATGAGGAGTCCTTGTAAAACTTCATCTTTGGAAAGAGATAACCTGTGTAGGGTTTCTTGACGACGAGTCCGTGTAAAACTACATCTTGAAGAGAGGGAACCGGTGTAGGGTTGCCTGATGAGGAGTCCGTGTAAAACTGCATCTGGAGTTGAGAAGGAACCGGTGTAGGGTTGTTTCGGGATAAGTTTGTGTGAAACTTCTGGAGGAACCTGGGTAAGGTTACTTTGGGATAAGTTCGTGTAAAACTTCAGGATGAACCGGGGTAAGGTTACTGTGAGATAAGTTCGTGTGAAACTTCAGGAGGAACCGGGGTAAGGTTATTTCGGGATAAGTTCGTGTGAAACTTCTGGATGAACCGGGGTAAGGTTATTGTGAGATAAGTTCGTGTGAAACTTCTGGATGAACCAGGGTAAGGTTATTGTGAGATAAGTTCGTGTAAAACTTCAAGATGAACCGGGGTAAGGTTATTTCGGGATAAGTTCGTGTGAAACTTTTGGAGGAACCTGGGTAAGGTTACTTTGTGATAAGTTCGTGTGAAACTTCATTCAGAAATGTATGAGAAAGGACCCGTGTAGGATTTTTCAGGATAAACCCGTGTGAAGATGCATTTAGGAGAAACCCGTGTAAGATTTCTTCATGACGAACCCGTGTAAAGCTGAATTTAATCGTGCAGATAATTACTCTGTTTAGTTTTCGGAGTAAATCTTGAACTTGCTGGAAGTTGTTGATGATAACCATCTTTCCTGAAAAGGTACATGATTAATCGTATATGATGCATGACATGCATTGTATGATGATGTTCTCAAAATAAATGAGATTATGTTGTATGCAATATGTATGCGCACGTCATGATGCATGGACATGAAATGCTATTGTGGTACGTCAGAGTTTGGGAAAATAAATCCCTGATTGTTGTTGGAGAATAAAGAGTTTCACTCGCTGGAGATAACGTCTGAAGATGATTGGGAGAATAATCCTGCAAGAGAGAATAACTCCACTGGGGAATGGACTGACGAGGAAATGACTCTGTGGGGAGTATATACTCTGCTAGAAGATCAGCTGATTTGGAGAAGTAAAACTCAGCTGGGGATGAATTACTTTTGCTAGTGACAGCGAACCCTGTTGGGGATTAAAATTCTGTCTATGAGAGGAATGAACTCCGCTGGGGATAGAAAGAACTTCGCTAGGATGATCTTTCAGTTGCAACTTGCTGAGGATAACCCAGTTAGACTCTTGTGAGGATAACCTCTGAATTTGGCTGAGGAGACTTATTTATGCTTCGCAGGGGATAAGCTTCCAGAGTCTACTGGGGAAGAGGAGTTGTGATCCTTTGATTTGTAGTAGTCGGAGAGGCAAACTCAAGCTGGGGAATCCTGGTGTTGTTGGGGAAATAAACCCTGTCGTCAGTCTGCTAGAGAGGTGACATCTTCGTTGGGGGATGTCCTCGAGGATTCTTGAGATTGATTCAGCTGGGGAAAGGTTTTCAGAGATTAAACCCTTGCTGGGAGTCATCCTATGAGAAGGATTTTGGGGGGATTTGTCATTGGAAGTGTCATCCTTTTTGAAGTGATTTTGTTCACTGAGATGGTTTTCGTTCATCAGATATTCGTTGTGTGAATTTCTCCGCTGTCAAACAAATAGCCAAATGCAAACAGTGATATTCAAATAATGCAAAGTTTATGCTTGTCTCGAAGTTTTGAAAAGTGCGTTTTTTAGCAGAAAAATTTTTATAAGACAAATTCAACACAAGATTTAGGGCAAAGCCTTACAGGAGTCAGGATACCTTTTGTAACAGTATGCTTTTGGACTAACCCATGCTTCAGTTAGGACTTTTGAAGGGCTGTAACGTGGCTTGGTTCACGGTTTAAGAAACAGAGGATAAAGGCTCAAAGTATATTTGTACCCACCCGCTCTTCGTGATGTTCTTCAATCCTAAACTCAGTTAATTGTGCATTTGAACTCCAAATGAGTCTGGAACGACGTTTTTGGTGATGGTTCACACAAGTTGAATTTGTTGGAAGGCAGTCATTTTTGCAACATTTTTCATGTTATTGAGGATTTTTAGCGACCTCGTTCTTTTGATTTGTTATCCCTAACTTTTGCCTGACTGTTCTTGTTTTCGAGATTACAGTCAGCGGGATGCCCCAGCTTTCTTAAGCCTCCTTTATAGATTTTGGCTCAGTGGGCTTTTCTCTTTTGATAGATTGACTGCCTATGAGATAAGGAACCACCACTGTCTTTTGATTCCAGAGGAATGCTTTTGATGTCGTTCGTTGTATCTTGAACTGAGAGTTTTGCGACTTCAATGCATATCTTTTGAATTAACTAAGAGACTACCCTGCCCCAGGTTTAAATCAAAGGTTTCAATTTGTTTAAAAACAGAAAACTCCTACTTCTTTGGCTCGAAGGGGTTGACTAGGGATTATCTTCCTTATAACTCCAATGTTTAGGATTTGAAAGAAATTCCTGTACATCGTCAGCAAGGTCTGTCCAAAAGCATACTGTATGAGATTATGGCGTTGTTTCGTCATCCTCCCTCTAAAGGCTTGTAACTTTTAGCAAGAGTTGAATGAGTAAAAAGCATAGTTTAAATGTAATTTAAAATGATTGGATCAAATCAAGACAAACATATGCAATGCATTTAATGAAACCGAGTTTGACATTAATAGATAATTGTTTGAATAACAAAAGAAATTACAACTTGAAAATTCAAATGAACAAAAGTCTTCTCATTTCAGGACTTGTCACTTCAAATGGTGAACTTTGGAGGGATGGTAGAAGAACTCAGCCTGACCATCTTGTGTGAATTCCAAAGCTCCTTCATTAATCAGGTCTTGAACTTTGTTTTTCAATGCCCAACAACCATCAGTATCATGCCCCAGGCTGTTGGAATGGTATGCACACCTTGCATCAGGATTGTACTTTAGGGAGGTTATGTTGGGATTCTTAGGAGGGTCCCTTAATGTCACCAGATTCAACCTCAACAGGTGTTGTAAAACTTGAGACAGCGACACGTTGAGCTCGGTAAATTGCCTTCCGGGCTTACTCTGATCAACCCGTTGTTCTTGGCGAAGTTGTTGTTGGACCCTTGAGGTAGTAGCAACTTGGAGAGGTCCATTCTTCACCATACCAAACTCTTGTCTTCTTGGAGGCTGATTAATGATTTGATCCCCAGCCTTGACCGTTTGCTTCATGTTGTTGTATCTGTCTTGATGAAGCTGGTGGATCATGGTTCTCAACTCTTCTTGTTCCCGAGCTAAGCCTTGGATAAGAGCCATCTGCCTCATCATTTGGGTTCTCATTGCATCTACCTCAGCTTGCAGATGTTTCAGTCGTTCGTCCTTATTGTCTTCAGGACTTTTCTTGACCAAATTCCCCATGAGGAGTGTTCTCAACTCTTCCTGCCCCTTGGATAGGTTTAGGAAGATTTCCCTGAACTGAGTCTCTTGAGTATGAAGATCCTGGTTGTCTTGTTGGAAAGCCATTGCTGAAATAAACAGCGAGAACATGAGAGACCTGTACTGGAATACCTGTTATGCAATGATATGTATGATATATGTATGCAATGTTTTCAAGGATCTCGCGGGGTAAACAAGAAACTGTTAGAATTTGAATCTTGTAGCTTTGATTGAAGGAACTTCATGTTGCTGAGAGTCCTTCTTCAAGAGTCAAGCTCACCATATCGAGTGGGTCATAGCCCCTGACTCAAGTTATCATGCTTGGATTTCTAGACAACTTTGGCTAGAGGAAAATAAATCCTCTTTGCCCCTTGCTAGACTTTTTATGTACCATAACCTGCATCACAAACCCTTGAGATCCTTGAAATGGTTAAGGGAATGTTAAGGTATGATGTTATGATGTGTATGCTATGCGGTTAAGCACAAGTGTGAGGTGATGTGATTAGGCCCTGTAATAAATCCAATTTGTTGGATAAGGACTGTAAACAAAACCTGCAAGGAACCCCTGTTGTCAGATAACAAGTAGTTCAAGTTTGAAGGCACACAAGTCACACATATAGCCTTAAATTTAGGCTGGCATGGAGTTTAGGCATTACCCTCTTTCAGTTTAGTTGGTTTAAACCTGCCCTAAAAAAATAGTAACCGGGTTCTAGAGGATCTCAATATCACTGACTACCCTCAATCGGTCATAATTCCATATTAGCAACCTTTTCTTGCAGCCGGAACCATCGCGAGAGTTTAGTCTCAATGAGTGTAGCATACTGCTACTGTTCTATGGCCAAGTTGGTCAATTAAAGGTTCTAAGGTCAGTTGGTGCTTAATGACTCCTCAGAAGACCCATATTCTCCTCGTTTCAACACAAGGGATATCGGTACAGACCAAGGTGCCACACCAACGTAGCTACTGCTTCATCCGTGTCGGTCTACACCGGACAAATCCCTCACAGTTTATTGCTACTTACCTAAAAAGGGTACCCCCAGATCCGGGTTAGGATCTATAGAACTCCGATACAAGCCCACAAAATTAAAAGCATACAAAGCAATACAATTGAAAACACAAGTGATCTAATCCCAAGGTATACCTCACTTATTAATTACTCCCCAGCAGAGTCGCCAGTTCTGTGATCGGTGGGAACGAGAATTGACTGTTTTTGGAATGCTGGTTCGCATTTGCGTTTGTTTTTGCAAAGTGTCGCGGTAAGCAAGAGTCGCCACCGTCTTTTATTTTATCCAACAAGGGAAAGGACAAAAGCACAGAAAAATTCCTTTTCGAGATGTTTCTCGGGTTCGGGAGGTAGATTATAGAAAGGGAAGGTGTTAGCACCATTTCTATCCGTGGTTATCCACGGGCTCTTAGGTACTTGCTCACTATGTTTTCAAAAGGTTTGCTTTTCTTTGTGATTGTGGGTTTTGAAAAGAATTTTGTTTTTGAAGAAAGTGTAAGTGCGAAAAGTTTTTGTTTTGTTTTTAAAAGAGAGCAAGTACTTAAGAACCTCTACCTACTCAAAAAGGAATTTAATTATGCAAATGTCCTTTAGACAATACTATCCTACTATTGAGGAGTAGGTAGCACCGTCGTTGGAGTTTTCGGGTCAATTCGATTTTAGGGACGTATGGTCACTAAAGCAACGTTAGGACGCTTTAGTGGTAATCCTAATGTCTTAGATCATTTTTATCGAGGCAACCATTTCGAGGCAACTTATGATCTTGGGACAAAAGGACGACCTCTAAAACATCCTATACTTAATGACCACATTCGAGGCAACCAAATGAGGTGTACCCTAGGAGTGGCATGTGCGAGTGTGTCAATTTTTCAGTTTATGTTATCTTTGTACACGTTATGGTGAGCTGTGGTTGATTTTAAATTAAGATAGATCTTGCCATGCAATCCTAGTTAGCATACATCTAAACAGTTAATATATGTACAGGAATTTAAAGTGCGAGAATTGTAAATCCTACGCTATTACAAGGCTTCGGGGAGGGGGATTATTTACATGTCCAAAATTGGGGGAATAAAGCAGTAAAGCATAAAAGGTATCAGCTATTACAAACCAGTAGGCAATTACAATAAAATAAACGCGCACAAATCTGGAAATAAACTCTAAAAAATTCTAAGAATAAAATATTTTTGTTGTTTTAGTTTATTTTGTGAAAAAAGACCTAAATCTATTTAATCTTAGTTTTTTTGGAAAAATGTTAAGATAATTAAAGGTTAATTAACAAAGTTAATTTAATAGAAAAAGAACTAGCCTAATGTTTTTGTGGTTTTTTTGATTTTAATGTTAATTTAAATGATAAGGTCAGTAAAGAAATAACGGAAACAAAAAATAAAAATATAAAGGGGATCCTTCGATCCAGGGATAAAAAATAGGAAACTTCGATCCAGATGAGGTGACTTTCGATTGCGCCAGACAGTAAGGCGTGAGTGGCCTTCGATCCAGGGAAGAGAATTGCCCTTCGATCATGGAGGTCATGGCTTTCGATCCAGGGATGAGATGCCTCTTTCGATCCAACATGCTAATGGGTTCGATCCAGAGAAGGTGTCTCCTTCGATCTGGGCTGTTATACCTGAAAAAGTATGTGAGCGAAATAAAATGCAGGGCCTGGGTATTGAACCCCAGGCCCTTCGATCCTGCACTTGTTGGGGTCTCTTCAGGCTAAATCTGCAGCAAATGTTAGCACACGAAAAACATGACCTGGGTGCCAATCCCAGGCCCTTTGATCCTGTCTAGGATGGCAAATCGAAGGTAACAACAAGTAATGATGTGTTATGCAAAAACAAGGTTGGATAATTTACCCTCTCTTACCAGCAGATTATACTTTTAATTTGGGTGCTTCCTGGATGTAGGAACCTTCGATCTGGGAACTTCCTGGATGTAGGCACTTTTGATTTGAGGGCTTCTGGGCATGGGCACCTTGGATCTGAGGGACTGCTTTGGCTTGGAAAATTCTGGGCAGCGTCTCTCTAATGTTTTGTTCTCCTGCAGATTTTTTGTGTGTGTATAATTTTTGTTCTATGATTTTCGTCTGATTTTCGTCCCCCCCTGTAATGTGTATGTTGGCCCTGTATTTATAGGGGGGTGAGAGTGCAGTAATGGCAGGAGACAGCCATTAAACAGACCATTAAATGCCATGAGACAAGAAACAGACACATTAAAAGTTTTCCTCTTTTGAAACATTTGTGTCTCTTGAATGAACCTGAACGCTTTTGACTTGAGTGCCCTCTCGATGACCTCCTTCGAATGGGCTGATGGCACCCTTCGAATGCTCCCTTTCGAATGGGCTGATGACCTCCTTCGAATGCTTTTCGAAAGCTTCTTCGAATGGACCCTTTGAATGCCTCTTCGAATGGACCTTTTGGAATCCCAATCGAAGGACACTGTTATAATGCCAATCGAAATACTTGTCCATAATGCCAATCGAAAGGCTCCTTCATAATGTCAATCGAAATGCTTCTTCAGAGTGCCAATCGAAATGCTCCTTCAGAATGCCAATCGAAGTGCTCCTTTAGAATGCCAATCGAAATGCTTAAAGCACCACTCAAAAAAAATTTTCTTTTTCCTTAGGCAAGGGTTTGTGATCAACCATGTAGGGGGAAGACTTTGGAAAACATGAGAGGGAAAATTTTGGGGTGCAACAGCTGGGGACTATCTCTAAAAGTGGGGTTACCGTAGGGTTTAGATCATCTTTGCATGCTTACCTTGTTTGATTTTTTTGCTTTACACTTGGTTCTATTGTTTGGGTTTGAAATCCTCTACCCGGATTTGGGAAACATTCATAGGTAAATAGCAATACGTTGTGGAAACTGTACGGGGTATACCGACATGGTTGAAGCAATAACTATATTAGTGCGACATATTTGTGGGTACCGGTAGCCTTTGAGTCAATCAAAGAGAATACGGGGCCGCTGAGTGATGTCATGAAGCACTAATGGACTTTTAGAACCTTTACTTGACCATCTTGGCCTTTTTTAGGGGTAGTGAGATGACCGGCTTTGGTGCAGTCTGAAGTTGGTAGATACTCGATACTACACTCATTGGGGGTTGTTTTCTTGGAATATTTCGGTCGCCAGTAAAGTGGCTAAACTGAAACAATGAATACAGAAAATAATCCAGTGATATTGAGCTCCTTAGAACCCGATTACTATTTATAGGACAGGATAAGCCAACTAAACTTCAAGAGGGTACTTACCCATGAAAACCCATGCAAGCCTGAAACTAGGAACTTGTGTGATTTGCTTGTACATATACTTGTGCATACATCATGAACATCATGAAGCATCATATGCATCCACTAACCATTTAAAGGGTTTGGATTTTCATCTTTGTTCATGTTTTGTAGGTTATGGAATCACTTCGCAGGAAAACAATCCAGGTCAGCCTTGTGAGAATTCCTCCTCAACTCAAGGAGCTTGCTTCCAAGATTCCAGAGAATTCTCCCTTCACTGAAAGACATGGTAGACTTCTCAACTTGGTCAACTCCAACATAGAGGAAGACATGGTGAAAGTTCTCTTCCAGTTCTTTGACCCCCTACACCACTGCTTCACATTTCCTGATTACCAGTTAGTACCTACTTTGGAGGAATTTTCTCAACTCCCGAGGATTCCTATTCTCCATCAATTACCCTACAACGGTACGGAAAGAGAGCCAAAGCCAGAAGATGTTGCTCAAGCCTTACACTTGCAACCATCTGATATCAAAGGTCATTAGGAAACCAGAAGTGGTGTCAAGGGTTTCTTGGTAAAGTTTCTGTTTGAGAAAGCTCAAGAATGCTGGAATTCATTGGATTTATAAGCTTTTGAGGAGATATTGGCTCTTCTCATCTATGGGTTGGTCTTGTTCCCAAACCCTGATCATCTTATAGATGTGAATGCCGTCAAGATTTTCATATCTCGGAATCCTGTACCTATATTTCTTGGGGGATATCCTACACTCATTTCACACACGAACAATGAGGAAAAAAGGTGTTCTCATGTGCTGTACTCCTCTTCTAGCAAGGTGGTTTATTTCTCACCTTCCCCAGTCAGCCTTGAAGAATGAGCAAGGCTTGAGGTGGTCACAACGGTTGATGACTTTTACACATTCTGTTGTTCATTGGTGTTCTCGGTCCAGAGAAAATGTCATCATCATTGATCGTTGTGGGGAATTCCCTAATGTCCCTCTAATTGGAATTAGGGGAGGCATTACCTACAACCCCTGCTTGGCTCTGAGACAGTTTGGGTATGCCCGAAGGGATGACCCTCATGACATGCTAATTCCAGACTTGGTTTTTGACTTCGACAACGATGCTCAAGGACTTCGACAAAGGTTTATCCGAGCTTGGAGGATGCCCAACAAGGTGGACAGTAAGACACTGGGACACAAGAATTCCATCCCCCTTGAGCCTTACCTCAAATTGGTACGAACCCGCGCCCAAAGTCTTATGATGCCTTACTCCCACATTCTCCCTGTGATCAAAGGAGTTGGATACAGCTCAAGGGAGAACGCGATACGTTTGAAGCCCAATTCTATGCCAGTGAGAAGAAGGTTTTAGAACTTACTCGTCAACTTCGCGAAGAGCAGACTCTCAACACCTACATTGCGCCAAAGAGGATGCGCAACGTCTTTTTACATTAGAATTTTGTATTATTTTTGCCCATGGGGCATTTATGTACTAAAAAATTCTATCTTTATTAATATGACGTGTGTTCTTTTTGTTTGCAACAAATTTGAATTTCTGAATCCTTGAATGCATTACATGAATACATTTCATTCATCATATGCATAAACAGGTCTTCACACCAGGTTTCCTTATCTCTCTGCTGTTTATTTCAGCAAGATGGATATAGAGCAGACGATCAAAGACTTACAAGCGCATAATTCACAGTTCCAACAACTCCTCATGACCTTGGCAAAGGGTCAGGAGGATCTTAAAGCACTGTTAGAGAAGGAAAAGGAGAAAAAGAAAAAGAAAAGAGTTGGTGTGGCTACTTTGGGTAGAAGATTTGAAGGTCAAGCTAGAAGGGTCCTGGATTTCCCCTTAACATCTGATGAATGGGTAGGTAAAGGAAAGGGAGTTGCAGTACCATCTGAGTCTGAGGCTGAAGAAGAAGAAGAGGATGAAGACTATTCTGAACAGCAGTACCCTCCTGCAGATGACAAGTATAAGAATCTGGAGGAACGTCTGGCAGCTATGGAGGTATAAAGGGTGCCTGGGCTGGATTTCGAAGAGTTAGGGTTGGTTTCTGGGATTGTCATTTTCCCCAAGTTTAAAGTTCCTTTGTTTGCTAAATATGATGGGGTGTCTTGCCCAAAGATGCACCTACGGTCTTACGTCAGAAAAATTCAACCTCATTCTTCTGACAAAGACCTGTGGGTCCACTTTTTTCAGGATAGTTTGTCGGGTACGCAATTGGATTGGTTCTACCAGCTTGAGAGGTCTGATGTGCACAATTGGGAGGATTTGGATGCTGCCTTCTACAGACAATATCAATATAATGCGGACTTAGCACCTACTCGTACTCAATTACAGAGTATGGGTATGGTCTCTAATGAAGGCTTTAAGGAGTATGCCCAGAAATGGAGGGACTTGGCTGGAAGGGTGCAGCCACCATTGTCTGAAAGAGAGCTTGTTGATATGTTTTTGGGGACTCTGTCAGGTCCATTTTTTAATCACCTGATAGGAAGTTCGTCTGCGGGGTTCACCGAGTTGATTCTGACCGGTGAAAGAGTTAAAGTTGGCATCAAGAGCGGTAAAATTCAAAAAGATGCATCTACTTCTGCTGCCGTCAAAAAGTCTTTTCCAGCAAAGAAGTAAGTTTTAGCTGTTTACTCCCAAAGAGGTCAGGGAAGGGTTGAGCACCGGCCAACGGTGGGTGCCGTAATGATTCAGAAGTCCGCATCTGATCAGCCCAGAAACAATCAACCTAGAACCAACCAGCAAAGGGTGGAAAGACCGCAATGGCAATATACCCGGATAAACATGACGCCTACACAGGTTCTACCCCATCTCTTAAAGTTAAACCTTACAACCTTGAAAGAGGCACCGAAGAACCCGAATACAACTTCTCCTTTTTACCATGCCAATGCCAAGTGTTCTTATCATTCAGATAGCATAGGGCATGACACCAACAATTGTTGGGCCCTCAAGAATAAGATCCAGGATTTAATAGACGCTAAGGGGGTGGAATTCGACGCCCCTGAAAAACCTAATGTGATCTCTGCCCCTATGCCAAACCATGGTCATAATGTCCATGCTGTTGAAGGAGATCTTTATGTTGCTACTGTTTATGACTTAATGACTCCATTACCAATAACCAAGATGAATCTGTTGAAAGCCGAGATTTTCCCGGGCTGTGAAAAAGATTGCTACCTTTGTTCGTCCTTACAATCCGACTGTCTGTTGTTGAAATTAGGCATCCAACGCCTAATGGATAATCAAGAAATCCTATTTGAGAAAACTCCTGTTACTCCGACTCCTGTCAAAGATGTTGCTATAATTACCATTTCCGCCAACCTTTCCAAGGTCTCCAAAAGACCTATTAAGATTACATCCGATCCAAAGATTATACCTCTGAAGATAACTATGCCGGGGCCTATCCCATACAAGTCCAACAAATCAATACCGTGGAATTATGGAGGAGAGATATTCTACCACGGTGTTAAGCAGATTGAATCAGTTGAAGAAAGTTCCGATGAAGAGACTCCTGACATAGGAAATATTGATGGGACGAGTAAAATCACCCGCAGCGGAATAATTTTCTCTCCGTAGATTGCTCCTCCAAGGGCAATCTTCGGACCCTCAAGTGCTCCTAAGGTTACTCCTGTGCCGGTCAACATATCTGTGCGAACCCTAGTGATTGAAGAAATTGTTACTCCCGTAGTTGTACCCTATACTGTTGCTGCTGATAAAGGAAAGGGGATCCAAGAAGCGCCCGTCAGGACGAGGGCTCAGCCTTTGGTCATCCCCGAGACCACTCAAAAGGAAATGGAGGAGATCTTAAAAATAATTAAGAAAAGCGAATATAATGTCGTAGAACAACTGGGGCAAACCCCTTCAAAAATTTCTATGATGGCCCTGTTGCTCTGTTCCGAAGCCCATGCCAAAGCTTTGATCAAATTCTTGAAGACGACCCATGTGCCTCAGGAAACCTCCGCGGACCAGTTCCAGGAGTGTGTAGCTAGCCTAACAGCCGACAACGGTCTTGGCTTCTCCGATGTCGATTTAACATCTAAGGGGAGAAAGCATAATGACGCGCTGCATGTCTCAGTGGAATGCAGAGGGACTACTTTAGCTCACGTTCTGGTTGATACCGGGTCGTCTTTAAATGTCTTGCCGAAGAAAGCATTGGACAGATTGGACTATGAAGGTTTGACCCTGAAGCCCAGCAATATCATTGTTAGAGCCTTTGAAGGTTCTAAAAGGATGGTCCACAGGGAGGTGGACATCCCAATTAAAGTGGGAACAGAAACTTTCAACTCCACATTTTATGTGATGGACATCCGTCCCTCCTACTCTTGCTTGTTAGGAAGACCCTGGATCCACAATGTTGGGGCCGTCACTTCTTTGCACCAAATGCTCAAATACCCAGTCCAGGGGAAAATTATAACAGTTCATGGCAAGGAGGAGTATATGATAAGCCATCTTAATTCTTTCCTCTATGTGGAGTTAGAGGGCGAATTCATAGAAACCCCTTTCCAACACTTTGAAGAGGTTTCTCCTGAAGTGGCGATAGCCAAGACAATGACTTCTGTACCTGCAGTTACCAAACCTTTGTCCTGGATGTCATCCCTTAAAGATGCGAAGGCTGTGATCAAGGAAGGAGGAAGCACAATATGGGGTCAACTACCAGATTTTCCTTTCAAGACAGATAAGTTCGGCTTGGGTTTCACTGCTTCTGCTCAAAAGGCTGTGCGTCGCTCCCGGGCTGGAGGGCCACCATTAAAGATCACTCATCATGGAGTTCATGCTTTGGAGGATGGTGAAGATGAGAGCAACTTTGAAGACTGGATTTTCCCGACTATTGAAGGAGGACTGGACAACTGGGAGGCAAAGGACTTTGTTCCCATTACTTTCATAAATCAGTAATTTATCTTTCAAACATTTATGTTGGTCTGTAATAATTCTTGAACAATTCGTACACTTTTTGCCTTATGTCTTACCCGAGGCATAGGTCCATTTGTAAGGGCTTGATTTTTCATCTTCATATGCCATTTTAATGAATCATGGACGTTTTCACATATAAACTTTTGTGTTCATTTTCTTTCTTTTTACATTTTATTTGTTTAAAGGTGGCTATCCCTTACACACACCCACACTCACAAATGCAGGTACCCTTCCATTCCAGATTCTGTGGGTAACAATTCTGCTACGGCCTTCAGTGAATCTGAAGATCTGGTCAATCATGCCGAGTACAAAGGTGATGAAGACTGTGAGGTGCCGAGAGAGTTGGCTAGACTTCTACAACAAGAAGAAAGGGCTATTCTACCTCACAAGGAGTTGTTAGAGAC
Organism: Vicia faba; assembly: GCA_948472305.1. Taxonomy (NCBI): domain Eukaryota; kingdom Viridiplantae; phylum Streptophyta; class Magnoliopsida; order Fabales; family Fabaceae; genus Vicia; species Vicia faba. The sequence continues at coordinate 1,009,893,043 of OX451735.1, forward strand.
TATCAACTTGGGAACAGAGGAAGACAGAAAAGAAATAAGAGTGGGTGCCAACCTGGAGCCAAGTGTCAAGGATCGCTTAGTTCAGTTGTTGAATGAATATGTTGAGATCTTCGCCTGGTCCTACGAAGACATGCCGGGACTTGATACATATATTGTGGTTCACCATCTCCCTACAAGAGAAGACTGTCCACCGATTAAACATAAAGTTCACCGAATGAGGCCCGATATGTCTGAAAAGATCAAAGCTGAAGTGATGAAGCAGTTCAATGTTGGGTTTCTTGCTGTTACTTCCTATCCATAATGGGTTGCTAACATTGTGCCCGTGCCTAAGAAGGACGGCAAAGTGATAATGTGCATGGATTACAGAGACTTAAACAGGGCTAGCCCTAAAGATGACTTTCCACTCCGCACATTGACATCTTGGTTGACAATACAGCTCAGCACAAGGTTTTTTCTTTTATGGATGGATTTTCAGGGTACAACCAGATCAAAATGGCCCCTGAAGACATGGAGAAAACTACTTTTATTACACAGTGGGGTACCTTCTGCTATAAAGTGATGCCATTTGGACTGAAGAATGCCGGGGCAACCTATCAACGCACCATGGTGGCTTTGTTTCATGATATGATACATCATGAGATTGAAGTCTACGTAGATGACATGATAGCCCGTTCACAGACAGAAGAAGAACACCTCGACCACTTGCAAAAGCTGTTTGTCAGGCTGAAGGAGTACAAGCTCAGACTGAACCCTAACAAGTGCACTTTCGGAGTCAGGTCCGGTAAACTTTTGGGTTTCATCGTCAGTAACAAAGGTATCGAGGTTGATCCTGCCAAAGTCAAAGCTATACAAGAAATGCCTGCCCCTCGCACTAAGAAGGAGGTCAGAGGTTTCTTGGGACGCCTAAACTACATTGCAAGGTTCATTTCTCACCTAACATCTACCTGTCAACCAATCTTCAAGCTGTTGAAGAAAGATCATATGGTTAAATGGAATGATGACTGTCAAGTTGCTTTCGATAAAATCAAGGAGTATTTGCTAGAACCTCCTATCTTGATGCCACCCGTCGAAGGAAGGCCGTTAATCATATATCTGACCGTTCTGGAGAATTCAATGGGGTGTGTACTGGGCCAACATGGCGAGTCTGGCCGAAAAGAGCATGCCATTTATTACCTTAGCAAAAAGTTTACCGACTGTGAGACTCGCTACTCACTGCTCGAGAAAACTTGTTGCACTTTGGTATGGGCTGCTCGCCGGATAAGGCAGTATATGTTGACACATACCACTTTACTGATCTCTAAGATGGACCCGATCAAATACATCTTCGAGAAGCCCGCTCTATTCGAAAGAATCGCTAGATGGCAGATGATCCTCACCAAATATGATATACAGTACACGACCCAAAAATCTATAAAGGGGAGTGTGCTAGCCGATCATCTGGACCATCAAGCCGTCGAAGATTACCAATCCATGAGGTTCGACTTCCCTGATGAGGATATCATGAATTTGAGCAACATGGAAGAAAACAGACCGTATGACGGACCTGAACAAGGATCCCGATGGACTCTGTACTTTGATGGTGCCTCCAACGCACTTGGAAACAGTATCGGCGCGGTAATTATCTCTCCAGAAGGTTGCCATACACTTTTCACTGCCATACTTTGCTTCAACTGCACCAACAACATGGCCGAGTATGAAGCTTGTATCTTTGGTCTCAAGGCCGCTATTGACTTGGGAATCAAATCTTTGATTGTGTTTGGGGACTCAGCTTTGGTTATCAGTCAAATCAAAGGAGAGTGGGATACTAAACATCCAAACCTCATCCCTTACAAAGAACATGTCCTGACATTGCTACCTTATTTCGAGCAGATCACCTTCGAGCACTTCCCGCAAGAAGAGAATCAGCTAGAGGATGCGCTAGCTACAATGTCCTCCATGTTTAAACTTAACTGGGATAATGAGGCTCCCCAAATCACCATTGAACGGATGGACGAACCTGCACATTGTCACGAGATTAATACCGAAGAAATAGTGGACCGAACTTGGTTTCATGACGTCAAAAGGTATCTCGAGACTCGAGAATATCCTGAAGGAGCTTCAGTCAACGATAAAAAGTTCTTGAGGAGATTCTCTGCCAAGTTCTTCCTGAGCAATGGTATCCTATACAAGCGCAATCATGATTGCATTCTGCTTCGTTGTGTGGAGAAGGTTGAAGCTGAGCAGATCATGAATGAACTGCACAATGGTACATTTGGCACCCACTCGAGTGGTCATACGATGGCTAAGAAGATTCTACGGGCAGGCTATTACTGGTCTACCATGGAAGATGACTGTCATCAACATTCCCGTACTTGTCACAAATGTCAAGTCTATGCTGACAAGGTACACATACCTCCAGTTCCTCTCAATGTCTTAACAGCTCCTTGGCCGTTAGCGATGTGGGGAATCGACATGATTGGAGAGATCAAGCCTACAACATCCAATGAACACCGTTTCATCCTGGTGGCTATTGATTACTTTACCAAGTGGGTCGAAGCAGCTTCCTTCGCCTCCGTTACAAAGAATGTGGTTGCCCGCTTCATCAAGCAGAACCTCATTTTCCGGTATGGTATCCCCGGCAGGATCATCACGGACAACGGTACAAATTTGAACAATACTATGATCACCGCTCTGTGCGAGCAGTTCAAGATTAAACATCACAATTCATCTCCCTATCGGCCTAAGATGAACGGTGTTGTCAAAGTTGCGAACAAAAATATTAATAAGATCATTCAAAAGATGACAGTCACCTACAAGGACTGGCATGAGATGTTACCGTTTGCTCTGCACGGGTACCGTACCACGGCACGTACATCAACTGGGGCAACACCCTTTTCTTTGGTATACGGCATGGAAGCTGTTTTACCTATCGAGGTTCAGATTCCCTCCTTGAGAATCATGAAAGATGCTGGTTTGAGTGAAGACGATTGAATTCAGACCTGACTTGATCAACTTAACTTGATTGATGAAAAGAGACTTACTGCTGTTTGCCATGGTCAGACATATCAAAAACAAATGATCAAGGCTTTCAACAAGAAAGTCAGACGCCAGGTATATCATGTCGGGGATCTTGTAATCAAGCGGATCATCTTGCCGCAAAGTGATCCCATGGGTAAATGGACTTCTACTTACGAAGGACCATTTGTGATCAAAAACATTTTTTCTGGTGGGGCAATGATTTTGACCACCATGGACGGCGACGACCTGCCGCACCCTGCGAATGCAGACATAGTCAAAAGATACTACGCATAAACAACCCGACAAGTTGAAAACCCGAAAGGGCGACTTGGGCAAAAATGGGCATCCCGGTGAATCGAAAACCCGAAAGGGCGGTTCAGGCAAATATTAGGGATAAACAAACAAATCTGTACACCCGACAAGTTGAAAACCCGAAAGGGAAACTTGGGCAAAAAAGGGTTTCCCAGTGGACTGAAAACCCGAAAGGGCGGTCCAGGAAAAAGTTAGGGAATTAGAGCGTATGACTATGTCTCATCGGATTACTTTAAGGACAATCTCTTCACAGACAAGCTCCTGGCTTCTGATCAATCCAGTCATCTTCGGACGAAGCAGCGAATGGACAAGATATTCAGAGTTATGAAGGCTATAGCAGAATGGGAACCCCATGGAATTTTTACACATAGCCACCTTTCTTTGTATAAAAGTTTCTCATTTTTTATGACAACATTCTCTTACTAGGATGTCTGTCTCCTTTGTACAAAATACTTACACAAAGTTAATACAAAGATACTTCAAAGTGCAGAAAACTATTTGCCTTTTCTTCTTTTTTTACACTTGTGTTTTATTTGAAAACGTCCAATGATTTATTAATGAGCATATGCATTTGAATATAATCACTGTTTACAAATAAACGAAATGTGGAAGAATAATTACTGACAGGTTGAAAGTATAGGAAGACGTCTTTAGGCTATTCCAAGAGAAATCCCCTGCAATGTATCATCTAGATCCCCCAGCGGAGCTAAAACCTTAAAATACATATCCCCAGCGGAGCTAAATTTCAAATCCCTTAATCCCCATCAAAGTTAAAACTTCAAACTCCCAATCCTCAGCGGAGCAAAACTTTGAACTACAGACCCCCAGCGAAGATGAAACCTTCTTCCCCAACGGAGTCAAATTTCCAACTACCAATCTGCAGCGGAAACCACTCAGTTTTCCCTAGATTCCCCCAACAAGTTGTCTTAAAGTCTGAGAATCAACCAAATGATAGTTAACTTTTTGTCCCCAACCTCCGGATAATTCCCCAGTAAATTAGCATACAACCCAAGCTCTTGAACTTTTTCCAAACAGGAATCAGCTCTTCCCCCAGAGTCCTGATCTCTCCAGAAGAGTAGCTACTCTTCAGCAGTATAACTATTCCCCACAGAGTTCTTCATCCCCAATAGAATGAAGATTCTCATTCTTAACTCTCCAGTTTGAAGTTCCCAGGGATTTATTTTCCCTAGCAGATTGAGGGTTCTCAGTCTGGATTCCCCAGTGAAGTTGCCAGAGTCTTCATCACTCCCCAGCTTGAGTTTATCAGAATTTTTAATCCCCTGCAGATCGAAGATTCTCACTCTCGCTTCTCCAGTGAAGTCCCCAAGGTTTCAACTTCCCCAAAAGAGTGAAGATTCTCATTCTTAAATCTCCGCAGAAGCCATCAAAGTCTTCCTTATTCTCCAGCAGATCAAGGTTTTATTTCATCTAATCCCCATTAGAAATTCATCAGAGTTTCCCTATTTCCTCAGCCGGGTAAGGATTCCCATCAATGTATTCCCCAATTACATTCGTCAAAGATCTCTGGATTCCCCAAACAGGTTTCTCAAAGTAGACTTGAAGGATCCCTGTCACCAGGAAAGTCATGAAGGATTCTCACATCCCTACAGAAGTTGTAAAAGTTCTTGTTAATCCCCACAAGTTGCCAAGGATTTTCTATCCCCAACAGTGGTCCAAGGATTTCTCATCTTCAGCAATCAAAGATTTTGAATCTCCAGCAGCGGTCATGGATTTATTTTCCCCGGCAGCAGTCAAGGATTTTTATTATCCCCAGCTATCAAGGACTTATTCTCCTCAGCAAGACAACTAATCAGTTTACATGCGCATACATTACATTCATATGTCATAAACATTGATAAAACATATTTTATTGCATCATACGTGTCATGCAACATAACTTTGTGTTTCAGCTAACATTTTACCCTTTTCAGGATAAGATTAAAAGTTACCTTTAACGAATATTCGAAGATTTCAGACAGTACGGATACACTCCAGGCGCGGAAGTCATTCTGTTACTCATTCAAATCTCTTATTCAGATACAGTATGGATACACCCCAGACACGAAGGTCATTCTATTACTCATTCGAAATTCAAAGTCAAGATACAGTACGTATACGCACCAGACAAGGATGCCATTCTGTCACTCATTCAGACGTCAGCAATCAGATACAGATTAGATACGCTCCAGACACGGAAGCCATTCTATTTCTCATTCAGATTCAACTATCAACTTCAAGATCAGATACACTCCAGACACGGAAGTCATTGTGTCACTTGTCCACATCCCAGTTACAGTACGGATACACTCCAGACACAGAAGTCATTCTGCTACTCATAAAGATCTCAACTTTAGATATAGTCCAGATACGCTCCAGACACGGTAGCCATTTTGTCACTCATTCAAACATTTCCCCAACCCAGAGATGCTCCATACATGGATGTCCTTCTGTTGCTTATTCAGATTTCAGATTCAGATACAATATAGATATACTCCAGACACGGCAGTCATTCTGATATTCATTCAAGAATCAAATACAGTTACAACTCGGATACGCTCCAGACATGGACGCCATTCCATTGCTCATACAAATTCAATCTCCAGATACAACTCAGATACGTTCCAGATACGGATAACATTCTGATGTTCATTCTCCTGATTTTCAACAAATAGTCTTGGATGGCATCTCTAAGCCCATCTCCAGCAAGATTCTACCATCTCCAAATGGCATCTTTAAGCCCATTTCCTCAGCTACATTTTTGACAAGTGCAAATTTACGGGCACTCTAATGTCCAATCATCTTTTACCTCCGAGTCACGAAAGGCAAACTCGCCAATCTAACTCTTCAGGTTCAAGAAGATTGAACAGGGGAAGCTGTTGTACCCCAAAATTTCCCCTCTCATTTTATCAAGATTTCCCCTCAGAAGACTCCTTGGACTCCAGACAGGATTATGATTTGCCCTGCTCAAGACATCTCCTTGCACTGATGACCTGAAATTAGGGTTTGAGTTTGCACATGGATTTTTTGACTTCCAATGCTCAAAGTAACTTTCATACTTCATGTTGGACCTATAAGATTGTTCATACCAAGTTTCAAGCCTTGAATCAAATATTTGCCCAATCAATTGGACAGTTGACCTAGAAATCAATTGTATTGGGGAAAAAGTCAACAATGGCCAATTTATAGTCAAACCTCATGATTTTTGATCCACATCAACATTATAGGCTCATATGAACCATTTGATCAATTTTGGACCACAACTCCTCAAGAAATTTGATTAGATCATCAAAAGGGCAAAATGGTCATTTTTAGGGTTTTGATTGTAGAAGGGCAATTTCTGATTTTTAACCTAGCTAATGGCAAATTTGGTTCAAGCATGGATTCAAGGACTCAATGGTATCATCTTGACCTATTCACAAGGTTCAAAAGATCTCAATTGCATTGAATTGACAGATGAATTTTCCAGTCAACTGATCAAAAATCAACTGTACACTGAAAAGTCAAACTTTGACTTTTTGGTCAAAATCAAGTGCCAAGGGTCATTTTTCATCAAGATGTGTCAAAACATGAAACTTGTTCATCAAGAAACCTAATTTTGCAAATTAGGGTTTAAGATTGAAAAATTTCATAACTTAGAAATTTTCTAAGTTATGAAATTTTCTTATTTTTTCCTAACTTTGCCCAACATTTTCACCATGATGCAATTAGATTCAAACAAAACTTACAACATGAAAGTTGTATTCCTCCACAAAATCTACAACTTTGATTCACAAAGTTTTCCCAAAGGATTCTTGGATCTCAAGTTATGATTTTTGGAATAAGGGTCCATGAAACTTTTAACTTAGTGAAATTTTGCCCTAGTTTAGGCAGGATTTTAACCTATCTTCATGGCAACTTTTCACATAGTTAAACTTGGAATATAAAAATGCATTTCAAATATGGATTATGGAGAATGTTACAAGCTTTCCAAAATATCCAAGAACTCTCCAAGATAATTTGTGGTTAGGGATAATCGAAGGTTTGAATTTGGGAAATTATCAATTTGATCCATGGCATTTTCATGTTGACACAAGTTGCAAAATCTGTCCAACTTTGCTTGTACTTGAATACAGGCCCTTAAACCCTTCCACACTCAAGAATTGAATGAAAACTCAATGTATTAATGCATTATTCTGATCAATGGGAGATTATACAAAGGATTAATCCAAAAATGGCAAAAAGTTAACAATGCCATTTTGATAAAGTTCACTTTATGCATATTTGTTTCTCTTGAGCATTGTACCCTTTCTTTGGCAGCAAACAAAGTCCATAAACTAAGGCAAAGGTACAACAACTTTGTGCATGCTTGAAGCTAGCCTTTACAGGCCTGCCCTTGGTCACTTCACACTTTTCTTAAAAAACAAGTCAACTTGCCAAAATCACATAACTCTTGTATCTGTTATAGCCAAGCTTGGCAACCATTCCAAACAAGTTTGACATTTTTCCTTGAGCCAGAAACACGAGCTATCCAGTCCTCAAACACCCTTGAACATCAAAACACCAAAAACTTGCAAAACAGGGCAGCTTCTGCAGTTGCACCTCCATCTCACAAACCACTCGTGTGTTTTGTCCCAAACCTCTTCCAACACACTCCATACAACCCATCTAAGCTCTCCCAACCATTAGCCAGTGACTTTAACTCCATTTATAAGCTTCACCATTTTTAAATTTTGCTTGTGCATGTTGACTTCTACAGGCTTATTCAAGCAAACTCAAAGCAAACTAAGCATTAGAGAAGGTCAAAGGAAGTTCAAGCAAGCTCCCAAGCATCTCAGGCCTCATTGAAAACCTCCACATTTCCATACTCGAGTTCAACTGAAGCATGTATTTTCCAACTTTCTATCTCTCTATTTAAGAATCATTAGGCTTAGGTTTGTGAATAAAAAATGTAGTACTCATTGCCCTTAAGTTGTACATATGCATAGATTTCATTTAAGTTAACTGTGTTGAGAGAATTTGATTGATGAACTTTCTGAAAAAGTTAGGTTAGAAATTAGGGCTAGAGAAATTCTCTCTGGTCTTTGAGAGTTAGATTAAGTTCTTTACATGGTTGGAATCGTGTTGGAAAATGCTATAACTTTTGTGTTGTGTGTTTTTGCTTTAGAGCACGTATGCAGGAGTTAGCCATTTGTACAAGAGGCACACGTTTTTTTGAACAGAGGTTGAAGATGAAGGCCAGCTGGGCTGGGCCTGGCTATTTCTCACTTTTTGCACCCCTGATTTGCTTCTCACACCCCCTTGGCCCATTTAATCTATTTTTGTATATTTTTCATTTCTTTTTTAATTTATGACTTTATTTTATTTTTCTAAACTTTAAAAATTACCAAAAATATTTTATTTAATTTTCACATTTTATTTTATTATTTTTATTATTTTTTGGACATAGAAACAATTATTAAATAATATATACATTTATTTTCTTAATAAAAAAACTTGTAAATACTACAATAAAAATTATTATATTTTTATTTTTTATTATTTATATACTTAAATAATATTTTTCTAACATATTTTTATTTCTTGACATTTGTATATATTTTTATTTTATTGTACATAAATAAATAATACATAATATATATACTTTCTTAAAACAAATTAGGGTTTCCACCCTTAATAAAAATAATATTTTTTCTTATTTTTGATACATATTTTATTTTTACATACATAAAAATAATACAAAAAAACATTTTTTTTTGCATATATTGCATATTTATTTAATTGTCCATTTAAATATTTGCTTATTTATTATTTGAACAAAGAATTCAATTTGGTTGTAATAATCTTAGGGTTTTAATTTCTTGCAAATAATCCCCTCTTCAAAATTGTATCCCCCTCCCCATATCAATGTTGTAATAGCTTAGTTTACTTTTACGCATTTATAGCTTTCAAATATGCCATGATAGAGATTAGGGTTTGTATGCAATATCCAAAATCAAAACAAATAGCTTGACTAAACACAAGACAAAAAGCATGAAAATGACAACACAATGCACACAAGCACCCCTAGGGTTTCATCCACTTGTTGCCTTTAAAATGGCCATGGTATGCATGTTGAGTATCTTGGCAAAACAAAAACAAAACAAAAGATCATAGTCCCTCGATGACGCTATCTTGGTTGCCTTTACAAAATGATCTAGTCCCTCAAACAAAAAACTTGCTAAGATACTTAGCACTATTGCTATCATGGTCAATACGATGACCCGCGCCTGTCCCGTTTAACATCCAAATACAAGGTTGTTTACCAAATGCAATGGTAAAATAACACTGTCAAAAGGGTTAAAAATGTGTAGGAAAGATCTTTGAGTAAATAGGGTAAATACTCTTAGTTACTTGAACAAAACTTGCAAACATCCTTGCTATTTTCAAACACACATCACAACACAAATTTCAAAACATTTCCCAAAACAAACTTTCAAACATTGAAACATCTTTTTAAAATACAAACACCTTTGTATACATTCAAACAAGAATCATTACAAAAGTTGCCTAGACAAAAGGCCTCTTTTCAAAATACTTTCAAAACCACACAAATCACAATTTCAAACAATTGGAAAAGCAAAGCAAGTGATCTAAACAAGTAACTAAGAGTCCATGGAAAACCATGGATGAAAAGGGTGCTAGCACCTTCCCTTTTCATAATCTACCCCCCGAACCCAAGAAAACATCTCAAAGGTCTTTACTGTGCTTTTTGATCTTTCCTTTGGATAAAATAAAAAGTCGGTGGCGACTCTTGCTAAACTGAAACATTTGCGAACACAAACGCAAAACCTCAAGTCAGTTCTCCCACCGTATCATAGTATGATTGGTTGAGAAATAAATAAAGCTGACCCCAAATGATGAACAGGCGGTAAAGGGCAACTGGCTCGCTAATTTTGGTAGCCCTCACCAGGTTATTCATCCCAAAGGGAGTTGATCCTTAAACATCGTCCAAAAAGGACAATATACAACTGCAAAGTTTGAAATTTTCATCGGTAATTAAAAGTAGAAAATGTTGCTCATTTGGTACCAAAATAAAATGATTCTTGATTAGTCTTTTGCATGTGATGATCATCATAATTCTCATTGCCTTAATTTGATTGTTCAAATGAAAGAGGAGAAAAATCATAAAAAGACTTAAGTACAAAGTATAGTTAGAGAGGTATTCGAAGAGGAAGATTGATATTAAAAGGTTCTTACGAAAACTCTTCACGTCATGTGAATGCCAGTGGAACTACCTTTTTATCAATGTGAACTTAAATCTCATGTATGAGTACGGGCTGCATTGATTTTCATAATTTGTTGTAATTGTCACTTGAGGTCAAGCAATAGTTTAAGTTTGGGGGAGTTTGATCAGTGATATTTACATAGTTATTTATAGTTAATTGTAGTTATATTTTCTTTTAAGTGTCGAGTGTTTTATTTCATTTCACCCCATTTTATACTTTGTTTGTGTGTTTTAGTGTTTCCAAGGTCAAAAGAATAAATTGGGACAAACCGGTGCAAAACTCGGAGTTTCAAAAGAAACACAGAAATCCACCTACAGAAGGAAACATGACCTGTGTTGCTCGAACACGACCCGTGTTGCAACCCCTGGGAGTTGAATTGAAAATTAAAAAGCTGGAAGGGCAAATCAACATCCTCTAGATGGCATCTTTAAGCCCATCTCCAACGATTCTCCGTCATATCTTCCGGATGGCATCTTTAATCCCATCTCCGACGATCTTCCGTCATATTTTCCAAATGGCATCTGTAAGCCCATTCCCGATACTACCTACACAACCCAACACCATCTCAGACGAGTGCAAATTTCTGGGCACTCTAGTGTTCAACCATCTTCCACCTTCAGATTACAAAAGGCAGATAGCCAATCTACATCCTCAAGTTTAATAAGATTGAACAGTGGCAGCTATTGTAACCCAAAATTTTCCCTCTCATTTTACTCAACACATGCCCATTGAGATCCCCAAATTGTTCAAGGATGCCTAAGAGTTGACCAGACAAACTCTCTCCTAAGGCAATGTACCTCAAACTAGGGTTTCCATTTTCATCAGGATGGTTGAAGTCCAAAGGTCCCAAATGCCTTCCATGGTCCCAATATTTTCTTAAGATCATCCATGTCAAGTTTCATGCCTTGCACAAGAAGTTTGCTCAGTCAATTGCTCAAATGCCTGAAAATCAACTATACTAGGTCAAAAGTCAATTGTGGCCCACATGCAGTCAAACTTCAAGATTTTTGGTCAACATAAACATTTTGAAGTGATATCCATCATTTGATAAATGGTTGGTCATGTTTCCTCAAGGAATGGCCCAAATTCATCAAAACCCAAAAGTTGCTAAATTAGGGTTTTATAGGAAAAGTCAACCAAACTTTGACCAAGAATAACTTCTTCATAATTTATCAGAAAATTTCCATCCAAGGCTCATTTTGAAGAGGATGAAATTACCTACAACTCATCTTCAGCCCACAAGTTCAAAATATGCACTCATCAAAAGATATGAATTTCTACATTATAGGTCCTTTTGAAAAGTCAACAAAAACACCTTTTGGGTCAAAGCTTCTTACATGAACATGGAAAAACCAATTGAGATGAAACCAAAAGGGTTGTTTAGGGAACATCCTGATCTTTCTAAAAAGTCCAAGAACACCTCTCTAGGATTAAAATTGGAGGAGATATGCCTTGTCAAATTTGACCATTTTTGTAAAATTGTCAAAAGTCAAATGTGCTCAATAATACAATTTTTGTCAAATGGGCCTAGAATTTCATGATTGCATCTTTCTTGTGACATGGTCCATTACCCAAATCAGAATCTACACTTTATTTGCTTCATTATTTATTTTATTTTGATTTTTTATTATTTAAAATTCAAATTAAATCAAATAAATTGCAAAAAATATAAAAAGATTGGTTTTGATCTAATTTTTGTAGGAATTACAATATAATGAAGTTGGCATATCAGATCAAAACGTGCAAGGCAAATTGAATCAAAAATGGCATGATTAGGCCTATTTTGGAAACATATCATACAAGAGAAAAACTAAATCAAATCTTGATCATCTTCAAAGATTTAAATCATTTTTGTTGACCTAATTCACAAGCCAAAAAACGAGGATGGCAGTCGTGGAAAGCCTCAAATGAAACTGAAAAATTTGGCAAAAAGTGGTGAATCAGTTTCAAGCCTAGAGGATGATTCAAAGCAATTCAAAGCCACCAATCGCTTCCTGGACATCTCCTGAAGCTATCAGGACCGGTTGCACGCCTCCACAAGCCCAGAATCCACCTACACGTCTCTCACGGTTTGGCATATCATCTTGAATTTGATTTTACAATTTACGCATGATTAATCCCTTTTAAGCATAGCATTGTGTTTGTACCATCATTTGGAATGTTTTGGTTTAAGTAATTTTGCATTTTGATGACTGTTTGAGCTAGTGCCATTATTAGGGTTTGTTCTTGCGTTTTAGGGTTTTGTCATACAGGTTAAATTGGCCCAGGAAAAGGGTACCATCGTACTCGTGAGGTTAAAACAAATTGATATATGGTCTTACATTGCATTTATATTGTGTGCTATTGATTTTTGAAACTTGCAGTGTTGTAGCTACGGAAACTTGTCTGTAGGTATAAGTATCCTGGCCTAAGACGACGAACAGGGAAGAAGTGAAGGGGTGAAAAACACAAGAAGGGGGGGGGTTGAATTGTAAAACTGGAATCTTAAAGCAATTGACAAGATATTTTTATCCTGGTTCGTTTGATCTCAAACTACTCCAGTCCACCCGTCAAGGTGATTTCGCCTCTCTCCAACGAGGTCTTAATTCACTATATTCAACTGAATACAAATCTGCTTTAACAACTGCTAAAGCCTTCTTGATTCAAACCACAATCCGGTTTGTCAAGGCAACACTTTCTTACAAAGGTATAAAACAAATGTGTGTGAATGTTTTCTACAAAACTTTATCACAACTGTGATGTATACACAAATTAAGCTTAGAAACTTAGAATGCTAAACACTAATGGAGTATCAGAGTTTGTTGGTTTAGCAAAACTGGTAGATGAAGATTATTGTTCAGCTTTGTGCGTGTAGAGAATTGGAGAGCATTAGCCATGATAATCTTCGAAGCCTTGTTTATATAGCACTTGAGAAGATGAACGTTGAATGCAATATTCTTGATTCAATGCTAATAACAAGCTTTCCTTTTTGAGCAGATCTTGTCTAGAATGATGCCGTTGGAATTAATTAGCGTTCAATGCACAGTACCGTTGCTTCTTCAATGCACGTTCTGGCTTGGCTCATTCTGATTCTGCTTCGCTGCTGATGAACTATTGTGTTTCTGTATCAGAGTGTTTACGCGCAGTTCTGTTCATCAAGCTACAGCATGTACGTGAGTTGATCATCTGATCTTCACGTTCTGATTCAGCAACTTCTGATGCTGGTGTTTCAAGTCAAGTTCTGATGCTGAATAAGTGATCTTGCTTATTTTAATCAGCATATCTGCAAATCAGAGCATAGTATTTTTAGGCAGCATATAGTTCAAACATGAAACATATAAATACTGTATCTTTTCACTTTGTTATCATCAAAACTTAAATATAGGGTACTAGATTCAAACATTGTTCTAACAATCTCCCCCTTTTTGATGATGACAAAAACTAGATATTTTAAATAAATAATAACGTGAAAAGGTATCTAGGAAATGTTTCAGAGTTAAGAAGTAAAGAGAAATCAGAGTTTAAGAGATACTCCCCCTGAGTTTGTTACTTCCCTTTGATATGCGTGTTCTTCAGGATCAGATCTTTTTCTATCTTTGAGCATCAGATTATAGGTCTTTGACTTATCAGAAAGCAGAGCTTCAGAGCTTTTCCTGTCAGAGCTTTGCTTCGGATCAGAGTGTTAGGTCGATCAGAACTTCATATTTGATCAGAGCAACATGAGCTTCTACATTTTGATCAGAGCTTCTAGCTTCTAGTCTTCATAGTGTTCAGGAGCTTCCTTGTGCCTGTAGACTTAAAAACAGAAAAACATTTCAAGTAATAGAGTTAGAATGTTTGAGAATTTCTGTCTAGTTAGCCGTTATTGATTTTAAATATCATTCTTGTTCTCCCCCTTTTTGTCAGCAATCAAAAAGTGCTGGTGATGTGCTAAAACAATTTAGATCAGAAAAACAAATTATATTAAGATAGTTCATGATCAGAGCAAAATAGCATTACAAAACATAGTCAAAACAATACATCAGAAAATGAAGAAAACATAGAGAATGTCATGCATGAAAAAAATTTTTAAGGTTGTGGGGGCATGCGTGAGAACAGGCTTTCCAGCATTGCTTGAATCTTTTCAGAAGTTTCATTCTGCTTCTGAACCATGGTGACAACAGTGTCAATCTTGCTGTCCTGTACATTCATTCTTGCTTCCATCTTCTGATCATTCTCTTCCATCCGCTGCTGTAGACGCAAGTCATTCAGCCTTAATTCTTCCAGAGCCTGCCTGTCCAAGGCAGCTTGAGAACTTTCAGACGGAGGAAGCTTCTCAGAACTTTCAGCTACATCTTCTGCTGGATTTTCTTCCTGAAGGGTCTTGTCTTCTTCTGATGGTTGCACCTGTGCAGCTTGCTCTTTCTCAGACCAAGATTCACTGTCCAGAGGGAGCACAACTTCTTGAGGCAGCTGACTCTCAACTTCCTTCAGCAGCTTGCTAAAGTTCTGTTGAGCCTGCTCATAGTTGACGTCCTGCAGCTTGAGGGCTTCAGCACGTACCCATAGTCTGAACTGTGACCAGAGCTGATCAGAAGCAGCTGGGTCGATCATCTCCGGACAGACTTGCTTCAAAGAAGCAATCCATTGCAGCATACCTGTTTCAAAATTCAAAATACCAGAGCCAACATCTGGTTGCTTTGGTTTGGGTATGGCAATTTTGTGTCTTAGATCAGCAAGACGTTCAAGACTTGTCAAGTCCTAATTTCCTCACTTTTGAGCCCTAATTTCCTCAGTTAGGTCAAATCCATTATCCTTCAAACTTTCGAAGTCGATGATTAACTCAGAGAGAACTTCAAGATTCTTTACCGGTGTGAGAAGAGTTCTGGTAGGCACCTGATATTGCTCAGAAGTTTCTTTCTTCTGATTCCCTGCAGAAATGCTGGAGGATGCCATTGTTCTCACACAACAAAGATTTTAGAATGATTTGAGAGAAAAAAGGTTTTGAAGGAGATAAACTCAGAAATATGCAGAAAGTTCTTGAGAGATTATGAGAAAGCGTAAAGAATAAGAATGAAGAATAATGTGCTTAAATAAAGTTTTCAAAAATTATTTTGAAAAATTAAACGTTTTTAAGAGAGAGAAAAAAATAATGATTGCCATTAACAAGCGTGATTACTTTTCATTAAATGCTTGCTGATTTTGGGGGATTTGAGAAAGATACTTAAAAACGGTTACCAGACATGTGTCTCGATGCACCCAATCAGCGCTTTCCTTTCTCAGAAGCGTGCACGCGTTCTGCTTCAGGGATTTGCTGATGATTGGATGACACTTGTTTGATGTAGTGATCATCACGTCTGTCTTTGAGATTAGACTCTCAGATCTTTAGACTTGCATCTGATACAATCTGCATGTTCTATCTTTCTGAAAGAAGATTGATCAGAAGTTCACAGTAAAATAATTACATTCTGAAGATAAATACATGGAATTAAAACATTTTCATTCTGGGCATACTTTCATGCTGAGGTGTTTCAGAATGAAATTAAACCTATCTTCTGAAAGGGGTTTAGTAAAGATATCAGCCCATTGATGGTCTGTATCTATAAATTTCAAGTTTAAAATACCTTTCTGAATATAGTCCCTAATGAAATGATGTTTTATTTCTACATGCTTAGCTCTAGAATGTAAAATAGGATTCTTACTTAAGCAAATAGCAGAAGTATTATCACAAAGAATAGGAATGTTACTCTCAAAAATCTGGAAGTCTTCAAGCTGACTTTTCATCCAGAGCATTTGTGTGCTACATCCTGCTGCTGCTATGTACTCAGCTTCTGCTGTTGACAGAGCAATTGTTGATTGCCTTTTGCTGGACCACGAGATCAGATTTTCTCCCAGAAACTGGCAGCTTCCAGAAGTACTTTTACGTTCCACTCTGTCTCCAGCAAAGTCAGCATCACAGTAGCCTACTAAGCTGTAATCACTAGATTTTCTATAAAACAAACCCAGATTAGTAGTACCTTTCAGATACTTGAAAATTCGCTTAACAGCTGTTAAGTGAGATTCTCTAGGATCTGATTGGAATCTAGCACAAATACATACGCTGAATAAAATATCAGGTCTTGAAGCTGTCAGATAAAGGAGAGAACCAATCATACCTCTGTAGACTTTCTGTTCTACGCTTTTGCTTACCTCTTCTCTTTCCAGAATGCACGTGGGATGCATTGGAATCTTTGATGGCTTACATTCTGAGAGGTCAAATTTCTTCAGAAGATCTCTGATGTATTTGCTCTGATGAATGTAAGTTCCCTCTGGAGTTTGATTAATCTGAATTCCTAGAAAGAATTTCAGTTCCCCCATGAGGCTCATCTCAAATTCTGCCTGCATACACTTAGCAAATTTTCTTCCAAGAGAAGGATTAGTAGAACCAAAAATAATATCATCAACATAAATTTGACAGACTAAAATGTCACTCTTAACTGTTTTACAGAATAGAGTAGTGTCCACTTTCCCTCTGGTGAATTCATTTTCAAGCAGAAAGTTACTTAGCCTTTCATACCAAGCTCTGGGAGCTTGTTTCAGACCATACAGTGACTTTTTCAGTTTGAAAACATGTTCTGGATGTTTTGTATTTTCAAAACCTGGGGGTTGGTGAACATAAACTTCTTCTTCTATATAACCATTTAAGAATGCACTTTTGACATCCATCTGATACAGAGTGATGCCTCTATTAACAGCAAATGAAATTAAAAGTCTGATAGATTCTAACCTGGCGACTGGGGCAAAGGTTTCTGTATAGTCTATCCCCTCTTGCTGACTATAACCTTGTGCAACCAGTCGTGCCTTGTTTCTGACGACTTCACCTTGTTCATTAAGCTTGTTTCTGAACACCCATCTTGTTCCAATGACGTTGAATCCTTTTGGTCTGGGAACGAGATCCCATACGTCGTTTCTGGTGAATTGATTCAGCTCTTCTTGCATTGCCAGAATCCAGTCGTTGTCCAGAAGTGCTTCATCAATAGAAGAAGGTTCAATCAGAGACACAAGTCCCATAAGAGTTTCTTTAGAGTTTCTGAAGCTTGCTCTTGTTCTGATTGGATCTTCCTTTCTTCCTAGAATAGTCTCTTCTGGGTGATCCAAACTGCTTCTGGGTACTCTCTTCTGAGGTTGATCAGCAGCAGTTGTAGGATTTCTAGCATTGCTTCTTTCAGACGTTGAAGGAATGTCTGTGTTGAGAGCTTCTGATGACTTGTCTTCAGAACCTGCAAATTCAATTTCTATACCTGCAAGATTTTCATTCTGCTTTGACTTTTCAGAGTCAAGCTTGTCATCAAAACGAACACTGATTGATTCTTCCACAATCTGTGTTTCTGTATTGTATACTCTGTACCCTCTTGAGCGTTCAGAGTATCCTAACATAATACACTTCTGTGCCTTAGAATCAAACTTGTTCAAATAATTCTTTGTATTTAACATATAGCAAGTACATCCAAATGGATGAAAATACGAAATGTTGGGCTTTCTGTTCTTCCACAATTCATATGGAGTCTTTTCCAGAATAGGTCTTATTGAGATTCTATTCTGAATGTAGCACGCTGTGTTTATTGCCTCTGCCCAGAAAGTCTTAGCAACGTTTGTCTCGTTGATCATGGTTCTGGCCATTTCTTGCAATGTTCTGTTCTTTCGTTCTACAACTCCATTTTGTTGGGGAGTTCTAGGACAAGAGAAATCATGCAGAATGCCTTTGTCATTAAAGAATGACTCAAAATCCTTATTTTCAAATTCTCCACCATGATCACTTCTGACTTTAACGATTCTAAGATCTTTTTCATTCTGAACTTGGTTACAGAAGGTAACAAACACAGAGTGTGACTCGTCCTTGTGTCTTAAGAACTTTACCCATGTCCATCTGCTATAGTCATCTACGATTACTAACCCATACTTCTTGCCACTGACTGAAGCAGTTTTAACTGGTCCAAATAAGTCAATGTGCAGAAGTTCTAATGGCTTAGAGGTAGAAACAACATTTTTGGATTTAAAAGAAGGTTTTGCAAATTTGCCTTTCTGACATGCTTCACACAGAGCATCTGAATTGAACTTCAAATTTGGAAGTCCTCTGACCAGATTGAGTTTGTTAATCTGAGATATTCTTCTCATACTAACATGCCCCAATCTTCTGTGCCAGATCCACTGCTCGTTGTTAACAGACAGAAGACATTTTACGTTCTGACTCTTTAGTTCAGAAAGTTTGATTTTGTAAATGTTGTTTTTCCTCTTTCCATTAAACAGGATAGTCCCATCTTTCTGACTAACAGCTTTACATGATTTTTGATTAAAGATTATATCATAACCGTTATCACTTAATTGACTTATGGATAACAGATTATGCATCAATCCATCTACAAGCAGAACATTATTAATAGAGGGAAGATTTCCGTTACCTACAGTTCCAGAGCCAATTATCTTTCCCCTCTGATTGCCTCCAAAGCCAACGTGGCCTCCAGGCTTAAGTTCCAGGCTTTGGAACATATGCCTTCTTCCCGTCATGTGTCGTGAGCAGCCAGAGTCCAGGTACCATGACTGGTGTTTCTGACTTGCTGCTAAAGATATCTGCAACATGTATTATTTTATCCTTAGGTACCCAGATCTTCTTGGGTCCTGATTTGTTAGTTTTACCAAAACTCTGGTTGAATTTTGGTTTCACAGAGTGCTTACTACTAGTATATTTGATGTCATGTGTGTGACCATACACAAAGTGTGAGTTTAGAGGAGTGGGTTTAATAATTAAATCCATGACATTCTTAGGTGTAGGAACCTTACCTTGGTATCCTATTCCTTTCCTGCCGTTTCTGCTAACTCCATAGATCATTGAAGCCATTCTGCTTCTATCTATGCTTTTAGCAAGGAACTTCTGGAAACTATGATCATACTCCTTGATGATCTCATCAGCGTTGCTGGGAGTTTCAGAAATTGGTTCCTTCTGAGAGTTTTGTAAAGAGTTTTCTAATTTTAAAATTTTATCTCTCAGCTCAGAGTTTTCCAATTTGAGACTCTCAGACTTATTAGAGTCAGATTCAAGATTCCTTTTCAGGTCTCTGAATTTAGCTCTAATCTGCTGATAACGTTCCAGAATTTCATTGAGGCTTTCAGCAAGTTCAGCCTTTGTAAAATTAACAGCGAAGTTAGGGAATACCTCTTCTGTGTCTGATTCTGAGTCTGATTCAGAAGCTTCACTGTCATCTGGAATGTTAGCCATGAGCGCTATGTTTGCCCTTTCATCATCTGATTCTGAGTCAGCTTCAGACGAGTCAGAGTCATCCCATGTGGCCATGAGACTTTTCTTCTTCTCTCTTCCAAACTTCTTTTTGGGCTTTTCCCTCTGAAGCTTTGGGCAGTCACTCTTGTAGTGTCCTTGCTCATTGCACTCGTAGCAGATGATGTCTTTTGTGTTTGGCTTCTTGCTACCGGAGGAGCCTTCAGATCTTCTGTATCCAGAGGAAGAATCTGTCCTTCTGTATCTGGAGGAAGACTCGTTCTGATCAGATCTTCTGGGATTCCTGAACTTCCTTTGTCTTTGCTACCACAGTTGATTTACTCTTCTGGAGAGAAGGGAAAGTTCGTCTTCTTCTGATGAGGATCCATCAGATGTTTCTTCAACTGCCTGCAAAACTTTAGATTCAGATTTTCTGTTAGATTTTAAAGCTATAGGCTTACCTTGCTTCTGAGGCTCATCAGCTTCTAGCTCTATCTCATGACTTCTGAGGGAGCTTATAAGTTCCTCCAGAGTGATTTTGTTGAGATCCTTCGCTAGCTTCAGAGCAGTAACCATAGGCCTCCACTGCTTGGGTAAACTTCTGATTATCTTCTTGACATGGTCAGCAGTAGAGTATCCCTTGTCCAGAACTTTGAGACCAGCTACCAGAATCTGGAATCTAGAGAACATAGTTTCAATGGATTCAGATTCTTCCATTTTGAACGCCTCATACTTCTGAATGAGCGCCAGAGCTTTTGTTTCTTTGACTTGAACGTTGCCCTCATGCGTCATTCTGAGAGAATCAAAGATGTTCTTAGTTGTGTCTCTGTTGGAGATCTTCTCATACTCAGTATAGGAGATGGCACTGAGGAGGATGGTTCTGGCCTTATGGTGATTCTTGAAATCACGCTTTTGTTGATCAGTCATTGATTTTCTATCAATCTTCTGACCAGTTGCATTCACAGGGTGCGTGTATCCATCTGTCACCATATCCCACAGATCAGCATCATGTGCTAGAAAGAAGCTTTCAATTCTGTCTTTCCAGTAATCAAAGTTTTCTCCATCAAAAACTGGAGGTTTGCCGCTGAATCTGTCTCTATCCTCATTGTTGTCATTGCTGAAATGAGAGTTGTTTCCTGCCATTGTGTTTTTCTGACGCTGGATCTTGTACTGACACGGTTAAGTGTTTTAGCTCAGAACCAGGCGCTCTGATGCCAATTGAAGGGGTGAAAAACACAAGAAGGGGGGGGGGGGGGGGGTTGAATTGTAAAACTGGAATCTTAAAGCAATTGACAAGATATTTTTATCCTGGTTCGTTTGATCTCAAACTACTCCAGTCCACCCGTCAAGGTGATTTCGCCTCTCTCCAACGAGGTCTTAATTCACTATATTCAACTGAATACAAATCTGCTTTAACAACTGCTAAAGCCTTCTTGATTCAAACCACAATCCGGTTTGTCAAGGCAACACTTTCTTACAAAGGTATAAAACAAATGTGTGTGAATGTTTTCTACAAAACTTTATCACAACTGTGATGTATACACAAATTAAGCTTAGAAACTTAGAATGCTAAACACTAATGGAGTATCAGAGTTTGTTGGTTTAGCAAAACTGGTAGATGAAGATTATTGTTCAGCTTTGTGCGTGTAGAGAATTGGAGAGCATTAGCCATGATAATCTTCGAAGCCTTGTTTATATAGCACTTGAGAAGATGAACGTTGAATGCAATATTCTTGATTCAATGCTAATAACAAGCTTTCCTTTTTGAGCAGATCTTGTCTAGAATGATGCCGTTGGAATTAATTAGCGTTCAATGCACAGTACCGTTGCTTCTTCAATGCACGTTCTGGCTTGGCTCATTCTGATTCTGCTTCGCTGCTGATGAACTATTGTGTTTCTGTATCAGAGTGTTTACGCGCAGTTCTGTTCATCAAGCTACAGCATGTACGTGAGTTGATCATCTGATCTTCACGTTCTGATTCAGCAACTTCTGATGCTGGTGTTTCAAGTCAAGTTCTGATGCTGAATAAGTGATCTTGCTTATTTTAATCAGCATATCTGCAAGTCAGAGCATAGTATTTTTAGGCAGCATATAGTTCAAACATGAAACATATAAATACTGTATCTTTTCACTTTGTTATCATCAAAACTTAAATATAGGGTACTAGATTCAAACATTGTTCTAACAAGAAGATGGTGATTTGTCACCACCCCATTGGTCCATTTGAAATCTGGCGCGCGTTTTTGTTATCCATGTTTGTTTCATATATTATTAATTAGTGTTACTATATTGACAACTAAAACAAATAGCCTAGATGGCTAGGAGTGCATTGCATTGAGTGGGAGGACCTGGGTTCGATCCCAAGTCCCAGCGTTTTGTTATTTTCCAATTAATTGATTGCAGGTTCTATACATTACCCAGCCAGGAGTCCACCATGCACCACAATATCCAACCAATGGATACATGATCAATCCAGATCCAACGCCTAACGCTCAGGGCATACCATGGACATTAGGAAGAGCATCACATGGAATCTAACGCAAGGACTGGGCTTGAGCATTATTGGGCCTGAACAATTCAACATACACCTCCTGATTTCTTCAATACAGGCCCATCTCTATTCTTTTCTATTTTATCTCTTTTTATTTATTTATCAATTATTTTCTTTTTTTTTTGCAAAAATAACACAAAAATCTTTTTTATCATTAAATCAAAATCACAAAAAACATCAAAAATCAATTTTTTTTATAAAGTACTTTATTTATTAATTAATTAGTTTAATTAAAATTAGGGTAATTTGATTCTTTTCATCATCTAAAATAATTAGAATTAGGGTTTAATTTTGTACATAATTCAACCTTTTCTAAAAAATAACTTAAATATTTTTTCAATTAGATTTTTAGATTTCTTAATTGATCCTCGCATTTAATTCTCCGCGCATATTGTAATTCTTTTTTCTATTATTGTATCTGCTTCGGGTTGTAATAGATTTAATTAGGGTTTTAAATTTCTGCATCTTTATTTACAGTCAAGATGATTATGTATCTGCAAAAGCCCTACAATAGCTAGGACCTTTAAACTTTCCGCACTTTTAATTTGCGCAAACTATAAACTGCTTAGATGTATGCTAATAGGATTGTATGGAAAGACTAACTGAAAATTAATATGGAAGAAAACCTAATTGTGCAAAGATAATTAACTGAAAATTACACTCGCACATGCTCACTCCTAGGGTTTACTCCACTCCGGTTGCCTTTGATAAACGATCATGAAGTATAGGGTTTGTTAGTGGTTGTCCTCTAGTCCCAAAAGATCTACAATGACCCATTCGGGTGTTGCCTCGGAAAAAGATCTTTAAGGCTTTAGGATGATTACTAACATTTCCTAACATTTCTTTTGCGATCGTATTTGTCCCTTCGAATGTCCCTAAAAACTCCAACGACGATGCTACCTATTTCTCAATAATGGGATAATATTGTCTAAAAGGAAAACGAACAGACTTTTTCAAGTAGATAGATTAGTTCTTAAGTACTTGCTCAAACAAACAAATCTTTTTCACACCAACACTTTCCGAACAAATTTTTCAAAAACAACTTCGTAACACTCTTGAGGACGAAAACAAGGGTTAAAATGAAGTAAAACAAAACTTTTCAAAACAAAGCACACACAAGCAATTTCAAAATGAGCAGGTACCTAAGAGCCCATGGAAAACCATGGATAGAAAGGGTGCTAACACCTTCCCTTTCTATAATCTACCCCCTGTACTCAGAAATATCTCGAAAAAGGTTTTTTTGTTCTTTTTCCTTTTCCTTATTGGATAAAATAAAAGTCGGTGGTGACTCTTTCTTACCGCGACATTTTGCAAACAAAAAATGCAAAACGCAAACTAGTATTAACAGTCGGTTCTACCACTGTATCACAGAACTGGCAACTCTGCTGGGGAATAAAATATAAAGTGGGGTAAACCTTAGGATCTAGGTCATATTTAATTGCTTTCTCTTGATTGTCTTGCTTGCTTTATATTTATGGGAACTGTTTGGGTTATTTGATCCTACACACGGATCGGGAAACACCTTTTAGGTAAGTAGCAATAAACTGTAAGGGAGTTGTGTTGGGGTATACAGACACAGTTGAAGCAGTAGCTACGTTGATGTGGCACTTTGGTTGGTACCCGTAACCCTTGAGTCAATCAGGGAGATGTGCGGGGCCGTCGCGTGGTGTCATAAAGCATCAACTGACCTTAGAACCTTTAATTGCACAACTTGGCCAATAAGACATAGCGAGATGGCCGACTTTGGTGTATGCCAAAGGTCGACAGATACTCGATGCTACACTCATTGAGGTCTGACTCTTGAGTGTTGTTTGGTTGTGAGTCAATCGCCTATTGAACGAAGCTGGGTGAAAGATCAGTGATATTGAGATCCCTTAGAACCCAGTTACTATTTATAGGACACGTTGAACTAATCTAACTTCAAGAGGGTATGACCTTAAAACCCATGCAAGCCTAAACCTAAGGTTATTTGCGTGACTTGTGTGCTTTCAACTTGAACTACTTGCAGAGTTTTATTATCTGACGACATGAGTTCCTTGCAGGTTTTGTTTACAGTCATTATCCAATAACTTGGATTTCTTACAGGGTTTACTTGCTTACATCACCTCACACTTTTGCTTAAACGCATAGCATACACATCATAGCATCATACCATAACATTTCCTTAACCATTTCAAGGATATCGAGGGCCTATGATGCAGGTTATGATGAACCAAATGTCTAGCAGGGGGTAAGGGGATTTATTTTCCTCTAGCCAATGCCGTCAAAAGATCAAAACACGATAACTTGAGTCAGGGGCTATGACCCACTTGATATGGTGAGCTTGACTCTCGTAGAAGGACTCTCAACGATACAAAGTTCTTCAATCAAAGCTGCAAAATTTAACTTCTGACATTTTCTTGTTTACCCCGCGAGATCCTTGAAAACATTGCATACACATATAATACATATCATTGCATAAGAAGGTTTCAAAGCAGGTCTCTCATGTTCTCGCTGTTTATTTCAACAATGGCTCTCCAACAAGACAACATAGATCTCCGAGCTCAAGATACCCAGTTCAAGGAATTTCTCCTGAATCTATCCAAGGGGAAAGAAGACCTGAAAACACTATTCGCCGGGAATATGACCAAGGAACGTCCTGACAACAACAAGGATGAACAATTGGAACAACTGCAAGCTGAGGTAGAAGCAATGAGAATCCAGATGTTGGGGCAAATGGCTCTTATCCAAAACTTAGCTCGAGGACAAGAAGGGCTAAGAGCTTTCCTTAACAAGCTTCACCAAGATGGATGCAGATCCATGAAACAAACAGTTAAAATTGTGGATCAAGGCATTAATCAGCCCCCAATGAGAGAAGAGGTTGGTTTGGTCAGGAACAGACCTTTCCAGATTGCTACTACATCACAAGCCCAACCACAACCTCACCAATGACAACGGGGCAATCGACATAAGAAGAATACATCCGAAAGACGCTTCACCGAAATCAACATGTCATTGGCTTAAGCATTGCAACGCTTGTTGAAGGCCAAGTTGGTTATATTAAGGGACCCTCCTCAGAACCCAAACATAGCCTCCCCAAGGTACAATCCAAATGCAAGATGTGCGTACCAATCTAACAGTCATAGACATGACACCAACAGCTGTTGGGCGTTGAGAAATAAAATTCAAGACCTGATTTATGAAGTAGCGCTAGAATTTGCACAAGACGGTCAAGCTGAGTTCTTCTGCTGTCCCTCCAAGGCATACCATCTGAAGTGAAAAGTTCTCACAAGAAGACTTTTCGTTCATTAGAATTTTCAATGTGTAATTTTCTTTTGATTTATTTGAACATTTATTCATATCAAACCTCGTTATTTCATCAATGTATTGCACATGTTTGTCTTGAATCAATTCATTCGTATTCACTATTTCAAAAATGCGTTCTTATTTCCTTTTGTGATATTCGACTCTTGATTAAAAGTTGTAAGCCTTTAGAGGGAGGATGACGAAAATGATACCACAATCTCTACAGTATGCTTTTGAATAGACCCAGCTGATGATGTACATGCGTTGTTTTAAATCCTAAAAAGTGGAGTTATAAGGAAGATAATCCCTAGTCAACCCCTTCGAGCCAAAGAAGTAGGATTTTTTATTTTCACACAAATTAAAACCCTTAATCATAACCTGAGGCAGGGTAGTTTTCTCAGTTAATTCAGAGGCGCATTCAGTTACAATCTGCCGCTTCGTACACAATGAATGGCATCGAAGACGTCCTTCCAAAATAAAAGACGGTGATGGTTCCGTATAATCGTCAAGACAGGCAGTCATTATCTCTCGAAATAAAAGCCCATTAAGTCAAAACCTATGAAGGAGACTTAAGATAAAAATTGGGGCATCCTGGTGACTGTAACCACAAAAGAAACAGTTCAGGCAAAAGAAGGGATAAAGAAAACAAAAAAAAAAGAGGTTACTACAAATCCTCGAAAAAAAGAAGATTACAAAAATGACTGCCTTTTCAAAACAAATGTTCAATTTCTGAATCATCACCAAGTATCAGAGCAAAGATTCCAGACTCAATCGGGATCTAAACACGCAACAAACTGAGCATAGGACTGAAGAACATCACGAAGAGCGGGTTGGGTACAAATAAAATTTGAGTCTTTATCCTTTGTTTCTTGAACCGTGAACCAGGCCATGTTATAACCCTTAAAAGTCCTAGCTGGAGTATGGGTTAGTTTGAGAGCATACTGTTACAAAGGTATCCTGACTCCTGTAGGCTTTGTTACGAATCCTGAGTTGATATCACATTCTTGCAAATTTCGTTTTACTACACAAAACACATTTTCAAAAAAAATTTCAAGACTGACATGAGTTTTGCATTCTTTAAATGACATTGTTTGCATATGACTAATTGTTTGACAGCAGAGAAATCCGCACAATGGATATTCAATGAACAGACATCCTCTCAATGGACAGAAACACCTCAGCGGGAAAGACACTTCCAATAATAGGTCTTCCATAAGCAAGGGATATGATATGATATCTAAACACACCTGGGGCAGTCTCTCCAAAAGTGCCAAATAACCAGGGGCAGATCTCCATCTGAACCACTTGGGGTATTACGCACGCATTCCAGCAACGAATCATGTGCCATCAAGAAAACATTTTTGACAGTACTACAACACAACACTATGGACAATGACAACTCTCTACATCCTGAAAGCGTGGACATAGTCGGAAAATACTACGCATGAAAAAAAAGACCCGCTAGGTTGACACACCTAGGAAAAAATAAGGGAATCCCGGTGAACCAAAAGGGTTCGGGAAAAAGTTAGGGATATACATAAAATAAAATAAAATCTGTACACCCGACAAGTCGAAAACCTGAAAAGGAGGCTTGGGCAAAAAAGGATATCCCGGTGGACTGAAAACCCGAAAGGGAGGTCCAGGAAAAAGTTAGGGATTTAAAATGTATGACTATATCCCATCACCTATCTATCAGTGGAAGATTTATACCTTGATCAACATTCTTCAAGAGCACCAGAATCGAGAAATGGTTCAGATACGATCCAGATACGGATGTCATTCTACTACTTATTCAAGATTCTCATACATTGAGAAACAGTTCAGATACGCTCCAGATACAGATGACATTCTGATCCTCATTTAGATTCAGCTTTCAGATACAGTTCAGATACGCTCCAGATACAGATGCCATTTTGATACTCATTCAGATTCAGCTTTCAGATACAGTTCAGATACGCTCCAGATATGGATGCCATTCTGATAGTCATTCAGATTTAGCTTTCAGATACAGTTCAGATACGCTCCAAATACGGATGCCATTCTGATACTCATTCAGATTCAACTTTCAGATACAGTTCAGATATGCTCCAAATACGGATGCCATTCTGATACTCATTCAGATTCAGCTTTCAGATACAATTCATATACGCTCCAGATACGAATGCCATTCTGATACTCATTCAGATCCAGCTTTCATATACAGTTTAGATACGCTCTAGATATATATGCCATTCTGATACTCATTTAGATTCAGCTTTCAGATACATTTTAGATACGCTCCAGATACGGATGCCATTCTGATACTCATTCAGATTCAGCTTTCAGATACAGTTCAGATACGCTCCAGATACAGATGCCATTCTGATACTCATTCAGACTCAACTTTCAGATACAGTTCAGATACACTCCAGATACGGATGCCATTCTGATACTCATTCAGATTCATCTTTCAGATACAGTTCAGATACGATTCAGAGACGGATGTCATTCTGACACTCATTCAACACATGTTTCAAGTACAGTTCAGATACGATCCAGAGACGGATGTCATTCTGACACTCATTCAACACATGTTTCAGATACAGTTCAAATACGATCTAGAGACAGATGTCAGCTTGACACTCATTAAATACATGTTCAAGTACAATCACGACATAGATCCATCCACAAAATCTTCGCATGTACTTTTTCCAACATGGTACAAGGGGCAGAGACAGTTGGAAGTGAAGTCACTATCACATACACGCCAGTGATACCTATATTCCCCATAGAGCCGAGACAACCTGGGTCCACCCTCCATATCCCCAAGCAGGAATCACTTCCCCAGCAGGCTCTTTCAGAAAGCTAATGTTTGTATTCCGTAGCCGAGCTTTATAATCATAAACAGTTTATAAATTTTTCTCCCGAGCAGAGTTTATTTCTTTGACTGTGGAGGCTTAATCCCCAACAGATCCCTTCTCTCCAGCAATGGAAGTTCATCCCCAGCTGAGTTTATTTCTCCAAATCGCAGATCTTCCAACAAAGTATCTCTCTTCCCCACAGAGCCATTCCCCCGCAGGATTATTCTCAGACAGAGTCTCCTCTGGCAGAATGTTCTCAAGCAGAATGGATGTAAATCCCCAGCTAATCATCTTCGGTCACTATCCCCAACGGAAACGAAGAACTCAACTCCTTATACTCTCCAGCAGCAGTCCAGGATTTATTTTCCCCAGCTATAGAATATCACAATAGCATTGCATATCCATACATCATGGCATGTGCATACATATTATACAACACAATCTCATTTATTTTGAGAACATCATTACTCAATACATTTCATACATCATGACATTACATACGACTAACTCTTTACCTTTCAGGGAAAGATGCAATCAATTTCTCACAAGTTCTCTCTAGTTCAGTCAAACCGACACCAAGGTTTCTATTCCAGTTGAAGATATCCCAACACTTTTCAAGATTTTCTCTGGTTCAATCAAACCGACACTAAGGTTTCTATTCTAGTTGAAGATGTTCTAAGACTTTCGTCTGGGTCAGCCGAATCGCCGCTAAGATTCCCCTGATTTCTATGTCAGTCAAAGTTAATCCGAGACCTCTCCCGGGATCAGTCAAATCGATACTAAGATTTCTCTCCCAGTTGAAGTTCTCACAAGTTTTCCCTGGTTCAGTCAAATTGATACTAAGATTTCTATTCCATTTTTAAAAGCTATGAAGCCCGGAAATCGACTGGATAATATCTTAATCAGTATAAAATACTACGAAGCCTGGAATCGACCAGATAGTGGTATATCTCAAATTCAAGCTATGAAGCCCAGAAATCGACTGGATAATATCTTAATTTCTCCAAACTAAGAAGCCTGGAGTCGACCAGATAGTGGTATATCTCAAATTCAAGCTATGAAGCCCGGAAATCGACCGGATAATATCCTGATTTCTCCAAAATACTACGAAGCCTGAAATCAACCAGATAGTGGTATATCTTAAATTCAAGTTGAAACCCGGAAATCGACCAGATAACAGCTTAATTTCCTCAAATTACTGAAGCCTGGGAATCGACCGGATAATAGTACAAAATGCTACGAAGTCTGGAATCGACCAGATATTGGTATAAGACACTGTGAAACCTGGAATCAACCAGATAACAGTAAAAGACACTGTGAAACCTGGAGCATGACCAAACAACGGTATGAGACGCTGTGAAGTTTGGAGCACGACCAGATAACGGCAAGAGACACTGTGAAACCTGGAGCACGATCAAATAACAGTATGAGGTACTGCGAAGCTTGGAATTCGACCAGATAGCAGTTTACTCGGCCAATTACTATGAATCTTGGAAACAACCAGATGTTAGTATGCCTTAAATTCAAGTTGAAACCTGGATGCGACCGGATAACCACTTAATTCCTTCTGAAGCCTAGAGCACGACCAGATAACAGTTTTTGAGATTGCAAAGCCTGGAGCACGACCAGATAGCAAGTTTAATCTCATTTCCCCAATAAGTCGATGTGAAACCTGGAGCACGACCAGATAGTAGTCAGTCTTATTATCCTTAGCAAATCACTGTAAGGCCTGGAGCACGACCAGATAGTAGTTCATTTTCATCTCCTCGACTAAGAGATGATTCCCCAGTAGAGTAACGAACAACTGAAGCTCCTAAAATTCTATTTCTCCCAAGACAGAGACCAACATTCCTCAACAGATTCCTCCTTAATGACAGGAACAAGAATTCTCATCAAAGCAATATCTCGAGAAATCAACATCCTCTAGATGGCATCTTTAAGCCCATCTCCGACGATTCTCCGTCATATCTTCCGGATGGCATCTTTAAGCCCATATCTGAAGATCTTCCGTCATCTTTTCCAAATGGCATCTGTAAGCCTATTCCCGATACTACCTACACAACCCAGCACCATCTCAGACGAGTGCAAAATTCTGGGCACTCTAGTGTTCAACCATCTTCCACCTTCAGATTACAAAAGGCAGACAGTCAATCTACATCCTCAGGTTTAAGAAGATTAAACAGGGGCAGCTGTTGTAACCCAAAATTTTCCCTCTCATTTTACTCAACACATGCCCATTGAGATCCCCAAATTGCTCAAGGATGCCCAAGAGTTGACCAAACAAACTCTCTCCTAAGGCAATGTACCTCAAACTAGGGTTTCCATTTTCATCAGGATGGTTGAAGTCCAAAGGTCCCAAATTACTTCCATGGTCCCAATATGTTCTCAAGATCATCTATGTTAAGTTTCATTCCTTGCACAAGAAGTTTGCTCAGTCAATTTCTCAAATGCCTGAAAATCAACTATACTAGGTCAAAAGTCAACTGTGGCCCACATGCAGTCAAACTTTAAGATTTTTGGTCAACATCAACATTTTGAAGTGATATTCATCATTTTATCAATGTTTAATCACGATTCCTCAAGGAATGCCCCAAATTCATCAAAACCCAAAAGTTGCTAAATTAGGGTTTTATAGGAAAAGTCAACCAAACTTTGACCAAGCATAACTTCTTCATACTTTATCAGAAAATTTCCATCCAAGGATCATTTTGAAGAGGATGAAATTACCTACAACTCCTATTCAGCCCCAAATTTCAAAATATGCACTCATCAAAATATATGAATTTCTACATTACAGGTCCTTTTGAAAAGTCAACAAAAACACCTTTTGGGTCAAAGCTTCTTAAATGAACATGGAAGACCCAATTGAGATGAAACCAAAAGGGTTGTTTAGGGGACATCCTTAGCTTTCTAAAAATTCCAAGAACACCTCTCTAGGGTTAAAATTGGAGGAGATATGCCTTGTCAAAGTTGACCATTTTTGCAAAATTGCCAAAAGTCAAATGTGCTCAAAAATACATTTTTTGTCAAATGGGCCTAGCATTTCATGATTGCATCTTGCTTGTGACATGGTCCACGACCCAAATCAGCATCCACAATTTATTTGCTTCATTATTTACTTTATTTTGATTTTTTATTATTTAAAATTCAAATTAAATCAAATAAATTGCAAAAAATATAAAAAGATTGGTTTTGATCTGATTTTTGCAATCTAATCAAGCTGGCATATCAGATCAAAACGTGATAGGCAAATTGAATCAAAGATGGCATGATTAGTCCTATTTTGGAAACATATCATACAAGAGAAAAAACCAAATCAAATCTTGATTATCTTCAAAGATTTAAATCATTTTTGTTGACCTAATTCGTTCTAGTACAAATACAGAACATGACCAAGCCAAAAAAGAGGATGGAAGTCATGGAAAGCCTCAAATGAAACTGAAAAATTTGGCAAAAAGTGGTGAATCAGTTTCCATCCTAGAGGACGATTCAAAGCAATTCAAAGCCACCAATCGTTTTCTGGACATCTCTTGAAGCTAGTAGGACCGGTTGCACGCCTCCACAAGCCCAAAATCCGCCTACACGTCTCTCACGGTTTGGCATATCATCTTGAATTTGATTTTACAATTTACGCATGATTAATCACTTTTAAGCATAGCATTATGTTTGTATCATCATTTGGAATTTTTTGGTTTAAGTAATTTTTCATTTTGATAACTGTTTGAGCTAGTGCCATTATTAGGGTTTGTTCTTGCGTTTTAGGGTTTTGTCATATCGGTTAAATTGGCCAAGGAAAAGGGTACGATCGTACTCGTGAGGTCAAAACAAATTGATCTGTGGTCTTACATTGCATTTATATTGCGTGCTATTGATTTTTGAAACTTGCAGTGTTGTAGCTATGGAAACTTGGCTGTAGGTATAAGTATCCTGGCCTAAGACGACGAACAGGGAAGAAGACGGTGATTTTTCACCACCCCACTGGTCCATTTGAAATCTGGCGCGCATTTTTGTTATCCATGTTTGCTTCACATATTATTAATTAGTGTTACTATATTGACAAGTAAAACAGATAGCCCAGATGGCCAGGCGTGCATTTCATTGAGTGGGAGGACCTGGGTTCGATCCCAGGTCCCAGCGTTTTGTTATTTTCCAATTAATTGATTGCAGGTTCTACATATTACCCAGCCAGGAGTCCACCATGCACCAAAATATCCAACCAATGGGTTCATGATCAATCCAGATCCAACGCCTAACACTCAGGGCATACCATGGACATTAGGAAGAGCAGCACATGGAATCTAACGCAAGGACTGGGCTTGAGCATTATTGGTCCTGAACAATTCAACATACACCCCTTGATTTTTTCAATACAGGCCCATCTCTATTCTTTTCTATTTTATCTCTTTTTATTTATTTATCAATTATTTTCTTTTTTTGCAAAAATAACACAAAAATCATTTTTATCATTAAATCAAAATCACAAAAAACATCAAAAATCATTTTTTATAAAGTATTTATTTATTTCTTTAATTAATTAGTTTAATTAAAATTAGGGTAATTTAATTCTTTTCATCATCTAAAATAATTAGAATTAGGGTTTAATTTTGTACATAATTCAACCTTTTTCTCAAAAATAACTTAAATATTTTTTCAATTAGATTTTTAGATTTCTTAATTCATCCTCGCATTTAATTCGCCGCACGCATTTTAATTCTTTTTTCTATCATTGTAACTGCTTCGGGTTGTAATAGATTTAATTAGGGTTTTAAATTTCCGCATCTTTATTTACAGTCAAGATAATTATGTATCTGCAAAAGCCCTGTAATAGCTAGGACCTTTAAACTTTCCTTACATTTAATTTCCGTAAACTACAAACTGCTTAGATGTATGCTAATAGGATTGTATGGAAAGACTAACTGAAAATTAATACGGTAGAAAACCTAATTGTGCAAAGATAATTAACTGAAAACTACACTCGCACATGCTTACTCCTAGGGTTTACTCCACTCTGGTTGCCTTTGGTAAATGGTCATGAAGTATAGGGTTTGTTAGTGGTTGTCCTCTAGCCCTGAAAGATCTACAATGACCCATTCGGATGTTGCCTTGGAAAAATATCTTTAAGGCTTTAGGATGATTACTAACATTTCATAACATTGCTTTTGTGATCGTATTTGTCCCTTCGAATGTCCCTAAAAACTCCAACGACGATGCTACCTATTTCTCAATAATGGGATAGTATTGTCTAAAAGGAAAACAAACAGACTTTTTCGAGTAGGTAGATTAGCTCTTAAGTACTTGCTCAAACAAACAAATCTTTTTCACACCAACACTTTCCAAACAAAGTTTTCAAAAACAACTTCGTAACACTCTTGAGGACAGAAACAAGGGTTAAAATGAAGTAAAACAAAAGTTTTCAAAACAAAGCACACACAAGCAATTTCAAAATGAGCAAGTACCTAAGAGCCCATGGAAAACCATGGATAGAAAGGGTGCTGACACCTTCCCTTTCTTTAATCTACCCCCCGTACTCAGAAATATCTCGAAAAAGGTTTTTTCTGTTCTTTTTCCTTTTCTTTGTTGGATAAAATAAAAGTCGGTGGCGACTCTTGCTTACCGCGATATTTTGCAAACAAAAAACGCAAAATGCAAACCAGTATTAACAGTCGGTTCTGCCACCGTATCACAAACACTAATAACATTTACAGGAAAAACAACACTATTATGTGAGATAGATTACAGGAACAAAAATAAGTTTAGTTAAAGGTTGTGTTAGAAGAATGATAACACATAACCAAAGTACTTTTCTGTCTTGCAATCCATTGATAAGTTCCAAATTATAGTTATTAGTAGTAGTATTTTGCGGCACTTATTATATTGTTTCTTTTGATTTCTTTGTCAAAACCTCAACTTTAGTGTAAATAATAGCTTTATAGTTTTATCATGTAAATATTGTATAGATTAATCACTTTTATCTTACTTTGTAGGACTCTTTGCATGGTTAAAGAATTAAGCATCATAGGCTAATTAAAGCTTCAAGATGTAATTTTTGGATGAAAATAAAGAGCTAAAGGTCATGCTAAGCACGCTCAAAGTGCACTTGTATTTTTTCTGGACAAGAGGTAGCATGCTAAGCGTGATATTTTGGCCTAAGCGCACTCTACAACATAAGGCGGTTTGGTGCAATAAGTAGGAGCGCACTTAGCAGGCTCTTAGTTAGCTAAGTGCGGTCAATGATTTCACAATTGTATAAATAAAGTTCTAATCATATTTTGTAGGGTGTGACCCAATTTTGAGACAGGGGTTTCACCATTTTTATGGTTTCCACCATATTTTAGGATGAGCACCAATTTTGGAGTGTTAGATGCTTATAAATCAACAAGAGAGGGTGCATCTTGAAGATTCGTAGATGAATTCGAGTTGATAGTTGAGACATCAAGGTTGATGCTTATTCATTTACTTTCTTCTCTTTGTACTTTGCTATGTAAGTAGTTAAAACCCCCTTCTTGTTGGGATTGAAAGGATTTCACCATAGTAGTATGTATTTCTTTTAAGCTTTGTATTCTGAACTTAGTTTTGAATCAATATAGATGTTAATCTTTTCTTTCATATGGTTTAACTTGTGTTGAGAAATATATATTAAACTATTAATCTAAGATTACTCATCTATCAATAACCAAACTCTAGACATAGATTTGGGAGTTGATATTCACTTTGTGTCAAACCTTAATGTTTATGTGTTGTGTAATATGTTGAGACGTCTTTTGTTAATCAACCAGAATAATCCTGCAATGCTGCTCTAGACATAGATTATGTTGATGAGTGATACATGATTATAGAGATGAATAACTTTGTTCACATGCTAAAATTAGAAGAATGCATATTATAATAGGTTTTTATTTATCATGGTGTTAGTTCTAATCTTTGCCTGATTTAATATCAAGGATTTAAATCCTCTATTAGATGCTAAATTCTAGACATAACTTTAGGTGTAACATTCACATGGAGTATTGACTCTTAATGCTTTTGTATTGTTTGAGTTGCGTGAGACATCACCGATGAAAAAATAGAGTTGATATCTCAACTTTACGTTAGGCATAACCTCTATTATGCATGATACTTAATGTTATTGATGAATGCTTAGATTCTATTTAACTTATTGGTAAAACACGTATTCTATGGGCGAATGAAAACCAATCCTGACAAGTTTCGTTCTCACTAAAATTTAATTTTAATTGTCCATGTTTACATTATATATTGTATAGATATTATCAATTTAAAGGTAAAAAACACAGAGACTATTGAACGACATTCTTTCCTTCGTACTAATCCATGTGGAGACGATAAAACAAAATAATTACTTTTGCTTACTGCTTTACCGCAACAACAAAATGCTGCCATTATCGGGGATTGGTGTTTAGATATTGAAAGCATTACAATAATTTCTATGTTTTTGAGTTTTGTACATATTTTCTATATTGTATTTACACTTGTATATTCACTTGTCAATGTATTCCATACTTGAATATTTGTATATGTTTTTCATACTTGTCTATAGTGTATATATTTACTTTGTACATTTTTTCTATACTTGTGTAAATTTTATTTTCTTCTTTCACGTTTGCTAAAGTGTTTGGTTAGGAGTAGCCGTTGTTGAACAACTAGCCAAGCAAATATGTAACATGAAGGAGCGTCAATTCATAAATAAAGGCGTCGAGCTAACGATTTAAAACAAGTGCTTGTTGGGAGGAAACTCAACTTTTTAATGTTTTACAACTTTTTATTTCAGTAGTATAGGTAGTATATGGTGAAAGTCGGCTAAGAAAGCTGAGTTTTGATGCATTTTTTAAAGACAAGACAACGGGTCTTGCGCTTAGCACGGCCACAGGGTGCTTAGCATGCTCTACTGCTTCTGTCAAACTTTCCCATCTCACTTATCCACTTTCACTTAGGGTTTTTAGAATATTATATAGTAGTAATTGATTTTAAATATTTTCATTGTTGTTGTTTGTCCAAAAAGCTTGTCTTTGATAGCTTTAAGAGGCTTTGAGTGATGATTCCAAGTTTGAATGTTTCAATATGCAATTGTGTGGTAATGATAAAAGTTATAATGTTTGGTACATTGTCAAGGTACACATTTATCACTTTCTAGAACATAGTATGAATATTGAACTTGTAATTTGTACAAATACAATGTCATTAGTTCTTTTGCACTACTTGTTCATGATTGAATCACTTTAGATCTTACCCCAGATGTGAGAAAGCTTTCTATTGTTCACTATATGCACGAGAGACCAACATTATTGTTTTATCTAGATTTTATTATATTTAATCTTGTATTTGTGTTGAATTGTATGAAAACATGAAAAGGGTAAAGGCATTTTTTACCATCTAAAAAAAAGTAATTCACCTTGTGAGTGAGTGAGAATTTGTTCAAACCTTTGAGCCTTAGTGTCAGTATCTATCTTAGTGTTGAACTGTGAACTTGTGCATGAGTAAGTGGTTCATCACGAATTCTGATTTTGTTTCTAAAGAACTTGAACCCTTAACCATATATTGTGGTTATAATTTTTCCTTGCCTTAGAAAGTTGGGAGCATTAATGTCATGTTGTTTGGTTGTATTCAAGATGGGGAGACAAATGATTGATTGCTTAAAGGTTGGTTGATATGTGGTTGAAAAAAAACAAAGTGGTTGAAAAAGAAAGAAAGAAAAAAAAGAGAAATATGTGAAAAAGAAAAGTAAGAAAACAAAAAGAAAGAAAAAAATAATAAGATCAAAGTTGTAGCAAATGAGCAAATAGGAAAGCGTGAATAATTGTTTATTGCTTGAAAATGTGGGAAGTGATTGCTCTCATAGGATTAGGAAATTTTGTTTCAAAGACCTTTAGATATGACCCTTCTTTGTAAACCAAGCCCAATTACAACCCTTGAAAGTCCTTATGATTATTTTTTTTATGTTTTCAATACTAGTTTTTTTGGATGAATACATAATTTAACCTATTGTTAGCAAGATTGTTAGGTGAGAGTCAAGTCCCTCGTGTTTGTGTGTTTTTCATCCATTGATGAATTTTTTGCTAGGTGTGATTCATTATTAAGCATGTGTTGTTTTGGAATGTTTGGCATGACTTTTGTACTTAGGATTTGTTTCATAGTCATGGTTCCATTGTAGTTTAGTCATAAGTATTACTTTGCTTGTACTTTTGAATTTGAACCATACATTTTTTATGTTTGTAAGAACTTGTTTGATCATGAGTTCATGTATGTTTCTTTTTTTTATTTAGGTCAAAGAGACTTTTGTTTAAGGACAAACAAAGTTTTAAGTTGGGAGAGTTTGATAAGTGCCAAATTGTAGTTATTATTATTAGCATTTTGTGACACTTATTAGATTGTTTCTTTTGATTTCTCTGTCAAAACCTCAACTTTAGTGTAAGTAATAACTTTATAGTTTTATCATGTAAATATTGTATTGCTTAATCATTTTTTTCTTATTTTGAAGGATTATTTGCATGATTGAAGCATTGGTCATCATATGGCACTTAAAGCTTCAAGATGCAATTTTTGGATGGAAATAAAGAGCTATAGGTCAGGCTAAGCGCGCTTGGATTTTTCTGGACAGGAGGTAGTAGGATAATCATGCCGTTTTAGGCTAAGCGCACTCTACATCATGAGGCAGTTTGGTGCAATAAGTGGGAGCACGCTTAGCAGGCTTTTAGTGGGTTAAGTGTGGTATGCGATTTTGCAATTGTATAAAAAGAGTTTTAATCATATTTTTTAGGGTTTGACCCAATTTTGAGAGAGGGGTTTCACCATTTTTAGGGTTTCAACAATATTTTAGGGAGAGACGCCAATTTTAGAGTGTTAGATGCTTATAAATCAACAAAACTTGAAGATCCATAAATGGATTCACGTTGATTGTTGAGACATCATGGTTGGTGCTTGTTCATTTTCTCTCTTCTCTTTGTACTTTTCCATATAAGTAGTTAAAATCCCTTTCTTGTTGGGATTGAAAGGATTTCACCATAGTAGTATGTATTTCTTTTAAGCTTTATATTATAAACTTAG
This sequence comes from Vicia faba, assembly GCA_948472305.1. Taxonomy (NCBI): domain Eukaryota; kingdom Viridiplantae; phylum Streptophyta; class Magnoliopsida; order Fabales; family Fabaceae; genus Vicia; species Vicia faba. The sequence continues at coordinate 1,009,931,540 of OX451735.1, forward strand.
TTTTGAATTAATATAGATGTTAATATTTGCTTTCATATGGTTTGACTTGTGTCTAGAAATATATATTAAACTATTGATCTAAGATTACTCATCTATAGATAACCAAACTCTAGATATATATTTGGGAGTTGATATTCACTTTGTGTCAGATCTTAATGTTTGTGTGTTGTTTAATATGTTAGGATGTCTTTTGTTAATCAACTAGTATAATCATGCAACGCTGCTTTAGACATAGACATTGTTGATGAGTGATACATGATTATAGATATGAATAACTTTGTTCCCATGCTAGGATTAGGAGAATTCATATTGTAATAAGTTTTTATTGAACATGGTGTTAGTTGTAATCTTTTCCTGATTTAATATCGAGGATTCAAATCCTCTGTTAGATGCTAAATGCTAAACATAGCTTTAGGTGTAGCATTCACATGGAGTATTGACTCTTAATGCTTCTAAATTGTTTGAGTTGTGTGAGACATCACCGATGAAACAATACAATTGATATCTCAACTTTGTGTTAGACATAACCTCTGTTATGGGAAATACATGATATTATTGATGAATGCTTAGATTGTACTTAACTGATTGGTTAAATGCATATTCTATGGGCGAATGAAAACCAATCCTGAGAAGTTTCTTGCTCTCCAAAACTTTAATTTTTCTTGTCCATGTTTACATTATATATTGTATAGATATCTGTTGCACCCCAAAATTTCCCCTCCCTTTTCTGCAAGACATTCTCCTAGACTTCTCAAATGCTCAAGGTTGCTCAAGAATTGATCAGGCAAATTCTCCTCCTAAGCAGCGGACTTACAACTAGGGTTTCATTTTTCTTAAGGAAGATTGAGTTTCTAAGGCCTCAAGTGGATTTCATGGTATCTTATATGTTTCTAAAAATGCTCATACCAAGTTTCATGCTTTGCATCACAAGTTTTCTCAGTCAATTGCTCAGATGACTAAAAATTAACTATATTGGACAAAAAGTCAATTATGGTAAACATACAATCAAACCTCAAGATTTTTGGTCAACATCAAGACTTTTAAGTCACATTCATAATTTTATCAAGGGTTGATCATGATTCATAATAAAAACTCTCAAATCATCAAAAATAAAAAGTTGCCAAATTAGGGTTTCCTAAGGAGAAGTCAACTGAACTTTGACAAGGCATAAATTTCACACGCTTCATCATATTTTCCTCAACCAAAACTCATTTGAAGGAAATTCAATTCTCTACAGCTTTGTCTCTTTAATCTCAAGTCCAAAAAATGCTTCGTTTGAGAGATATGAGCCAATATATTATAGGTCATTTCAAAGTCAACAAAAAGACACTTTTTGTCAAGGCAACTTACATCAAGATAATTTCTTCAAGTGTAAAAATGGTCAACATAGAGATTGTATAGGACACCTTGGGATTTCCAAAATGTCCAAGATCACTTTCAAATGATAAAAATTGAGAGAGTTATTGTAATACGATGGGAGAACTGACTTTTAGGTTTTGCATTTAATCACAAATGTTGTGGATAACAAGAGTCGCCACTGACTTTTCTTTTATCCAATAAAGGAAAGGGTGAAAACAACAGGAAAGACCTTTGAGAATTTTCTTGAGTTCGGGGGGTAGGTTATGAAAAGGGAAGGTGTTATCACCCTTTTCATGTGTAGTTATCTACAGGCTCTTAATTGCTAGCTCACTTGGAAATAATGCTTTGTGTTTGTTTATGTTTGTAAATATTTTGAAAATGATTAAGTGTGGAAATTTTGTAATGATTATCGTATCATTGAGAATGTATACAAAATGTTTGTCTTCAAAAGATATTTTGGGAGAAAATGTTGTTTTGTGAAAAGATGTTTGAAAATGCCAATGTAAGGAAGTTTGCTTTATAATAACACTTGTATCAGTCCTCAAGAGTGTTTATAAAGCATTTTAAAAGTAGTTGTTTTGAAAGTGTGAAGTGTGGAAATTGTTTTAGTTTGTGAGCAAGCGATTATGAGCGACCTACCTACTCAAAGTCTTTGTTCTTTTCCTCCTCCTTTAGATAGTCTTACCCTACAATTAGTTAGTAGGAAACCCTAATCATTGGATATGAGGGACAGGCGCGGGTCATGGTACGGTCATAAAAGGCTACTTGTGAGACGCTTTAGCAATTTTTGTAAGGGACTAAGATCATTTACCGAAGGCAGCATCGAAGGGTCATCGAGGGGCTACAATTTTTTAATCGAGGGTCTTTGATAAAACGTCCCACGTTTGAGGGACATGACTATTTTTTATTTGAGGAAACAAGTGAGGTTACCCTAGAGGTGTGAGAATGCAAAGTGTGTTTGATTCAATTATTTTATCTTGAATTAGGGTTTTGCTATGATTGATTTTAATCTTGTCATACAAACCCTAATTACTAACAGAAATATGGAAAGCGATAAATTACGAAAATTAAATATCCTACGCTATTACAATGCTTTGGGAATGGGGGATACAAATTTGTGAATGGGGAGGAAAGCAATAAACCCTAATTATCTATTACATAACATTTTCATAAATAATAATGCGAGATAATGAAATGCGTAAAAAGTGTAAAGTAGAGAAGGGAGAAAAGAATTGTTTTGGTGATTTTTAATAGAAAAAGGACTTGATGATTAACCTAACTATTTAATTGTTTCTTTATTAAAAAGGAAGTTAATTAATTAATCAAACAAAATCTAAAAAATCTAAGTTAATTTTAATTAATTAAAACCTAAAAATCTATATTGAATTAACTTAATTAAAACCTAAGAATCTATGTTGAATTAACTTAATTAATTTAAAAGGCAAATTAAATAGACAAAACCTAAGTCTAATTCTTTTTATGATTTTTTCTTAGAATAAAAATATATTTTTTGTATTTTTATTAAATTAAATAAATAAATAAGAGTGAGAAAGAAAATATAAAGAAATAAAAGATTGGGCCTGGTGCTGTAAAAATAAATTAGGGGGTGAAAAGGAAAAAAGATGTTAGGCCCAAAACAATTTGTTTGAATCAGAAAAAAAAAGAATGGGCCTATGGTGTGAAGTAAAAAAGGGGGTATGGAAAGAAATGTACAAGGCACAAAACAAGAAGGTCTAGGCGCCTGTTGTGGTTCAGTGTGGAATGTTCCTTAAAGTGTACCATAGGGAAGTAATGTTGGGCGCTGGATAATGGCCTTGTGATGATCAGAGGGTGGTGGAGAGAGGTACACCATGCGCTTGTTGAACTTGCTTGTATTGAATCTGAAACAAGAAAATATGAAACAAATAAAAGGGTATCGCTCGAACCTAGGTTCCTATAGTCATATGTGCGCTTCCTTTACCACTAGGGTGGATATTTCATCGGTTCATAAAACAACAACTATTAAATATATTGCAAAATCATTTCTAAATGTAACTTCATCTTCTTCCTCGCGCCAGTAGCCATGAACATATTTTTGAATTTGGTAAAATGCTCATTTCTCAACCAAATCAGAAAATGTAAACATCAAAGTTGCTTGAAATTTAACCACGAGTCCAACCATATAAATTTCAAAAGCTACAGTTCAAAGATGAGTGAGAATTTTACTTGGTACCAAACTGAACCCTAAAATTTCAGAAACTCTAGTTTCAAAATTCACATCACACAACCAATATAAATGAAAACTAAGGACATGGTTAGCTTCATAAACATGATATCTACATTTTATCTTTTAAAAGAAGATGAAAATGATGCTTAAATAAGGATTTCCATGTTTAGAAAACTTACCTCTTGAAATGAAATCTCAGAACGTGTATGGATGCTTCCAGGTACAAAGTGATAATTGATTAAGCTTCCTTGGACCTCCGTGAAGCTGTTCCAATCCTTACATTATGCTGAAGTTTTTTGAATCACTTCAACCAAGTCAAGTTGCAAAACTCTGTTTTTGAAAATAGAGGATGATGAAGATGATGTTACAATGATGAAACAGGACTTTGGATAGTTTCTATATGAGTTATATGAGCTTTGTGAATAATTTAGAATGGAAACACACAAGTGGATTGGCGATTTGGAGTTCAAGGTCAGAAATTGCAACAAATGTAGTTTTGGATGCAAATTCTGATTTCAGAGAGTATGAAGGTTTTTTAGGGCTTCTGAACTCATGTGTTGTCTTGCAAATGACATCTCTATTTATAGATAAAAGGTTTAGAGGATGAGAGGGCTTGGTTTACAAGATTACATGTTATGGCTAGGTTACTTAGTTATGAAGCAACTTTGAAGAACATGGTTCCAATGTCTTGTACCATACCTTATAGAGTGGTTGTAAACTTTAAACATGTTGCTTCTGACTTTGTAGGTTGAGTGTGTGTAGAAGAAACAAGTTAGAGGCTCAAGGAGTGGACTGTTGCAAAAAAAACATGCTTTTCCAAAATGGAAGTGTTAACTTTGTTCCATTAATAGAATGATGCCTTAGATAATGCTTGAATCACTTGGATAATGATTCAATCAGTTGTGTAAGAATTTTATTATGGTGAGATTTGCAAGTTAGAAGCATGTAAATCTAGATTTATGCAGCATGGCTTGGAGATTTGATCTCATGTTCATCACAAAATGACTTGTATTTCAGAAATGGATGCCCAACTTCATTTCTTCGAATATCCTTGCTCAAGCATGATAAAAATGTGTTCTTGGACATTTTGGAAAGCTTGAAAACATTTTCTACCACTTTCGTGTTGACCACTTTGACTAAATCAAATGGGAACTTGGTGGAAATTGGTCAAGAAGTTGGGATGAAAATCTGACCAAAACTTGTAAAAAAAATTCTAAGTGTTGGACAAAAAAATCATAACTTTATGAGCTTATATATATTAATCCAAGAATTTTTTGAGGTTCATTTCACATTGACAAAGTTGTATAATTCATCAATCCCTACAACTTTCATGTTGAAAGTTTTCCCTGAATCATCTTGTATCTTGAGGAAACTTGCTTGTGAAGTTAGGGTTTTTTAGGTATAAAACACTTGAGATTTTTCTAAGTGTTTGGAAACCTTGACTTTTTTTTTTACTTTTGTTGACTTTCTTGATTCTTGGTGATCAAGTTTTATAACTTTGAATGTCTTGATGATTCTTGACTTTGATTTCCAATGTTGACCAAAAAGTCAAAGTTTGACTTTTGAGTGATTGTTGACTTTTCATTAGTTGATTCAAATTTTCAAATATCAATCACTTGCATCTTTGGAAATTTCTTGAGCCATGAAATTAGGTCAAGATGTTGTATTTGAGTCCTTAAGATCGTGATTCAAGCCATTAGGTCATGTACTAGGTCAAAAGTCAATGATCAGTCATTCTTAGTAAAAACCCTAATTTTGACCCTTTGGTGCTATGATAGCTTTTCTTGAGGAATTATGATCAACCCTTGATCAAATGATGAATATGACTTCAAAATCTTGATGTTGATAAAAAAATCTTGAAGTTTGACTGTATTTGACCATATTTGACTTTTTACCCAATACAATTGATTTTCAGTCATCTAAGCAATTGACTGAGCAAATTTGTGATGCAAGACTTGAAACTTGGTATGAGAATTCTTGGAGACCTATGATGAACCATGAAAGTCACTTGAGGCATTGGAAGTCCAATTTTCCTTTACAAAACCAAAACCCTAGTTATAGGCCAATGCTTAGGAGAGGGTTTAACTAGACAACTCTTGAGTAGCTTGGAATACTTGAGATCTTAGAAGAATGTCTTGAAGAAAAATGGGAGGGAAAATTTTGGGGTACAACAACTGCCCCTATTCAATCTTCTTAAACTTGAAGAGTTATATTGGCATATCCGCCATTCGTGACTTGAAGGTAAAAGATGATTAAACACTTAAGTGCCTAGAAATTTGCACTCGCATGTGCCCGAAGTAATGCTGTTAGTTGATGTAATACTAGGAATAGGATTAAAGATGCCATTCAGAGAAGTGATGGAGAATTGTCGGAGATGGGCTTATATATGCCACCCAAAGTAATTATTGATAGAACTTAGACTACGTCTACGCTCGAATTTGATTGGAAGAAGTATCAGAATAAATCTTTGGTCGATTTAATCTGAGCCAAAAAAATCTATTGGAAGAAGTATCAGAATAAATCTTTAGTCGATTTAATCCGAGCTAGAAGATGTCCACGTCTGTCTTTAACTGGAAGAAGTATCAGAATAAATATTTGGTCGATTTAACCTGAGCCAGAAGATATTTGAAGGAAGTGTTCGTCATGTAGATAGTCGCCCCGTCCTGTGTCAGGAATTGATCTACAATATGTTTTTGTTGATAAACCCGTCCTGTTTCGGAAGTTCATACCAATGGTGATAGTGATAGTCGCCCCGTCCTGTTTCGGGAATTGATCTTTATCTGACCATAAAGGAAGAAAGATAGTTTCCCCGTCCTGTTTCGAGTATTAATCTTTAACCTGTTCATGTAGATAGTCGCCCCGTCTAGTTTCGAGAATTGATCTACAATTTGTTTTTCAAAGATAGTTGCCCTGTCTTGTTTCAAGAATTAATTTGTGGCCTGGTCACGTAGATAGTTGCCCCGCCTTGTTTCGGGAATTAATCTTGGACCTATTTGAGAGTTGTGGATGATATTCGTCTATTGATTAATCTTTCCTGAAAAGGTAAAGAGTTAGTTGTATGCAATGTCATGATGTATGAAATGCACTGCATAATGATGTTCTCAAAATAAATGAGACAGTGCTATATGCGTTTTGTATGTATATGCTATGGTGTTTGTAAATGGTGTATGAATGTGAAATGTTATTGAAATGAAATTGTAAACCCGTGCGGTATCTTTGTCTGGGAAAATAAATCCCTGGTTGTTGTTGGGGATGAAGAGCATGTGTACCTTCTATCTTGTCCAGAATGCTTCTATTGGGGATTTTAATTCTTATATACCTTGACTAGGGATAAGAGAGATGGATAACCTTCTGACTCGTCTAGGGAGGATAAAGTTGACTGATATCTGGTCCGATTTTCGTGGTAACTCTTTGGGGATAGTGGCGATTTCACTGGGGAGAAGAATTTTGCTGGTGATTCATAGAAATCTGAGGAATAGACTCAAATTGAGGAGACTGTAGTCTGTTGGGGAAATAAACCCTATTGATAGAGAAATATTCTGCCGAGGAAACAAACTCTCCTAGGGAAATTAAATTTTGCTAGAGAGAAGAAATCTGCAGGGGGTTTTCAGTTTTGGAGGAATAAACTCAGCTGGGGAAGGGAATTTCCACGAATCATACTGATTGGAACTCTGTAGTTTGGGGAAATTGCGGGGAATGTATCCTTATTGGGGATGAATTTTGTGAAGATTACTCTGTGTGGATAATCTCATAGAAGTGGCTCTATGGGGATTTATGGACAACTTGAACATCATCCCAACTCCTAGAATCTTGAGTAAATGTTTATTCCTACTCTTATGCATATATTTGTTAATAGTTAATCATGTTCATATGCATATGTTCATTAAGTTTTAGTCATTGGACGTTTTTGCAAGCAAAATAAAAAGTTTGAACTTTAAGGTGTATTTGTATTGATAATTTTCCTATAAACATTCATTTTTTGTATAAAGAGACATAAATCCTAGTAAGAGGAAATTGTCATGAAATGAGAAGAGTACAAAGTGAAAACAAAAACATATAGCTAATGTGGAAATGATTTCGTTGGGTTCTAACTCTGCTATTGCCCCTATGTCTTCGAACATCTCATCTCTTGCTGTCAGAAGAAGTTGATTGAACTGATCTGTACCATTTGAACTTCTGACTTTGGTAATAAAGCTTGTTGTAAGTGATCCAACGGGACATAATCATACGCTTTAATCCTTAACTTTTGCCTGGACCTCCCTTTCGGGTTTTCTGTCCACCAGGGTACCCTTTTTTTGCCCAAGCCGCCTTTTCAGGTTTTCGACTTGCTGAGTGTACAATATTTTATATATATATATCCCTAATTTTTTCCTGAACCTTTTTGGTTCGCCGGAATGTCCTTATTTTCACCTAGGCCAGTCGACCTAGCGGGTCATTTTCATGCGTAGTATCTTTTGACTATGTCCGCATTCACAGGGTGCAGGAAATCTTCACCGTCTATGGTGGTCAATATCATAGCACCACCCAAAAATACTTTCTTGACAACAAATGGCCCTTCGTAGGTGGGAGTCCATTTTCCCCTGGGATCACCTTGCGGTAGAATGATGTGCTTTAATACCAAGTCACAAGCCTGATATACTCGATGTTTTATTTTCTTGTTGAATGCCTTGATCATACATTTTTGATACATCTGGCCGTGACGGATAGCCGCAAGTCTCTTTTCGTCAATAAAATTCAACTGATCCAACCTATTATGAATCCATTCGTCTTCGTCTAAGTCTGCATCTTTCATGATTATTAGAGAAGGAATTTTAACTTCGACAGGTAGGACAACTTCAATGCCATATACCAGAGAGAAAGGGGTTGCCCCAGTTGATGTTCACACAGAAGTGCAATAGCCATGAAGAGTGAATGGTAACATTTTTTTCCAGTCTTTATAGGTCACAACCATCTTTTGCACAATCTTCTTTATGTTCTTGTTGGCAGCTTCCACCGTGCCATTCATCTTTGGTTGATACTGATAAGAGTTGTGATGCTTGATCTTGAACTACGTGCAGAGCTCAGTGATCATTGTGTTATTGAGGTTGGTACTGTTGTTTGTGATAATCCTCTCGGGGATGCCATACCTACAGATCAGGTTATATTTGATGAACTGGGCAACCACATTCTTGGTAACAGAGGCGAATGAGGCTGCTTCAACCCATTTTTTAAAGTAGTAAATGGAGATGAGAATGAAGCGATGTCCGTTAGAAGCCATTGGCTTGATTTCTCTGGTCATATTAATTCCCCATATTGCAAATGGCCAAGGAGCAGCCATGGCATTCAAAGGTACTGAAGGCACGTGAACTTTATCAGCATAGATCTGGCAGTTATGACAAGTTCTCAAATGGCGGTGGTAATCAGTTTCCAAGGTCGACCAATAGTAACCCGCTCTCAAGATTTTCTTAGCCATAGCATGCCCACTGGAGTGAGTACCAAAGATGCCTTCATGCATATCTTCCATAATTTTCCCTGCCTCCTTCTTGTCCATACAACGAAGCAGAGTTGAATCATGATTACGATTGCACAAAATTCCATTGCTCAAGAAGAACTTAGTTGATAACCTCCGCAATAATTTCTTGTCGTTGATTGATGCCCCTTCAAGGTATTATTGAGCTTCAAGGTACCTTTTTACTTCATGAAACCAAGGTTTTTCTTCTACTTTATCAGTATCAATTTCGTAGCAGTGTGCCAGTTTATCAAATCTTTCAATGGTAGTTCTAGGAGCCTCGTTGTCCCATCTAAGCTTGAACATGGATGACATGGTAGCTAAGGCGTCTGCCAACTGATTTTCTTCCCTCGGGATATGCTTAAAATTAATCTCTTCGAAGTACGGAATCAAGGTTAGCACATGTTCTCGGTAAGGGATAAGATTCAGATGTTTCGTGTCCCATTCTCCCTTGACCTGACTGATTACCAAGGTTGAATCCCCATACATGCTCAGGAATTTGATTCACATGTCAATAGCCTTTGATACCCATGATGCACACTTCATATTCAACCATATTATAGGTGCAGTCAAAGCAAAGTCTGGAAGTGAAAGGTGTATGACAACCCCGAGGAGAGATGATTACAACACCAATTCTCTTTCCAATTGCGTAGAAGCTCCATCAAAAACCATGGTCCATCAGGATCCTAGCTCAGATCCTTCATACGGTCCAGGTTCTTCACCATCTGTAATTAGCATAATGTTCTCATCCGGGAATTCGAAGTGCATAGACTAAAAGTCATCTATAGCTTGATGTGCCAAATGATCTTCCAGTACACTTCCTTTTATTGCTTCTTGAGTGGTGTACTGAATGCCGTATTCCATTAAGATCATTTTCCATCGGGCTATTCTTCCGGAGAGAGCCGGCTTCTCGAATATGTACTTGATGGGATCCATTATAGTGATTAATAAGGTAGTATGGGTCAGCATATACTGTCTTAGTTGGCAAGCAGCCCATGCCAAAGCATAACAAGTTTTCTCGAGCAGTGAATATCTTGTTTCACAGTCGGTAAACTTTTTGCCAAGGTAGTATATTGCATGCTCTTTTCGACCAGACTCGTCATGTTGCCCCAACACACACCCCATTGAATTCTCTAACACAATTAGGTACATGATCAGAGGTCTTCCTTCAACTGGTGGAATCAGAATTAGAGGTTCTTGTAAGTACTCCTTGATTTTGTCAAAGGCTATTTGGCAGTTGCCGTTCCACTTCACTACTTGATCTTTCTTCAGCAGCTTGAAGACTGGATCACAAGTAGCAGTTAAATGAGAAATGAAACGAGCAATGTAGTTTAGCCATCCTAAGAAACCTCTGACCTCCTTCTTAGTACGAGGAGCCGACATTTATTGAATGGCTTTGACTTTTGTGGGATCAACTTTAATACCTTTACCACTGACAACAAAACCCAAGAGTTTACTGGACCTCACTCCAAAGATGCATTTGTTTGGATTCAGCCTTAGTTTGTACTTCTCCAGCCTTTCAAATAACTTGTACAGATGATCAAGATGTTCATCTTCAGTTTGTGACCTAGATATCATATCATCGACATAGACTTTTATCTCATGATGAATCATGTCATGGAATAAAGCTACCATGGATCACTGATAAGTTTCCCCCGTGTTCTTCAACCCAAAAGGCATGACATTGTAACAGAATATTCCCCACTGTGTGACGAAGGTAGTTTTCTCCATGTCTTCAGGCGCCATCTTGATCTGATTATAACCCGAGAAATTATCCATGAAAGAGAATACCTTGTGTTGAGCAGTGTTGTTGACCAAGACATCAATATATGGAAATGGGATGTTATCTTTAGGGCTTGCCATGTTTAGATCCCTGTAATCTACACACATACTTACCTTGACATCTTTTTTCAGTACCGGAACAACATTAGCAACCTATTGAGGATATGACATCACTGCTAAGAAACCTGCATTGAATTCTTTCATAACCTCAACCTTGATCTTCTCTGACTTCTCGGGACGCATGCGACAGACCTTCTACTTAATTGGAGAATAACCCTCTTTCATCGGCAGACGATAAACCATAATATCAGTATCGAGCCCTGGCAAGTCTTCTTATGACCAAGCAAAGACCTCAACATATTCGTGCAACATCTGAATCAATCTTCTCTTGACACTGTCCTTCAGGTTGGCTCCAATCTTGACTTCCTTCCTATCTGTCTCAGAACCCAAGTTTACCACCTCGACCGAATCTTCATGTGGTTGGATAGCCTTTTCTTCTTGTATTAAGAGTCTGGCAAGTTCTCCAGGTATCTCATAATCTTCCTCACCCTCATCTTCGTCTTGGTAGACTATATTTTCAAAGTCATAAGCGACAATAGCAAAATTGTTATCAACAAGATCTGAAGTGGATGGGGATCTGCAATATAGTGTGCGTTTGTGTGTAAGGTTACATTAGCTATTTGTGAGTTCAATGAAGTAAAAGAAAGACAAAGAGCGCAAAATTTGAATGCAAAACGTCCAATGTTTTCATTAAATGAAAATATGACATATGAAATGACAACCCTTAACAAAAGGACCATTGTGCCCCGGGCAAGACACAAGGTTTAAAGTCATTGTTTTAAAATAAATTACATAACCAAACTTCTTAAAGCAATAAAAATAGGAAATAGCAATTACTCCTGACTAAAGGAGATTGATACAAAGTCTTTAGCCTTCCAGTTATTGAGTCCGCCACCAACGGTAGGGAATATCCAATTGTCCAAGTCACTATCACTATCAGTGTCTTCTAGAGCATTGACTTCATTATTGCTGATATGGAAAGGTGGTCCTCTAGCATGGGCACGACGAACCGTCTTTTGAGCCTCTGAGGTGAAACCCAAACCAAATTTTTTGGACTTGTAAGGAATATCGGGAAGCTGACCCCAGATAGTGCAACCGCCGTCTTCTACCACAACTCTAGCATCCTTCAAAGAAGCCATTATTGGTGAATCCTTGATGGTCTTAGGGGTAGAAAGAGTAGCTTTAGCAGCGACAATAGTCAGAGGGATTAATTCAAATTTATGGCAGGGATTTTCAATGAATTCATCATCCATTTCAACATATTTGAAATAATTCAAATGGGTGGCCATATATTCTTCTTCTCCAGAGACTCTAACGATATTCCCTTTCACCGGATACTTCAATTTTTAATGTAAGGTAGAAGTCACAGCGCATGCCCCATGAATCTAGGGGCATCCTAACAAACAAGAATAGGCCGGGCAAATATCCATTACATAAAAAGTGGAGTTGAAAACCTGAGATCCCACCTTGACCGAAAGATCAACTTCTCTGTGCACCATTCTTTTTGACCCATCAAAGGCTCTTACCAGAATATCACTGAGTTTCAGCACCATCCCTTCCCAGTCTAATCTATCCAGAGCACCTTTTGGTAATACATTCAGGGAGGAACCTGTATCAACTAACACATGTGCCAAAGTAGTTCCCTTACACTCAATAGAGACGTGCATGACCTTGTTATGATTCTTTCCTGCCGGAGTTAAGTCGGCATCAGAAAAGCCTAAACCATTATCAGCTATTAGGCTTGCAACATAATTCTCAAACTGATAAGCAGAAGTTTCTTGTGGTACATAAGCATTCTTCAGAAATTTCAACAAGGCCTGAGCATGGGCTTCGGAGCATAATAACAAGGACAACATGGATATTTTGGAGGGTGTCTTCCCCAGTTGTTAAACTATTTTGTAGTAACTTTTACGAATGATCTTCAATATTTCTTCCATCTCTTATTTAGAGGAGTCTTCAATTGTAACATATTTTGAGGCTGCCTCCGTCTGGGCAGGCTCAGTCACTTTCTCTTTGCCCCAGGTGTCAATAGTTGACCCAACAGCTGGAATATGAACATGTGTTGTGATAGTTTTTGGAGGAGAGATCTCCAGGGAGAAGATCCTTCATATTCGGGTAACTTTACTAGTTCTGACAATATTTTCCACATTGATATTGGCAACTTCAGAATCTTCATCTTCGATAATCCATGGCTCTTGCCTAACACCATGGTAATAAACTTCTTCTCCATAATTCCAGGGAACAACCTTGTTAGAGGAATAAGAGACTGGCCCTAGTGCAATGATGATCAGGGGAGCCACCCTCAGCTTGACAGGAATCCTTATAGGACCTCTAGAGATGATCCTTGCAGGAGTATTGGAAATTGTGATTATAGAAACATCTTCAAGTCTCAGTTCTTAAGATATACTTTCATGCAAACTCTTCATGGACGGAGTTTTCTAAAAAAAAAAATTCATGGCTATCAATCAAACATTGAATACCCTTCTTCATCCACATACAACAATTAGTCTGGGAAGCACAATGGTAACAATTTTCAGAACAACCCGGAAATAAACCGACTCGTAACAGATTCTTCTTAACGATCATTAAGGGAGTGGTCAAATCACTTATGGTGGAGACATAGGAAACATCGTCAATAGCATTAACACCCTTACCATGAATGGGCATGGGCGTAGTAATCAGATTAGGGGTCTCTGGAGGATCAAAATCAATTTTTTTTGCATCAATCATATCTTGGATTTTGTTTTTCAAAGCCCAAGAGTTATTGGTGTCATGCCCCAAACTGTTCGAATGATAGGCACACTTTGCATTTGGGTTGTATTTTGGAGAGGATTTGTTGGGATTAGGAGGAGGATCCCGCAGTATTATCAAGTCTATTTTCAAAAGATGTTGTAATGCTTGAGCCAGTGGCATATTAATCCTGGTGAACTGCCTTCTCAGTGCGTTTGACCTACGCTGATCGCCATGTTATTATGGTTGAACATGCGCTGAATTAGAGATTAACACTGCCCCTACAGACTGATGACGGTCATTCTTACTACTGATCCTCTGGCCATAAATAACATTGGTTTCCTTCTTACCACTAAACGGCTTCTTCACAGTGTTAGAAGTTGCAGCCATTGGATTCTTCCCGCTCTTGATATTGCTTTCAACTTGTTCGCCAGTCAGAATTAGCTCAGTAAACCCTGATGGAGAACTCCCAATCAACAGATTAAATAATGGACCCATCAGAGTGCCCATGAACATATCCACCAATTCCCGGTCAATCAGAGGAGGTTTCACCCTTCCAGCTAGGTCCCTCCATTTTTGAGCATACTACTTGAATTCTTCATTCGAACCCATGGAGATATTTTTGCAATTGTACACGAGTCAGCGCTAGGTCAGCATTATATTGATACTTCTTGTAGAAAGCAGCAACCAAGTCTTCCCATGTGTGAATATTGGTTCCTTCAAGCATAACCAAACTGACGTAGAGCAAGAGAAAGGTTGTAAGTAATACCTCCCATAATGCCAAAGAGTGGAACATTAGGTAATTCCCCACAACGAGCAATGATAATAACATCCTCTAGAGATCAGGAACACCAATAGATATTAGGATGAGAGAGCCACATCATCCTTTGAGACCACCGAAGACCTTGTTCATTCTTCAAGACTAATCAGGGAAGGTGTGAAATAAACCACCTTGGTAGGAGAGGTATGCAACATATAAGGGTCGCTCGCTTCCTTATGGTACGGGTATGAAGAGAATGCAAAATGTCTACGAGCAAAGCAGGCACAAGGTTACGAGAAAGAAATATTTTGATGGCGTTCACATCTATGAGTTGGTCCGGATTAGGGAATAGTACCAAACCATAGATTAGAAGAGCCAAAATTTCTTTGAAATATTGAAGATTCATAGCATCCAAAAACATTCGAGCCTTCTCTAACAGAAATTTAGCAAGGAAACCCTTGACTCCACTCCTTGTTTCCCAATTAGCTACAACGTTATACCGCTTCAAATGTAAGGTTAATGCAATTTCTTCAGGTTGTGGCTCTTTCTCTAAACCAGTGAAAGGTATTTGATTGAGAATAAACACTCCCAGTAATTGAGAAAATTCCTCCATTGTGGGCACCAAATGATAATCGGGAAAGGTGAAGCATTGATGCACATGATCAATGAACTGGAATAGAACGCTCATCATGTCTTCTTCAAAACTCGAGGTAACCAAACTAAGTAGTCAACCATGCCTTTTGATGAATGGAGAAATTTCGGGAACCCTTAAGACCAAATCTTTAAGTTGAGAAGGTATCTTCATAAAACTGATTCGGATAGTGTTTCTACAACCAGAAGCCATAACCTGCAAAACAGAACAAAGATAAATCCCTAGGTCCTTAAAATGGTTAGTGAAAATGACATGGCATGATGTCATGATGTTATGATGTCATGTTTGAACAATTAATCATACACAATCAAAGCACACAAGGTCTTAGGTTTTAGCTTGCATGGAGTTTATAGGTAAGTACCCTATTGAAGCTTTAGTTGGGTCAACCTGTCCTAAAAGAAGTAACTGGGTTCTAGGAATCTCAATATCACTGATCTTTCTCTTAGGCAATGTTTTAGCACAAGCATCTGAATTGCGACCGAAATATCCCAAGATTCCGATCTCAAAGAGTGTAGTATCGAGTATCAACCAAATTCACTCTGCACCAAAGCCAGCTATCTCACTAATTTCTAACACCTAAGTTGTGTCAACTAAGATTCTACGGTCAGTTAGTGCTTTATGACACCACACATCGGCCCCATATTCTCCTTGACTTGACTCAAGGGCCACCGATACCAACAAATGTGTCACACTAACATAACCATCGCTTCAACCATATCGGTCTATTCCGTACAGTCTTCATGATCTATTGTTACTTACCTAAAATGCCTCAGATCCGGGTATAGGATCTATACAAGAAATAAACCCAAGCATAACCCCAAGATGTAAAGCATACACATTAAGCAAGTAAAGCACTTTTAAATGTGATCTAACTCTAAGGTAACCCCACTTTTAGTTTTCTTTTCCCCAACAGAGTCTCCAGTTCTGTAATATGGTGGGAGAACTGACTTATAGGTTTTGCGTTTTATCAGAAATGTTGCAGATAGCAAGAGTCACCACCGACTTTTCTTTTATCCAATAAAGGAAAGGGTGAAAAGAATAGGAAATACCTTTGAGAATTTTCTTGAGTTCGGGGGGTAGGTTATGAAAAGGGAAGGTGTTAGCACCCTTTTCCTCTGCAGTTATCTACGGGCTCTTAATTGCTAGCCACTTTGAAATAATGCTTTGTGTTTGTTTATGTTTGCAAATATTTTGAAAATGCCTAAGTGCGGAAATTTTGTAATGATTCTCGTATCGTTGAGAATGTATACAAAATGTTATTTTCAAAAGTTATTTTGGGAAAGTGTTGTTTTGTGAAAAGATGTTTGAAAATGCCAATATAAGCCAGTTTACTTTATAATAACCCTTGTATTAGTCCTCAAGAGTGTTTATAAAGCGTTTTGAAAGTAGTTATTTTGAAAGTGTGAAGTGTGGAAATTGTTTTAGTTTGTGAGCAAGCGATTACGAGCGATCTACCTACTCAAAGGTCTTTATTCTTTTCCTCCTCCTTTAGATAGTGTTACCCTACAATTAGTTAGTAGGAAACCCTAATAATTGGATGTGAGCGACAAGCGCGGGTCATCATACAGTCATAGAAGGCAACTTGTGAGACGCTTTAGCAATTGTCTTAAGGGACTAAGATCGTTTACCTAAGGTAGAATCGAAGGGTCATCGAGGGGCTACGCTTTTTTAATCGAGGGTTTTGCTAAAACATCCCACGTTCGAGAGACATGACTATTTTTTATCCGAGGCAACAAGTAAGGTTACCCTAGAGGTATGAGCGTGCAAAGTGTGTTTGATTCAATTATTTTATCTTGAATTAGGGTTTTGCTATGATTGATTTTAATCTTATCATACAAACCCTAATTACTAACAGAAATATGGAAAGTGATAAATTACGGAAATTAAATATCCTATGCTATTACAATGCTTTGGGAATGGGGGATACAAATTTGTGAATGGGGAGGAAAGCAATAAACCCTAATTATCTATTACAGACCATTTTCATAAATAATAATGCGAGATAATGAAATGCGTAAAAAATGTAAAGTAGAGAATGGAGAAAGGAATTGTTTTGGTGATTTTTGATAGAAAAAGGATTTGATGATTAACCAAACTATTTAATTGTTTCTTTATTAAAAAGAAAGTTAATTAATTAATCAAACAAAACCTAAAAATTCTTTTTCAATTTTAATTAATTAAAACCTAAGAATCTATATTGAATTAACTTAATTAAAACCTAAGAATCTATGTTGAATTAACTTAATTAATTTAAAAGGGAAGTTAAATAGACAAAACCTAAGTCTAATTCTTTTTTATGATTTTTTCTTAGAATAAAAATATATTTTTGTATTTTTATTAAATGAAATAAATAAATAAGAGTGAGAAATAAAATGTAAAGAAATAAAAGATTGGGCCTGGTGCTGTAAAAAGAAATTAGGGGGTGAAAAGGAAAAAAGATGTTAGGCTCAAAACAATTTGTTTGAATTAGAAAAAAAAAGAATGGCCTTGTGGTGTGAAGTAAAAAAAGGGGTATGGAAAGAAATGTATAAGGCCCAAAACAAGAAGGTCCTGGCGCCTGTTGTGGTTCAGTGTGGAATGTTCCTTGAAGTGTACCACGGGGAAGTAATGTTGGGCGCTGGATAATGGCCTTGTGATGATCAAAGGATGATGGAGAGAGGTACACCATGCGCTTGTTGAACTTGCTTGTATTGAATCTGAAACAAGAAAATATGATACAAATAAAAGGGTAACGCTGGTGCTCGAACCCAGGTCCCTATAGTCATATGCGCGCTTCCTTTACCACTAGGGTGGCTGTTTCATCCATTCATAAAACAACAATTATTAAATATATTACAAACTAATTTCTAAATGTAACTTCATCTTATTCCTCGTGCTAGTAGCCATAAACATATTTTTGAATTTTGTAAAATGCTCATTTCTCAACCAAATCAGAAAATGTAAACATCAAACTTGCTTGAAATTTAACCACGAGTCCAACCATATAAATTTCAAAAGCTATAGATCAAAGATGAGTGAGAATTTTACTTGGTACCAAACTGAACCCTAAAATTTTAGAAACTTCAATTTCAAAATTCACATCACAGAGCCAATATAAATGAAAACTAAGGACATGGTTAGCTTCATAAACATGATATCCACATTTTATCTTTTGAAAGCAAATGCAACTGATGCTTAAATAAGGATTTCCAAGTTTAGAAAACTTACCTCTTGAAGTGAAATCTCAGAACGTGTATGGATGCTTCCAAGTGTAAAGTGATGATTAATTAAGCTTCCTTGGACCTCCCTAAAGTTGTTCTAATCCTTACTTTATGTTGAAAGTTGCTGAATCACTCCAACCAAGTCAAGTTGCAAAACTCAGTTTTTTAAAATGGAGGATGATGTAGATAATGTTACAATGATGAAACAAGACTTTGGATAGGTTCTATATGAGTTATAAAAGCTTTGTGGATGATTTAGAATGAAAACACATGAGTGGATTGGGTGTTTGGAGTTCAAGGTCAGAAATTGCAACAAATGTAGTTTTGGATGCAAATTCTGATTTCAGAGAGTATGAGGGTTTTTTAGGGCTTCTGAACTCGTGTGTTGTCTTGCAAATGACATCTATATTTATAGAGAAAAGGTTTTATAGGATGATTGGGATTGGTTTACAAGTTCACATGTTATGGCTAGGTTACTTAATTATGAAGCAACTTTAAAAAACATGGTCCCAATGTCTTGTACCATGCCTTATAGAGTGGTTGTAAACTTTAAACACGTTGCTTATAACTTTGTAGGTTGAGCGTGTGCAAAAGAAACAAGTTATAGGCTCAAGGAGTGGACTTTTGCAAAAAAGCATGCTTTTCCAAAATGAAAGTGTTAACTTTGTGCCATTAATATAATGATGCATTGGACAATGCTTGAATCACTTGGATAATGATTCAATTAGTTGTGTAAGAATTTAATTATGGTTAGATTTACAAGTTAGGAGTCTATAAAGCAAGATTTATGCAGCATGGCTTGGAGATTTGATCTCATGTTCATCACAAAATGACTTGTATTTCAAGAATGGATGTTTAACTTCATTTCTTCGAATCTCCTTACTCAAGCATGATAAATACGTGTTCTTGGACATTTTGGAAAGCTTGAAACACCGTCTACGACTTTCAGGTTGACCACTTTGGGCCAACCAGCATCTTTGCATATCTCTCTTTCATTTTGGCTAAGAATATGTGTATTCTTCGTTTTGAACCAATGTGTGTGTTTTTTTGAAGAGACCACATGCATCACTTGTGTGCATCATTTGCAATTCCTTCGAATGGGCCAACAAAGTAAATCCTTTGAATGGAACAACCACGTATGGCTCTTTAATTCCATCAATACATGTTGTTGTACCCCAAAATTTGCCCTCCCATATTTCTCAAAAAACATTTCAAGAAAAATTCACAAGTCCAACCTGGCGCGTCATATTCAGGTATTCTTTCGCCAAGATATCTATGATAACGTATTCTCAAATTCAGGTTCGGCTCAAGAGTCAATTCTTTAAAGAAGGTATCCGAATGTGTGAGTTTTCTTGAAGAAATATAGTGAAAAAGTGTGCTGAAAGTGCAGTTTTTACGCGCTAAAAAATTCATAACTTGAAGATCGTGACTCGTTTTGAACCCGTTCCGGTGGCCAAAATTCCGTCTTGACATTATCTACATTTTCATCTCTCACGGCTGGAAGCCAATTTCGATCAGAAGGTCTTCAAAAATGTGGATTTATCAAGTATTTTCGTGCAGAAATTTGTGACAGAAGTTTATTTGTGTCATGTTCAAAAAATCATAACTTGGTCGATTTTCATCGTATCGAGCTGGTTCCGGTGCCAAAATTTCACAAATTGAGTTGGCTACATTTTCAAAGAAGGTATTGAGTTCAAACGGTATTCAAAAGGCCTTCGTTTTTTGCTCAGAGTGCGTGACACGCTGAAAATCCTGAATCCTGAATATTATTTCATCTGGGCCGAAACTTCGAAAATTCATAACCCGGTCAATTTTTATCGGATTGGGCTCATATTTTTACACAAGGTCCCTGACTCGTAGATCTACAACTTTGCTTCAAAAGTCGAGACTGGATTATGCTCCGATCAATACCAGTTTTTATTGAAGAACGTGTCAGAGTCGACACTGAAGCCCAAAATAAGTTTGTCTGAGCTGAAACTTCAAAAATTCATAACTAATTCACCATTTATCCGATTGAGTCGATTTTCGGACAGGAGTTAGTTCTCGATGCCGGCTACATTTTGTTTTCACATTTCAACTTCAAAAAATGCAATTAAGTCCCTGCGATTTAGCCTGGAAAGTGACGAATTCAAGTGAATATTGGAGGCCCAATTGCACATTCAAAGCCCATTTGCTTTACCCTAATTTCCATTATATAATCACCTTCTTTTCACAAAAACCAAAAAAAGAGAAAAAGAGAAAAAGAGAGAAAAAACCTTGCCACAACACTGTTGGAATATCAAACTCTTTCAAGAACCCTAAAACCTTGAAATCCTTATTACAAATCCCTCTCTCACTACAAACAAAGCCATCACAGTTACAAACCAACACCTCACTACTTCTTCAGTAAGGATAAGGCTGGCTTGATCTCCATGATCCTAATTTTCCAGTAAGGCATAAAAGCATTCAGGTCACTAATTTTCCAGTAAAGGTAAGATTGATTTGATCTCCATGATCAAAAGGGTATAATCATTCATACATGCCATATTGTGTCTAAACCTTAAATTTCTTCATATATTGGCTTTATTTGCATTTTATGATTTTATTTAATGTGTTCGTGAGATTCAACACTGCAGATTTAGACAGGATCCCATGCAGGTTCATTAAGGAACGTTGAGGCCAAAAGCCAAATGGCCAAAAGCCAAAAGCCAAATGGCCAAAGTAGAACATTTTATGCATGACACCAATACATGGCGAGGCAGACATTAAGCCAGACATTAAGGAACGTTGAAGCCAGAACACAAATGGCCAAAAGCCAAAACGCAAATGGCCAAAAGCCAAAAGCCAAATGGCCAAAGTAGAACAACTTATGTATGATGAAGCCAGAACACAAATGGCCAAACCACTCCAATTCACCTCCAAAAAGGGGACAGAAGCCCCCTAAGGTATTGTATTTTCTTTCTTTTCCTTATTTTATTTATTTCAATTATTTCTTTTTTTAATTAATTCCTTTAATTTAACTTATTTTCATAAAATATAAAAAATAGTAAAAAACAGAAAAGTCATAAAAATCAAAATATATTTATTTAATTAATATTTTTTATAAATAAATATCACTAATTAATTTTAGCTTTGTAAAATTAGGTTTAATTCAAACATTTTTCTTAATAAACTTAAAATTGGTAGAATTAGGTTTTAATCAATTTTTATCCTTTTTTTTTCTTTTCTTTCACAATAATTAATTATTAAATATTATTTTTGTAATTAAATTACCATGTAATTAATTAGGTTAATTTAGGTTTAATTTCAACATATTTTCTTAATAAACTAAAAAATAAATAGAATTAGGGTTAGCATTTAATTTCAATTAATTCTTTTTCCATTAAAAACATAAAATACTAAAAAATATCAAAAAAAAAACAATTTCTTTTCTCTCTTAATTAATCAATTCCATCATTTAATTTAATTTCATTAAAAAGGGTCCAACGCCCTCGTTCTTATTTCGCATATTTATTTTATTTCTTTATAATATTTATGTATCTCTCCCAAGGCCATGTAACCTTTTAATTTTCTCGCACTTTTAAATTCTTTCTTTTCTTTATCTTTTCTGTCAAATCGGGTCCTGGTTAATTTTGGCGATGTGGACCCGCGCCTTTTGTAATAGCTTAGAATCTTTTACTTTCTCGCAATATTTTAACTGTTAATAAATGCATGCAAGAATGAATGATAAAATTAAAAACAAACGTTAGATCACCAATAACATGACGAAAGACAAAAATACATGAAAACGACACACAAATCGCACACACCACCCCTAGGGTACGCCTCGCTGTTGCCTTGCCTCGAAAGGTGATCGTCGAGTAGAGGATGTCTTAGTAAGTCCTCATGATCCGGGAACCTGGCATGAGGGTAGCTTCTAAGGTATCTTCCTATTGCTCTGGTGATCACCATGTCCCTACAAACTCGAATTGACCCGAACACCTCCAACGATGGTGCTACCTACCTCTCAATGATGGGATGGCACTACTTTAAAGGACATTTACACAGACGAATTCCTTAGGGTAGGTAGACAACTCCTAGATACTTGCTCTAATTCAAAACAAAACAAATTCAAAAAATACTTTTCACACCGACACCTTTTTCAAAAAGCTTTCGAAAGCAATTTTTCAAACACTCTTGAGGACCGATACAAGAGTCGAACTGAAATTTTCAAAGAAACTTTTTAAAACCCACAGTTGAAAAGCAAACAAACCATTTTTGAAAACACAAATGAGCAAGTATCTAAGAGCCCATGGATAACCATGGATAGAAAGGGTGCTAACACCTTCCCTTTCTATAAATCTACCTCCCGAACCGAGAGCAATCTCTATAAGGAATTTTTCTGTGCTTTTGTCCTTTCCCTTTGGAGAAAATAAAAGACGGTGGCGACTCTTGCTTACCGCGACATTTCGCGAACCAGCGTTAAACAGTCAGTTCCAGATCCACCGATCACAGAACTGGCGACTCTGCTGGGGATTATTTTTAAAGTGGGGTGTACCTTAGGGTAGTTCATAACTGTGTTTTCAATTGTATTGACTTGCTTGCTTTATTATTGTGGGACTGTCTTGGGAGTTCTATAGATCCTAACCCAGATCTGGGGATACCTTCTTAGAAAGTAGCAACAAGGCTGTGAGGGAACTGTGTGGGGTATACCGACATGGTTGAAACAGTCTGCTACGTTGATGTGGCACTTTGGTGTGTACCGGTAACCCTTGAGTTCAGTCAAGAAGAGTACGGGGCCTCCGCGTGGTGTCGTGAAGCATCAACAGACCTTAGGAACCTTAATTGAACTATCTTGGCCTCTTTAGGGTAGTGAGATAACTGACTTTGGTGCAGTCCGAGGTTGGTTGATACTCGATACTACACTCAATTGAGGGTTGCTTTCCTGGAATATTTCGGTCGCCAGTTCAGTGGCTAAATCGAAACGATGAACAATGAAAGCAATCCCGTGATATTGGGACCCTTAGAACCCGGTTACTTCTAATAGGACAGGTTGAACCCACCAACTTCAAGAGGGTAATACCCAGACCTCATGCTGGCCTTAAACTCTAAGGGCTTCTCTTGTGTGACTTGTGTGCCTTCGTACTTGACTATTTGCATGCTTGTTATCTAACACAGGAACTACTTGCAGGGTTTGCTTATAGTCCTTAATTGGGACTCATAGCAGGGTTTGCTAAGTTTTTGCAGGTTTTGTCCATAGTCCTTAATTAGGACT
This sequence comes from Vicia faba, assembly GCA_948472305.1. Taxonomy (NCBI): domain Eukaryota; kingdom Viridiplantae; phylum Streptophyta; class Magnoliopsida; order Fabales; family Fabaceae; genus Vicia; species Vicia faba. The sequence goes on from OX451735.1 coordinate 1,009,955,010, forward strand.
CATGGCAGGTTTACTGAGTTTGCTTGCAGGTTTTGTTTATAGTCCTTAACTAGGACTCATAACAGGGTTTACTGAATTTCCTACAGGTTTCTGTTTTAGTCCTTAGCCAGGACTCGTAACAAGGTTTACCAAGTTTTCTTGCAGGGTTTGTTTTAGTCCTTAATTGGGACTCATGACAGGTTTACTAAGTTTCTTGCAGGTTTTGGTTTGCAGTCCTTAATTGGGACTCATAACAGGGTTACTTACATTACCCCATGCATAGCATAACATCATACCATTGCATACATCTTAACCCATTTCAAGGATCTCAAGGGCTCGTGATGCAGGTCATGATGAACCAACTGTCCAGCAAGGGGCAAAGAGGATTTATTTTCCTCTAGACAAAGTTGTCAGGGGCTATGACCCACTGGATATGGTGAGCCTTTGACCCTTGAAGAAGAATTCTCAACAACATGGGTTTCCTTCAATCAAGCTACCGGACCCAAGTTCTAACAAATTTTCTTGTTTATCCTGCAAGGTCCTTGAAAACATTACATGCATGTCATACATATCATCGCATAACAGGTACCCTTGTTGCAGGTTACTTACCTTTCCCGCTGTTTATTTCAGCAATGGCTTCCCAACCAGACAACCAGGGCCTTCTTGCTCAAGAGACTCGGTTCGGGGAAATCCTCCTGAATCTATCCAAGGGGCAGGAGGAGCTAAGGACACTTCTCATGGAGACTCTAGTCAGGAACAGTGCTGAGGATGAACGGCTGAAACATCTGCAAGCTGAAGTGGATATAATGAAAGCCCAGATGCTGGGGCAGATGACTATCATTCAAGGCCTAGTTCAAAGACAAGATGAGCTCTGGTTTCTCGTCAACCAACTGCTTCAGGGTAACCGACTGGGGCAAAAGTCTAAGGGTAAAAAGCCAGTCATCGTTCAACCACCTTTGAGACAAGGAGGTAAGGGGAGAGCTCCTCAAATGGCTCCAGTGTCACAAATTCAACATCACAACCAACAAAAGAGCGAGAGAAGGCAGTTCACTCGGCTCAGCATGACCTTATCCCAGATATTGCCACAGTTGCTGGAGACCAAGCTGGTAACTCTAAAAGAAGCTCCGAAGAACCAAAATACAACGTCACCGAAGTATAACCCCAACGCCCGCTGCGCTTATCACTCTGACAGCCCGGGGCATACTGCAGATGATTGTTGGAGCTTGAAAAATAAGATCCAAGACATGATCGACGCTGGAGAGATTCAGTTTAAAGTACCCAAGACTCCCCACGTGATCACTGCTCCCTTTCCAAAACATGGCTAGGATTGAGAAAGTTTTGTTCATTCGAATGTTCAAGTTGCAATTCTCTTTTGTTCAAACATCTACTCATGTTAAACATTGTTATTTGATTAATGCATCGCATATGTCTGTTCTAAAACAATATATTCGTATTCACTAAATGCAAATTATTTTCATTTTTTTTTTCTGATGATCAAATCTTAAATAATAATTCTAAGCCTCTTGAGGGAGGATGACGAAAATGATACCACGATCTACAGTATGCTTTTGAACAAACCCCACTGATGAGGTACAGGCATTGTTTCAAATCCTAAACACTGGAGTTATAAGGAAGATAATCCCTCTTCAACCCCTCTGAGCCAAAGAAGTAGGAGTTTTTATTTCCGAAAATTGAAACCCTTAATCATAACCCGGGGCAGGGTAGTCTTCTCAGTTGATCCAAGTGCACAATGAATGGCACCAAATGAGTTTTTCCAAAAACAAAAGGCAGTGATGGTTCCGAACAATCATAAGGACAGGCAGTCATTATCAAAAAAAAATCATAAATGAAAAGCCCAAAAAGTCAAAACCAATGAAGGAGACTTACCAAACTGGGGCATCCCGCTGACTGTAATTCCAAAAAAGGAAACAGCTCAGGAAAAAAATAGGGATAACGAAGTCAAAAAAGAAAGAGGTCCTACAAACCCTCTGTTGTACCCCAAAATTTGCCCTCCCATTTCCTCAACATTTTCTCATCACAAGACTCTTGAAGATCAAGATCCAGTTAGGGTTTCCTCTACTCAAGACTTCTCCTTGCACTGTGGACTCAAATTAGGGTTTGTGTTTGCCCAAGGATGTTTTGACCTAAAATGCCTAAGATGGCTTTCATGCTTCATGTTGGACTCCCAAGTTTATCCTCACCAAGTTTCAAGTCTTGATTCCAAGTTTTGCCCAGTCAATTGGACAGTTGACCTAGAAATCAGCTGTATTGGGGAAAAAGTCAACTGTGGCCAATTGACAGTTAAATCTCATGAAATTTGACCCACATCAACATATTGAACTCATATGGACCATTTGATCAAGTTTGGATCACAATTCCACAAGAAATTTGATCAGATCACCAAAAGGGCAAAATGGTCATTTTTTAGGGTTTTGACTGCACAAGGGTAATTTTTGACTGTTTAACCTAGCCAATGGCAAACCAAGATCACATATGGACTCAAGGACTCAATGAAATGGTCTTGACACATTCAACAAGCTTAAAAGATCCCAAGTACACAAGATTGACAGTTGAATTTCCCAGTCAATTGATCAATTTTGACTGTACACTGAAAAGTCAAACTTTGACTTTTTGGTCAAAATCAAGAGTCAAGATTCATTTTTCATCAAAACATGCCAAATCATGAAACTTGTTCACCAAGAAATCACAAAATGCAAATTAGGGTTAGAAAATGGAATTTTTCATAACTTAGAATTTTTCTAAGTTATGAAAAACCCTAATTTTTTCCCAACTTTGCCCCACCTTTTCACCAAGATCCATTTGGATTCAAACAAAAGTCAAAACATGAAAGTTGTAGCTTGTTGCATAATCTACAACTTTGATTCACAAAGTTTTCTCATTTGAAGCTTGTATCTCAAGTTTCTCAAGGGCACTAAACCATTTTTAACTTAGTGAAATTTTAACCTATTTTGACAAGGTTTTCTACCCTACTTCAAGGTCATTTTGCATACCCTTCCACTTGGAATTTCAATTTTCATTTCAAAGATGGATTGTAGTACACATTCCAAGCTTTCCAAAATGTCCAAAAACTTCTCAAACAACCTCATAACTTGAGAGATTCGAATTTCACAAGTTGGCAAAAATTCACTTTTGTTCTTAACCAAGACATGTTCATAATCTTGCAAATTTGAACTCAGCTTGCTTTATGCTTGATTACAGGTCCTTGAACCATTCCATACTCAATAATTTAATGCATATTCAATGTGTTAAAATGTTGTTCTTTGAGTGCAAGCATTGTATGCAAGTTTAATCCCAAAATGGATAAAGCAAATTGGCCATTTTTGTATAAAGTAGCTTTATGTCAAATTAGAAATTCAACAAGTACATGGAAGATCTGCTTGGCACAAGATTATGTGCATAACACACTGATCAAGAGAGGTTTATGCAGCACATTAGGAGGCCCCCTACTGACCTAAACCATCAACTTGCTTTTGTTTGCTTCAAGTTCAAGAAAAGTCCATAACTTGCACCAACTCTCTCTTCAGCTTACAAACACAAGAAAGAAGTTATCAAACACATTCCATAGAACACAACCAATCTTTGGCACGAATCCTTGACCTCCAAAACACCCTTCATCTCAGAATCATCCTCAAACTGCAAAAACAGAGTTGCCTCTGCAGTTTGAGTGCCAACTCCCATTTCCCTCGAGCATTCTTACCAAAATCAATCCATACACATTCCCTAGCATATATGCAAGCTAACCATGACCTAAAACCTGACCTGTAATCTCTCTAACAGCTTCCACCATTTTTACATTTTTGACTTGCAGGTGAAGTTCTATAGCTTGATACAAGAAGTTTCAAGACAAAGTAAGTATTGAAAAAGCATCCCTGGACCTCAAGGAAGCTTTTCCAATCATTACCTTGCACTAGAAGTTCCTCATCCTTCAGATAGAAGTTCAACTGCACAGGTAAAACTTTGAACTCGTATCTCTCTTATCATGCATCTTTAGTCTTAAGTTTGTGAAGAAACAAGGTTCTACTCATAGCCCTGAACATGTACATATCTTTACATTTCATTTCTTTTGCCTGAGTAGAGAGAATTTGGAGTTTGAAAATGGCAGAAAAATTAGGTTAGGATTTGGGGGAGGAGAAATTCTCCCTCATCTTAGAGAGTTAGGTCAAGTTCCATACATGGTTAGAATCGTCTCTTCATGCTGAACATTTGTTGTGTTATGAGTTTTTGCTGAAAAGCCAGGAATCAAGAGTTAGAAGATGCTGAACATGGCGCGCGTTTTTTCAAACATTTGTGCTGGAGGTTGAAGACAGTGGCATTGGGCTGGGCTTGTGTGTTTTTTCTTATTCACACCACATATTTGCTATTACACCCCCTGAGCCCATTTGCTTTATTTTTATTCTTTTTTGACTTTTTCTTTTTTATTTGACTTTGTTTATTTTTTATCATGACATTAAAAAAATAAAAATATTTTTTCCATCATTTTTTGAATATATGGCATATTTATTTGATTTATTTCTTTTGCTTGTATATAAATATTATATATATACTATTATTAGAATAAATAGAAAAATAGTGTAAATACATTTTTTTTTATTTACCTTCTGAAAATATTTCACATAAAAATACTTTTTTTATTTATTTTGCTAAAATATTAAATATATATTATTTTGTGTATAATGCATATTTAAGAATTAAATATATATTATATATGTTTATTAATATATTTAAGTTAAAATATAAAAATACTTGAATTTTTCATTTTTATTAATATTTGATACAGAAATACTTTTTTTCATAATATACTTCATTTCATTTTTATTTTTGTAAATAATAAATAAATGTTTGTATTAAATCAATTAATATCCATTTTCATTAAAATTAGGGTTTTTTGCCCTAAATTCAAAATACTCCAAAAAATAATATATTTTTATTTTCTTTTCTCTTTTACATAAATAATATTTTTTCATACATATACAAAACATTTCTTTTGCATCTTGCATTCTTATTTAATTTTCGTACATTGATTAAATTGCAAATATTCAAAAAATGATGTAATAATTTAGATTTATATTATTTGTCAATATCCCCATTTGAACATTTGTACCCCCCTTCCCATATTTGGTTTTGTAATAGCTTAGTAAATTTATTTTCGCACTTTATTGCTTTCTAATGATAACATGTTAGAATTAGGGTTTGTATGCGAAAAAACGATAAAAAATAGTTATGACCTAATCTCAAGATAAACAAGCATGAAAATGAACACACATCTCACACTTGCACCCCTAGGGTACTCCACTTTGTTGCCTTCAAATAAATGGGCCATATTGCATGTTGAACTTCTTTGGGCAAAACAAACAAATTGAATGATCATAGTCCCTCGATAAAACTTTTCAAAGCAAACAATTTGAATGATCAAGTCCCTTAAAGAAAATTGCCCAAAGACATTTAACGCCGTTGCAATTATGGTCTAAACGATGACCCGCGCCTGTCCCTTTCACATCCTAACATAAGGCTGTCCACCAAATACAATGGTGGAACAAACTTGTTAAAAGGGTTAAAACATAGCAATAATCTTTTGAGAAATTTAGGAGTAGATAACCTCTTAGTTACTTGAATCAAACTTGCAAAACAAAACACTTGCCTAATTTCAAAACCACACCTCACAACACTTTCAAAACAACTTTCAAAAACAAATGAAAACCTTTTCAAAAGACATACATCTTTGTATACATCCCCACATGGATCATTACAAAGGTTGCCACCACATTGGCCTCTTTTCAAAACATTTTCAAACCCACACACACACCATTTTCAAAGCAATCAAAAATCAAGGCAAGTGATCTAAAAAACCAAGTAACTAAGAGCCCATGGATAACCATGGATGAAAAGGGTGCTAATACCTTCCCTTTTCATAATCTAACCCCCGAACCCACGAAATATCTCAAAAGGTTTTTGCTGTGCTTTTTTAACCTTTCCCTTAGGATAAAATAAAAAGTCGGTGGCGACTCTTGCTAAACCGCACAAGTGCGAATACGAACGCAAAACCTCAAGTCAGTTCTCCCATCGTATCACAGAACTGGCGACTCTGCTGGGGATATTTTTTAAAAGTGGAGTAACCTTAGGGCTTAGATCACCTTTGTTTTCAATTGATTGTCTTGTTTGCTTTTACATTTGTGGGCTTTGTATCGGAGTTTTATAGATCCTAACCCGGATCTGGGGATACCTTCTTAGAAAGTAGCAACAAGGCTGTGAGGGAACTGTGCGGGGTATACCGACATGGTTGAAGCAGTCTGCTACGTTGATGTGGCACTTTGGTGTGTACCGGTAACCCTTGAGTTCAGTCAAGGAGAGTACGGGGCCGCCGCTTGGTGTCGTAAAGCATCAACTGACCTTAGGAACCTTAATTGAACCATCTTGGCCTTTTTAGGGTAGTGAGATAACTGACTTTGGTGCAGTCCGAAGTTGGTTGATACTCGATGCTACACTCAATTGAGGGTTGCTTTCCTGGGATATTTCAGTCGCCAGTTCAGTGGCTAAATCGAAACGATGAACAATGAAAGTAATCCAGTGATATTGGGACCCTTAGAACCCGGTTACTTCTAATAGGACAGGTTGAGCCCACCAAACTTCAAGAGGGTAATACCCAGACCCCATGAAGGCCTAAACTCTAAGGGTTTGTCTTGTGTGACTTGTGTGCCTTACCATGTTTGCCTTTGTGAATATTTGTGGTGAATTTAATCATAACATCATGACATCATACAACATCATGTGCATTGACTGACCATTTCAAGGGTTTCAAATCTTCATCTTTGTTCTTGTTTTATAGGACATGGAAACTGCTCGCAGAAAGACAATTCAGATTAGCCTTGTAAAGATCCCTCCTCAGCTTAAGGAACTTATGTCCAGGATTCCCGAGGGTTCTTCATTCAGTGAGAGACATGGAAGACTCATCAGCTTGGTTAACACCAACATTGAGGAAGATTTGATAAAGGTCCTGTTCCAGTTCTTTGACCCTCTGCATCACTGTTTCACTTTTCCGGATTATCAATTGGTGCCTACATTGGAAGAGTTCTCCCGACTTCTGAAGGTCCCTATCCTTGATCAACTACCCTACAACGGTACGGAAGAGGAACCCAAGCTTGAAGAGATTGCTAAAGCCTTGCACCTACAACCGTCTGACCTCAAGGGACATTGGGAAGTTAGAAGTGGTATCAAGGGGTTCTTAGCCAGATTTTTGTTCGAGAAAGCCCAAGAATGTTGGAACTCCCTTGACCTACGAGCTTTTGAAGAAGTTATGGCCCTCCTTGTCTATGGTTTGGTGTTATTCCCTAACCCAGATCAGCTTATTGATATCAGTGCTGTCCAGATCTTCATGACCAGGAATCCTATACCTACGTTGCTGGGGGACATCCTTCACTCATGTTACACTCGAACCATGAGAAGAAGGGGTGTCCTTATGTGTTGCACTCCTCTCCTGGGAAGGTGGTTTATTTCGCACCTTCCACAATCAGTTTTGAAGAACGAGCGGGGTTTGAGATGGTCACAACGGTTAATGACTCTCACGCATGCAGATATACATTGGTGCCCTAGGTCCAGGGAAGACGTCACTATCATTGATCGTTGCGGGGAGTACCCTAATGTTCCTTTATTTGGAATCAAAGGAGGCATTACTTACAACCCATGCCTGGCTTGGAGACAGTTTGGTTATGCTCGGAGGGATGGCCCTCATGACATGTTAATTCCTAACATAGTTTTTGAATTCGACAACGATACTCAAGGACTTCGTCAGAGATTTATCAGAGCTTGGAGGATGCCAAGTAGGATAGACAGCAAGACACTGGGGCACAGGAACTCCATCCCGTTGGAACCTTATCTCAAGTGGGTACGAGCCCACTCCCAGAAGTTAGTGATGCCTTATCCTCATATGCTCCCTGTGATCAAAGAACCAGTCTTGGAAGGAGAGGTCTCCTACACCATTCAACATCCCGACATGCCCACCTCCTGGGAAGAAATGCAGAAGAGTTGGGTCCAGCTTAAGGAAGAACGGAATTCTCTTGAGACCAGTCTACATGCTAGTGAAAAGAAGGTCCTGGAACTCACCCGCCTACTGCACGAGGAGAGGAATCTCAACACCTACATCGCACCAAAGAGGATGCGCAATGTTTTTTTGCCTTGAGGAGTCATTTTGTAATATTTTGGCCCATGGGGCATTTATGTACTAACGAATTTCTCCTTATTAATATGATGTGCGTTCCTTTTTGTCTGCAACAAATGTTGAATATTTTAAATCCTTGAATGCATTGCATACATACGCATTCCATTGCACCATATGCATAGCAGGTACCCTATTTCACAGGTTGCTTAATCTTCTTCGCTGTTTGTGTGCACAGTCGTCATGAATCCAGACTCCTCCAGTGAGCAAGCAATCAAGGCCCTTCAGGCCCAAAATGCACAGTTTCAAGAGATGGTCCTAAGCCTAGCCCAGGGTCAGCAAGAGTTGAAGACTCTGCTCCTGAAGAAGAAGAAGAAAAAGAGGACTGCGTTGTTCAACACCGGACGCAGATTTGGGAACACACTCCATAATGAAGCTGATCCAACTACTTCTTCTGCTGAGAAAAACAGTCCCCAAGGGGGAGGAGCTCCTAGTCCCGCAGTCTCCGACAACGAGACGGACTATAACGACGAACAATACCCACCTGCTGCTGACAGATACAAGCAATTGGAGGACCGCTTGAGCGCCATGGAAATTCAGAATGTGCCGGGACTGGATTTCGGAGATTTGGGGTTATCTTCTGGGGTAGTAATTCCACACAAGTTTAAGGCGCCTGCCTTCGCCAAGTATGATGGGGTCTCCTGCCCAAAGCTGCATCTGAGGTCGTACGTAAGGAAAATCCAACCTTACACGGCAGATAAGAACCTTTGGATTCACTTCTTCCAAGATAGCCTCTCGGGGTCACAGCTTGAATGGTTCTACCAATTAGATGGAACTAGCATCCGACACTGGGAAGACTTGGCAACCGCATTCTACAGACAATACCAATACAATTCTGATCTCGCTCCTACGCGTACCCAACTTCAGGGTATGTCTCTAGGAACGGGTGAAGGGTTCAAAGAGTACGCTAAAAAATGGAGAGATCTGGCTAGCAGGGTACAGCCTCCACTGACTGATCGTGAGCTGGTTGATATGTTTCTAGGGACGTTGTCTGGTCCGTTTTTCAATCATTTGGTTGGCAACTCCTCCGCTGGGTTTACAGATTTGATATTGACGGGAGAAAGAATTGAAGCTGGCATCAGGTCAGGCAAGATACAAAAGGCTGCCTCCACAAGTGCTGAGAAGAGGCCGTTTAAGAAAGAAGCAAGTGCCGTCTATGGTACCAGAAGACAAGTCAAGCCCGAAAGTCGCCAAGCCGTCAATGCTTTGGTCATCTCAAAACCTGTTGCTGCTCCTCAACAGTACAATCAACAAAGAAGCGAAAGGCCCAAGAGGCAGTATACTCGACTGAGTATGACCTTATCTCAAATTTTACCCCAACTGTTATCCACCAACCTAGTGACCCTCAAAGAAGCTCCTAAGGTCGTCAAAACTGCGTCTCCTAAGTATAACCCAAATGCCCGGTGTGCTTATCATTCTGATAGTCCCGGGCACACTACTGATGATTGTTGGGCCTTGAGAAACAAAGTGCAAGATCTGATTGACGCAAAGGAAATTCAGTTTGAAGCGCCGGAGAGACCAAATGTTGTAACTTCTCCTATGCCCCAGCATAGAGTAAATGCCATTGAGGAAGAATTGTATGCCATTTCGATAAATGAAGTTGTTACCCCTCTGAAGACCGTCAAGAAGAACCTACTACAGGCCGGTTTATTTCCGGGTTGCAGTGAGGGTTGCCTATTCTGTGCTGTTTCCCTATCTGGTTGTCCCTTGCTGAGGTTAGGCGTCCAAAGCCTAATGGATAGCAAGGAGATTCTGTTTAAGAAGTCTGCTGTTCAGTTGGTTCCGGTAAAAGAAGTCTCTGTGGTTACCATCTTCAATAATCCAATCAAGGCTCTCCCGAAGAAGCCTGTTCAAATCATGACTGTTGCACCTGTGATTATTACTGTTCCGGGGCCTCTCCCCTACGAATCTGATAAAGCTGTCCCCTGGCATTATGGGGCAGACGTATATGTGAATGGAATCAAACAAGAATTCGACACTGGCGCCAGTATCTGCAATATCACTGGTCCAACCAAGGTCACCCGCAGTGGCAGGCTCTTCTCGCCTGACATTGCACCACCCGCTATTCGAAGACCCCTCCTTATAACACCTACAAGTGTACCTGTTACTGTTGCTGATCAAGTTGTTTCCCCTGCTGCCGAGTCATCAAATGCTCGGGGCAAAGGGATTGAAGAGGAGCCTGCCCGGATGGAGGCACCAATACCTATAAATGCTGAGGCCTCCCAACAAGAAGTGGAGGAGATCCTGAAAATAATAAAGAAGAGTGATTTCAATGTTGTCGAGCAGCTGGGGCATACGCCCTCCAAGATCTCCATGCTCTCCTTATTGCTATGCTCCGAGGCCCATGCTAAGGCCTTGATCTCATTTCTCAAGACGACCCATGTGCCACAGGAGACATCTGCAGTCCAGTTCACTGATTGCGTAGCAAATCTGACAGTAGACAATGGCTTGGGTTTTTCAGACGCTGACCTGACTGCGAAAGGAAGAGACCACAATGATGCCCTGCATGTCTCTATCGAATGCAGGGGCACTACTCTGGCGCATGTATTGGTGGATACTGGTTCTTCCTTGAATGTCCTACCGAAAAAGGCTTTAGACCATTTGGATTATGAAGGCCTAGAACTGAAGCCCAGCAATATTATCGTCAGGGCCTTTGATGGTTCAAAAAGGATGGTTCATGGAGAGGTTGACATCCCTATTCGTGTGGGCTCTCAGGTGTTCGACTCTACGTTTTATGTGATGGATATACGTCCATCGTACTCTTGTCTACTGGGTCGACCTTGGATCCATAAAGCTGGGGCAGTGACCTCTACCTTGCACCAGAAGCTGAAGTATCCCGTCAGGGGGAAGATCGTCACTGTGCAAGGAGAAGAGGAGTATATGGTGAGCCATTTGAATTCCTTCAGATACATTGAGATGGACGGGGAGTTTATTGAAACCCCCTTTCAGCATTTCGAGGAGGTACATCCGATTTCAGCAGCAGCAGAAACAGCAGTCGAAGAGAATGTTTCCTTGAAGATGGCTTCCCTAAGGGATGCCCGGGCTGTGGTTCAGAAAGGCAATTGTGCAAACTGGGGTCAGCTTCCTGACTTCACTCAGAAGAATGACAAGTTTGGGCTGGGCTTTACTGCAGAGGCTCAGAGGGCTGTGCGCAAGGAGAAGGTCAGAAAGGCTCCGGTGTTTATCTCCAGCTCAAGGGTGAATGCTATCGAGGAGGATGTAGAGGAAGCAGAATTCGACAGTTGGATCTACCCGACCACCAGTGACGGACCAAGCAACTGGACGGCAAAGGATTTTACCCCTATCACATTTGTCACGCAGTAATTAATTTCTTTTGATTTCCAATTTGTAACAAACAATATGTTAAAACTTTGTTGGCTCGGTGTCCTACTCGGGGCATCGTAGCTCCATTTGTGAGGGCTTTTTGTATGACATTTTCATATATCATCAATCAAAACATTGGACGTTTGTTGCATTTCAAATCTTGTGCTCTTTTCCTTTCTGTGTTATATATATTGCAAAATAGCTATATTTACACACACTCACTTATACAGGTTTCAATCCACTCTGGATCTCACTGGTAACAGCTCTGCTACCGCCAGTTATGACTTCGAAAATCCGATCAACTTGGCCGAAGACGAAGGTGAAGATGATTGCGAAGTGCCTGGTGAACTCGCAAGACTGCTACTCCAGGAAGAGAGAGCTATTCAGCCACATGAAGAGCCGGTGGAGACAATTAACCTAGGTACTGAGACAGATAGAAAAGAGGTCAAGATTGGGGCCAATCTAGAGCTCAGCGTGAAGCAACGATTGATCCAGATGCTACAAGACTACATGGAGATTTTTGCTTGGTCCTATGAAGATATGCTTGGTTTGGATGCCGACATTGTAGTTCACCACCTGCCAACCAAGGAAGATTGCCCTCCGGTAAAGCAAAAAGTCCGACGGATGCGTCCAGAGATGTCTGAAAAGATCAAGGCCGAGGTTATGAAATAGTTTGATGCCGGGTTCCTTGCAGTGACCTCTTACCCTCAGTGGGTTGCTAATGTGGTACCAGTGCCGAAGAAGGACGGTAAAGTCAGAATGTGTGTCGACTACAGGGATTTGAACAGGGCCAGCCCCAAGGATGACTTCCCCCTACCTCACATTGATGTCCTTGTTGACAATACAGCTCAACACAAGGTGTTCTCCTTCATGGATGGTTTTTCAGGGTATAATCAGATCAAGATGGCTCCAGAAGATATGGAGAAGACTACCTTTGTGACTCAGTGGGGCACCTTCTGTTATAAGGTCATGCCATTCGGATTGAAAAATGCTGGGGCAACCTATCAACGTGCCATGGTTGCTTTATTTCATGATATGATCCATCATGAGATTGAGGTATACGTTGATGACATGATTGCAAGGTCTCAAACTGAGGAGGAGCACCTTGACCATCTGAGAAAGTTATTTGACCGACTCAAGTTGTACAAGCTGAGATTGAATCCCAACAAATGCACCTTTGGGGTAAGGTCCGGAAAATTGCTAGGTTTCATTGTAAGTGATAAAGGTATTCAGGTGGACCCTGCCAAGGTAAAAGCCATACAAGAGATGCCGACTCCAAGAACAGAGAAAGAAGTCAGAGGCTTCCTGGGACGACTAAATTACATTGCCCGATTCATCTCACATCTGACTGCTACTTGTGAGCCAATCTTCAAATTGCTGAAGAAAGATCAAGTAGTACGCTGGAATGATGAATGTCAGGCCGCCTTTGAAAAGATAAAGGAATATCTCCAAGAGCCACCCATTCTTATGCCACCGGTGGAAGGAAGACCTCTGATACTATACTTGACAGTACTTGACAATTCAATGGGGTGTGTGCTGGGGCAGCATGACGAGTCTGGCCGAAAAGAGCATGCTATTTATTACTTGAGCAAAAAGTTTACCGACTGTGAGTCTCGTTACTCACTGCTTGAGAAAACTTGCTGCGCTCTTGTATGGGCTGCTCGCCGGCTGAGACAGTATATGCTGACTCACACTACTTTATTGATGTCAAAGATGGATCCCATCAAGTACATATTTGAAAAGCCCGCTCTGTCTGGAAGAATAGCGAGATGGCAAATGATCTTAATAGAATATGATATCCAGTATACAACTCAGAAAGCGATCAAAGGAAGTGTACTGGCCGATCATTTGGCACACCAACCTGTGGACGATTACCAATCATTGAACTTTGATTTTCCGGATGAAGATATCATGGTGGTAACTGACTGTGAGGTACCTGGACCGGATGAAGGACCCGAGGAAGGATACCGATGGTCTATGCATTTTGATGGAGCCTCCAATGCTTTAGGTAACGGCGTCGGCGCTGTAATCATATCTCCCAAAGGAACTCATACTCCCCTCACCGCCCGATTATGTTTCAGCTGCACCAACAACATGGCAGAATATGAGGCATGTATCATGGGTTTACAAGCTGCAATCGACTTAAGGATAAAATTTCTAAGTGTCTTCGGAGATTCTGCTCTCGTGATCAATCAGATCAAAGGCGAGTGGGATACGAAACACCCGAATCTTATTCCTTACAAGGAGTATGTGTCGACCTTGCTTCCCCACTTTGAAGAGATAACTTTTGAGCACTTCCCTAGAGAGGAGAATCAGCTAGCGGACGCCCTAGCTACGATGTCTTCAATGTTCAAAGTTAAATGGGACAATGAGGCTCCCCGAATCATTATCTGGAAGTTGGATGAACCGGCATACTGCTGCGAGCTGGAGGCTGAGAAGGTTGTTGAAAAACCCTGGTATCACGAGGTGAAGAGGTACTTGGAAGCTCAGGAATACCCTGAAGGTGCGTCTGTCAATGATAAAAAGTTCATGAGGAGGTTTGCTGCAAAATTCTTCCTCAACAACGGCATTCTCTACAAGCGGAATCATGATTCAACTCTGCTACGTTGTGTGGATAAGGCTGAGGCAGAGAAAATTATGATAGAACTGCATGAAGGTACATTTGGAACACATTCCAGTGGACACACCATGGCTAAGAAAATCCTTCGGGCAGGATATTTCTGGTCCACAATGGAAGCCGATTGTTACCAACACTCCCGAACTTGTCATAAATGCCAGATCTATGCTGACAAGGTGCATATCCCTCCGGTTCCTTTGAATGTCCTGACGGCACCTTGGCCTTTTGCAATGTGGGGCATCGATATGATCGATGAGATCCGACCGACGGCATCCAATGGGCATCGCTTCATCTTGGTGGCGATCGATTATTTCACGAAATGGGTTGAGGCAGCTTCCTATGCCACAGTAACCAAGAGCGTCGTGGCACGTTTCATCCGGCATAATCTGATCTGTCGTTACGGCGTCCCGGAAAGAATCATTACGGACAATGGTACCAATCTCAATAACAAAATGATCACTGAACTCTGTGAACAATTCAAGATACAACACCACAATTCTTCTCCCTACCGGCCGAAGATGAATGGGGCTGTAGAGGCAGCCAATAAAAATATCAAGAAAATTGTGCAGAAGATGACAGTGACCTATAAAGATTGGCACGAGATGTTACCGTTCGCTCTTCATGGGTACCGCACCTCAGCAAGGACGTCAACCGGGGCAACTCCCTTCTCCTTAGTCTATGGCATGGAGGCAGTCTTGCCAATTGAAGTCCAGATACCCTCTCTCCGGATAATGAAGGATGCAGACTTGAATGAAGATGATTGGATCCAGACTCGACTTGATCAATTAAATCTGATTGACGAAAAGAGACTCACCGCTATCTGTCATGGTCAAACGTATCAAAAACGGATGATCAGGGCATTTAACAAGAAAGTCAGACCACAAGAATATCAAGTTGGGGACCTGGTAATCAAACGCATCATCCTTCCTCAAAGTGATCCCCGGGGTAAATGGACCCCTACATACGAAGGTCCATTTATGGTTAAACGTGTGTTCTCAGGAGGAGCCATGATCCTGACCACCATGGATGGTGACGACCTTCCTCACCCCGCCAATGCAGACATAGTGAAAAAATACTACGCATAAATAAAAGACCCGCTAGGTTGACATACCTAGGCAAAAATAAGGGCTTCCCGGCGAACCAAAAGGGTTCGGGCAAAAATAAGGGATGAAATGAACAAAAAAAAATCTGCACACCCGACAAGTCGAAAACCTGAAAAGGCGACTTGGACAAAAATGGGTATCCCGTTGGACTGAAAACCCGAAAGGGCGGTCCAGGCAAAAGTTAGGGATAAAAGCGTAACACTATGTCTCATTGGATCACTTCGCATCCGGAATTCGGCATCAACTATCTGGCTCAGATTTCGGCATCGACCAATCAGCTTCATCTTCAACTAGGTAGCAAAGCGATGAGACGTTCGAGGACATAAAGGCGATAGCAGAGTTGGAACCCAGTGGGATTGTTCACATAGCTGTTTTGTTTCCTTTTTCAAATTGTAAACTCTATGTTATTTGGCGGCGTCCTCTTACTAGGATGTCAGCCTCTTGTACAAAAAACTCCTATTCACAGGCAAAGTTTAAATCAATACAAATTCACTTGTCCATACAAATTATCATTGTTTTCCTTTTTGTCTTGCGAAGAACGTCCAATGTTCATTTTTGATATATGCATTTGACATTAAATTGCTGATTCATAAATGTTTACATATAAAACAAGAGATTGATTACAGGTGACATCAGAGACAGGGGCAATGTGAAGTTGTCTAATGCAGTCTGGTTGTCCTGTCCGCCAAGGTACCAAGGTAGGATCAACTGAAGAATGTGGCCAAATCATCTCAACTCCCCGCAGAGTAAAACAAGATTCAGCAATACTTTCCCCAAGCAGAGTTGACTCCCCGACAATCCCGAAAAGGCACGACATTCCCCGGCAGGCCTTAAAGCTCATCCCCAGTAGATTCTGGAAGCTTATCCCCTGCAGAGTACGGACGTCTCTCCCGAGTTTTATTTAGAGTTATTTCCTCACAAGGACTTATAACTGGGTTATCCTCAGCTAAAAACCACGGAAGACCGCCCTCGGCAAAGTTCCTTCAATCCCCAGCGGAGTTTATCATCATTATCCTCAGCGGAATCCATCATTAAAGTCCTCAACGGGCCTCTCATCAAAACTTCGGCCAAGTACCTCTTCCACGGAGCAACTCCCCGGCCGTTCGTCAAGGATTTATTTTCCTAAGACGAAATTACATTCGTAAACATTTCACATTTTCATACATCTTGCTTACATATATGATAAAATGCACACAACACTATCTCATGTTGAACATCATAACATCATGCATATCATACATCATGACATTGCATACAACTTATGTTTTTGCCTTTTCAGGAAAAAGACAATCCCAAAAACAACTACCTTCAACTGTCACAAATCCAGATCCGATACCTGTATCTAGCCAGGGCACATCTGAGAATGATCAGTTTCCAGACTCGATTCCTGTATCTAGCCAGGGCACGTCTGAAGAGTTCGAAGATTCGATTCCTGTATCCAGCCAGGGCACATCTATCAACTACAACATCTCCAGATTCGATTCCTGTATCCAGCCAGGGCATATCTGTTGACCACGTTTCCAGACTCGATTCCTGTATCTAGCCAGGGCACGTCTGAAGAGTTCAAAGATTCGATTCCTGTATCCAGCCAGGGCACATCTCTTAACAACTATTTCCAGATTCGACTCCTGTATCCAGCCAGGGCACATTTGTGAGCCACCAATTGTAGATTCGATACCTGTATCTAGCCAGGGCATATCTGCATAAGGAGACTGAAGATCAAACACCTGTAACCAGCCAGGAAAACATCCTTCTTTCTCAAATACACCAGTTCTCGCTAAGGAATCTCTTATGCGACTGACACTTCCAAATGGCATCTATAAGCCCATTCCCGACAAGGATCTGTCACATCTCCAGATGGCATCTATAAGCCCATCTCCCTATCCACCATCTCTCCAAATGGCATCTATAAGCCCATTCCCGACACCACATTGTTGAGACTCCAGCATGCGAGTGCAAATTTCCGGGCACTCTAGTGTCCAATCTCCTTTTACCCTCGAGTCACGAAAGGCAAACTCGCCAATCTAACTCTTCAGGTCCAAGAAGATTGAACAGGGGCAACTGTTGTACCCCAAAATTTTCCCTCCCATTTCCTCAACATTTTCTCATCACAAGACTCTTGAAGATCAAGATCTAGTTAGGGTTTCCTCTACTCAAGACTTCTCCTTACACTGTGGACTCAAATTAGGGTTTGTGTTTGCCCAAGGATGTTTTGACCTAAAATGCCTAA
Organism: Vicia faba; assembly: GCA_948472305.1. Taxonomy (NCBI): domain Eukaryota; kingdom Viridiplantae; phylum Streptophyta; class Magnoliopsida; order Fabales; family Fabaceae; genus Vicia; species Vicia faba. The sequence continues at coordinate 1,009,972,493 of OX451735.1, forward strand.
GATGACTTTCATGCTTCATGTTGGACTCCCAAGTTTATCCTCACCAAGTTTCAAGTCTTGATTCCAAGTTTTGCCCAGTCAATTGGACAGTTGACCTAGAAATCAGCTGTATTGGGGAAAAAGTCAACTGTGGCCAATTGACAGTTAAATCTCATGAAATTTGACCCACATCAACATATTGAACTCATATGGACCATTTGATCAAGTTTGGATCACAATTCCACAAGAAATTTGATCAGATCACCAAAAGGGCAAAATGGTCATTTTTTAGGGTTTTGACTGCACAAGGGTAATTTTTGACTGTTTAACCTATCCAATGGCAAACCAAGATCACATATGGACTCAAGGACTCAATGAAATGGTCTTGACACATTCAACAAGCTCAAAAGATCCCAAGTACACAAGATTGACAGTTGAATTTCCCAGTCAATTGATCAATTTTGACTGTACACTGAAAAGCCAAACTTTGACTTTTTGGTCAAAATCAAGAGTCAAGATTCATTTTTCATCAAAACATGCCAAATCATGAAACTTGTTCACCAAGAAATCACAAAATGCAAATTAGGGTTAGAAAATGGAATTTTTCATAACTTAGAATTTTTCTAAGTTATGAAAAACCCTAATTTTTTCCCAACTTTGCCCCACCTTTTCACCAAGATCCATTTGGATTCAAACAAAAGTCAAAACATGAAAGTTGCAGCTTGTTGCATAATCTACAACTTTGATTCACAAAGTTTTCTCATTTGAAGCTTGTATCTCAAGTTACAATTTTTTGAATAAGGGCACTAAACCATTTTTAACTTAGTGAAATTTTAACCTATTTTGACAAGGTTTTCTACCCCACTTCAAGGCCATTTTTCATACCCTTCCACTTGGAATTTAAATTTGCATTTCAAAGATGGATTGTAGTACACATTCCAAGATTTCCAAAATGTCCAAAAACTTCTCAAACAACCTCATAACTTGAGAGATTCGAATTTCACAAGTTGGCAAAAATTCACTTTTGTTCTTAACCAAGACATGTTCATAATCTTGCAAATTTGAACTCAGCTTGCTTTATGCTTGATTACAGGTCCTTGAACCATTCCATACTCAATAATTTAATGCATATTCAATGTGTTAAAATGTTGTTCTTTGAGTGCAAGCATTGTATGCAAGTTTAATCCTAAAATGGATAAAGCAAATTGGCCATTTTTGTATAAAGTAGCTTTATTTCAAATTAGAAATCCAACAAGTACATGGAAGATCTGCTTGGCACAAGATTATGTGCATAACACACTGATCAATAGAGGTTTATGCAGCACATTAGGAGGCCCCCTACTGACCTAAACCATCAACTTGCTTTTGTTTGCTTCAAGTTCAAGAAAAGTCCATAACTTGCACCAACTCTCTCTTTAGCTTACAAACACAAGAAAGAAGTTATCAAACACATTCCATAGAACACAACCAAGCTTTGGCACGAATCCTTGACCTCCAAAACACCCTCCATCTCAGAATCATCCTCAAACTGCAAAAACAGAGTTGCCTCTGCAGTTTGAGTGCCAACTCCCATTTCCCTCGAGCATTCTTACCAAAATCAATCCATACACATTCCCTAGCATATATGCAAGCTAACCATGACCTAAAACCTGACCTGTAATCTCTCTAACAGCTTCCACCATTTTTACATTTTTGACTTGCAGGTGAAGTTCTATAGCTTGATACAAGAAGTTTTAAGACAAAGTAAGCATTGAAAAAGCATCCCTGGACCTCAAGGAAGCTTTTCCAATCATTACCTTGCACTAGAAGTTCCTCATCCTCCAGATAGAAGTTCAACTGCACAGGTAAAACTTTGAACTCGTATCTCTCTTATCATGCATTTTTAGTCTTAAGTTTGTGAAGAAACAAGGTTCTACTCATAGCCCTGAACATGTACATATCTTTACATTTCATTTCTTTTGCCTGAGTAGAGAGAATTTGGAGTTTGAAAATGGCAGAAAAATTAGGTTAGGATTTGGGGGAGGAGAAATTCTCCCTCATCTTAGAGAGTTAGGTCAAGTTCCATACATGGTTAGAATCGTCTCTTCATGCTGAACATTTGTTGTGTTATGAGTTTTTGCTGAAAAGCCAGGAATCAAGAGTTAGAAGATGCTGAACATGGCGCGCGTTTTTTCAAACATTTGTGTCGGAGGTTGAAGACAATGGCATTGGGCTGGGCTTGTGTGTTTTTTCTTATTCACACCACATATTTGCTATTACACCCCCTGAGCCCATTTGCTTTATTTTTATTCTTTTTTGACTTTTTCTTTTTTATTTGACTTTGTTTATTTTTTCTCATGACATTAAAAAAATAAAAATATTTTTTCCATCATTTTTTGAATATATGGCATATTTATTTGATTTATTTCTTTTGCTTGTATATAAATATTATATATATACTATTATTAGAATAAATACAAAAATAGTGTAAATACATTTTTTTTTATTTACCTTCTGAAAATATTTCACATAAAAATACTTTTTTTATTTATTTTGCTAAAATATTAAATATATATTATTTTGTGTATAATGCATATTTAAGAATTAAATATATATTATATATGTTTATTAATATATTTAAGTTAAAATATAAAAATACTTGAATTTTTCATTTTTATTAATATTTGATACAGAAATACTTTTTTTCATAATATACTTCATTTCATTTTTATTTTTGTAAATAATAAATAAATGTTTGTATTAAATCAATTAATATCCATTTTCATTAAAATTAGGGTTTTTTGCCCTAAATTCAAAATACTCCAAAAAATAATATATTTTTATTTTCTTTTCTCTTTTACATAAATAATATTTTTTCATACATATACAAAACATTTCTTTTGCATCTTGCATTCTTATTTAATTTTCGTACATTGATTAAATTGCAAATATTCAAAAAATGATGTAATAATTTAGATTTATATTATTTGTCAATATCCCCATTTGAACATTTGTACCCCCCTTCCCATATTTGGTTTTGTAATAGCTTAGTAAATTTATTTTCGCACTTTATTGCTTTCTAATGATAACATGTTAGAATTAGGGTTTGTATGCGAAAAAACGATAAAAAATAGTTATGACCTAATCTCAAGATAAACAAGCATGAAAATGAACACACATCTCACACTTGCACCCCTAGGGTACTCCACTTTGTTGCCTTCAAATAAATGGGCCATATTGCATGTTGAACTTCTTTGGGCAAAACAAACAAATTGAATGATCATAGTCCCTCGATAAAACTTTTCAAAGCAAACAATTTGAATGATCAAGTCCCTTAAAGAAAATTGCCCAAAGATATTTAACGCCGTTGCAATTATGGTCTAAACGATGACCCGCGCCTGTCCCTTTCACATCCTAACATAAGGTTGTCCACCAAATACAATGGTGGAACAAACTTGTTAAAAGGGTTAAAACATAGCAATAATCTTTTGAGAAATTTAGGAGTAGATAACCTCTTAGTTACTTGAATCAAACTTGCAAAACAAAACACTTGCCTAATTTCAAAACCACACCTCACAACACTTTCAAAACAACTTTCAAAAACAAATGAAAACCTTTTCAAAAGACATACATCTTTGTATACATCCCCACATGGATCATTACAAAGGTTGCCACCACATTGGCCTCTTTTCAAAACATTTTCAAACCCACACACACACCATTTTCAAAGCAATCAAAAATCAAGGCAAGTGATCTAAAAAACCAAGTAACTAAGAGCCCATGGATAACCATGGATGAAAAGGGTGCTAATACCTTCCCTTTTCATAATCTACCCCCCGAACCCACGAAATATCTCAAAAGGTTTTTGCTGTGCTTTTTAAACCTTTCCCTTAGGATAAAATAAAAAGTCGGTGGCGACTCTTGCTAAACCGCACAAGTGCGAATACGAACGCAAACCTCAAGTCAGTTCTCCCACCGTATCACACCCTCAACAAAAAAGGAAATGACTGCCTAATCAAAATATACTGTCAATATCTGAATCATCATTGGAACATCAGAGCAAAGACTCAAACAAGGTCTAACGTATGATCAACTGAGTTTAGGTTTGGAGAACACCACGAAGAGCGGGTGGGTACAAATAATTTGAGCCTTTATCCTTTGTTTCTTAAACCGTAAACCAAGCCACGTTATAACCCTTAAAAGTCCTAGCTGAAGCATGGGTTAGTTCGAAAGCATAATGTTACGAAAGGTATCCTGACTACTTAAGGTCTACGGTAAATACGGAGTTGACATCACGTTTTACAAACATTCATTTGTTTTATGAAAGAGAATGCATTTTCAAAATCTTCAAGACAGACATAAGCTTTGCATTTTTAACATAACTTTGTTTGCATATGACTTTTTGTTTGAACAGCATAGAAATTCGCACGACGAATACCTAGTGAACAAAAGCACTTCCAATCAAGAGGCATGGCATGAGCATGGTCCATCATCTGGGGAAATCCAATCAAGATTCGGAGAATCTCTCAAAGGCCAAATAGCCTGGGGCAAATCTCCGCCTGAGTCACTTGGGGCATTCCAGCAACAAATTTTGCACGATCAGACATCTTCTGGTGGCGTGACAAAAACACTTCTAAACAGGGGCAACTCCCTACATTCCGAGAACATGGACATAGCCGAAAAATACTACGGAAAATCAAAGACCTGCTAGGTTGACATACCTAGGCAGAAATCAGGGCTTCCCGGCGAACCAAAAGGGTTCGGGCAAAAATAAGGGATGAAAATGAAAAATCTGTACACCCGGCAAGTCGAAAACCTGAAAAGGCGGCTTGGGCAAAAATGGGTATCCCGGTGGACTGAAAACCCGAAAGGGCGGTCCAGGCAAAAGTTAGGGATCAAAGCGTACGACTATGTCCTGTCATCTTATCACCTGCCTACCAGAAGAAGGTTTGTTCATCAACAACTATCAGCACCTCACAGGTCTTCCTCTCATACCTCAGAAACAGGGGCAATAAAGAGTTGTCCAAGCGATCTAATTGTTCTGTCCTCCAAGGTATCAAGGTAGGTTTAGCTGAAGAACACAACCAGGTATCTTAATTCCCCAGAGAGTGAGCCAGCAAGTAGTATACTCTCCTCAAGCAAAGCAGTTATCAACCTTAAGGAAGTTGGGTATCCTCCCGCAGATCTCAACCTTTCCCAGCAGCATACAGCCTTAACAAGCATCCCCGGCAGTCTTGATTTAAGATTGTTCCCCGACGTTCTATCAACATGCAAAGGAGTCACTTCCCCGGTACAGTTCAAAACTTCCCCAGGAGTCCAGCCCAGTGTCCCCAGGAAAGTGGAATCCATCTCCCCCAAGCAGTAAGCTTATCCCCAGTAGATTCTGGAAGCTTATCCTCACAGAGCACGAACGCGTCGTCCGGCTTTATTCAAAGAGTTATGCCCTTACCAGGATATAACTGGGTTATCCTCAGCTAAAAGCCACGGAAAGATCGTCCTCGACGAAGCCTTCTTATCCCCAGCGAAGTCTATCAACACTTCCAATACAACAAGGTTATCCCCAGCAAATTATTATCAACATTCCAGCAAAGTACCTCTCTCCCCACAGAGTATTGCTTCCCAGCAAGGTCGCTAGAGTATTTTTCTCCCTGCAGAACCTTCCATTTGCCAAGTTTATTCCTCAACGGAGTTATCTTCTCCTACCGGTACTCTTGCAATTATCATCCCCAGCGGAAGCAAAATCTATTCTTCAACATCAGCCCAGGAGTGACTTCCCGGCACTCGTCAAGGATTTACTTTCCTAGACGAAAAAACACATTCATAAAACATCACATACATCATTATAGCATGCATGTACGCATCACATCATACAAATCTCATTTATGTTGAGAACATCATTGCTCGATCCATGTCATGCATGGCATATGACTGACCTCTACCTTTCAGGAAGGATGCAGCTAAATTCTCAATCATATTTCAAGACCTCGACCGGTTCAGTTAATCGACTCCAAAGATTTCTTATCCAGTCCAAGGCCTTCTCTAGTCCAGCTAAATCGACTCCCAACAGATTTTTCTGATGAAGACTTAGCAGAAGTTATCAGGTTTTCCTTTTGAGATTATAATTTCCTATGGTTTCCTCCCCGACGGTGCGTGAGGTGATAATTCCTTTTGAGATTATAATTTCCTATGGTTTCCTCCCCGATGGTGCGTGAGGTGATAATTCCTTTTGAGATTATAATTTCCTATGGTTTCCTCCCCGACGGTGCGTGAGGTGATAATTCCTTTTGAGATTATAATTTCCTATGGTTTCCTCCCCGACGGTGCGTGAGGTGATAATTCCTTTTGAGATTATAATTTCCTATGGTTTCCTCCCCGACGGTGCGTGAGGTGATAATTCCTTTTGAGATTATAATTTCCTATGGTTCCCTCCCCGACGGTGCGTGAGGTGATAATTCCTTTTGAGATTATAATTTCCTATGGTTCTCCCCGACGGTGCGTGAGTTGATAATTCCTTTTGAGATTATAATTTCCTATGGTTTCCTCCCCGACGGTGCGTGAGGTGATAATTCCTTTTGAGATTATAATTTCCTATGGTTCCCTCCCCGACGGTGCGTGAGGTGATAATTCCTTTTGAGATTATAATTTCCTATGGTTCTCTCCCCGACGGTGCGTGAGTTGATAATTCCTTTTGAGATTATAATTTCCTATGGTTTCCTCCCCGACGGTGCGTGAGGTGATAATTCCTTTTGAGATTATAATTTCCTATGGTTTCCTCCCCGACGGTGCGTGAGGTGATAATTCCTTTTGAGATTATAATTTCTTATGGTTTCCTCCCTGACGGTGCGTGAGTTGATAATTCCTTTTGAGATTATAATTTCCTATGGTTTCCTCCCCGACGGTGCGTGAGGTGATAATTCCTTTTGAGATTATAATTTCCTATGGTTCCCTCCCCGACGGTGCGTGAGGTGATAATTCCTTTCAGGTTATAATTTCCTATGATTCTCTGCCCGACGGTGCGTGAGATGTAATTCCCTTTCAGATTATAATTTCCTATGGTTCTCTCCCCGACGGTGCGTGAGATGTAATTCCCTTTCAGATTATAATTTCCTATGGTTCTCTCCCCGACGGTGCGTTAGATGTAATTCCCTTTTAGGTTATAATTTCCTATGGTTCTCTCCCCGACGGTGCGTGAGATGTAATTCCTTTTCAGGTTATAATTTCCTATGGTTCTCTCCCCGACGGTGCGTGAGATGTAATTCCCTTTCAGATTATAATTTCCTTTGGTTCTCTTCCCGATCCTGCGAAGATGGTAATTCCCACCAAGATTTTCTCAACGAGCGTTGTTGAAGTTAAAGTCACCCAAGGTTCTCTCACCGTTCATGCTGAGGTAACCACCCCTGGTTCATTCATCATCTTGTGAAGCTCCAGATTCAGCTCCTATAACCAGTCAGAACACATCTATACCAAGCATCTGAAAACCAGCTCCTGCAACATGTCAGGTACTCATTTTTCTTTTGCAGGTATGCAGGTTCTCGCTAAGGAATCTCTTACGCGATCAACATCCAGATGGCATCTATAAGCCCATCATCCTATTCACCAACCTCTAAATGGCATCTATAAGCCCATTCCATCATCACACTGCTACTATGTGAGCGCAAATTTCTGGGCACTCTAGTGTTCAATCATCTTCTACCCTCGGATTACGAAAGGCACGTCAGCCAATCTGCATCCTCAGGTCTAAGAGGATTGAACAGGGGCAACTGTTGTACCCCAAAATTTGCCCTCCCATATTTCTCAAAAAAACATTTCAAGAAAAATTCACAAGTCCAACCTGGCGCGTCATATTCAGGTATTCTTTCGCCAAGATATCTCTGATAACGTATTCTCAAATTCAGGTTCGGCTCAAGAGTCAATTCTTTAAAGAAGGTATCCGAATGTGTGAGTTTTCTTGAAGAAATATAGTGAAAAAGTGTGCTGAAAGTGCAGTTTTTACGCGCTAAAAAATTCATAACTTGAAGATCGTGACTCGTTTTGAACCCGTTCCGGTGGCCAAAATTCCGTCTTGACATTATCTACATGTTCATCTCTCACGGCTGGAAGCCAATTTCGATCAGAAGGTCTTCAAAAATGTGGATTTATCAAGTATTTTCGTGCAGAAATTTGTGACAGAAGTTTATTTGCGTCATGTTCAAAAAATCATAACTTGGTCGATTTTCATCGTATTGAGCTGGTTCCAGTGCCAAAATTTCACAAATTGAGTTGGCTACATTTTCACAGAAGGTATTGAGTTCAAACGGTATTCAAAAGGCCTTCGTTTTTTGCTCAGAGTGCGTGACACGCTGAAAATCCTGAATGCTGAATATTATTTCATCTGGGCCGAAACTTCGAAAATTCATAACTCGGTCAATTTTTATCGGATTGGGCTCATATTTTTACACAAAGTACCTGACTCGTAGATCTACAACTTTGCTTCAAAAGTCGAGACCGGATTATGCTCCGATCAATACCAGTTTTTTATTGAAGAACGTGTCAGAGTCGACACTGAAGCCCAAAATAAGTTTGTCTGAGCTGAAACTTCAAAAATTCATAACTAATTCACCGTTTATCCGATTGAGTCGATTTTCGGACAGGATTTAGTTCTCGATGCCGGCTACATTTTGTTTTCACATTTCAACTTCAAAAAATGCACTGAAGTCCCTGCGATTTAGCCTGGAAAGTGACGAATTCAAGTGAATATTGGAGGCCCAATTGCACATTCAAAGCCCATTTGCTTTACCCTAATTTCCATTATATAATCACCTTCTTTTCACACAAACCAAAAAAAGAGAAAAAGAGAAAAAGAGAGAAAAAACCTTGCCACAACACTGTTGGAATATCAAACTCTTTCAAGAACCCTAAAACCTTGAAATCCTTATTACAAATCCCTCTCTCACTACAAACAAAGCCATCACAGTTACAAACCAACACCTCACTACTTCTTCAGTAAGGATAAGGCTGGCTTGATCTCCATGATCCTAATTTTCCAGTAAGGCATAAAAGCATTCAGGTCACTAATTTTCCAGTAAAGGTAAGATTGATTTGATCTATATGATCAAAAGGGTATAATCATTCATACATGCCATATTGTGTCTAAACCTTAAATTTCTTCATATATTGGCTTTATTTGCATTTTATGATTTTATTTAATGTGTTCGTGAGATTCAACACTGCAGATTTAGACAGGATCCCATGCAGGTTCATTAAGGAACGTTGAGGCCAAAAGCCAAATGGCCAAAAGCCAAAAGCCAAATGGCCAAAGTAGAACATTTTATGCATGACACCAATACATGGCGAGGCAGACATTAAGTCAGACATTAAGGAACGTTGAAGCCAGAACACAAATGGCCAAAAGCCAAAACGCAAATGGCCAAAAGCCAAAAGCCAAATGGCCAAAGTAGAACAACTTATGTATGATGAAGCCAGAACACAAATAGCCAAACCACTCCAATTCACCTCCAAAAAGGGGACAGAAGCCCCCCAAGGTATTGTATTTTCTTTCTTTTCCTTATTTTATTTATTTCAATTATTTCTTTTTTTAATTAATTCCTTTAATTTAACTTATTTTCATAAAATATAAAAAATAGTAAAAAACAGAAAAGTCATAAAAATCAAAATATATTTATTTAATTAATATTTTTTATAAATAAATATCACTAATTAATTTTAGCTTTGTAAAATTAGGTTTAATTCAAACATTTTTCTTAATAAACTTAAAATTGGTAGAATTAGGTTTTAATCAATTTTTATCCTTTTTTTTCTTTTCTTTCACAATAATTAATTATTAAATATTATTTTTGTAATTAAATTACCATGTAATTAATTAGGTTAATTTAGGTTTAATTTTAACATATTTTCTTAATAAACTAAAAAACAAATAGAATTAGGGTTAACATTTAATTTCAATTAATTCTTTTTCCATTAAAAACATAAAATACTAAAAAATATCAACAAAAAAAAAACAATTTCTTTTCTCTTTTAATTAATCAATTCCATCATTTAATTTAATTTCATTAAAAAGGGTCCAACGCCCTCGTTCTTATTTCGCATATTTATTTTATTTCTTTATAATATTTATGTATCTCTCCCAAGGCCATGTAACCTTTTAATTTTCTCGCACTTTTAAATTCTTTCTTTTCTTTATCTTTTCTGTCAAATCGGGTCCTGGTTAATTTTGGCGATGTGGACCCGCGCCTTTTGTAATAGCTTAGAATCTTTTACTTTCTCGCAATATTTTAACTGTTAATAAATGCATGCAAGAATGAATGATAAAATTAAAAACAAACGTTAGATCACCAATAACATGACGAAAGACAAAAATACATGAAAACGACACACAAATCGCACACACCACCCCTAGGGTACGCCTCGCTGTTGCCTTGCCTCGAAAGGTGATCGTCGAGTAGAGGATGTCTTAGTAAGTCCTCATGATCCGGGAACCTGGCATGAGGGTAGCTTCTAAGGTATCTTCCTATTGCTCTGGTGATCACCATGTCCCTACAAACTCGAATTGACCCGAACACCTCCAACGGTGGTGCTACCTACCTCTTAATGGTGGGATGGCACTACTTTAAAGGACATTTACACAGACGAATTCCTTAGGGTAGGTAGACAACTCCTAGATACTTGCTCTAATTCAAAACAAAACAAATTCAAAAAATACTTTTCACACCGACACCTTTTTCAAAAAGCTTTCGAAAGCAATTTTTCAAACACTCTTGAGGACCGATACAAGAGTCGAACTGAAATTTTCAAAGAAACTTTTTAAAACCCACAGTTGAAAAGCAAACAAACCATTTTTGAAAACACAAATGAGCAAGTATCTAAGAGCCCATGGATAACCATGGATAGAAAGGGTGCTAACACCTTCCCTTTCTATAAATCTACCTCCCGAACCGAGAGCAATCTCTATAAGGAATTTTTCTGTGCTTTTGTCCTTTCCCTTTGGAGAAAATAAAAGACAGTGGCGACTCTTGCTTACCGCGACATTTCGCGAACCAGCGTTAAACAGTCAGTTCCAGATCCACCGATCACACATGTCCTTCGAATGGGGAAAATATATGTCCTTCAAATGGACCATGTGCCTGTCCTTCGAGTACGCCAGTTGTGTACCTTCTGAAAGGGGCATCCAGGTACGTCATAGTGCAGAAACTATGTGTGTTGAAGGGTCTTGGCATTGAGAGCAAGCAAAGAAGAAGTCTTTGCCTTATGCATCGAAAGCAATTATAGAAGAAGTCTTTGCCTTGTGCATTGAAGGCAATTATAGAAGAAGCCTTTGCCTTTGTGGATCCAACACAAGCATGGAGGGGCTTTTGGCCTAGTGAATCAAAGGGAACTTGTAGAGACCGTTAGCCTTGTAAATCAAAGGCACTTGAAGAGGCCGTTAGCCTTGTGATTCAAAGGCAAGCCTGCGGTAGCTAAGGCACAGTCGAAGCCTTATGATCTGAACTTGATCGAAGGGGCCCAACACCCAATCGAAGCTTGTGAATCAGGCTTGTGTCGAAGGAGGTCCAGCGCCTAATCGAAGCTTGTCAAGATGCAAATCGAAAGACACCTTGTTCATCTTCAAAAAATTTCATTTTCTTTAGGAAAGTGCTTGTAACCACCCATGTAAGGAAACAAATCTTGGAAAACATGAGAGGGAAATTTTTTGGGTACAACACCAAGATTACTTGGGTTCTGCCCATAATGGCTTCTTTGAAGGATGCTAGAGCTGTCGTAGGAGAAGGTGGTTGTACTACTTCGGGTCAGCTTCCTGACATTTCATATAAATCTGACAAATTTGGTTTGGGTTTCACTGCAGAGGACCAGAGGGCTGTTCGTCGCGCTCATGCTGGAAGACCACCATTCCATGTTAGCAAAAATGGAGTCAATGCAATAGAAGATGCTGACAATGACTATGACCTTGACAGCTGGATATTTTCGACTATCGGTAACAGGCTCAACAAATGGAAGACTCAAGACGTTTTCTCAATATCCTTTAGTTAGGAGTAATATCTACTTTCTGTTTTATTTCTTTCAAAGTTTTGGTTATGTAATTTGTTTTAAAAAATGATTTTAAGCCTTGTGCCTTACCTGGGGCACAATGGTCCACTTATTAAGGGTTGTCATTTCATAAACATATCTTCATTTAATAAAGCATTGGACGTTTTGCATTCAAATTTTGTGCTCTTTGTCTTTCTTTTATTTTATCACTTTCAAATAGTTGTGAGTTCTTACACACACCCACACAGTAAATTGCAGATCCATATCCACTCTGGATCCCGTCGATAACGATTCTGCTATTGCCACTTATGACTTTTAAAATATGATCTACCAAGCCGAGGACGAAGGTGAGGAAGATTGTGAAATACCTGGAGAACTTTCCATACTATTAGTGCAAGAGGAAAAGGTTGTACAACCGCATTAAGAGCCGATCGAGGTTGTAAACTTGGGTGCTGAAGTAGACAGAAAAGAAGTTAAGATAGGTTCCAACCTAGAAGACAATATCAAGAACATGTTAATCCAGATGTTGCATGATTATGTTGAGATCTTTGCTTGGTCATACGAAGACATGCCAGGTGTAGCGGTAGAAATGTTTAAGTCTGAGCCATTGAATTGACTAGACTTTATACAAATCAAAATAAAAATTGCCACCGCGCTTTATTGTTTCCAAAGTAATGGGAAAAGAGTGAATAACCCAAAAAATAAGGGGAAAGATTCGAGGTAAGGGGGTTGGTTATGCAAAGGGAAGGTATTAGCACCCTAAACATCTACGGTACTCCGCAGGAGCCTCTTTGTAAAATCTGTATATTTTGGCTATGAAAAAAATGTTGTATATAAAAAGTGGATGGTGGAAGTAAGAAAAGAAACATATTTATTTTATAATTTTTTCACCCGCCGCGGTTGCGAACCTTTAGTGCCTACGTACCACCTTTTCATGCAATAGGGGATCAGGGTACACGTAGTTCCTCTTTTAAATATTTAAAACACAAATGCGTTGGTTAGTTTTATAAGATAAAACAACATCGTCATTGTCCGTGTGGAAAACATACCTACTACCCACAATCATGAGAAATGAGAATTTGCATCATCTCAAAGTGGAGGATATGGCCTGGATCTTAAAATCAACAATGCCTCACTCAACACCCAAGTGGAAAATATCTCTCTTCACTATATATTGTAGAAGTATAGTTATTTGCATCACTACAAGGATTGACAAGAGTTCAATCTTTTTTGAGAAAAGTTTAAAGATAAAAGCCAAAGTGGCAAAAATGGTTTGAAATGAGATTGATTGATTTTTAGTCTTCTCACAAAAAAATGTCAAGGTATTATTAAATTGTTTGGAGTTTATTTATGAAAATGTTTTGAAAATGCATGAACATAAGTCCAAGTTTATTATGAAAGTGGTTCAAGTTTAAAAGCAAGAAGAGTTTTCAAAAGGAGGAAGAAGATTTTTGAAATTAAAGAAGATGGGAGGAGAAGAAGGGACTATCCTAAAGCATAAGGTAAAAGCTAGGGATAAGAACCATCTAACCAACAAGAAGCCAATACTTGGCATTATGAGCCAAGATAGAATTCCCATTCCTTGGATTGAAACCAGTCAAGCAAAAAAATACTAGACCTCTTGAGAGAACCAAACTTCAAGTGTATTAAGTCTTCACAAAAATTGGGCAGAGTAACGACTATATACGGGTGAATTTCCATATTACAAACAAAGGGTGTAATCACAAAAACCTGCACACAAAAACAAACAAGCAACCCAATGTCTTGAGGTAAACCTCAAGAACTCCAAACAAAATAATCAGATAAGATCACAAGGTCTCCAAGATAGGCCAAGGTTTCTAAACCTAAGTCCAAGAAAATTCCCATGCTCCATAATGCCAAGGATAGTAACCAAATAGTCCAAGTACCATTAAATATTTTTTAGGGTTTATGTTGATTATTAAGTATCTTAAGAAAGGAAAAGAAAAGCTCAAGTGAGCAAAATAAAAATGGCAAGAAAGTAAATGCTCAAACGAGCAAAGGTGAAAATGGCATGAAATGTAAATGCTAAAAGTAAATAGTACACAAAGCATAAAAACGAATAAAAGTATAAGGTAAACCAAGTCAATAATTAGTGGTTAGTTGGATGACCATCTTGAAGCTTGCATTTGAAACTCATTAGAGGATTGGTTGAACCAAAGCCTCCACATAACAAGTTACATTTGCTTTTTGTCAAGTATATCATCCATTTGGAATTCTCATAAGTACCATTTAATGATCAACGATGTTTAAGTGAAACGCGTTGACCAAAGGTGTTGTAGATCCATTAGAGGATTGGTAGAACCAAAGCCTCCATACAATGAATCTCAAGGTTATTGGATCAAAGAGATCAAATTAACATACTTGGGCTTGCAATCATAAGTTTGGGCCACGAATGATCATTTATTCGAATCGGGACAAAATTTAGCGCTATGTTAAGCAATCGTAAGTGGACTTATATAGAAGCCGCACCTATTTTGAGGCCGGTAAATAGCAATCTATGCACCATTTGTTTTGAGACATGATATAGAGATCATGCTCCAACAACATTTAGTGCAATAAGAAAGGAATGAGATGAAGAGGGATGGGGAAAAAATATACAAACCACATTTGAATTAAATTTTAATCAAACTATTATTAAAATCATTCATCCATTTTTGTGGAGTTAAACTCAACACCATGGATCCAATAATGTTAATAAAGTTCATGATCCAAAATCTAACCCAAGATCAGCCAAAAAATAGTCACAAAATAATATCACATTTAATATACACAAAAGGGTTTAAAAAATGTTTTAAAAATAGAAAGTAATGAGAAAAATATCAACTATGTTCAAATTAATCAAGAAATGAAAAGTAAGACCATAGAAAAATCAGAAAAAGGCTCAAATAATTTTACAAATTTTTTGGTAATTTTTTAAAGTCAGAAACTATTTTTAAAATTAAAATAAATGGGTAAAATAAAAAAAAAGGTAAAAAATAGTAAAGTCAGAAACAAAAATAAAATAAGGTCACCAATATTTGTCACAATATCGTTGGATCATTCCATAATTTTTTCAGAATTAAAAAATATATAAAAGTATTTTTAAACATTTTAGACAAATCAAATAAGTGTAAAATTTATAAAAAATACCAAAACACAAAATTAAATTGTGAAAAATAAAAATCAGAAAGAGAATAATCAAAAATATTTTTCATAATTTTTTCAGATTTTTTGGACTAAAAATGATTTTTTTTATGATTTTTTGAAATTTAAAACAATTAAAGTATAAAAATCAGAAAAAGAAAATAAAAGTAAAATATGTGGACCATTGGATGAGAGTCAAAACGTGTTACTAATCAAATCCAAGGGATCTGGCGCGCTGTGCATATCATGGTCATTAGTGAATATTGTACAAAATCATTAATTAAATCAGAATTTGAAAAAAACAGATGGCGCGCCTTTATTGGTTGGAAGATGACACGTTGGTCATCTTCAACCTCCAGCCATCACGAATTGCAGGTCTCTCAAACTGTAAAATCAGAAGCTCATACCTATGCCATTCGCTTCGTCTCTTCAAGAAGAAGACAACCACACCCTCGCGCCAAATTTATTTAAACTGTAGCTCAAGCAATTTGAAAGGAAAGTTTTGAAAAGGGATTTGAAATTTCATGGTCAAAATGTGTTTCCAGTAAAAGGTAAGTGTTGCGACTAGAACCAAGGCAATGAGAGAAACACAATGATATCAGAGTTTTGAAGAATTGATGAAGGAATCTAACTATTGAAGTTGAGTTGCAGAGCTCTGAAACTGGACTTCTATGGAGCAGTATAGGGCATGATTCTTGAATGTAATTATGTGATTAGCTTCAGGGAAGATCAAGGAAGGTGAATTGATGGAAAAATAGGATTGAAAAGGCTCGAGAATGGATTTTGAAGTTACTGAATTCTGAGTTGTGAAACAAGTTTGGTAGGGTGATTCTGGCTATCCAAGCTTGAGAAAAATGAATGGGGTAGTACATGTATTTATAGGAGAAGCGAATGGGATCAAAAGGAAGAGTGAATGATGCGTTTTGGAGGGAATTCGTGCAAACCTGATGCAAGAGTGAAGTGTGATCCAAACTTCACCAAAACCCATCCAATTCTTGCATTTTGATGCACTAATCCACTTGGGAAAGTTGGCTAATCATGTTTAGACCCAAAACGCGTGTTAATTTGAGGTTTAGAGGTTGTAACATGAAATTCAAATTCTGACTTGCAAGGAAACTTCAATTCCATGTTACCATTTTTGAAACAATGGCATTCTCAACTCAAGGGGTCTTAAGGAATGATTCTTGATGCTTTAGAAAGATGAGGTTACAAGCTTTGCAATGGAAAAAGAATGGAGTTAAATGGATGCTTGAGCTGAAAGTTGTATTGATTCAAAGTTGGAGAAAAAGGGTTGACTTTCCATACTTAGAAATATTTCAAATTCTTCTTCAAAAATGACCTATAATTTCTTGCATCTAAACATGGCCTTCCACTTGGAATTTGCTCTTGACCAAAAAAGATGGCATGAAGTAGATCTCTTGAATGAAATTTTGAAACTTGAATCATTCAAAATTTCCAAAATTTGAGCAAGTTATGACTTGTTGAAGTTGAAAACAAAATCATGAAATGACCTATAATCTTTTGCATCTTTAAGGAAACTTCCATCCATTTTCCCACTTTGCACATAAAATAAGGCATAAAGTTAACATCTTCGACATCATTATGGAAAAAGAATGGACTCAAGGTGATAAAAATTGACCAAATTATGACCATTTGAAGTCACATATGGAAAATTGGGGACTCATCTGGAGGACTTGTAATCTTTCTTCCTCATCAAGTCTCTTCCTTATGAAAACTCCTTGGAACCTTTGAAGTGATTTGTTAATAACCATTTGAAGAGAATGATGTCTTTGGAAGCACTCAAAAATACCAAAAGGTGAGCAATATATACTCCTTTGAAGTTCAAAACCCTAGCTCCTAGATCAAGAAAATGCTTTGAGGAACTTTGACAAGCTTGAACAAACTTCTTGTACCAACATTATTTCTTTGTGAATAGAAGTTGTTGAGGATGATAATGAAGACTCATAGCCACCAAAACCACTTCCATATCTTGAAATTTGAGAGAAATATGCTCTTGTGACCAATAGGAACAAGGCCTTGTCCAAACATGACATCTTCTCCAATCAACCCTTTGTACTTTTGAGTCAAATCTAATAACCTTGAAATGTGATGAACCAAAGCAACCTTGCCGTGCCAATTCTTCTAAAACCAATCCAATGGCGAGGTTTGAACTTCTCAAGCTTTATTGACTAGGGAATGGAAATAAACTCATGAACCCATGGGGTAACTTATTAAATCTCATTGCCTTTACCTACATGGATAACAAGCAAGACAAACCAACATTGCATTTTATTATTTAAATGAAGAAATCAAAAAAATATTCATGATCACAAAAGGAACATAAGTCAAGGTGCTTGGTAATCCCTAAAAAGGGCAAAACTAAATGTAGGGAGGGGAACCAATAATCCTAGTGTGATCTTGTTGTGAATGAATCAACATGATATGATGAAGGGATCTTAGGGACAAAAATTGGGGTACAACAGTTGCCATTATTTAAGTTTCTTCTATCCGGAGATACGAAGGTTAAAAATCTTCGTGTCGACGCGATCGAAGATACTTAAATATAAAACAAACCCTACTTTTGGTCCTAAAATACCATGCAAATGGTTATGATCATGAATGCATATGAACAGGACCAAAGAGACGCAAAACATCACTAGGGATGTAACAATAATAAAGAAACAAAGGAGAAACCCCACCAGGAAAATAAATCACTGGTGGATCAAAAGACCTGAATCAAAGAGGATGGTATAATGGTCAAAGGATATACCAACTTCTACCGAAGGTGAAGCTACCGGCGTTTATTGAAGGCAGAGAGAAAGATAACAAACATCAATGTTCATTGCCGATGGTCTACCAACTTTCACTGAAGGTAGAAAGAGAATATCATATCACCGCCGTTCACTGACGATGAATTACCAACGCTCACTGAGGGTAGCAAAAAGATAACAAACATCAAAGTTTACAGCCGATGGTCTACCAACTTTCACTGGAGGTAGAAAGAGAATATCATATCACTGTCGTTCACTGAAGATGAACTACTAACATTCACTGAGGGTAGAAAAAAGATAAAAAGCATTGACGTTTACTGCCGATGGTCTACCAACTTTCACTGAAGGTGGAAAGAGAATATCATATCACCGCCATTCACTAACGATGAACTACCAACATTCATTGAGGGTAGCAAAAAGATAACAAACATCGACGTTTACTGCCGATGGTCTACCAACTTTCACTGAAGGTAGACAGAGAATATCATAGCACCGCCATTCACTGACGATGAACTACCAACATTCATTGAGGGTAGCAAAAAGATAACAAGCATCAACGTTTACTACCGATGGTCTACCAACTTTCACTGAAGGTAGAAAGAGAATATCATAGCACCTCCGTTCACTGACAACGAACTACCAACATTCACTGAGGGTAGCAAAAAGATAACAAGCATCGACGTTTACTGCCGATGGTCTACCTACTTTCACTGAAGGTAGAAAGAGAATATCATAGCACCGCCATTCACTGACGATGAACTACCAACGTTCACTGAGGGTAGCAAAAAGATAACAAGTTTCCCCAAGATTCTGGTGTTTCACCTAGAATGGGTCTCAACTTCTTCTTTAACCAAGGCACTCCGCCTGGAAAGGATAATATATCAGCTGTCTCAAATAAAGAGACTTGCTACTTGTTGTCACGGAGGATTGTAAAAATAAATGGCTTTTTGGGAAGGAGGAATGACTTCCTGGGGATATGCCATGATATTCTTGCTGAGGGGATAAAGTCTTCTCGTGCAAAATAAATTCACCAACCAAAGCTTGGAGTTTTCAGAAATCTAAAGTAAATAACATTGTCGTGGAACCAGAAATAAACTGGAATGAAACAGTCAACCAGAATACATCCTTTGAGAAATAAACTCAAGAGGAAAAACCAAATCCATCCAAATAAGGAGCTGTACTAGAAGGATAAAGCAAAAATCTTCTATGAGGGACAACTCAGTAGGGAAATTGAAAGAATATATGCTTTCTGCTTAAGACCAACACTCTATTGAAAAGAGGGCAATGTAACTCTGCAAAACAGGGTAATATGTCAACAAAAATATTAACAAATGTCAATGAACAATGACTTGACAATTTTAGCTATGCATGATGTATGTATGAATGTATGAGTGTTATCGTGCGTATGCTGACAAAATAGATACACAACACAGGGAACAACCAGGAAAAAATGCCTCGTGCACTAACAACACTCGGCTAAAATTCATCCAATATGATCATTCCAAGAAAGGTAAAGGCCAGCTAAGGAAACAAAACCTACTGCCTGCTTTAACTTTACCGAGGAGAAACATGATCCGGAGGTAGATAAATCAAAGTGATGAAATGATACGGATACAAGGATAGAACATCCTTCTTCAGGTTTCACCGAGGAAACCAGTGTTTTCCAAAAGTAACATTCTTACTGGAGATTTCAAAACCCGTCTCAAGTAAAGCAGACTGACACCGAAACATCCAAACATTTGTTGGGGAATTCATGCCTACTTCACTGGAGAAAATGCAGATTGAAACTTCACATCATGAAAACTCAGAAAAGAGGAGAAATTGATCTAAACTTGGCCGAGGATACCGGAATCATAAACCCAATATGGTGAAAACATCCCAAGTAGACCTTCCCGAGGGGAACAAAAACTTCTCAAAAAAACTGGAGTTTGTCCATTCCTGGGATCACCATTTTTGTTGTCATTGTTTCATCACAAATCTCAAAGTAAAAGTAAATTGTAAAATATTTTTTTTTGAAAAATCAATTTTGTTATTTAATATTTTTTCTTTAAAAGTTATTATCAATAACAAATGGAGTCTTTCCAAACTAAATAAAATAAGAAATACAAAGAATTGGGTAAAAGCTCAAATTTCATTAATATAATGGTAGTCTATGAATGGCGAGACTCCATAGATGATTACAAAGTTCGGAAAATGGTAACATATAATGGAAAAGATACATTGAGATGCAATGACCACTATCCCCTCTAACAACTTTTGAAATCCTGATCAGCAGCTTCTGTTGAAGTATGGTGAGGATCTGAGAAGATTGTTGCTTCAACGATCAAGTCTTGTCTGACGTAGTTACTTGCCAAGAAAATCCCTAACTTTTTCCTAAGCTTCCCTTGCGGGTTTTCAACTTAGCGGGAAATTTATTCTGTTTAGGTCTCTAGTTTTTGCCTAGACTGCCCTTTCGAGTTTTCGGCCTACCGAGATGCTCCTTTTTGCCTAAGCCGTCCTTTTGGGTTTTCAACTTAGCGAGTTGTTCTTTTATTTCTTTAGGCGAAGCATTTCTTGACTGCGTCAGCGTTCATGGGACGTGGGAACTCCTCGCCATCCATAGTTTCAAGAATTAATGCACCGCCAGAGAAGGCTTTCTTGAAAACATACGGGCCTTCAAAATTGGGAGTCCACTTGCCCCTAGAATCAGTGTTGAAAGACATGATCTTCCTGAGCGCGAGGTCGCCTTCTCTGAATTCACGAGGTTTGACCTTTTTATCAAAAGCTTTCTTCATTCTTCTCTGATATAACTGGACATGACACAAAGCTGTCATTCTCTTCTCCTCAATCAAATTCAATTGGTCAAACCTGTTATGGACCCATTCAGCCTCTGTCAACTTGGTTTCCATTATCACACGCAACGAGGGAATCTCTACCTCGACAGGGAGTACAACTTCCATTCCATACACCAGGGAGAACGGGGTTGCTTCTGTTGAAGTGTGGCCATATGTTCGATATCCATGCAGAGCAAAAAGGATCATTTCATGCCAATCCTTATAAGTAATAACCATTTTCTGGATAATTCTCTTGATATTCTTATTAGCAACTTCAACAACCCCATTCATCTTTGGCCTGTATGGAGATGAATTGTGATGGACAATCTTGAACTCTTCACACAGTTCTGTCATCATCTTGTTGTTCAAATTCGATCCATTGTTAGTGATGATTCTACTCAGCACACCATACCGACATATAAGATTATTCTTAATGAAGCGCACAACCACCTACTTAGTAACATTGGCATATGAAGCAGCCTCCACCCATTTGGTGAAGTAGTCAATTGCTACCAAGATAAAACGGTGCCTATTCGAAACTTTGGGTTCTATCATCCCAATCATGTCAATACCCCACATCGAGAAAGGACACGGGGAGGAAATCACATTGAGAAATGTCAGAGGCACGTGGACCTTGTCTGCATAAATCTGGAATTTATGGCACTTCTTTGCAAATTTGTAACAGCCAGACTTCATTGTCAGCCAATAATAACTTACCCTTAGCATCTTTTTAGCCATCGAATGTCCATTGGCATGAGTGCCAAATGAACCTTCATGAATCTCATGCATCAACATGTTTGCTTCGTGTCTATCCACGCATCTGAGCAAGACCATGTCATAATTTCTCTTGTATAACACATTTTCACTAAGGAAGAAACTGCCTATCAATCTTCTCAATGTCTTTCTATCTTTCTTCGACGCACCAATCGGGTAGTCCCGAGTCTGAAGAAAATGCTTGATATCATAATACCAAGGTTTTTCATCTGCTACCTCCTCTGTTGTAAACACATGAGCGGGCCTATCCAGCCGTCGAACCGTAATTCAGGGTATATCATTCCAAGTATTCACTTGGTACATAGAAGCCAGAGCATCTGCCATTTGATTTTCATCTCTAGGGATGTGATGGAATTCAACTTTATTGAAGAACGGTAATAATCTTCTAGCATAATCATTGTAAGGGATCAAGCCGGGGTGACGAGTATCCCATTCTCCTTTAATCTGATTTATTACCAAAGCTGAATCACCATACACATCTAGAATTTTAATTCTGAGATCAATAGCTTCTTCGAGACCCATGATGCAAGCCTCATATTCTGCCATATTATTAGTACGATCGAATGTTAACCTTGCAGTAAAAGGAATGTGCGATCCATGAGGAGTGACAATCACAACACCAATTCCTTTACCATAAGCATTCACAGCTCCATCAAATATCATACTCCAACGAGATTCAGGGTCAGGACCTTCCTCAGGCAATGGCTCATCACAATCCACTTTCAGGAACATCACATCCTCATCGGGGAATTCATATTCTACAGACTGGTGATCCTCCACTGGTTGGTGAGCAAGATAATCTGTCAACACACTAATTTTAATGGCCTTTTGAGTGCGGTATTCGATATCATATTCAGATAACAACATCTGCCAGCGGGCAATTCTCCTAGTAAGAGCAGGCTTTTCAAAAATGTACTTGATTGGATCCATTTTTGAGATCAACCAAATAGTGTGATTCAACATATACTGTCGCAAACGCTTTGCCGCCCAGGCCAAAGCACAACATGTTTTTTCCAGCATGGAATACCACGACTCATAATCAGTGAATTTTTTACTGAGATAATAAATGGCGAACTCCTTCTTCCCTGTTTCATCCTGTTGTCCCAGAATACAACCCATGGATTTATCTAACACTGTCAGATACATAATCAACGGTCTTACTTCTACGGGAGGGAGCAATATAGGAGGTTTAAGCAGATATTCCTTAATACTTTCAAATTACCTTTGGCAGTTGTTGTACCCCAAAATTTTCCCTCTCATTTATTAAGATTTTCTCACAAGATCTCTTGGACTCAAGACTGGATTAGGGTTTTGACCTGCTCAAGACATCTCATCATGCACTGATAACCTAAAATTAGGGTTTGGGATTGCACAAGGATTTTTGGACTATAAATGCCTCATATGACTTTCAAGTATCATCATGGACCCCTAATATTACTCATGTCAAGTTTCAAGCCTTGAATCACATTTTTGATCAATCAATTGGACAATTGACCTAAAAATCAGCTGTATTGGGGAAAAAGTCAACCATGGCCAATTTACAGTCAAACTTCATAATTTTTTATCCACATCAACATTTTAGACTCATATGTATCATTTGATCAACTTTGGACCATAATTCCTCAAGAAATTTGATCAAATCATCAAAGGGGCAAAATGGTCAAAATTAGGGTTTTGACTGAGAAAGGGCAATTTCTGATTTTTGACTTAACAAATGACTAATTGGTTTGAAGCATGATTTCAAGGGTTCATTTGTATCATCTTGACCTAATGACATGGTTCAAAACATTGCATTTTCATTGGATTGACAGATGAAATTTACAGTCAACTGATCAAAAGTCAACTGTATACTGAAAAGTCAAACTTCGAATTTTTGGTCAAAATCAAGTATCAAGGATTAAAACTCATCAAAACATGTCAAAATGTGAAAATTGTTCATCAAGAAATCAAATATTGAAGATTTGGTTTTAAAAATTGAAATTTTTCTTAACTTAGAAAATTTTCTAAGTATAGAAAATTTCTTATTTTTTCTCAACTTTAAGCCAAATTTCCACCATGATGCAAGATGATTCAAAGAAAGTTCCCAACATGAAAGTTGTAGACCTCCAGGAAATATACAACTTTGCTTAAACATTTTTCCCTATATATGCTTGGATCTCAAGATATAATTTTGTGATTACATGCTCATGAACTAAAATAACTTAGTGAAATTTTTCCCTAATTTAGGCAGGTTTTTGACCTAACATCATGGCAAATTTTCACCTAGTTCCAAAAGGAATCTTGAAATGAATTTCAAATATGAGTTATAGAGCACATTGCAAGATTTCCAAAATGTCCAAGAACTCCTTGAGATCCTTTTTGAGTAGAGAGAATCAAGAGATGAAATTGACAATTTCTCACTTTGATTTCAAGTTATTTCATGAAGAACAAAATTCAAATCTGAACCTATGCTGCCTAATCCTTGCTTTACAGGTCTCAAACTTGTTTCTCACTTTATAATTTAATGCTGACACAGATGATAAAGCCTTAATCCAAGCACAAGAGTCTTTGTCCAAGCTTTAATTCCATAAATGGCACAAAGTTGCCATTGCCATTTTGGAAAAGCATAACTTTTAACACTTTTCACTTCTTGAGCATTGGACCTGTTTTATATGCACACACAAGTCCTATAAACCAAAAGCACATTGTCTAGAGCTTGTACCAACTCCAAGAAGGCATGTACAAGCATATGGAGACTTGTTCCCTCACTTTGCTTCAAAAGCAAGTAAGAGTGCAAAAAGCCTAGAACTCAAAAAATCTGTTGTAGAGATGACTTGAAACCTTCTCTTTACTTACACACAAACACATTACAACTTAGGACACGATTGCTCAAGGCCAAAAACACTCCAAAACTCCCTATCACCAAAAACCTATCAAGACTTGCAGTTTGTGGCCAAGCATAGCAATCCACAAATTGACTCGTGCGTTTCAAGTTTTAATCACTAAAACACTTTACCTACCTCCTATCTAAGTGTTCAAGACCATCACCTCTTCACCGTAACACCTCCTTCTCCATCTGCCATTTTTGTTTTTCAAGCTTGCAGGTTGACTTGGATAGAGAGGTTCAGGCACTTTCAAAGCAAGGCAAGGATTGTAACACACTCAGGGAGGTTCAAGCAAGCTAAAGGAACCTTCAGGCCTTCCTAAATCTCACTCAAACTCCATTCACGATCTCAGCTGAAAGAGGTAAGAACTCCAACTTTTATCTCTTCATACAGGCATCCATTGGCCATGATTTGTGAAAGAAAAATGTAGATATTATAGTACTGAAGCCAACCATGTGCATAGATTTCATTTCTGTTCATTATGTATAGAGAATTTTGGAGTTCAAATTTTTGTAAAAATTAGGTTTAAATTTAGGGCCTTTAAAATTTGTTTTGATCTTTGATTGTTAGTTTCTATAAGTTACATGTCTGAAATCGTGGGAAAGAGTATTATCATTTTCATGTTGGAAGTTTCCATTTTCATGGAGAGATGAGAAAGATACAGAGGTTCTGACCAGCTTGAGGAAGAAGATGAAGTACAGGGCAAAAAGGCTTTATATTTTATGTTTTTATTGTTTCATATAAACTAACGGATGTACAGCCACCTCAATGGCAAGGTAGTGCGCTGGAAATGCATAGGTCACAGGTTCGAACCTTAGCGCTACCTTTTGCACTTTTCTTATTTTTTTCAGCTTCATTTTTGACATTTTTGCAGCATGGGCTTGGTTCCTTTGGGCCTCTCTTTTTTTTCTAACACTTACCATTCTTTCTCTTACAGCACCCCCTGGCCCAATCCTTTTACTATTTATTTTTATTTTCATATTTGTTTTATTAAATATTTTCTTTAACACATAAAAATCATGAAAAATATAAATATGATAAATATTGCATTTTATTTTATTTTATTTTATTTTCACATAAAAAATATATTTTATTTTAAATATATACTAACTATCTTTCTTAAATAAACTTGTAAAAATAAATTAAACTTAGATATATTTTTATCCTTTTTTTTCATACTTATAAATATTTATTTTGGCATATAAAAAGACTAAATATCTCACAAAATATTATCTATTATTTTTAATACAAAAAATACACAAAAAAATAATATTTAAGGAACTTTATTTTCTTTTAAATTAGAAATTAGGGTTAACCATTTTTCAAGAATTAATTTCTTTTCCTTAAGATACTAGGATTAGGACAAAATTCTTTTGCATATGAAACAAATTTCTTTTCCTTGCATATACATAACATTGCATATTTAAATTATATTGTATATTGTTTATTCAAGTATTTGTACAAATTCGATTTGGTTGTAATAGTTTAAATTAGGTTTACGTTATTGCAAATCCCCATTCACAATTTGTATACCCCTTCCCATAAAATGTTGTAATAGCGTAGTAATCTTTAAATTACGCAATTTACCGCTTTTATATACCATGCTAGTAATTAGGACTTGTATAGCAAGATCAAAACAAATCAAATAGAAAACCCTAAATCCAAGACAAAAGCAAGCATGAAAATCACACACTTGCACACAAGCATCCTTAGGGTTTCTCCACTTGGTTGCCTTATACAAAAAATAGCCATATTACGCATGCGAAGTATCTTAGCAAAATAAACAAGTATAAGATCATAGTCCCTTGATGACGCTATCCAAAGTTGCCTTATAAAATGATCTTAGTCCCTCAAAAATGCTAAGATACTTTGCAACATTTCTAATCATGGATATACGATGACCCACGCCCGTCCCGTTTACATCAAAAGATAGGGTTGCTTACCAAATCAATGGTAAGACAACAATGTCAAAGGAAAAGAAAATGAACAAGAAAGACATTTGAATAGGTAGATTACTTCTAGTTACTTGCTCTATTTAAAAACAATCATCCTTGCTATTTACAAAACAAACACACACATTTTCAAACATCTTACAAATATTGAAAACATTTTCAAAAAAGACAAACATCTTTGTATACATTCTTACGAACGAGAATCATTACAAAGATCGCCTAAACAATGGCCTCTTTTACAAAATACTTTCAAAACCACACAAAGCATAATTTCAAAACAAAAGCAAGTGATCTAGCAAGTAACTAAGAGCCCATGGAAAACCATGGATGAAAATGGTGCTAATACCTTCCCTTTTCATAATATACCCCCCAAACTCAAGAAAACATCTCAAAGGTCTTTCCTGTGCTTTTTCACCTTTCCTTTTGGATAAAAGAAAAGTAGGTGGTGACTCTTTCTAACCGCAACATTTGCAAACACAAACGCAAAAACCTCAAGTCAGTTCTCCCACCGTATCACAGAACTGGCGACTCTGCTGGGGATAATTTTAAAAGTGGAGTTACCTTAGGGCTAGATCACATTTATTTGCCTATATATTTTGCTTTACATTATGGTTCTTTGTTTGGGTTTGAAATCCTCTACCCGGATTTGGGATACATTATAGGTAAATAGGAATACGTTGTGGAAACTGTGTGGGGTATACCGACATGGTCTAAGCAATAGCTATATTAGTGTGACATGTTTGTGGGTACCGGTAGCCTTTGAGTTAATCAGAGAGAATACGGGGCCGCTGAGTGATGTCATGAAGCACTAATGAACTTCTATAACCCTTTACTTGACCAACTTGGCCTTTAGGATGTAGTGAGATGACCGACTTTGGTGCAATCCGAAGTTGGTAGATACTCGATACTACACTAATTAAGGTTTGGTTTCTTGGGATATTTCGGTCGCCATTAAAGAGGCTTGAGCTGAAACAATGACGAAGGAAACAATCCAGTGATATTGAACTCCTTAGAACCTGGTTACTATTACTAGGACAAGTTTAAGGTTATGCCCGAAGGGATGGCCCGCACGAGATGCTGATTCAAGGTTTGGTATTCAACTATGACAACGACGATCAAGGTCTTCGCCAGAGATTCATCCGAGCTTGGAGGATGCTAAACAAGGTAGATAGCAAGACTTTGGGACACAAGAATTTCATCCCTCTTGAGCCTTACCTCAAATGAGTATGAACCCATCTCAAAGTCTTATGATGCCTTATCCTTCCATCCTTCCGATGATCATTGAGCTTGTTAAGGAGGGAGAAGTTCCATACACTATCCTACATCTTGACATGCCCACATCTCTTGAAGACCTACAAAGGGATTGGATACAGCTCAAAGGAGAGCGAGATACTTTCGAGGCCCAATTCTACGCAAGCGAGAAGAAGGTTTTGGAACTCACTAGGCTACTTCATGAGGAGCAGACTCTAAACGGCTACATCGCACCAAAAAGGATGCGCACTACTTTTTTTATCTTAAAGTTTTGTATTATTTTGCCCAAGGGGCATTGATGTACTCAAACTTTATCTTATTAATATAACGTGTGTTCTTTTTTTTTTGTCTAAAACGAACTTGAATCTTTGGAATCCTTGAAAACATTGCATATGCACATATCATTCATCATAACATAAACAGGTCTTTCGCAACAAGTTTCCTAATCTCTCTGCTGTTTATTTCAGTAAGATGGATCTCGAACAAACAGTCAAAGACCTCCAAACTCAGAACACGCAGTTTCAATAGTTGCTCACGACCCTGGCCAAGGGGCAAGAAGAATTGAAGACTCTGCTAGCTGAAGAGAAGAAAAAGAAAACCAAGTAAGTAAATGGAGTCTTGAATATGGGGAGAATATTTCATGAACAGACAAGAAGGACTTTGAATTTTGCAACAACATCCGGAGAAGGAGAGGGGAAAGGCAAGGAAACAGCGGTCCCGTCAGAATCTGAAGAGGAGGAAGAAGAGGAAGACTAATCTGAGGAACACTATCCTCCAGCTGATGATAAGTACAGACATCTCGAAGAGCGTTTGAATGCAATGGAAATACAAAGGGTACCAGGCTTAGATTTTGAAGAGTTGGGACTAGTATCGGGGATTGTGATTCCTCCGAAGTTCAAAGTACCTTTGTTTGCAAAATATGATGGAGTGTCATGCCCTAAGATGCACCTCCGATCATATGTGAGAAAAATCCAACCAACTCTGCTGATAAAGACTTGTGGGTGCACTTTTTCCAGGATAGTCTATCCGGAACACAACTCGACTGGTTTTACCAACTAGAAAGAGCCAACATCCATAATTAGGAATATCTCACCGCAACTTTCTATAAGCAATATCAATATAATGCTGATTTGGCACCTACCCGTACTCAACTTCAAAGTATGGCTATGACTTCCAATGAAGGTTTCAAGGATTACGCACAAAAATGGAGAGATCTGGCTGGGAGAGTCCAACCCCCTCTATCAGAAAGGGAATTGGTGGACATATTCTTGGGCACTTTATCGGGACCTTTTTTCAACCATTTAATTGGAAGCTCATCTGCAGGATTTACTGAGTTAATACTGACCGAAGATAGGGTGGAAGCTGGCATAAGAAGTGGAAAGATTCAGAAGGATTCATCTTCTTCTACAACTATGAGGAAGCCTTTTATTGGTAAGAAATAAGTATCTTCTATTTATCCACAAAGAAACCAAGAGAGAACCGAACTCCGACCAATGGTAGGGGCTGTTATGATTCCAAAGCCTACATCTGATCAACAAAGAAGTAATCAACCAATGGTGGAGAGGCCGGTCTGGCAATTCACCAGAATCAACATGACTCCGTCTCAAGTATTACCGCATCTTTTGAGGTCCAATTTGGTAACCCTGAAAGAAGCTCCGAAAAACCTCAATACAACATCCCCTTATTATCACCCCAATGCCCGTTGCGTATATCACTCTGAAAGTCCTGGGCATGATACCAATAACTGTTGGTCCTTGAAAAACAAAATACAAGATCTCATTGAAGCAAAAGAAATTGAGTTTGATGCGCCCGAGAAGCCAAATGTTATCTTTGCTCCCATGCCCATACATGGTCACAACACCAATGCTATTTAAGAAGATTTGTTTGTTACCATAGTTGATGAACTCGTGACTCCACTTCCAATCATTAAGATAAATTTGTTGAAAGCCGGTCTGTTCCCGGGTTATAATAAAGACTGCCACCTCTGCTTATCCTCACCAACCGATTGCCCTTTGTTAAAAACAGGCATTCAACGCTTGATAGACAACAAAGAGATTTTGTTTGAAAGTACTTCTGTTTCACCTGTTTCTGTTGAAGATGTTTCAATCATTACCATATCCGCCAATTCTTCCAGGGTTTCTAAAAAAACCCGTTAGAATTACATTGGTTCCGAAAGCAATTCCTCTAATAATCACAATGCCTGGGCCAGTCCCATATGAATCAGACAAGACTGTGTCGTGGAATTATGGTGGGGACATTTACTACCATGGCATCAAACAAGATGGGCTGGCCGCCGAAGAGATAAACTCCGAAGAAGAAGATTCTGACATTAGCAATATTGCCGGAACCAGTAAAATTACCCGAAGCGGTAGAATCTTTTCTCCAGAGATTACCCCCCCAAAGGCAGTTTTTGGACCCGTGCTCCAAAGGTTACTTTCATACCCATAATCATCTCTGCAAGTGCTCCTATTGATGAAGCCGTTATAACCCCTGTTGTCATCCCTACCAACACTACTACTGCTGAAACCCGAGGAAAAAGTATTCAAGAAGAGCCTATTCGGACGAAGGCTCAGTCGCTGACTATTCCCGAGGCTTCCAAGAAGGAAATGAAGGAGATCTTAAAAATTATAAAGAGGAGCGACTACGACGTAGTCGAATAGTTGGGGCAAACTCCCTCCAAAATCTCCATGCTAGCATTACTACTGTGTTCCGAGGCACATGCGAAAGCCTTGGTGATGTTCCTTAAAACAGCCCATGTGCCTCAAGAGACGTCTGCTGACTAATTTCAAGATTGCGTGGCCAGTCTGACAGCGAATAATGGTCTAGGCTTCTCAGATGCTGATCTGACACCAAGGGGAAGAAAGCACAACGAGGCGTTACATGTCTCTGTGGAATGTATGGGAACAACTCTGGACCATGTCTTGGTGGATACTGGCTCATCTTTCAATGTTTTGCCGAAGTAAGCTCTTGACAGACTTGACTGCGAAGGACTGACTTTAAAGCCAAGTAACATAGTGGTAAGGGAATTTGATGGCTCGAAGAGGATGGTACACGGGGAGGTAGATATTCACATAAAGGTTGGGACTCAAACTTTTAATTCAACCTTTTATGTAATGGACATCCGCCCCTCTTACTCCTGTCTGCTAGGGCGGCCATGGATCCATAATGCTGGCGCTGTCACCTCTACATTGCACCATATGTTGAAATATCCGGTTTAAGGAAAGATTATAACTGTCCACGGAGAGGAAGAATACATGATTAGCCATCTCAATTCCTTCAGGTATGTGGAATTGGACGGTGAATTCATTGAAACTCCTTTTCAACACTTCGAAGAGGTCCCCCAAGAGATTGCAGTGACCAAGACTGTGTACCAGCTTCCTAAGATCACAAGACCTCCACTCCGGATGTCATCTCTGAAGGACGCCAAAGAAGTAGTATAGGAAGGAGGATGCACCATCTGGGGGAAACTTCCAGATATCCCGTATAAGTATGATAAGTTTGGCTTAGGTTTCACTTCAAGTGCTCAAAAGGCTATACGCCATGCCCGTGCTGGAGGGCCACCCTTGAAGGTTAGCAACTAAGAGGTCAACGCGGTAGAAGATGGTGACGAGGATTACAACTTGGAGGATTGGATCTTTCCGACTATCAATGGAGGACTCCGCAATTGGGAGGCCAGAGACTTTGTCCTAATAACTTTCATCCCTCAGTAATTCATCTTTTCTTTTTGTTGTTAGATCTGTAATATTCACAAACAATTTGCACTCCTAAAACCTTGTGTCTTGCCCGAGGCACAATGGTCCATTTGTAAGGGTTGTTATTTCATCTTCATATGACATTCAATGAATCATGGACATTTTCCGCATACAAACTTTTGTGCTCATTGTTTTTCTTTTACATTTTATTTTCTTTTAAAGATGGCTATACCCTTACACACACCCACACTCACAAATGCAGGTATCCATCCATTCTGGATCCCATGGGTAACGATACTGCTATGGCCCTTTGTGACTCTGAGGATCTAATCTACCAAGCCGAAGACGAAGGTGAGGGAGATTGTGAGGTACCAGGGGAACTTGCCAGACTACTACAACAAGAGGAAAGAGACATTCAGCCTCACGAAGAACCCGTGGATACAATCAACTTGGGTACCAAAAAGGATAAAAAAGGAGGTCAAGGTGGGTGCCAATCTGGAATATAGTGTCAAAGAGCGCCTGATTCAGCTATTACATGACTATGTTGAGATCTTTGCCTGGTCATATGAAGACATGCCAGGACTTGATACAGACATCGTGGTACATCGTCTGCCTACTAGAGAAGACTGCCTGCCAGTAAAACAAAAGGATCGCCGCATGAGACCTGATATGTCAGAAAAGATCAAAGCGGAGGTCATGAAGCAATTCAATGCTGGATTCTTGGCTGTCACTTCCTATCCTCAATGGGTTGCCAACATTTTTCCCGTACCTAAAAAAGATGGCAAAGTACGAATGTGTGTGGATTATAGAGATTTGAATAGGGCGAGCCCTAAAGATGATTTTCCACTCCCCCACATTGATATCATGGTTGACAATACCGAACAACACAAAGTGTTTTCCTTCATGGAAGGATTCTCAGGTTATAACCAAATCAAAATGGTACCTGGGGACATGGAGAAAACTACATTTGTCACACAGTGGGGCACATTCTGCTACAAGGTGATGCCATTCGGATTGAAGAATGCTGGGGCAACCTATCAACGCGTCATGGTAGCTTTATTTAACGATATGATACATCATGAAATAGAGGTCTATGTAGACGATATGATAGCCAGATTGCAAACGGAAGAAGAACACCTTGATCACTTACAAAAGCTGTTTGAAAGACTGAAGAAGTATAAGCTGAGGTTGAATCCAAACAAGTGCACATTTGGAGTACGGTCCGGTAAACTCCTAGGTTTTGTCGTCAGTAACAAAGGTATCGAGGTCGATCCTGCCAAAGTTAAAGCAATACAAGAGATGCCTGCTCCTCATACTGAGAAGGAAGTCAGAGAATACTTGGGACGTTTGAACTATATTGCCAGATTCATTTCTCACTTAACAACTACTTGTGAGCCAATCTTCAAACTATTGAAGAAAGATCAAGTAGTCAGATGGAATGATGAATGCCAAGTTTCTTTTGACAAAATCAAAGAATACTTACAAGAGCCTCCTGTATTGATACCACCAGTCGA
Organism: Vicia faba; assembly: GCA_948472305.1. Taxonomy (NCBI): domain Eukaryota; kingdom Viridiplantae; phylum Streptophyta; class Magnoliopsida; order Fabales; family Fabaceae; genus Vicia; species Vicia faba. The sequence continues at coordinate 1,010,005,247 of OX451735.1, forward strand.
GGGAAGACCGTTGATCATGTATCTGACTATTTTAGAAAACTCAATGGGGTGTGTATTGGGGCAGCATGACGAGTCTGGCCGAAAAGAGCACGCTATTTATTACCTGAGCAAAAAGTTTATCGACTTTGAAACCAGATATTCACTGCTCGAGAAAACTTGCTGTGCTCTAGCATGGGCTGCTCTCTGGCTAAGACAGTATATGCTGACTCATACTACCTTATTGATATCTAAGATGGATCCGATAAAATATATCTTCGACAAGCCTGCTCTTTCTGGGAGAATAGATAGATGGTAGATGATCCTAATGGAGTACGACATACAATATACTACCCAAAAAGCTATAAAGGGCAGTGTATTGGCTGATCATCTTCCTCCCCAAGCTGTAGAACACTATCAGTCCATGAAGTTTGAATTCCAGGATGAAGACATCATGACATTAGACAACTGTGAAGAAATCAGGCCATATAACGGACCTGAACAAGGATCCCGATGGATCCTGTTCTTTGATGGGGCGTCCAATGCACTTAGCAATGGTATCGGCGCCGTACTCATATCTCCATAAGGGTGTCATACTCCCTTTACTGCCAGACTTTGCTTCAACTGTACAAACAACATGGCAGAGTACGAATCATGCATCTTTGATCTCAGAGCTGCCATAGACTTGGGGATCAAATCCTTATACGTGTTTGGAGATTCAGCTTTGGTCATCAGTCAGATCAAAGGGGAGTGGGACACTAAGCACCCAAACCTTATCCCTTACAAATAACATGTTTTAACATTGCTACCACATTTTGAGAAGATTACCTTCAAGCATTTCCCGCGAGAAGAAAATCAGCTAGCAGATGCTCTAGCCACAATGTCATCTATGTTTAAACTTAATTGGGATAATGAGGCTCCCTAGATCACCATCGAACGAATGGATGAACCAACACACTGTCACGAGATTAATACTGAAGAAGTAGTGGACCAGCCTTGGTTTCACGAAGTCAAGAGGTATCTCGAAGATCAAGAATATCCAGAAGGAGCTTCTATCAATGATAAGAAGTTCTTAAGGAGATTCTATGCTAAATTCTTCCTTAGTAACGACATCCTGTACAAACGCAATCACGACTCCATTTTGCTTCGGTGTGTGAATAAGGTTGAAGCTGAAAAGATCATGGATGAATTACATGAAGGAACTTTTGGCACCCACTCCAGTGGGCATACGATGGCAAAGAAAATCCTACGGGCAGGCTATTATTGGTCTATAATTGAGGCAGATTGCTGTCAACACTCTCAGACCTGCCATAAGTGTCAAATTTATGCTGACAAGGTGCATGTACCTCCGGTTCCTCTGAATGTCTTGACAGCTCCTTGGCCCTTTGCTATGTGGGGAATTGATATGATCGGAGAAATCAAACCTACAGCCTCCAATGGACACCGCTTCATCCTAGTGGCCATTGACTATTTTACAAAATAGGTCAAAGCAGCTTCCTTCGCCTCCGTTACCAAGAATGTTGTTGCCCGCTTCATCAAGAAAAACCTTATTTACCGGTACGGTATCTCGGAAAGGATCATCACTGACAATGGTACAAATCTCAACAACACTATAATCACCGCATTATGCGAGCAATTCAAGAACCAGCATCATAATTATTCTCCCTATCAGCCAAAGATGAATGGTGCTGTCGAAGCTGCAAATAAAAACATTAAGAAGATCATACAGAAAATGACAGTCACATACAAAGATTGGCATGAGATGCTACCATTCGCTCTCCACGGTTATCGTACCACGGATCACACGTCAACCGGGGCAACACCCTATTCTTTGGTTTAAGGCATGGAGGCTGTCTTGCCTATTGAGGTTCAGATCCCCTCTCGAAGGATTATGAAAGATGCAGGGTTGAATGAAGACGATTGGATCCAGACTCGACTTGATCAACTAAATTTGATTGATGAAAAGAGACTTACTGCTATTTTCCATGTTCAGATGTATCAAAAACGAATGATCAAGGATTTCAACAAAAAAGTAAGACGCCAAGTATATCAAGTTGGGGATTTAGTGATCAAACGTATCATCTTGATGCAAAGTGATCCCAGGGGAAAATGGACTCCAACCTATGAAGGACCATTTGTAGTCAAAAACATATTCTCCGGTGGAGCAATGATCTTGACCACCATGGATGGCGGCGACCTGCCACACCCTGCGAACGCGGACATAGTCAAAAGATACTACGCATAAGAGACCCGCTAGGTTGATATACCTAGGCAAAACAAGGGCATCCCGACGAACCAAAAGGTTCGGGCAGAAATTATGGATAAAATAAAAAAATTTGTATACCCGGCAAGTTGAAAACTCGAAAGGGCGAATTGGGCAAAAAAGGGTTTCCCGGTGGACTGAAAACCCGAAAGGGAGGTCCAGGAAAAAGTTAGGGAATAAAAGCATATGACTATGTCCCATCGGATCATTTGACGGACAACCTTTAGGTTCCGCTGCCAAACTCAGAGTTTCTGATCAATTCAATCATCTTCGAACAAGGAAAATAGACAAGATACTCGGGGATATGAAGGCTATAGCAGAATGGGAATCCCATGGGATTATTACACATAGCTATCTTTCTTTGTATTAAATTTTTCTTGTTTACGACGGAATTCTCTTACTAGAATGTTTGTCTCCTTTGTACAAAATATATATTCAAAGTCAATACAAAAATGCCTCTTTGAAAGTGCAAAAACTATTTATCTTTTTCTTTACACTTGTGTTTTGTTTACAAAAACGTTCAATGATTCATTAATGAACATATGCATTTGAACATGATTACTGTTTACAAATAAACAAAATAAGAAATATAATTACTGATAGGTTGAAAGAGTAGGGAAATGTCTCTAGGCTATTCCATGAGAAATCCCCTACAATACATCATTTAAATCCCCAGCGGAACAAAGATTCAAAATTATTAATCCCCAGTAGAAGTCATCAAAATTCTCAGGATTCCCCGAGAAGATCTTACAAGTAGTACATGGCATTGCCCTCACAACATAACTTATTTCTCTCAACAAAAGTTCATCAGTACTTCAACTTCAAGATATAAAAATTCAACATGTCCTCAGCGGCATTCAGGGATTTATCTTCCTCAAGCAGACAACAATACAGCAAATCAACTCACATGCGCATACATTGAATCCATATATCATAAACATTATTAAAGCCAATACATTTCATCATACATTTCATGCAATAGGACCTTGTATTTTAGCTAACATTTAACCCTTTTCAGGATAAGATTGACAGTTACCATTGACAATATGCGATCATGATACAGTTCAGATACTCTCCGGACACGGATGCCATTCTGATTCTCATTCAGATATAACTTACAGATACAGTTCATATATGCTCTAGACACTGATGCCATTCTGATACTCATTCAGATACAACTTACAGATACAGTTCAGATACGCTCCAGACACGGATGCCATTCTGATACTCATTCAGATACAACTTACAGATACAGTACAGATACGCTCCAAACACGGATGCCATTCTGATACTCATTCAAATTTCAAATTCAGATGCAGTACAGATACGCTCTAGACACGGATGCCATTCTGATACTCATTCAGATACAACCTTTCAGGTACAGTTCAGATACGCTCCAGACATGGACTACATTATGACACTCATTCTTTCGGCTTACAAATTACAATGGCATCTACAAGCCCATCTCCAACAAGATTCTATCACCTCTCTAAATGGAATCATTAAGCCCATTCCCTCAACCGCGCGTCTTCGAGTGCAAATGACAAAACTCGCCAATCTAACTCTTCAGGTTTAAGAAGATTGAACAGGGGCAGTTGTTGTACCCCAAAATTTTCCCTCTCATTTATCAAGATTTTCTCACAAGATCTCTTGGACTCAAGACTGGATTAGGGTTTTGACCTGCTCAAGACATCTCATCATGTACTGATAACCTAAAATTAGGGTTTGGGATTTCACAAGGATTTTTAGACTATCAATGCTTCATATGACTTTCAAGTATCATCATGGACCCCTAAGATTACTCATGTCAAGTTTCAAGCCTTGAATCACATTTTTGATCAGTCAATTGGACAGTTGACCTAAAAATCAATTGTATTGGGGAAAAAGTCAACCATGGCCAATTTACAGTCAAACCTCATAATTTTTTATCCACATCAACATTTTAGACTCATATGTATCATTTGATCAAGTTTGGACTATAATTCCTCAAGAAATTTGATCAAATCATCAAAGGGGCAAAATGGTCAAAATTAGGGTTTTGACTGAGAAAGGGCAATTTCTGATTTTTGACCTAACAAATGACCAATTGGTTTGAAGCATGATTTCAAGGGTTCATTTGTATCATCTTGACCTAATGAAATGTTTCAAAACATTGCATTTTCATTGGATTGACAGATGAAATTTGCAGTCAACTGATCAAAAGTCAAATGTATACTGAAAAGTCAAACTTTGACTTTTTGGTCAAAATAAAGTGTCAAGGATCACAATTCATCAAAACATGTCAAAATGTGAAACTTGTTCATCAAGAAATCAAATATTAAAGATTTGGTTTTAAAATTTGAAATTTTTCTTAACTTAGAAAATTTTCTAAGTATAGAAAATTTCTTATTTTTTCTCAACTTTAAGCCAAATTTCCACCATGATGTAAGATGATTCAAAGAAAGTTCTCAACATGAAAGTTGTAGACCTCCATGAAATCTACAACTTTTCTTCACACATATTTTCCTAAATATGCTTGGATCTCAAGATATAATTTTATGATTACATGTTCATGAACTAAAATAACTTAGTGAAATTTTGCCCTAATTTAGGCAGGTTTTTGACCTAACTTCATGGAAATTTTTCACCTAGTTCCAAGAGGAATCTTGAAATTCATTTCAAATATGAGTTATAGAGTACATTACAAGATTTCCAAAATGTCCAAGAACTCATTGATATCATTTTTGAGTAGAGGGAACCGAAGAGATGAAGTTGGCAATTTCTCACTTTGATTTCAAGCCATTTCATGAAGAACAAAATTCAAATCTGAACCTATGCTGCCTAATCCTTGCTTTACAGGTCCAAAACTTGTTTCTCACTTCATAATTTAATTCTTACACAGATGATAAAGCCTTAATCCAAGCACAAGAGTCTTTGTCCAAGCTTTAATTCCATAAATGGCACAAAGTTGCCATTGCCATTTTGGAAAAGCATAACTTTTGCCACTTTTCACTTCTTGAGCATTGGACCTGTTTTCTCTGCATACATAAGTCCTATAAACCAAAAGCACATTGTCTAGAGCTTTTACCAACTCCAAGAAGGCCTTTACAAGCATATGGAGACTTGTCCCCTCACTTTGCTTCAAAAGCAAGTAAGAGTGAAAAAAGCCTAGAACTCAAAAAATCTATTGCAGAGCTGACTTGAAACCTTCTCTATACTTATACACAAACACATTGCAACTTAGGACACGATTGCTCAAGGCCAAAAACACTCTGAAACTCCCTATCACCAAAAACATGTCAAGACTTGCAGTTTGTGGCCAAGCATAGCAATCCACAAATTGACTCGTGCGTTTCAAGTTTTAATCACTCAAACACTTTACCTACCTCCTATCTAAGTGTTCTAGACCATCACCCCTTCACTGTAACACCTCCTTCTCCATCTTCCATTTTTGTTTTTCAAGCTTGCAGGTTGACTTGGATAGAGAGGTTCAGGCACTTACAAAGCAAGGCAAGGATTGGAACACACTTAGGGAGGTTAAAGCAAGCTAAAGGAACCTTCAGGCCTTCCTAAATCTTACTCAAACTCCATTCACGATCCCAGCTGAAAGAGTTAAGAACTCCAACTTTTATCTCTTCATGCATGCATCCATTGGCCACGATTTGTGAAAGAAAAATGTAGATATTATAGTACAGAAGCTAACCATGTGCATAGATTTCATTTCTGTTCATTATGTATAGAGAATTTTGGAGTTCAAATTTATGTAAAAATTAGGTTTAAATTTAGGGCCTTTAAAATTCGTTTTGATCTTTGATTGTTAGTTTCTATAAGTTACATGTCTGAAATCGTGGGAAAGAGTACTATCATTTTCATGTTGGAAGTTTCCATTTTTATGGAGAGATGAGAAAGATACAGAGGTTCTGGCCAACTTGAGGAAGAAGATGAAGTACAGGGCAAGGAGGCTTTATATGTTATATTTTTATTGTTTCATATAAACTAACGGATGTACAGCCACCCCAGTGGGAAGGTAGCGCGCCGGAAATGCATAGGTCACGGGTTCGAACCTTGGCGCTACCTTTTGCACTTTTCTTATTTTTTTTAGCTTCATTTTTGACATTTTTGCAGCTTGGGCTTGGTTCCTTTGGGCCTCTCTTTTTTTCTAACACTTACCATCCTTTCTCTTACAGCACCCCCTGGCCCAATCCTTTTACTATTTATTTTTATTTTCATATTTTTTTTATTAAATATTTTCTTTAACATATAAAAATCATGAAAAATATAAATATGATAAATATTGCATTTTATTTTATTTTATTTTCACATAAAAAAAATATATTTTAGTTTAAATATATACTAACTATCTTTCTTAAATAAACTTGTAAAAATAAATTAAACTTAGATATATTTTTATTCTTTTTTTTCATACTTATAAATATTTATTTTGGCATATAAAACGACTAAATATCTCACAAAACATTATCTATTATTTTTAATACAAAAAAATACACAAAAATACTTAAGGAACTTTATTTACTTTTAAATTAGAAATTAGGGTTAAACATTTTTCAAGAATTAATTTCTTTTCTTTAAGATACTATTAGGTCAAAATTCTTTTGCATATGAAACAAATTTCTTTTCCTTGCATATACATAACATTGCATATTTAAATTATATTGTATATTGTTTATTCAAGTATTTGTACAAATTCGATTTGGTTGTAATAGTTTAAATTAGATTTACATTATTGCAAATCCCCATTCATAATTTGTATATCCCCTTCCCATAAAATGTTGTAATAGCGTAGTAATCTTTAAATTACGCAATTTACCGCTTTTATATACCATGCTAGTAATTAGGGCTTGTATGGAAAGATCAAAACAAATCAAATAGAAAACCCTAAATCCAAGACAAAAGCAAGCATGAAAATAACACACTTGCACACAAGCATCCTTAGGGTTTCTCCACTTGGTTGCCTTATACAAAAAATAGCCATATTACGCATGCGAAGTATCTTAACAAAATAAACAAGTATAAGATCATAGTCCCTCGATGACGCTATCCAAAGTTGCCTTACAAAATGATCTTGGTCCCTCAAAAATGCTAAGATACTTTGCAACATTGCTAATCATGGATATACGATGACCCACGCCCGTCCCGTTTACATCCAAAGATAGGGTTGCTTACCAAATCAATGGTAAGACAACAATGTCAAAGGAAAAGAAAATGAACAAGAAAGACATTTGAGTAGGTAGATTACTTCTAGTTACTTGCTCTATTTTAAAACAATCATCCCTGCTATTTACAAAACAAACACACACATTTTCAAACATCTTACAAATATTTAAAACATTTTCAAAAAAGACAGACATCTTTGTATACATTCTTACGAACGAGAATCAATACAAAGATCGCCTAAACAATGGCCTCTTTTACAAAATACTTTCAAAACCACACAAAGCACAATTTCAAAACAAAAGCAAGTGATCTAGCAAGTAACTAAGAGCCCATGGAAAACCATGGATGAAAAGGGTTCTAATACCTTCCCTTTTCATAATCTAGCCCCCGAACTCAAGAAAACATCTCAAAGGTCTTTCCTGTGCTTTTTCACCTTTCCTTTTGGATAAAAGAAAAGTCGGTGACGACTCTTGCTAACCATAACATTTGCAAATACAAACGCAAAAACCTCATGTAAGTTCTCCCACCGTGTCACAAAAGTCATCCATCTACACACAACCTTAATCTTTCTTTAACAACTTAAAGATCGGTTCACATGTTGCAGTCATGTGGGAAATGAATCTGGAAATATAATTCAAACGCCCGAGGAAACCTCTGACTTGCTTTTCAGTTCTTGATGCTGGAATTTCTTGAATTGCTTTGACTTTATCAGGGTCAACTTCAACTCCTTTCTGGCTAAGAATGAAACCCAACAACTTCCCTGATCGAACACCGAAGGTGCATTTATTTGGATTCAAGCGGAGACGATACTTCCTCAAATGCTTAAACAACTTCAACAAATCTTCTACATGCCCTTCTTCAGTCTGGGATTTGGCAATCATATCATCAACATATACTTCAATTTCCCTGTGCATCAGATCATGGAATAGGGTTGTCATATCCCTCTGGTATGTTGCACCAGCGTTCTTCAACCTGAAGGGCATCACTCTGTAACAGAATGTTCCCCAGGGTGTGATAAACGTTGTTTTTTCCATGTCCTCTGGAGCCGTTATTATTTGATTATACCCAGAAAATATATCCATTGACGAGAATACTTTGAATTTTGTTGTGCTATCCACTAACATGTCGATGTATGGCAATGGAAAATCATCTTTTGGACTAGATTTATTTAGATCTCTGTAATCTACGCACATGCGGACTTTTCTGTCTTTTTTTGGTACTGGGACAATATTGGCAATCCATTGAGGATACACTGACGTCACAAGAAAACCAACATTAATCTGCTTTAGAACCTCCTCTTTGATCTTTACTGCCATATCTGGGTGAGTTCTTCTCAACTTTTGTTTGATTGGCGGACATTCTGGCTTCAACGGAAAACGGTGCTCGACGATATCTGTATCTAGACCAGGCATATCTTGGTAAGACCAAGCAAAAATATCCATATACTCTTTCAACAGCTCAATCAACCTTCTCTTCACATTGGGATGCAACGATGCTCCAATCTTGACTTCCTTTGGATCTTCTTCTGAACCCAAATTTATCACTTCCAAAGGCTCTTTATATGGCTGAATGGTATTTTCCTCGTGCTCAAGCAACCGTGAGACCTCTTCTAGAATATCATCATAATCTTCTTCTTCAGCCCCATACACAGGATATTCAAAGTTGGGAGAGGGTGCAATGTCATTTTATTCAACGGGTTTTTTAATTAATCTGCACATATGATTTGTGATTGCATTTAGAAACTGACACATATAACAAGTGATCATGCAGAATGAATTTCAGTTATTATTTATTTTGAAAGGTTTTTTTTATTACCATTTTCCAAGAAAAAGCAGAAAATAAAGACATAATTCAGGAAGCAAAGACAACTTTTATTATTGATCTTAAAAGTCACAGCAAACAGATAAGCCCTACAACATTAATACTTCCATCTTGGGCAGAGTGAAAGATTTTCACAAAAAAAGATTAACAAATCAAATTACTTTGAAACATGTATGCAATAGGGAACATCAATGGTGATCCAGTTCTGAACCCTGACTCCGTGCGTCACATAATTAGGCATTTCCTGCTCTGCTTCATCTTCCACAATGGCGTTAATCCTGGAAACAGTCGGATGAAGATAGCCCCCGCTATGGAAAATGTATTGATACCCTCCTACAACAGACTTTGGCTTCATGTCCTTCCCTTTGTCATTCTTCGAAGAGAACCCCAAGCCAATTTTGTTCTTGTTCACAGGTGGATCCATAATTCGTCCCCAAACTTCACTATGACCATTATGCACAGCCTGTTGTGCATCCTTCAGCGAAACCATGGAATTCTCATTTCCTCTTATGTTGTCAATGGATAAGGCTTGGAAATGGGTTCCAACAACAGCTTCATCCGCTTCTACAATGCTGAAAGAGGATAAATGAGATATCAACAATGCCTGCTCCCCATTTATGATCACTACTTTCCCTTCACGTACAAATTTTAGCTTCTGGTGTAAAGTTGAAGTGGCAACCCCTGCTTCATGTATCCACGACCGTCCTAGCAAATAACTATAAGCGGGAACAATGTCCATGACCTGAAAGGTTATCTGAAACAAATGTGGTCCTATATGGATAGGTAAGTCCACTTCACCGATGACAGATTTCCTTGACCCATCAAACGCTTACACAATGATGCCACTAGGGTGCATAGGAGTTCCTTGATATTTCAACTTCATGAGAATACTTCTCGGTATAACATTCAACACAGATCCATTATCAATCAGCACATTGGATAGTGAATCATTCTTGCAGTTCATAGAGATGTGGAGGGCCAAGTTGTGATTCCTCCCTTCATCTGGAAATTCATCATCATAGAAACTCAGGTTATTACATGACATAATGTTTCCTATTACGCTACTAAATTAATCTATTGGCATATCACTCTCCACAATAGCTTTATCCAATACCCTCATCAAGGATTCTCTATGAGCAGAGGAGTTCATCCATAAAGCTAAGATAGATATTTTTGAAGGAGTCTGCAGTAGTTGATCTACAATTCTATAGTCGCTCATCTTAATTATCTTCAAAATATCATCCACTTCTTTCTCTAACTTAGCTCCACTAGTCTCACCCGTAGTCTTCTTAGGTTCATCATTCTCAGCAATTTTCTTTCCAGCATCAACATCTCTTCAAACAACCGGCGCAAACACACGACTGCTACGGGTCACCCTTCTATTTTTAGCTATATTTACAACATCAGGCATTGGTTGGATGGGAACTTCCACTCTGTCTTCTAAGATTGTAGCGTTGTATTTGTAAGGCACAACCTTATCTGATTTGTAGGGGATATGACCTGGAAAACTAATCACCAATGGGGTAACAACTGGCTTGCTATGATACTCCACTTCAAAATGGGCGGGTGCACTAAAACAAGGCACAATGATGTTTACCCCTTCTTCAACATAATCAGTCATTAATAAGTCATTTCTGGAAAACAAATCTTCGTCTGAAGAGAAATACTCATCTGCGGAGGCATACTCTTCATCTGACTCTTCTTCCGTTAAACAAACCTCAACCATATCAACTTCATGGTAATCATTCGTCTGACCTGTGATCTTGATAGTTCCATTGTCTAAAAACAACTGAACACCCTTCTTCACGATTGAACATCCTCGGGGGTCTCGACAGCAAACTAGGAAAAATCCATATTGGTGTTCCACCTGACCAGCCGTATGGCAGAAGGTAACGTCCAACTGCACAAGGTCCTCATTCATATACTCCAAATTAAAAATTCTGAATTCACCAGGACATCTAGAAACCATGTTCACTTCCTCTTCATACTCTTCCCTAGGCCTGATTATGTGGATGAGGCCCTCATCCATCATCTCTTGTAAATCAACCTTTATCTTCTCGCAACCCTGTATGTTTGTACTGCAAATAGCACAACCGGAATGGTCATGTGTATAGTAGTTAAATTCACAGAGGTCTGCATGTATTTTCACCAAATCTCCTCTAACCAGATTAATATCAAAAATCCAAAAGTCGTCTGGACAACCGGCCACCATATTCACTACATTCACTCCCCCGTGCTTAGGTAAGGGATTATCTTTCACGTTAGGTCCCACGTCTTTGAAAGATAGAACACCAGACTTTACCAATTTATGTACCTCATTCTTCAAAGGATAACAATTTTCAACATTATGCCCTGGTGCTCCCTGATGAAAATCACATGTTTGGTCTGCCTTATAATACCAAGGCAATGGTGACGCTATGGCGGGAGGTGGTCGGGTTTGAACCAACTTCTTCTGAATCAATGCCGGTAGTAGCTCTGTATAGCTCATGGGAATAGGGTCATAACTCTCCCTTCTCTGATTATACCCTTGATTCCCCCGTTGGGACGGTCTCTAATAAGAAACAGTAGTTGGAGCGGCATTCATAACAGGAGTAACTGAGGCGACTTGCTGATGACGCTAATAATTCCTTCTAGGAGTGTTTACCCTCCTCTCTTGTATAACAGCATTTGCATCTCCTTCTTTATTCTTGGTAAACCCATAAGATGGCTTCTTCACACCTCCAAATACTTCACTCTTCGTCAAACGGCCTTCTCTTACAGCCTCTTCTAAGCGGATACCCATTCCTACCATCTCAGTAAAGTCACTTGGCGCACTTGCTACCATCCTCTCGTAGTAGAAAGCACCCAGCGTCTTCAAGAAAATATTATCCATCTCCTTCTCTTCCATGGGAGGAATAACTTGGGCGGCTACCTCATGCCATCTTTGCGCATACTCTTTGAATGATTCCCTATCTTTCTGCACCATGGCCCTAAGTTGATCACAGTCAGGCGCCATGTCCACGTTGTACTTGTATTGTTTGATGAATGCTTCTCCGAAATCATTAAAAGTATGGATATTGGCGTTGTCCAAACTCATATACCACTTCAACGCAGCACCGGTCGAAATATCCTGAAAAAGTGAATCAGCAGACGCTGATCATCAGTATGGGTAGACATTCTCCTCACGTACATCACCAGATGAGCACGAGGGCAAGTGTGGCCCTTATACTTCTCAAACTCCGGGACCTTAAACTTAGCAGATATCTTAACATTCGGGACCAAACATAGCTCATTCACATTATGCCCAAATAGCTCTTTTCCCCTGAGGGCCTTCATATATCTTTGCATCTTGTCAAACTGCTCTTGAAAATCATCCATTCTGTCATAAAGACCCAAGTATTCACTTGGTGGAGGGAAAGGACGACACACATCATCATTAACAAACAGAACCATATTCACCGAAGGAGGTGCAGCAGGAATAGCATGCACCACAGGAGGTGCCAGAGTAACAATATTTTGAACCACTGGAGTATCTTGAGGACCAAGATTTAAACCTTCAGGTGCAAAATTCTTTGGCATTCCCCATGGATATCCTTGACGCATGCGATTCTGAACAACAGCCGGAGTAGCAGATACGGGAACAGTTGGAGCTTTAGTATTTGCCCTTGTTGGTTGAGGTTGAACACTCGGTGGCTGATTCTGAGCATCCACCAGAGCTTCCATCAGAGTAGTCAGATTGGCCATGCCGGCCTTCAAAACATAAACTTCCTCGCGCAGCTCGCGATTCTCTTCTTCTAAGTTGTCCATCTTCTTTTTGAAGTTAGCCCGAGTGTTGTAGTGATGAGTCAGCTTGCTGAACGAAGTAAAGAAGCTTGGTAAGACACCTAGATATGCATAACAAATGTAAGAAATATGTGCAATATGATGCATGACATGTAATTCACATGATTATTTTTACTTTGTTATTTAATTTTTCAAGAGATTTAAAGTTTATAGACATATTGCAAACATCAAGTAATAACGCTTTTGAAATACTGAAATTTTTTTATTATAATAACTCCAAAATGGATTACAAGTTTCAATGATCCCAAGTACAAGATGAAAATAAAATCTAAAACCCTGAGAAAAAGAACTGATGGAGATCACTCTATACGCTGGCGCTTCCCCGTGAGCCTGGAAATCTGAGCCTTAAACCTCTGGTTTTCTTCCACATGTCTGATGACAACCTCCTTCTAATCATCTGAATCACGAAGTGAGTGATCAGCACCTGATTGAGGCTTAGGAGAAAATAAATCCCCTTGACTCTCCATAGACTCCACCGCTCGACTCTCAAGGATCTCAATCAAGTCGTCTTTCTCCTTCAGGTCTGCTCTGTAGGAACTCTCTAAAGTTTGGAACTTGTTCTTCCAAGCATCCCTTTCTTGTTGCATCCTAACCAAAGCAAGTTGCAGCTCTTATAGATTATCTAATAAGGGAGGAGTGGTCTTCACAAATAGATCAGGCATGCGTGTCTCCCGGGTATACGACATCTTTAACTGAATGGCTCTCGATCGGATCCATTAAAGATATGGCTCCAAAGAAACAACACCCCTAGGTCCCAAATCCTTCCTACTCTTCTTATGAATGTGACGCCAGGCCTTCACAATCTGCTCCCTAGCTTCCCTATGGTCTTCTCCTTCCTTCAGAAAGAAACTACTCAAATGAATACTATTCGGTTTATCCCTCATCAGATAATCAAGCTGTCGCCGTGCAAGAACATGGTTATAGTTAATTCCTCCCTTTGTACCAAAAAGAGGTACATTGGGGAAACTACCACAACTGTTAATAATCTCTATATCCTGGTAGACTCGATGATACCAATCAATATCCGAGTGAGTAAGTGCCATGATTTTAGGGGCCCAACGGGGTTCCTTCTTGACATCCCAAAAAGCATCAGACTGAGGCATATGAGAGATAAACCACCAGTACAACAGAGGTGTGCAACAGATAATCATCCCCCCACGATAAGAATTCCGAAGATGAATAGAGTAATAAGCATCACCCAACAATGTAGGAACTGGGTTTCCAATCATGAAAATCCTGATATCCTTAATGTCAACAAACTTGTCCATATTAGGAAATAAGAACATCCTGTAAGCAAGCAGAGCAAAGATGGCCTTAAAAGCAATTGTACTCTTCATCCTGGCAAAGTAACGAGCTTTCTCCAATAAGAACTGAGCTGATAATCCTCTAATCCCTCCTTTAGTAGTCATATGGGCTTCCACCTCAGACTTCCCCATGTGAATCAAAGCAACAATGTCATGTGGTTTTGGCTCACCCTCCAAACCAGTAAAAGGAACACGATCGGTAACAGGTAAATCCAATAGGTAAGAATACTCCTCCAGTGTAGGAATCAACTGATAGTCGGGAAAAGTAAAGAAATGATACATCGGATCATAGAACTGGACCAAGGTCGAGAGAATACCCTCCTTCATCCTCAGCTTCATGAGAGGAATAATGGATCCATACTTCTTCCGAAAATCTGCAGAACACTCGATCTCGAGAATTAGACTAATCAACTCATCTATCTTGGGATCCTTGAAATTGTACTTCCCGGTCTTTCTATTTCCAGAATCCATAGGTAAAAAGTACCTGAGATATTCACAAATAGTCAACCTTTAAATCCCTTGAAATATGGTTTCTTCAAAAGATGCTTATGAGTGCATGGATGCATGATGCAACAATCACACACAAGATCACACATATAGGGTTCATAGGTTCAACATCACGAGCATGAGGTCGAAGGTACTACCCATAAGGTATTGGTCTAAAATTTTATCACCTGCCGAACAAGTTTCTAGAGGTTTCCAGAGTCTACATCCTTCCTTCGGATATTACCAACTTCCCGATTAACTCAGTAATTAGTAATATTCTCAAGAAAGACGCGTCCGAGCATAGTATAGCGTGACAACTATTTCCAAATTACTCCGTCATAGCTTCTGCGCTACACCTAAAAGGCCAAGACGGGTTAAGTATTCTACGGTCCTCAGTTTCAGCAGGCTCCCAGATCGAAAGCAGTACGTCTTCCCGATTACTCGGTAAATTGAAACTACAGTCAAAGGGGCCTCCACTGAGTAGGGGATCTCATGCCTCCTTTTTTGGGATTACTCCCTCAAAGTTAACATGATTATACCGCCCGTCCTATCTTAAAGTTTTCCAAAGTCTGGGTATAGGACTTATGAGTAATCACCAAGCACCTAAAAACCAGGAAAATCCAGACAAAACATATACACAACATATAACACAAAAAAACAGTAATATCACATATACAGATATAAACAAAGATAGGCTTAACCCACTTAGGGATGGACTAGCAAGAGGTCAATATTTCCCCAGTGAAGTTGCCATTTTTCTGTAGCGGTAAAAATGTTTAAGTCTAAGTCATTGGATTGACTAGACTTTATACAAATCAAAATCAAAATTGTCACCGTGCATTATTGTTTCCAAAGGAATGGGAAAAGAGAGAATAACCCAAAAAAGAAGAGGAAAGATTTGAGGTAAGGGGGTTTGTTGTACCCCAAAATTTGCCCTCCTCTTTTTCCACAAGAAATCACAGCTTCGGGCGTTTCCTGATATTTCAGATTGGCGTAAGAATCGGTCAAACAGACTTTTCTTATCAGTCAGACAAATTTAGGGTTTTCTTTGATTTTAAAGCAGTTCAGGCAGATTGCTAAGGTTTGTTTGAGTTTGACTCAGGATTTGATCAGGCAGGCGCTTCTGTGAAAATTAAGACAAGAATCAGGTTTTTGTGCGTGCAGAAAGAATTAATCCCACAGTTCTTTTCAGCTTACTCTGAGATTTGGATTGAGGCGTTTGAATCAAGAACTTGCAGGGTTTTGTTTAATCAGTAAAGGCTAAGGCATTTGATTTGAGATGAGATAAAAGCTGAGGTGCTTAAATTGAGAATCTGCAGTGTTGGTTTAATCAGTAAGAAGATAAGTATCTGGACGTTTGTTTGATTTGACTGTGCATTGTTGTGGCTATTTGAAATGCCAGGTTTATTAATTAATCGATGCTAAAACCACAGTGTTTATTAATTGTTTATTTATTCTAAGTTAGGATAATTGGAATTTATTTCCATTTTATTATAATTTAAGAATTTATAAGTAATTAAATAAACAGCTGGAAAAAGAATTAACTGATCAAAAGGAATTTTTATTCATTTTTAATTATTTGTTACAATTGTTATTTAAATACAGTATTTATTTACAAAGTATTTATAATAATAATGGTTACAATAATTAAAATTGAAATAAACTATGTCCTAAATTTCCTAATCTTCATTCTTCTATCCAATGCTCCCTTGTTGCCCATTTATTTTTCATCTGCAAAACAAGAAACAAAAGAAAAGTCAAAGCAGATAAAATAATTAAAGGTAGACAGTTTAAAAAATTCATCATTAAAAACAATTGGCCGGAATCAGTTTGCCCTCTCTGCAAATCACGAGATTTCTCCCGGTTCACAAAGAGGGATGAAAGTTGCTTGCAAAAGATAAAGACATGAATGCACAAAGTTATGATTTTGCACAAATTCAAATTTTTAAGCATACTGCATAAATCAAAAGAATTGTCAACCAAGTTTCCAAACAGCATAAAGGCAAACTGAATCACAATCTCAAAACAAGCCAAAGCTGTCAAAATTGTCCAAGTATATCAAAAATATCCAACTCCAAAAGCTGTCAAAAGAAAGTACATAAAGTATGCAAGAAACATGGAAATATGCAGTGGAAAAGGGACAAGTGCAAGAAACATTCAAAATGCATCATCTTCCTAGGCCATTTGTTTTTTCAGAAAAGACAAAAATTAAGCAATAAAAGTGCTTTTCTTTAATCTGGAGAGAGAAAGAGAGAGGAAAGCAGCTTACAGTACAACAGGCTAGAGGCTAAGCAAAAGATATAAACAGCATATCAGAATACATAGAAAAAAAAAGGCAGAACATATGCAGCAGGATATCACAAAGAGTGAAAACCTCAAGCCTTGCAAATCTGTCCAAGGATTGACCAAGAACGAATATACAAAAAATATTACAGTTCTTGCCTTTCAAGGACCATAAGGCAAAGACCCTGAAAAGAGATTCAAAAGGGCCCTCAACCTACCAACCTGCAGAAGATATCTCAGAAGCCAAAAAGCCTAAGAACTTCCAAGTCCATCAAACCTTAAGCATTCAAACATACACGCCTAAGGCCTCCAAACCTGTAACCTCAACTAAAACACCAAAAGCCAAACAACATAAACCTTAAACCTGTAAACTGTCAAGCTGCCTCAAAACCTCAAATGGCCTGAAACATTCAAAACCTCAGCCTGCATAAACCAGAAGCATAGAAACCTCTACACAAACTGACTTCAGACTAAGAACCTGCAATATAGAAACCTCAAAAACCATAGCCTAAATCAGAAAAAGCCTAAGACCTGTTTTGAACTCAGAACATCAAATTCATACCAAGCTTGCAAGCCTAGGCCATCCCTTTCAAGACAGTGTGAAGCCACAAAAGCATCAAATTGTCAAGTCCTTTTCAAAACCAGCTTCCAAACCAACACAAGCCCTCAGAAAATTTCATCATTGGCCAAGCACACAAATCAAACGCCATAGCCTAAGCATCAACCAAACATACCAAGCATTCAAACACATACAGAATCCCCCGAGGGCCCTCAGAACCTAGGGTTCATCACTGGGCAAAAATCATCAAAGCCAGCATACGGAAGCGAGGAAGAGAAAGATTCAAATCAATATCAGCATTTTATCAAGGAAGCGTATCAGAAAGACTAGCATACGAAGCAAACAGAAGAGAGAAAGAAGTGTCAAAGCTAGGGTTCTTAGTACCTTCATCATCAAACCAAGAAAAACAAATACAAAAGTACCAGGAATTCCAAACCGCACATCAAGCTTCAAGCCCTTCGCCTCCGACCGTCTAAAGCACCTCCGATTCCATCTCCTCCTCCGTCTCCAAAAGGTAGTATCCCTCTCTTTTCTTTTCTTTCACGCACCTCAAACAACAACAACAACACTTAAAAATCAGAAAATGAAACTAAAACATGCATGAGCAAGACAAAACACGAAACCATTAGGGCAAAATGGAGAAGCCGTTACCTTTGCGTATCTCTACTGGAGCGGTCCAAGGAGGGAAGAGGACGAAGGAGAAAGCTTGGTGGCCATGGGCAAAGGTTGAGATGTACTCAGTAGCTTTGGTTTGAGAGGACAAAGAGGAACAAAGATGAAGAACGATGCCGTTGTTATGCCAAACCCTAGTTCCCAATTGAAGCAAACCCTGAAACCCCAAACAAATTATTGTTCCAAGCGTATGGGCCTTGCGCTGCTCATAAGCCTTAAGCCCATTCAAAAGCCTGGCGCCTCACCTCCCTTTTACTTATTCTACTCGTTTTCATTTGGGCCAAACCCCCCTTAAGCCCATTCAGTCTTTTTTTCTTTCTTTTATTCTTTTTCAGCATAAACTAATTTTTCTTATTTATTTTCTTTATCCTTTTTATATATATACACTCTAAACTAATATACTTTATTTATGAATAAAATAATACATTAATTTCCTTTCTTGTAAAAAAAAACTTTATTAATATTGTCTATCACATTTAATATATAAATATTAGATTTCTTTTATTATTAGGTTTAAACTCTTTAGAACTTTTTTAATTAAGAAGAGAAAATTTTGTACATAACTAATTAAAATACATTAATACATAAAAACTTAAAACATTTTTTTCTTTTCATTTAAACTTTGTCTGTACATAATTACATCAATACATAATTTTTTTCTTTAAGTTAAATACTTTTCTTTTCTTGAAATATTTTGTTTTGTACATATTAACAAAATACGAGAATACAAAATTAAAATAAACCAAATATTTAATTTTTCATTAAGTTAACAATACTTTATAATACATTAAAACACACATTCCTCACCTTGTAAATAAATCACGTACACATTTACAATACGCATTTTATCTTTTTTATACATTGATACATTTGCTTGTCCCATTTTTACATTGCTATTGCTTTACATTTGAGATGGCGATTGATTCGATTTGGTTGTAATTATTTGGATACTACCCTCCTATAAGTCTCATCCCCCATTTGTAACTAATTGTACCCCCATCCCCGGATACTCATTTGTAATAGTTTAGGATTTTAAATTCCCGCAATTTATCGCTTTCGAATTATACCATGGTTAGACCTAGGGTTTGTATGTACATAAAACCAAACGCTAGATAACCTAATACAAGACAAATACATGAAATCAATACACAATCACACTTGCACCCCTAGGGTAATCCCGCTTGTTGCCTTCCAAAATGGGCCATGCTTGCACGTTGAGTATCTTTGGCAAAATAATTCAAATGATCATAAGTCCCTCGATGACGCTTTCGAAAGTTGCCTATCAAAATGATCATAGTCCCTTCAAGCAAAATTGCCAAAGACACTTGGCACCATTGCATTCATGGTCCATACGATGACCCGCGCCTGTCCCGATAAACATCCTAACACAAGATTGTCCACCAAATACAATGGTGGAACAAAATTATTAAAAAGGGTTAAGACATGAGAAAAACCTTTGAGTACAATAGGGGTAGACAAACTCTTAGTTACTTGATCAACTTGCAAAAACACTTGCCTACTTTTCAAACCACTCCACAAACACTTTCAAAACAAACTTTCAAAAAAAACATTTGAAACATCTTTTCGAAAAGATACACACCTTCGTATATACTCAAACACGAGTCATTACGATGGTTACCGAAACAAAGGCGTCTATTTCAAAACATTTTTCAAAACACACACACCACAATTTCAAAGCAATTGAAAAAAAATTAAGGCAAGTGATCTAAAACAAAGTAACTAAGAGCCCATGGATAACCATGGATGAAAAGGGTGCTAATACCTTCCCTTTTCATAATCTACCCCCCGAACCCATGAAACATCTCAAAAGGTTTTTCCTGTGCTTTTTAACCTTTCCTTTAGGATAAAATAAAAAGTCGGTGGCGACTCTTGCTAAACCGAACAAGTGCGAATACAAATGCAAAAACTCAAGTCAGTTCTCCCACCGTATCACAGGGTTGGTTATGCAATGCGAAGGTATTAGCACCCTAAACATCTACGGTACTCCGCAGGAGCCTCTTTGTAAAATCTGTATATTTTGACTATGAAAAAAAATGTTATATATAAAAAGTGGATGGTGGAAGTAAGAAAAGAAATATATTTATTTTATAATTTTTGCACCCGCCGCAGTTGCGAACCTTTAGTGCCTACGAACCACCTTTTCATGCAATAGGGGATCAGGGTACACGTAGTTCCTCTTTTAAAAATTTAAAACACAAATGTGTTGGTTAATTTTATGAGATAAAACATCATCGTCATTGTCCGTGTGGAAAACATACCTACTACCCATAATCATGAGAAATGAGAATTTGCATCATCTCAAAGTGGAGGATATAGCCTGGATCTTAAAATCAACAATCCCTCACTCAACACCCAAGTGGAAAATATCTCTCTTCACTATATATTGTAGAAGTATAGTTGTTTGCATCACTACAAGGATTGACAAGAGTTAAATCTTTTTTGAGAAAAGTTTAAAGATAAAAACCAAAGTGGCAAAAATGGTTTGAAATGAGATTGATTGACTTTTAGTCTTCTCACAAAAAAATGTCAAGGTATTATTAAGTTGATTGGAGTTTATTTATGAAAATGTTTTGAAAATGCATGGACATAAGTCCACGTTTATTATGAAAGTGGTTCAAGTTTAAAAACAAGAAGAGTTTTTCAAAAGGAGGAAGAATATTTTTGAAATTAAAGAAGATGGGAGGAGAAGAAGGGATTATCCTAAAGCATAAGGTAAAAGCTAGGGATAAGAACCATCTAACCAACAAGAAGCCAATACTTGACATTATGAGTCAAGATAGAATTCCCATTCCTTAGATTGAAACCAATCAAGCAAAAAAATACTAGACCTCTTGAGAGAACCAAACTTCAAGTGTATTAAGTCTTCACAAAAATTGGGCAGAGTAACGACCGTATACGGGTGAATTTCCAGATTACAAACAAAGGGTGTAATCACAAAAACCTGCACACAAAAACAAACAAGCAACCCAATATCTTGAGCTAAACCTTAAGAACTCCAGACAAAATAATCAGATAAGATCACAAGGTCTCCAAGATAGGACAAGGTTTCTAATCCTAAGTCCAAGAAAAGTCCCATGCTCCATAATGCCAAGGATAGTAACCAAATAGTTCAAGTACCATTAAAGATTTTTTAGGGTTTATGTTGATTATTAAGTATCTTAAGAAAGGAAAATAAAAGCTCAAGTGAGCAAAATAAAAATGGCAAGAAAGTAAATGCTCAAATGAGCAAAGGTGAAAATGGCATGAAATGTAAATGCTAAAAGTAAATAGTACATAAAGCATAAAAAAGAATAAAAGTATAAGGTAAAACAAGTCAATAATTAGTGGTTAGTTGGATGACCATCTTGAAGCTTGCATTTGGAACTCATTAGAGGATTGGTAGAACCAAAGCCTCCACACAACAAGTTGCATTTGCTTTTTGTTAAGTATATCATCCATTTGGAATTCTCATAAGTACCATTTAATGATCAACGATGTTTAACTGATCTGTGTTGACCAAAGGTGTTGTAGGTCCATTAGAGGATTGGTAGAACCAAAGCCTCCACACAATGAATCTCAAGGTTATTGGATCAAAGAGATCAAATTAACATACTTGGGCTTGCAATCATAAGTTTGGGCCACGAATGATCATTTATTTGAATCGGGACAAAATTTAGCGTTATGTTAATCAATCGTAAGTGGACTTATATAGAAGTCGCACCTATTTTGAGGC
Source organism: Vicia faba (assembly GCA_948472305.1). NCBI lineage: Eukaryota > Viridiplantae > Streptophyta > Magnoliopsida > Fabales > Fabaceae > Vicia > Vicia faba. The sequence continues at coordinate 1,010,027,320 of OX451735.1, forward strand.
CGGTCAATAGCAATCTATGCACCATTTGTTTTGAGACATGATATAGATATCATGCTCCAACAACATTTAGTGCAATAAGAAAGGGATGAGATGAAGAGGGATGGGGAAAATATACAAACCACATTTGAATTAAATTTTAATCAAACTATTATTAAAATCACTCATCCATTTTTGTGGAGTTAAACTCAACACCATGGATCCAATGATGCTAATAAAGTTCATGATCCAAAATCTAACCAAAGATCAGCCAGAAAATAGTCACGAAATAATATCACATTTAATATGCACAAAAGGGTTTAAAAAATGTTTTAAAAATAGAAAATAATGAGAAAAATATCAAATATGTCAATTTAATCAAGAAATGAAAAGTAAGACTATAGAAAAATCAGAAAAAGGCTCAAATAATTTTACAAACTTTTTGGTAATTTTTTAAAGTCAGAAACTATTTTTAAAATTAAAATAAATGGGTAAAATAAACAAAAAATGGTAAAAAATAGTAAAGTCAGAAACATAAATAAAATAAGGTCACCAATATTTGTCACAATATCATTGGATCATTCCATAATTTTTTCAGAATTAAAAAGTATATAAAAGTATTTTTAAACATTTTAGACAAATCAAATAAGTGTAAAATTTATAAAAAATACCAAAACACAAAATTAAATTGTGAAAAAATAAAAATCAAAAAGAGATTAATCAAAAATATTTTTCATAATTTTTTCAGATTTTTTGGACTAAAAATGAATTTTCTATGATTTTTTGAAATTTAAAACAATTAAATTATAAATATCAGAAAAAGAAAATAAAAGAAAAATATGTGGACCATTGGATGAGAGTCAAAACACGTTAGTAATCAAATCCAAAGGATCTGGCACGCTATGCATATCATGGTCATTAGTGAATATTATACAGAATCATTAATTAAATCAGAATTTGAAAAAAACAGATGGCGCACCTTCATTGGTTGGAAGATGACACGTTGGTCATCTTCAACCTCCAGCCATCACGAATTGTAGGTCTCTCAAACTGTAAAATCAGAAGCTCAGACCTATTCCTTTTGCTTCGTCTCTTCAAGACAAAGACAACCACACCCTCGCGCCAAATTTATATAAATTGTAGCTCAAGCAATTTGAAAGGAAAGTTTTGAAAAGGGATTTGAAATTTCATGGTCAAAACGTGTTTCCAGTAAAAGGTAAGTGTTGCGACTAGAACCAAGGCAGTGAGAGAAACCCAATGATATCAGAGTTTTGAAGAATTGATGAAGGAATCTACCTATTAAAGTTGAGTTACAGAGCTCTGAAAATGGACTACTATGGAGCAGTATAGGGAACGATTCTTAAATGTAATTATATGGTTAGCTTCAGGTAAGATCAAGGAAGGTGAATTGATGGAAAAATAGGATTGAAAAAGGCTCGAGAATGGATTTTGAAGTTACTGAATTCTGAGTTATGAAACAAGTTTGGCAGGGTGATTCTGGCTATCCAAGCTTGAGAAAATGAATGGGGTAGTGCATGTATTTATAGGAGAAGCAAATGGGATCAAAAGGAAGAGTGAATGATGCATTTTGGAGGGAATTCGTGTAAACCTGATGCACGAGTGAAGTGTGATCCAAACTTCACCAAAACTCATCCAATTCTTGCGTTTTGATGCACTAATCCACTTGGGAAATTTGGCTAATCATGTTTAGACCCAAAACGCGTGTTAATTTGAGGTTTAGAGGTTGTAACATGAAATTAAAATTCTGACTTGCAAGGAAACTTCAATTCCAAGTTACCATTTTTGAAACAATGGATTCTCAGCTCAAGGGGTCTTAAGGCATGATTCTTGATGCTTTAGAAAGATGAAGTTACAAGCTTTGCAATGGAAAAAGAATGGAGTTAAATGGATGCTTGAGTTGAAAGTTGTATTGAGTCAAAGTTGGAGAAAAGGGTTGACTTTCCATACTTAGAAATATTTCAAATTCTTCTTCAAAAATTACCTATAAAGTCTTGTATCCAAACATGGCCTTCCACTTGGAATTTGCTCTTGACCAAAAAAGATGGCATGAAGTAGATCTATTTAATGACATTTTGAAACTTGAATAATTAAAATTTTCCAAAATTTGAGCAAGTTATGACTTGTTGAAGTTGGCAAAAAATCATGAAATGACCTATAATATTTTGCATCTTTAAGGCAACTTCCATCCATTTTCCCACTTTGCACCTAAAAGAAGGCATAAAGTTCACATCTTCAAGATCATTATGGAAAAAGAATGGACTCAATTTGATAAAGAATGACCAAGTTATGACCATTTGAAGTCACATATGGAAAATTGGGGACTCATCTGGAGGACTTGTAATCTTTCTTCCTCATCAAGTCTCTTCCTCATGAAAACTCCTTGGAACCTTTAAAGTGATTTGCTAATAACCCTTTAAAGAGAATGATGTCTTTGGAATCACTCAAAAATACCAAAAGGTGAGCAAGATATACTCCTTTGAAGTTCAAAACCCTAGCTCCTAGATCAAGAAAATGCTTTGAGGAACTTTGACAAGCTTGAACAAACGTCTTGTACCAACATTCTTGCTTTGTGAATAGAAGTTTTTGAGGATGATAATGAGGAATCATAGCCACCAAAAACACTTCCATATCTTGAAATTTGAGAGAAATATGCTCTTGTGACCAATAGGAACAAGGCCTTATCCCAACATGACATCTTCTCCAATCAACCCCTTGTACTTTTGAGTCAAATCTAATAACCTTGAAATGTGATGAACCAAAGAAACCTTGCCATACCAATTCTCCCAAAACCAATCCAATGGTGAGGTTTGAACTTCTCAAGCTTTATTGACTAGGGCATGGAAATAAACTCATGAACCCATGGGGTAACTTGTTAAATCTCATTGCCTTTACCTACATGGATAACAAGCAAGACAAACCAACATTGCATTTTATTAGTTAAATGAAGAAATAAAAACAATATTCATGATCACAAAAGGAACATAAGTCAAGGTTCTTGGTAATCCCTTAAAAAGGGCAAAACTAAATGTAGGGAGGGGAACCAAGAATCCTAGTGTGATCTTGTTGTGAATGAATCAACATGGTTTGATGAAGGGATCTTAGGGGGAAAATTGGGGTACAACACCAGGGCTAGATATTGATATTATGGTTCACTGTCTACCGATGAAAGAGGGTTGTTCTCCAATAAAGCAGAAGGTTCTTCGTATGCGTACTGAGATGTCCAAGAAGATCAAGGCTGAGGTTATGAAGAAATTCAATGTAGGGTTCTTAGCTATTAAATCATATCCTCAGTGGGTTGCTAATGTGGTGCCAGTACCTAAAAAGGATGGCAAGGTGCGTATGTGTGTATATTATAGAGATCTGAATAGGGCAAGCCCCAAGGACGACTTTCCGCTTCCACATATTGATATTCTGGTCGACAACACCGCTTAGCATAAAGTATTCTTCTTCATGGATGGTTTCTCGGATTATAATCAGATCAAGATGGCACCTGAAGATATGGAGAAGACTACTTTTATTACACAGTGGGGCACTTTCTGTTACATGGTTATGCTTTTTGGGTTGAAGAATACCGACATAACATATCAGCTTGCCATGGTAGCCTTGTTCCATGACATGATTCATCACGAGATAGAGGTTTATGTTGATGACATGATAGCTAGATCTTAGACTGAAGAGGAACATCTTGAACATCTACACAAGTTGTTTGAGAGGCTGAAGAAGAACAAACTAAGGTTAAATCCAAACAAGTGCACTTTCAGAGTAAGATCCGGTAAACTCTTGGGTTTCATTGTTAGTGATAAATGTATTGAAGTTGATCTCTCCAAGGTCAAATCCATTCAAGAGATGCCAGCTCCCCGTACCGAGAAGGAAGTCAAAGGTTTCTTGGGACGACTGAATTATATTGCCCAATTTATTTATCATTTGACTGCTACTTGTGAGCCGATCTTCAAGTTGCTGAAGAAAGACCAGGTAGTAAAATGGAACAACGATTGCCAGATAGCCTTTGACAAAATCAAGGAGTACTTCTAAGAACCTCCGATTATGATTCCATCGGTCGAAGGGAGACCCCTAATCATGTACCTAACAGTGTTAGAGAACTCAATGGGGTGTGTACTGGGCCAACATGATGAGTCTGGTCGAAAAGAGCATGCAATATACTACCTTAGCAAAAAGTTTACCGATTGTGAAACAAGATACTCACTGCTCAAGAAAACTTTTTGCATTTTGGCATGGGCTACTCTCTGACTAAGACAGTATATGTTGACCCATACTACTTTGTTGATCTCTAAAATGGATCCCATCAAATACATATTCGAGAAGCCAGCTTTCTCCAAAAGGATAGCCCAATGGCAAATGGTCTTAACAGAATACGACATTCAGTACACCACTAAAAAAACAATTAAAGGAAGTATACTAGAAGATCGTTTGGCTCATCAAGCTATGGACGACTACCAATCTATGAATTTTGAGTTCTCGAATGAGAATATCATGCTAGTTACAGATTGTGAAGAACCTGGATCGTATGAAGGATCTGAGCTAAGATCCCGATGGGCTATGGTTTTCGATGGAGCTTCTAACGCACTTGGTAACGAAATCGATGCTGTGATTATTTCTCCCAAGGGTTTCCATACGTGCTTCACCGCCAGATTATGCTTCGATTATACCAACAACATGGCAGAATATGAAGCGTACATCATGGGTATCAAAGTTTCTATTAACCTAAGAATCAAGTTCTTGAATGTATATGGGTATTCAGCCCTAGTCATCAGTCAAATCAAGGGAGAATGGGATATGGAGCATCCAAATCTCATTCCTTATCAGGAGCATGTATTGGCATTAATTTCGTACTTCGAGGAAATCACTTTTGAACATATCCCACGAGAAGAGAATAAGTTGGCAGACGCATTGGCAACCATGTCATCTATGTTCAAAGTTAGATGGGACAACGAGGCTCCTCAAATTACTATCGAAAGACTAGACAAACTGACATATTGCTACGAGGTTGACACTGACAGAGTAGAAGAGAAGCTTTGGTTTCATGAAGTAAAGAGGTACCTCGAAGCTCAAGAGTATCCTGAAGGAGAATCTATCAACGACAAGAAATTCCTACGGAGGTTCTTTGCTAAGTTCTTTTTGAGCAACAAAGTTTTGTACAAGTGCAACCATGATTCGACTCTGCTTCGTTGTATGGACAAGAAGGAAGCTGAGAAAATTATAGAAGATATACATGAAGGTATCTTTGGTACTCATTCCATTGGGCATACTATGGCTAAGAAGACTCTGAGAGCGGGTTATTACTGGTCGACTATGGAAACTGATTGCCATCATCACTCAAGAACTTGTCACAAATGCCATATTTATGCTGACAAGGTACACATGCCTCCGTTCCTCCGAATATCTTGACTACTACTTGGACATTTGCAATGTGGGGCATTGACATGATTGGAGAAATCAAGCCTACTGCTTCTAACGGACATCGTTTCATCCTCGTCGCTATTGATTACTTCATGAAATGGGTTGAAGCAGCCTCATTTGCCTCTTTTACCAAGAATGTTATTGCCTGATTCATTAAGCCTAACCTTATTCGTCGGTATGGTATCCCCGAAAGGATTATCATAGACAATGGTACCAATCTCAACAATACTATGATCACAGAACTCTTCTCAAGACCAAACACCATAACTCTTCTCCGTATCGACCGGAGATGAATGGCGCAGTGGAAGCCGACAATAAGAACATCAATAAGATTATAAAGAAGACGGCGATGACTTATAAAGATTGGCATGAGATGTCACCATTTTCTCTTCATGACTATCTCACTTCAGTACAGACATCAACTAGGGAAACCCCATTCTCTCTAGTCTACAGTATGGAGGTTGTCTTACCTATCGAAGACCAGATTCCTTCCTAAAGGATCATGAAAGATGTAGGTTTTGACGAAGACGAGTGGATTCAGACTAGGTTGAACCAAATAAATTTGATCAACAAAAAAAGGCTTGTGGCTGTCTGTCATGGTCAGATGTATTAGAAACGCAAGATCAAAGCCTTTAACAACAAAGTCAAGCATCGAGTATACTAGGTTGGCGACTTAGTAATAAAGCGCATCATATTACCCCAAGGTGATCCCAGGGGAAAATGGACTCCCACCTATGAAGGGTCATTTGTAATCAAAATTTTTGTGGCGGTATGATACTTACCACCATGGACAGTGAAGACTTTCCGCATCATGTGAATGCGGGCATAGTTAAAAAATACTATGCATGAATATGACCCGCTAGATTGACTGGCCTAGGAAAAAATAAGGGCATCCCGACAAACCAAAAAGTTTCAGGAAAAAATTAGGGATATATATATATATATATAGATATATATAAAGATTATACACCCGGCAAGTCGAAAACCTAAAAAGGCAGCTTGGACAAAAAAGGGTATCCCGGTGGACTGAAAACCCGAAAGAGCGGTCCAGGAAAAAGTTAGGGGTTAAAGCATACGACTATGTATCGTTAGATCATCTAATTATAATAAGTTTTGTTACAAACGTCAAGTTCAAACGGTATAGATTAATTCAGTCAACTTCTTCCGACAGTGACGGATGAGATGCTTGAAGATATAAAGGCAATAGCAGAATTGAAACTCGACGAGATCATTTACACATAGCTATATGTTTTGCTTTACTTTTCATTTTTAAGACGATTTCCTCTTAATAGGATTTCTGCCTCTTTGTACAAAATCGTCTGTTTATAGGCAAATTATCAATACAAATCAATTTCAAAATTCAAATTTGTTTCACTTTTTCTGTTTTTTGTTTGCAAAAAAAACGTCCAATGACTAAATTGAATGAACATATGCATATGAATATGATTACTCTTGACAAATATAAGCATAAAAAACAAGAATAAGCATTTATGAAAGACTCTAGGAGTTAGGATAACGTTCAAGTCTCCACAAACCCCCATAGAGCAAACCTCCACAGAGCAAACCTCCAAAGAAAAATCCCCACAAAGCTACCTTCACATGCTCATCCTTAAAAAAGATACATTCCTCACAAGTCTAATATGCCTTAAAGACAAAAATTGAGGTATTTTCCAGCAATTAACCTAATAATAGTCCCCAACACATCTCCTAGTGGATAAAGGAGGTTGAACATTTCTTCAACATATAGTGGAAGCTTCCTCCGCACAGGCTACAGAATTCCAATCCCCACTATAATGCATGTTGTTGTACCCCAAAATTTGCCCTCTAATTTCTCAAAGGATCATCCTGGACCCTCAGGTTTGCTTCCATCCAATTTCAAGCCTTGAATTACAAACTTTCCAAGAAAGTCATTCACAAGGGCAAAATGGTCATTTGCACACTGAAAAATCAAACTTTGACTTTTGATCAAAATCAATTTTTAAGAATCATATTTAATCAAGACATGTTGAAATATGAAGTTTGTTTCATCAAGAAACTCAAAAGTCAAATTTCTAAATACTTAGAATTTTTCTAAGTGTTTAAGAAATATGACAAGCTCAGAACTTCTGACCAGATTATCACCATAATGCAAGCTGATTCTGGAAGAACTTCTAAATCAAGAGTTTTAGATCTCAATGAGGCCTAAAACACTGCAGAATAAAACTTCTTTTAGAAATGCTGGGATTTCAAGTTATACATCCTCAAAGGCACGTCTCTGAAGCTTAGGCATTTAGCAAATTCTGAGCATTTTCAAGTCAGAAGTTGCCTACAACTTCTGGGCCAGTTTTCACGTAGGTTTAGTCAGAAGTTGAAAAAGTAATTCAAAGAGGGTTTACAAAGCGTTTCTCAAGCTTTTTGGAAAGTCTGAGAACTTGCTCAGAACATGCTGGAGCAAAGGGATTCAGGGATCAGAAGTTGGATGTTTGTTCTAAGTTGCGCTGATGCTGAACTTCTGACCCATAATTAAGCTATGATGCACAATCTCATAGCTCAGGATTTCTGGTTTGATAAATCTCATCATCATTTAATGCTCACAAACACTCTTGAGTTTTTATCTAAAGCATTTCCCCACATGTGAGATAGAAGCACCTTTGCTGTCCTTGAAAAACAAACTTTTGTACAAGGTTATGCTAGGCCCATGCTTTTCTTTTGCCTCTGAGGGTACTTTCCCTTAATTCATGCTTACAAATCCAGCTTAGGCATGGCTAAAAGCTGCTAACCACCATACTTGCTTCAAGAACAAGGCATCACCCTAGCATATGAAGGCTATGTTCAACGCTTCGGTCAGAATATCACCAAATCCCAAAAACCTCGTTTAAACAACCTGCTGCACTGCTACATCACAGTCCTATAACCAACAGCTAATCCAGTCCACACCTGCATTTTCCCATATCCCATATTTTCACCAAACTAGTATACAAAAACTGTTTAAAAATAAATGGAACAGTATGCCAAAAGTTTTTTTGAATCCCATTTGTTTTCCCCCCAAAACCACAATAAACTCACCTATAAATAAGTTACTCCATCACACGTTCAAGGGGCTGGATTTTAGAGAGAGAGAGAGAGAGAGAGAGAGAGAGAGAGAGAGAGAGAGAGAGAGAGAGAGAGAGAGAGAGAGAGAGAGAGAGAGAGAGAGAGAGAGAGAGAGAGAGAGAGAGAGAGAGAGAGATAGAGAGAGAGAGAGAGAGATAAATAGAGAGAGAGAGAGGGAGAGAGAGAGAGAGAGAATTATAAAAGAGAGAAAAGGAAACAGCAAAAACCTTCACAAATCCTAAATAAAACCTTTGTTCTTCTCTTTGAATCAAATAACATAACCATTGTTCTTTTGCTCTCACTAACTCCAGAACATCTGAAGGCAGCAACTCAAGTTCCAAGCACACACTTCAGATTCAAGGTAAGTCTTTCTGACTATGCATATTTTCATTTAGAAAATCCTTAAATATGTAAATATCATAGTATTGATGTTGGCCATATCATTGCATAAGTAGAAGAAACTATGGATCAGAACTTCTTGATTGAGGCTAGGCTCAAAATTAGGATTAGAACTTCTATAAACTGTTGTGCTTTTATCCTTCTAGTTTTCTGTTTGTTAAGAACTGAATAAATTGCTGCTGTGCTGATTAATATGAGGAAAGAGTTGAAATATAGCATAGAACTTCTGATTTTCATTCACGGTTTTAGCATAACACAGAACTTCTGAGTTCTCTTCACTGTTTTGACACACAGAACTTCTATGATTTTCTAACTGTTCAAACACACTGAATTTCTAATGTTCACTCGCTGTTAACACACACTAAACTTCTGATGTTCACTCACTGTCTTAGCACATACTGAACTTTTGAGTTCTCTTCACTGTTTTAACACACAGAACTTCTATGATTTTCTCACTGTTCAAACACACTGAATTTATGATGTTCACTTGCTGTTAACACACACTGAACTTCTGATGTTCACTCACTGTCTTAGCACATACTGAACTTCCGAGTTCTCTTCACTATTTTAATACACAAAGCTTATAAGACTTTCTCATTGTTCTAACACTCAGAAGTTCAACACATAGAAACCCAGAACTTTTGTATCTTTCCTCTAGCATATCTTGCAGGACCTCAGAGTGTATCAATCCAGAACTTTTGATGCTTCTTTCTGGACCACAGCGCGCCCGACATCAAAACTTCTGATCCCCTTTGTGTTGCTTTCAGCAGCATGTTAATTCTATCTCTCATTATTTCCCTTTTTTATCATTTTCAATATTAATACCCTTTTTATTGATATAAAAAAGACATAAAAATATTTTCTTTTATTAATTAATTCATTTCTTTTTCTTAATTCATTAAGACAATTTTTTTTAAACAAGTCCTTTTTCTTTCTTGCATTGTGTTGTACCCCAAAATTTGCCCTCTCATTTATCAAGATTTTTCTCACAAGACTTCTTGGACTCAAGACATGATTAGGGTTTGGTCAGCTCAAGACACCTCATCTTGCACTGATAACCTAAAATTAGGGTTTCAGTTTGAACAAGGATTTTTGGATCACCAATGCTTCATGTGACCTTCATACACCATCTTGGACCCCTAAGATTGCTCATGTTAAGTTTCAAGCCTTGAATCACATTTTTGCTCAGTCAATTGGACAGTTGACCTAAAAATCAGCTGTATTGGGGAAAAAGTCAATTGTGGCCAATTTACAGTCAAACTTCACAATTTTTGATCCAAATCAATATTTTAGACTCATATGTACCATTTGATCAAGTTTGGATTACAACTCCTCAAGAAATTTGATCAAATAATCAAAAGGGCAAAATGGTCAAAATTAGGGTTTTGACTGAGAAAGGGCAATTTCTGATTTTTAACCTAGCCAATGACCAATTGATTTCAAGCATGATTTCAAGGACTCAATAGCATCACCTTGACCTAATTACATGGTTCAAAAGATCTCAAGTGCATTAGATTGACAGATGAATTTTGCAGTCAACTAATCAAAAGTCAACTGTACACTGAAAAGTCAAACTTTGAATTTTTGGTCAAAATCAAGTGCCAAAGGTCATAATTCTTCAAGATGTGTCAAAATATGAAACTTGTTCACCAAGAAAACCAATTTTGAAAATTAGGGTTTTGAATTTGAAAATTTTCATAACTTAGAATTTTTCTAAGTATGGAAATTTTCTTATTTTTTCCCAACTTTTCACCACTTTTTCACCATGATGTAATTTGATTCAAAGAAAACTTCCAACATGAAAGTTGTAGTCCTCCATGAAATCTACAACTTTTCTTCACAAACTTTTCCCAAAATATGCTTGGATCTCAAGTTATGAATTTGTGAATATAGGTCCATGAACTAAATAACTTGGTGAAAATTTGGCCAAATTTAGGCAGGTTTTGGACCCAACTTCATGGACATTTTTCACCTAGTTCCAAGAGGTATCTCAAAATTCATTTCAAAGATTTATTGTAGAGCACATTGCAAGCTTTCCAAAATGTCCAAGAACTCTCCAAGATCATTTTTGGTTAGGGAGAATCGAAGAAGAGAAGTTGGTATTTTATCACTTTTGTTCATGCCATTTTCACAAAGTATCAAGTTGCAAATCAGATCCATGATGCTTGTACCTTGCATTACAGGTCCTAAACTCATTCTACACTCCATAATTAAATGCAAACTCAGAGGTTAAAGGCGTTATTTTCACTTTTGAAGCATTGTACAAGTTGTAATTCCATTTTAGGCATAAAGCTCACATTGCCATTTTCATAAAATGTAACTTTTGCAACTTTGTCCATCTTGAGCCTTGGACCTGTCTCTTTGATGCAAACAATTTCTACAGGTCACAAGTAATGTATACCAACTCTCTGCAGATCACAAGCCAACCAGTACAAGCATGTTTGCATTGGTCACTTCACTTTTCTTCAAATGCAAGAAAAGTTGCAAAAGAGGTCAGAGCTTGTACAACTGATAAGGAGTGGAATTTGTATCATTCTATACAAATATACAAATTCATGGCAAGGCTACACACGACTGCTTGACATCCAAAACTCTCCAAAACACAAAAACTCCATTTTCTGTCCAAACACACAGCAGTTCTGCAAAATCATAGCCATTTCATTTTTGGCTCGTGCGTTTTTTGTTTCAACACTTCAAACACCTTCCACATATCCTACCAAAGTTATCCAAGCATTCATCTTGCATCTGTAAGCCCTGTTTCAGCCATTGCCATTTTCAAACTTGGAGCTTGCAACTTGACTTGTGCAGAGACTTCTGACCATCCATAAAGCAAGCTAGGCATTGGAATAGCTTGAAGGAAGTTCCAGGAAGCTCACACGATCCTCAGGCCTCCCTCAAAGTCCCCAAATTGTCATATCCAAATCCAGCTGAAGGATGTATTTTTCAAAACTATATCTCTCTATTTAGGCATCCTCAAGCCACAATTTCTGAAGAAAAGATGTAGTCTATAACATAATGAAGCTGTACATATGCATACTTTCCATTTATATTAACTGAGCTGAGAGAATTTTAAGTTTGAAAATGACGAAATTTCTAGGTCATGAATTAGGGCTGACAAAATTCTCTCTGACCTTTGAGAGTTAGGTTACAAATTTTACATGGTTGGAATCGTGAGATTAAATGCTACATGTTTTATGTTATGAGATTTTGTTTTTGTGCAAGCATATGAAAGATACATATTTGAAGAAAAACACGCGCGCAGGGAGGAAGCTGGAGGACAGGGATGATGTTCTGGGCCTTTGGCGCCTTGGGCCTGTTGCTTTTGTTATTCACACCTCCTGAATTACTGCTACACCCCACTGGCCATTTTCTTATATTTTTGGATTTTCTTGCATATTTTTATATTTATTACTTTTATTTATTTTTTCTGAATCATAAAAATCATGAAAAATAATTTCCTTACTTTTTGCATTTTTATTTTATTTTTTTTAATTATTTTTTGCATAAAAATAGTTTATTAGAATAAATAGAACTTTATTTTCTTATAAAATTTGTAAATATATTTAAATATACTATGCATTTTTATTATATTATTTATACACATAAAATATTCATTTTCATACATATTTAATTTTTGATATTGACATATAATATTATTTATTATTTTCTTGTACAAAAAATGAACAAAATGATAATATAGGAAATATATTTCTTTAATAAAAAATTAGGGTTTCCCCCTTTCAAAAATAATAATTTTATTTTTCCTTATTGTCTAGGGTTAGTTAATTTATTTTCTCATACAAAAATCAAATACAAAACATTTTTTAATATAAATACATTTTTATTGCATTTTAAATATTTGTACATTTATTTAATTCGCACAATATTCAATTGGGTTGTAATAGTATTTTTAGGGTTTATTTTGTGCAATATCCCCATTCAAAAACGTGTATCCCTCCTCCCATAATAATTGTTGTAATAGCTTAGTTTACATTTACGCAATTTATCGCATTTATACCATGTTTAGTAAACTAGGGTTTGCATGATAAGACCAAAAACAAACAAATAGAAAATACCTAATACAAGACAAATCAAATGCATGAAAAATGACACATATTGCACACAAGCACCCTTAGGGTTTCTCCCACTTGGTTGCCTAAAACAAAATGGCCATGTTACGCATGCGAAGTATCTTGGCAAAACAAAACAAATATAAGATCATAGTCCCTCGATGACGCTATCAAAAGGTTGCCTAAAACAAAATGATCTTGGTCCCTCAAAAATGCTAAGATACTTGGAAATATTGCTATCATGGTCATACGATGACCCACGCCCGTCCCGTTAACATCCAAAGATAGGGTTGCTTACCAAATCCATGGTAAGTCAACAATGTCAAAGGAATAAAAATGTACAAGAAAGACATTTGAGTAGGTAGATAGATTCTAAGTTACTTGCTCCATTTCAAAACAATCCTTGCTATTTTCAAAAACAAACACACACACATTTTAAAACATTTTCAAAAAACTTACAACAAAAACCTTGAAACATTTTTCAAAAGACAAACATCTTTGTATACATTCTTACGAACAAGAATCTTTACAAAGATCGCTTAAACGAATTGCATCTTTTCAAAATACTTTCAAAATCACACCAAATACAAAGCACCATTTTAAACAATTTCAAAAGCAAAACAAGTGATCTAAGCAAGTAACTAAGAGCCCATGGAAAACCATGGATGAAAAGGGTGCTAGCACCTTCCCTTTTCATAATCTACCCCCCGAACTCAAGAAAACATCTCAAAGGTCTTTCCTATGCTTTTTTACCTTTCCTTTTGGATAAAATAAAAGTCGGTGGCGACTCTTACTAAACCGCGACATTTGCGACAAAACGCAAAACCTCAAGTCAGTTCTCCCACCGTATCACAGAACTGGCGACTTAGCTGGGGAAAATTCTAAAAGTGAGGTTACCTTAGGGTTTAGATCACCTTTATTTGCTTACCTTGTTTGAGTTGTTTGCTTTACATCTTGGTTCTATTGTTTGGGTTTGAAATCCTCCACCCGGATTTGGGAAACATTATAGGTAAATAGCAATACGTTATGGAAACTGTGCGGGGTATACCGACACAGTATAAGCAATAACTATGTTAGTGTGACATATTTGTTGGTACCGGTAGCCTTTGAGTCAATCAAAGAGAATACGGGGCTGCTGAGTGATGTCATGAAGCACTAACGAACTTCTAGAACCTTTACTTGACCAACTTGGCCTTTTAGGATGTAGTGAGATGACCGGCTTTGGTGCAGTCCGAAGTTGGTAGATACTCGATACTACACTCATTGAAGGTTGGTTCCTTGGAATATTTCGATCGGCGGTAAGAGGTTTGAATTGAAACAATGAACAAGGAAAAGCTTCAGTGATATTGAGCTCCTTAGAACCCGGTTACTATTTCTAGGACAGGTTAAGCCAACTAAACTTCAAGAGGGTACTTACCTATGAAACCCCATGCAAGCCTAAACTAGGAACTTGTGTGATTTGCTTATACATATATACTTGTGCATAACATCATGGTAATAATGAGCATCATTTGCATCCACTAACCATTTCAAGGATTTTGGAAATTCATCTTTGTTTTTGTTTTGTAGGATATGGATTCACTTCGCAGGAAAACCATCCAAGTCAACCTTGTAAGAATTCCTCCACAACTCAAGGAGCTAGCTTCAAGGATTCTTGAGAATTCTCAATTCACCGAGAGGCATGGTCGTCTACTCAACTTGGTCACTTCCAACATAGAGGAAGACATGATGAAGGTTCTCTTCCAGTTCTTTGACCCTTTGCATCAGTGCTTCACATTTCCTGACTACTAACTTGTGCCTACTTTGGAAGAATTCTCTCAAATCTTGAGGATTCCCATTCTCAATCAACTACCTTTCAATGGTACGGAAAGAGATCCAAAGCCATAAGAGATTGTTCAAGCCCTGCACTTGCACTCATCTGATGTCACAACCCATTGGGAAACTAGAAGTGGTGTCAAAGGCTTCTTGGCAAAGTTCTTGTTTGAGAAGGCCCAAAGCTGTTGGAACTCCTTGGACTTACAAGCTTTTGAGGAGATTGTAGCTCTTCTTATCTATGGGATGGTCTTGTTCCCTAATCCTGACCAACTCATAGATGTGAGTGCTGTCAAAATCTTCATGTCACGCAATCTGGTGCCTACATTGCTTGGAGATATCTTACACTCTTTTCACACTCGTACAATGAGGAAAAGAGGTGTTCTCATGTGTTTCACTCCTCTCTTGGCAAGATGGTTTATTTCTCATCTTCCCCAATCAGTCTTGAAGAATGAGCAAGGTTTGAGGTGGTCACAAAGGTTAATGACACTTACACATTCAGATATTCATTGGTGTTCTCGATCTAAAGAGAATGTTATCATTGTCGACCGTTGTGGGGAATTCCCTAATGTACCTCTACTTGGCATTAGGGGAGGCATCACCTACAACCCTTTCTTGGCCCTAAGATAATTTGGTTATGCCCGAAGTGATGGCCCACATGATATGCTGATTCAAGGCTTGGTTTTCGACTTCGACAACGAGAATCAAGGACTTCGTCAAAGATTCATCCGAGCTTGGAGGATGCCAAACAAGGTAGACAGTAAGACCTTGGGACACAAGAATTCCATCCCTCTTGAGCCTTACCTCAAGTGGGTACGAACCCGCGCCCAAAGTCTTATAATGCCTTACCCCTCCATTCTCCCAGTGATTATAGAGCTTGTTAAGGAATGAGAGGTTCCATACACCATCCTACATCCTGACATGCCGACATCACTCGAAGACCTGCAAAGGAGTTGGATACAGCTCAAGGGAGAACACGATACTTTCCAAGCCCAATTCTACGCAAGCGAGAATAAGGTTTTGGAACTCACTCAACTACTTCACGAAGAGCAGACTCTCAACACCTACATTGCACCAAAAAGGATGTGCAACGTCTTTTTATCTTAGAATTTTGTATTATTTTGTCCTAGGGGCATTGATGTACTCAAATTCTATTTTATTAATATAACGTGTGTTCCTTTTTTGTTTAACACAAATTTGAATTTTCAAATACTTGAAAACATTGCATGAATACATATCATGCATCATGAGCATAACAAGTCTTTGCAACAAGTTTCCTCATCCTTCTGCTGTTTATTTCAGCAAAATGGACCTTGAACAAACGGTTAAATACTTGCAAGCTCAGAATTCACAATTTCAACAGTTACTCCTGACCTTGGCCAAGGGGCAGGAGGAGCTCAAGACTGTGCTAGAAAAAGAAAAAGAGAAAAAGAAGAAGAATCCAGCTGGTGTTGTTATTATGGGCAGAAGGTTCCAAGGACAAGCCAGGAGGACCTTGGAATTTCCATCAACCTCTGAGGAAGGGGAAAGAAAAGGTAAAGAGACAGCAGTACCATCTAATTCTGAAGAAGAATAGGAGAAAGAGGACTACTCTGAACAACAATACCCTTCGGCTGATGACAAATACAAAAATCTGGAAGAGCGTCTAACTGTTATGGAGATACAGAGAGTACCCGGGATGGATTTCGAGGAATTAGGGCTAGTGTCCGGAATAGTAATCCCGCCGAAGTTTAAGGTGCCTTTATTTGCTAAGTATGATGGGGTGTCTTGTCCTAAGATGCACCTCCGCTCATATGTCAGAAAGATGCAGCCACATTCTGCGGACAAAGACTTATGGGTTCACTTTTTTCAGGACAGTTTATCAGGAAGACAGGTTGATTGGTTCTACCAATTGGAAAGGGCTGATGTGCATAATTGGGAGGACTTGGCAGCATCCTTCTATAAACATTATCAATACAACGCCGATTTGGCACCAACTCGTACTCAACTCCAGAGTATGGCTATATGGTGTCCAATGAGGGCTTCAAAGACTACACCCAAAAGTGGAGGGATTTAGCCAGAAGGGTGCAACCACCTTTATCTGAAAGGGAGCTAGTGGACATGTTCCTGGGAACTCTATCAGGTCCTTTCTCTAATCACCTGATTGGAAGTTCCTCTGCAGGGTTCACTGAATTGATTTTAACCGGCGAAAGGGTAGAAGCCGGTATAAGAAGCGGGAAAATTCAGAAGGACGTGTCTACCTCTGCAGCTGTAAAAAAGCCCTTCACAGGAAAGAAGGAAGTGTCTGCTGTCTATGGACAGAGGAATTAGGGAAGAATAGAACGTCGATCAGCGGTGGGCGCTGTTATGATTCAAAAGCCATCATCAGACCAGCCGAGAAATAATCAGCCGAGAAATAACCAGCAAAGGGTGGAAAGGCCAGTTCAGCAATTCACCAAGATTAACATGACTCCTGCTCAAGTCCTACAACATCTTCTGAAGTTGAATCTTGCCATGCTAAAAGAGGCCCCTAAAAATCCCAATACTACATCTCCCCACTACCATCCGAATGACAGGTGCGCATACCATTCTGAAAGTCCAGGGCACGACACCAACAACTGCTGGGCTCTGAAGAACAAAATTCAAGACCTGATCGATGCAAAGGAAGTTGAATTTGAAGCGCATGAGAAACCGAATGTTATTTCTGCTCCGATGCCTAGGCATGGACACAATGCCAATGCTGTTGAGGAAGGCTTATTTGTTGCCACTGTGGATGAACTGTTAACTCCGCTCCTAACCATCAAGTTGAATTTGTTGAAGGCTGGTATTTTCCCAGGTTGTGACAAAGATTGCCATGTCTGCCTATCCTCATCATTTGACTGCCCTCTGTTGAAAAAAGGTATATAACAACTGATTGATAATCAAGAAATTTTGTTTGAGAAAGCTCATATTTCACCTGTTCCAGTTAAAGAATTTTCAATGATAACCATCTACACCAATCCTTCCAGGGTTCCTAAAAAACCCGTTAGGATTACATCTTCTCCAAAGACTGCTCCGCTGAAGATAACAATGCTCGAGCCTGCCCCATACAAATCAGATAAAACGGTACCATGGAATTATGGTGGAGAAATCTACTACCATTGTGTCAAACAGATCAAACAGACTGCCAAAGAAGAAAGATCCGAGGAGGACAATTCCGACATCAGTAACATTGCCGGAACAAGCAAAATTACCCGTAGTGGGAGAATTTTCTCTCCAGAGATTTCCCCTCCAAAGGCAGTCTTTGGACCCGTGGCCGTTCCGAAAAATACATTTGTACCAGTGATTGTACCTGCAAGCGTACCTACCAACAAAGACAATACAGTTCCTATCCCTACTTCCACTGCTGAGAATAAAGGAAAGAATGTTCAAGAGGAGCCTGTCCTGACGAAGGCTCATTCACTAGCTATTCCTGAAACGTCTAAGAAGAGGATAGAAGAAATCCTGAGGATAATTAAGAAGAGTGATTATGATGTGGTTGAACAACTGGGGCAGACCCCCTCCAAAATCTTTATGTTAGCATTGCTGCTTTGCTCTGAGGCACACGCTAAAGCTTTGGTAAAATTTCTGAAGACGGATCATGTGCCACAAGAGACGTCTGCGGATCAATTCTAAGAGTGTGTGGCCAGTTTGACAGCTGACAATGGCCTGGGTTTCTCTGATGCTGACTTGACCCCAAAAGGGAGAAAACACAACGATGCACTACATGTCTCGGTGGAGTGTAGAGGAACGACCCTAGCCCATGTCTTGGTGGATACGGGATCATCTTTGAATGTCTTGCCAAAGAAAGCCCTGGATAGATTGGATTGTGAGGGGCTGACTTTAAAACCCAGCAACATAATTGTGAGAGCATTTGACGGCTTTAAAATGATGGTCCATGGGAAGGTGGACATCCCGATTAAGGTGGGTACTCAGACGTTCAATTCAACATTATATGTGATGGATATCCGTCCCTCCTACTCTTGTCTATTGGGACGCCCCTAGATTCACAATGTCGGTGCTGTCACCTCCACTTTGCATCAGATGTTGAAGTACCATGTCCAAGGGAAGATCATAATTGTCCACGGGGAAGAGGAATACATGATTAATCATCTGAATTCTTTCTGATATATGGAATTGGATGGAGAATTCATTGAAACCCCTTTCCAACATTTTGAAGAAGTTTCCCAGGAAATAGCGGCGACCAACGCAGTATCCTCAACTCATGTGATCACAAGACCTCCACCTCGGATGTCATCTCTAAAGGATGCAAGGGTAGTAGTGGAAGAAGGGCGAAGCACCATCTAGGGGAAACTTCCAGACATCCCCTACAAATCATACAAATTTTGCTTGGGGTTTACCTCAACCACTCAGAAGGTTGTGCGTCGCGCCCGTGCCGGGGGGGCCACCTGTGAAGATTAGCAACCAAGGGGTTAATGCACTAGAGGATAGTGAAGAAGATGACAGCCTAGAAGAGTGGATATTTCCTACTGCCGGCGGAGGACTGCGCAACTGGGAAGCAAAAGACTTTGTCCCGATTACTTTCATATCTCAGTAATTTATCTTTTCCATTTCTGTTGGATCTGTAATAATTCACAAACAATTCGTACTTTTTCAACCTTGTGTCTTACCCGAGGCACATAGGTCCATTTGTAAGGGTTCTTATTTCATTTTCATATGTCATTTAATGAATCATGGACGCTTTTTCATATAAACCTTTTGTGCTCATTGTCTTTCTTTTACATTTTGTTGTTTTAAGATGGCTATACCCTTACACACACCCACACTCACAAATGCAGGTACCCTTCCATTCCGGATCCCATGGGCTATAGCTTTTAGTGACTCTGAAGATCTGATCTACCAAGCCGAATACGAAGGTGGGGAAGATTGTGAGGTGCCAGGGGAATTGGCCAGATTACTACAACAAGAGGAAAGAGAAATTCAGCCTCATGAGGAGCTTTTGGATACAATCAACTTGGGCACTGAGGAAGATAAGAAGGAAATCAAAGTGGGTGCCAATCTAGATCCGAGTGTCAAGGAGCGCCTAATTCAACTGTTGCATGATTATGTTGAGATCTTTGCCTGTTCATACGAAGACATGCCAGGACTCGATATAGACATTGTGGTACACCGTCTACCCACAAGAGAAGACTATCCACCAGTAAAGCAAAAGGTCCGCCGCATGAGACCTGACATGTCAGAGAAGATCAAAGCAGAAGTTATGAAACAGTTCAATGCTGGATTTATGGCTGTTACTTCATATCCACAATGGGTTGCTAACATTGTTCCCGTGCCTAAAAAGGACGGCAAAGTGAGAATGTGCATGGACTATAGAGATTTAAATAGGACCAGCCCTAAAGATGATTTTCCGCTTTCGCACATCGACATCCTGGTTGATAATACAGCCCAGCACAAAGTATTTTCTTTCATGGACGGATTCTCAGGCTATAATCAGATCAAAATGACACTTGAGGACATGGAGAAAACTACATTTGTCACAGAGTAGGGTAAGTTCTGCTACAAAGTGATGCCATTCGGACTGAAGAATTCCGGGGCAACCTACCAACGCGCCATGGTAGCTTTGTTTCATGATATGATACATCATGAGATAGAGGTCTACGTAGATGACATGATAGCCCGATCACAAACTGAAGAAGAACACCTAGATCACTTGCAAAAGCTGTTTGTCAGGTTGAAGGAGTACAAACTAAGGTTAAACCCGAACAAGTTCACATTCGGAGACCGGTCTGGTAAGCTCTTGGGTTTCATTATCAGAACAAAGGCATCGAGGTTGATCCTGCCAAAGTCAAAGCTATATAAGAAATGCTTGCTCCTCGTACTGAGAAGGAAGTCAGAGGTTTTTTGGGACGCCTAAACTATATTGCCAGGTTCATTTCTCACCTAACACCTACTTATGAGCCAATCTTCAAGCTGTTGAAGAAAGATCAGGTAGTTAAATGGAATGATGACTGTCAGATTGCTTTCGATAAAATCAAGGAGTATTTATGAGAGCCTCCTGTCTTGATGACACCAGTCAAGGGAAGACCGCTAATCATGTATCTGACCATTTTAGAGAACTCAATGGGGTGCGTATAGGGGCAGCATGACGAGTCTGGCCGAAAAGAGCACACTATTTATTACCTGAGCAAAAAGTTTACTGACTGTGAAACCAGATATTCACTGCTCGAGAAAACATGTTGTGCTTTGGTATGGGCTGCTCACCAGCTAAGACAGTATATGTTGACTCATACCACTTTGCTGATATCTAAGATGGATCCGATAAAGTACATCTTCGAAAAGCCTGCTTTGTCTGGAAGGATAGCTAGATGGCAGATGATCCTAACAGAATATGACATACATTACACGACCCAAAAATCTATAAAGGGCAGTGTGCTAGTTGATCATCTGGCCCATCAAGCTGTAGAAGATTATCAATCCATGAAGTTTGAATTCCCTAACGAAGACATCATGACAGTAGACAACTGTGAAGGAATCAAACCATATGACGGACCTGAACAAGGATCCCGATGGACCCTGTACTTTGATGGGGCATCCAATGCACTTGGTAACGATATCAGTGTTGTACTCATGTCTCCGGAAGGATGCCATACTCCTTTTACTGCCAGACTTTGCTTCAACTGTACGAATAACATGGCAGAATATGAAGCATGCATATTTGGTCTCAAGGCTGCCATAGACTTGGGAATCAAATCTTTGGTTGTGTTTGGGGATTCAGCTTTGGTCATCAGTCAGATCAAAGGAGAATGGGACACTAAGCATCCCAACCTTATCCCTTACAAAGAACATGTTTTGACATTGTTACCACATTTCGAGCAGATTACCTTCGAGCACTTCCCGCGAGAAGAAAATCAGCTAGCAGATGCTCTAGCTACGATGTCATCCATGTTTAAACTTAATTGGGATAACTAGGCTCCCCAAATCACCATTGAACGAATGGATGAACCCGCACACTGTCACGAGATTAATACTGAAGAAGTAGTGGACCGACCTTGGTTCCATGAAGTCAAAAAGTATCTCGAGACTCAAGAATATCCTGAAGGAGCTTCAGTCAATGACAAAAAGTTCTTAAGGAGATTCTCAGCTAAGTTCTTCCTAAGTAACAGCATCCTATACAAACGCAATCATGATTCTATTCCGCTCCATTGTGTGGACAAGATTGAAGCTGAAAAGATCATGGCTGAACTGCATGAAGGTACCTTTGGCACTCACTCTAGCGGGCATACGATGGCAAAGAAGATTCTATGGGCAGGCTATTACTGGTCTACCATGGAAGCAGACTGCTATCAACACTCTCGGACTTGTCATAAGTATCAAATCTATGCAGACAAGGTGCACGTACCTCCGGTTCCTCTAAATGTCTTAACAACTCCTTGGACCTTCGCTATGTGGGGAATCGATATGATTGGGGAGATCAAGCCTACAGCCTCCAATGGACACGGCTTCATTCTAGTGGCCATTGATTATTTCACAAAGTGGGTCGAAGCAGTTTCCTTCGCATCTGTTACTAAGAATGTTGTTTCCCGCTTCATCAAACAGAATCTCATTTGCCGGTACGATATCCCAGAAAGGATCATCACTGATAATGGTACAAACCTTAACAATACTATCATCACCGCCTTGTGCGAGTAGTTCAATATTCAACATCATAATTCATCCCCCTATCGGCCAAAGATGAATGGTGTTATCGAAGCTGCGAACAAAAACATTAAAAAGATCATACAGAAAATGACAGTCACCTACAAGGACTGGCATGAGATGCTACCATTTGCTCTTCATGGGTACCGTACCACGGCTCGCACATCAACTGGGGCAACACCCTATTATTTGGTTTATGGCATGGAGGTTGTTTTATCAATTGAGGTTCAGATCCCCTCTTTGAGAATCATGAAGGATGCTGGTTTGAGTGAAGACGATTGGATTCAAACCTGACTTGATCAATTGAACTTAATTGATGAAAAGAGACTTACTGCTGTTTGTCATGGTCAGACGTATCAAAAACGGATGATCAAGACTTTCAACAAGAAAGTCATACGCCAAGTATATCAAGTTGGAGATCTAGTGATCAAGCGCATCATTTTGCAACAAAGTGATCCCAGGGGCAAATGGACTCCTACCTATGAAGGACCATTTGTAATCAAGAACATCTTTTCTGGTGGGGCAATGATCTTAACCACCATGGAAGATGATGACCTGCCACACCCTTCGAACACAGACATAGTCAAAAGATACTACGCATAAGAGACCCGCTATGTTGACACACCTAGGCAAAACAAGGGCATCCCGGCGAACCAAAAGGTTCGGGCAAAAATTAGGGATAAAATAAAAAAATTTGTACACCCGGCAAGTTAAAAACCCGAAAGGGCGAATTGGGCAAAAAGGGTTTCCCAGTGGATCGAAAACTCGAAAGGACGGTCCAGGCAAAAGTTAGGGAATTAAAGCGTATGGCTAAGTCTCGTCGGATCACTTTAAGGACATCTCTTCACAGACAAGCCTGGAGCTTCTGATCAATCCAATCATCTTCGGACAAAGCAGCAAATGGACCAGATATTCGGAGACACGAAGGCTATAGCGGAATGGGAACCCCATGGGATTTTTACACATAGCTATCTTTCTTTGTATAAATTTTTTCTTACTTTTATGACACCATCCTCTTACTAGGATGTCTGTCTCCTTTGTACAAAACATTATTCAAAGTAAATACAAAGATATCTCTTTCAAAGTATAGAAAAACCATTTGCCTTTTTCTTTTACACTTGTATTTTTATTTGCAAAAAACGTCAAATGATTCATTGATGAACATATGCATTTGAACATAATTACTGTTTACAAATAAACAAAGTGGAAAAGAACAATTACTGACAAGTTGAAATAATAGGAAAACGTCTTTAGGCTATTCCAGGGGCAATCCCTACAGTACATCATTAAGATCCCCAGCGGAGCTAAAACTTCAAACTCTCAATCCCCAGTGGAGCTAAAACTTTAAACTACCAAGCCCCGTTGGAGCCAAATTTTCAAACTACCAATCCCCGGCGGAAATCATCCAGTTTCTCTAAATTCCCCAGCAAGTTGTATTGAAGCCTGAAAATTGACCAGATAGCAGTTAACTTTTGTCTCTCCCCAACCTAGGATAATTCCTCAGTAGAGTGGCAGACAATCCAAACTCCTGGACCTACTCCCCAGCAGTAAGCCTTCTTCCCCACAGAGTTTTTATTGCTTCCCAATAGAATGAAGATTCTCATTCTTAATTCCTCGCAGAAGTCATCAGAGTTTTCTCTATTCCCCAGCAGAACAAGGATTCCCATTGTGTAATCCCCGATAGAAGTCATCGAAATTCTCTGGATTCCCCAAGCGGATTACTCAAGCAGTATATGGCATTGCTCGCAACAGACTTTTGTCAATACTCCACCTTCAAGACATGAAGGATCCCTATATCCCCAGGAAAGTCATCAAGGATTTTTAATCCCCAACAGTTGCCAAGGATTTCTCATCCTCAGCAATCAAGGATTTTTAATCTCCAGCAGCAGTCAAGGATTCATTTTCCTCAACAATATAACCAATCAGCTTACATGCACATACATCACATCCCTAAATCATAAACATTGATAAAGCACATTTATTGCATCATACATTTCATACAACATAACTTTGTGTTTCAGCTAACATTTTACCCTTTTCAGGATAAGATTAACAGCTATCTTTAAGCGTTTAAAGGTTTCAGATATAGTTCAGATACACTCCAGACACTGAAGTTATTCTGTTACTTATTCAGATTCAAGTTCAGATACGCTCCAAACACGGAAGTCATTCTGTTACTTATTCAGATTCAAGTTCAGATACGCTTCAGACACGGGTGCCATTCTGATACTCATTCAGATTCATCTTTCAGATACAGTATAGATACACTCCAGATACGGAAGTCATTCTATCACTTATTCAGATTCTAGTCCAGATACGGAAGTCATTTTGTCACTTATTCAGATTCTAGTCCAGATACACTCCAGATACGGAAGTCATTCTGTCACTTACTCAGATTCTAGTCCAGATACACTCTAGATACGGAAGTCATTCTTTCACTTATTCAGATTCTAGTCCAAATACGCTCCAGACATGGTTTCTATTCTGTCACTTATTCAGATTCAGATTTCAAGATACAGTACGGATACACTCCAGACACGGAAGTCATTTTGTTACTCATTCAGATTCAAGTATAGACACAGCTCGGATACACTCCAGACATGGACGCTATTCTTTTGCTCATACAGATTCAGACTCCAGATACCGTTCAGATACGTTCCAGATGCGAACACCATTCTGATACTCATTCTTTTGACTTACAACTTACAATTCAACAAACATTCTTGGATGGCATCTACAAGCCCATCTCCAACAAGATTCTATCACCTCTCCAAATGGCATCTTTAAGCCCATTCCCTCAACTACACTTTGTCGAGTGCAAATTTATGGGCACTCTAGTGTCCAATCATCTTTTACCTTCGAGTCACGAACGGCAAAGCTCGCCAATCTAACTCTTCAGGTTCAAGAAGATTGAACAGGGGCAGCTGTTGTACCCCAAAATTTTCCCTCTCATTTATCAAGATTTTTCTCACAAGACTTCTTGGACTTAAGACAGGATTAGGGTTTGGTCAGCTCAAGACACCTCATCTTGCACTGATAACCTAAAATTAGGGTTTGAGTTTGCACAAGGATTTTTGGATCACCAATGCTTCATGTGACCTTCTTACACCATCTTGGACCCCTAAGATTGCTCATGTTAAGTTTCAAGCCTTGAATCACATTTTTGCTCAGTCAATTGGACAGTTGACCTAAAAATTAGCTGTATTTGGGAAAAAGTCAATCGTGGCCAATTTATAGTCAAACTTCACAATTTTTGATCCACAACAACATTTTAGACTCATATGTACCATTTGATCAAGTTTGGATCACAACTCCTCAAGAAATTTGATCAAATCATCAAAAGGGCAAAATGGTCAAAATTAGGGTTTTGACTGAGAAAGGGCAATTTCTGATTTTTAACCTAGCCAATGAATAATTGAATTCAAGCATGATTTCAAGGACTCAATAGCATCACCTTGACCTATTTACATGGTTCAAAAGATCTCAAGTGCATTGGATTGACAGATGAATTTTGCAGTCAACTGATCAAAAGTCAACTGTACACTGAAAAGTCAAACTTTGACTTTTTGGTCAAAATCAAGTGCCAAGGGTCATAATTAATCAAGATGTGTCAAAATATGAAACTTGTTCACCAAGAAAACTAATTTTGAAAATTAGGGTTTTGAATTTGAAAATTTTCATAACTTAGAATTTTTCTAAGTATGGAAATTTTCTTATTTTTTCCCAACTTTCCACCACTTTTTCACCATGATGCAATTTGATTCAAAGAAAACTTCCAACATTAAAGTTGTAGTCCTCTATGAAATATACAACTTTTATTCACAAACTTTTCCCAAAAGATGTTTGGATCTCAAGTTATGAATCTGTGAATATATGTCCATGAACTAAATAACTTAGTGAAAATTTGCCCTAATTTAGGCAGGTTTTGGACCCAACTTCATGGACATTTTTCACCTAGTTCCAAGAGGTATCTCAAAATTCATTTCAAATATGGATTGTAGAGAACATTTCAAGATTTCCAAAATGTCCAAGAAATCTCCAAAATCATATTTGGTTAGGGAGAATCGAAGAAGAGAAGTTGGCATTTTATCACTTTTGTTCATGCCATTTTCACAAAGTATCAAGTTGCAAATCAGATCCATGATGCTTGTACCTTGCATTACAGGTCCTAAACTCATTCTACACTCCATAATTAAATTCAAACTCAGAGTTTAAAGGCTTTATTTTCACTTTTGAAGCATTGTACAAGTTGTAATTCCATTTTAGGCATAAAGCTCACATTGCCATTTTCATAAAGTGCAACTTTTGCAACTTTGTCCATCTTGAGCCTTGGACCCGTCCCTTTGATGCAAACAATTTCTACAGGTCACAAGCAATGTATACCAACTCTCTGCAGCTCACAAGCCAGCCAGTACAAGCATGTTTGCATTGGTCACTTCACTTTTCTTCAAATGCAAGAAAAGTTACAAAAGAGGTCAGAACTTGTACAACTGATAAAGAGTGGACTTTGTATCATTCTATACAAATATACAAACTCATGGAAAGGCTACACACGACTTCTTGACATCCAAAACACAAAAACTCCATTTTCTGTCCAAACATGCAGCAGTTCTGCAAAATCATAGCCATTTTATTTTTGGCTCGTGCGTTTTTTGTTTCAACACTTCAAACACCTTCCACATATCCTACCAAAGCTATCCAAGCATTCATCCTGCATCTATAAGCCCTGTTTCAGCCATTGCCATTTTCAAACTTGGAGCTTGCAACTTGACTTGTGTAGAGACTTCTGGCCATCCACAAAGCAAGCTAGGCATTGGAATAGCTTGAAGGAAGTTCCAGGAAGCTCACACGATCCTCAGGCCTCCCTCAAAGTCCCCACATTGTCATATCCAAGTCCAGTTGAAGGAGGTATTTTTCAAAACTATATCTCTCTATTTAGGCATCCTCAAGCCACGATTTGTGAAGAAAAGATGTAGTCTATAACATAGTGAAGCTGTACATATGCATACTTTCCATTTATATAAACTGAGCTGAGAGAATTTTAAGTTTGAAAATGCCGAAATTTCTAGGTCATGAATTAGGGCTGACAAAATTCTCTCTGACCTTTGAGAGTTAGGTTACAAATTTTACATGGTTGGAATCGTGAGATTAAATGCTACAATTTTTATGTTATGAGATTTTGTTTTTGTGCAAGCATATGAAAGATACAGATTTGAAGAAAAACACGCGCGCAGGGAGGAAGCTGGAGGATAGGGATGATGTTCTGGGCGTTTGGCGCCTTGGGCCTATTGCTTTTGTTATTCACACCTCCTGAATTACTGCTACACCCCCTGGCCATTTTCTTATATTTTTGCATTTTCTTGCATATTTTTATATTTATTACTTTTATTTATTTTTTCTGAATCATAAAAATCATGAAAAATAATTTCCTTACTTTTTGCATTTTTATTTTTTTTTATTTTATTATTTTTTGCATAAAAATAGTTTATTAGAATAAATAGAACTTTATTTTCTTATAAAATTTGTAAATATATTTAAATATACTATGCATTTTTATTATATTATTTATACACATAAAATATTCATTTTCATACATATTCAATTTTTGATATTGATATATAATATTATTTATTATTTTCTTGTACAAAAAATGAACAAAATGATAATATAGGAAATATATTTCTTTAATCAAAAATTAGGGTTTCCCCCTTTCAAAAATAATAATTTTATTTTTCCTTATTGTCTAGGGTTAGTTAATTTAATTTCTCATACAAAAATCAAATACAAAACATTTTTTAATATAAATACATTTTTATTGCATTTTAAATATTTGTACATTTATTTAATTCGCACAATATTCAATTGGGTTGTAATAGTATTTTTAGGGTTTATTTTGTGCAATATCCCCATTCAAAAACTTGTATCCCTCCTCCCATAATAATTGTTGTAATAGCTTAGTTTACATTTACGCAATTTATCGCATTTATACCATGTTTAGTAAACTAGAGTTTGCATGATAAGACCAAAAACAAACAAATAGAAAAGACCTAATACAAGACAAATCAAATGCATGAAAAATGACACATATTGCACACAAGCACCCTTAGGGTTTCTCCCACTTGGTTGCCTAAAACAAAATGGCCATGTTACGCATGCGAAGTATCTTGGCAAAACAAAACAAATATAAGATCATAGTCCCTCGATAACGCTATCAAAAGGTTGCCTAAAACAAAATGATATTGGTCCCTCAAAAATGCTAAGATACTTGGCAATATTGCTATCATGGTCATACGATGACCCACGCCCGTCCCGTTAACATCCAAAGATAGGGTTGCTTACCAAATCCATGGTAAGTCAACAATGTCAAAGGAATAAAAATGTACAAGAAATACATTTGAGTATGTAGATAGCTTCTAAGTTACTTGCTCCATTTCAAAACAATCCTTGCTATTTTCAAAAACAAACACACACACATTTCAAAACATTTTCAAACAACTTACAACAAAAACCTTGAAACATTTTTCAAAAGACAAACATCTTTGTATACATTCTTACGAACGAGAATCATTACAAAGATCGCCTAAACGAATGGCATATTTTCAAAATACTTTCAAAATCACACCAAACACAAAGCACCATTTCAAACAATTTCAAAAGCAAAGCAAGTGATCTAAGCAAGTAACTAAGAGCCCATGGAAAACCATGGATGAAAAGGGTGCTAGTACCTTCCCTTTTCCTAATCTACCCCCCGAACTCAAGAAAACATCTCAAAGGTCTTTCCTGTGCTTTTTTACCTTTCCTTTTGGATAAAATAAAAGTCGGTGGCGACTCTTGCTAAACCGCGACATTTGCAACAAAACGCAAAACCTCAAGTCAGTTCTCCCACCGTATCACAGAACTGGCGACTCTGTTGGGGAAAATTCTAAAAGTAGGGTTACCTTAGGGTTTAGATCACCTTTATTTGCTTACCTTGTTTGACTTGTTTGCTTTACATCTTGGTTCTATTGTTCGGGTTTGAAATCCTCCACCCGGATTTGGGAAACATTATAGGTAAATAGCAATACGTTATGGCAACTGTGCGGGGTATACCGACACGATCTAAGCAATAGTTATATTAGTGTGACATATTTGTGGGTACCGGTAGCCTTTGAGTCAATCAAAGAGAATACGGGGCCGCTGAGTAATGTCATGAAGCACTAACGAACTTCTAGAACCTTTACTTGACCAACTTGACCTTTTAGGATGTAGTGAGATGACCGGCTTTGGTGCAGTCCGAAGTTGGTAGATACTCGATACTACACTCATTGAAGGTTGGTTCCTTGGAATATTTCGGTCGCCGGTAAGAGGTTTGAATTGAAACAATGAACAAGGAAACAATCCAGTGATATTGAGCTCCTTAGAACCCGGTTACTATTTCTAGGACAGGTTAAGCCAACTAAACTTCAAGAGGGTACTTACCTATGAAACCCCATGCAAGCCTAAACTAGGAACTTGTGTGATTTTCTTATACATATATACTTGTGCATAACATCATGGACATCATGAGCATCATTTGCATCCACTAACCATTTCAAGGATTTTGGAAATTCATCTTTGTTTTTGTTTTGTAGGATATGGATTCACTTCGCAGGAAAACCATCCAAGTCAACCTTGTAAGAATTCCTCCACAACTCAAGGAGCTAGCTTCAAGGATTCTTGAGAATTCTCCATTCACCGAGAGGCATGGTCGTCTACTCAACTTGGTCACTTCCAACACATAGGAAGACATGATGAAGGTTCTCTTCCAGTTCTTTGACCCTTTGCATCACTGCTTCACATTTCCTGACTACCAGCTTGTGCCTACTTTGGAAGAATTCTCTCAACTCTTGAGGATTCCCATTCTCAATCAACTACCTTTCAACGGTAAGGAAAGAGATCCAAAGCCAGAAGAGATTGCTCAAGCCCTGCACTTGCACTCATCTGATGTCACAAGCCATTGGGAAACTAGAAGTGGTGTCAAAGGCTTCTTGGCAAAGTTCTTGTTTGAGAAGGCCCAAAGCTGTTGGAACTCCTTAGACTTACAAGCTTTTGAGGAGATTGTAGCTCTTCTTATCTATGGGATGGTCCTGTTCCCTAATCCTGACCAACTCATAGATGTGAGTGTTGTCAAAATCTTCATGTCACGCAATCTGGTGCCTACATTGCTTGGAGATATCTTACACTCTTTAACCACTCGTACAATGAGGAAAAGAGGTGTTCTCATGTGTTGCACTCCTCTCCTGGAAAGATGGTTTATTTATCATCTTCCCCAACCAGTCTTGAAGAATGAGCAAGGTTTGAGGTGGTCACAAAGGTTGATGACACTTACACATTCATATATTCATTGGTGTTCTCGATCCAAAGAGAATGTTATCATTGTCGACCGTTGTGGGGAATTCCCTAATGTCCCTCTACTTGGCATTAGGGGAGGCATCACCTACAACCCTTGCTTGGCCCTAAGACAGTTTGGTTATGCCCGAAGGGATGGCCCACATGATATGCTGATTCAAGGCTTGGTTTTCGACTTCGACAACGACAATCAAGGACTTTGTCAAAGATTCATCCGAGCTTGGAGGATGCCAAACAAGGTAGACAGTAAGACCTTGGGACACAAGAATTCCATCCCTCTTGAGCCTTACCTCAAGTGGGTACAAACCCGCGCCCAAAGTCTTATAATGCCTTACCCCTCCATTCTCCCAGTGATTATAGAGCCTGTTAAGGAAGGAGAGGTTCCATACACCATCCTACATCCTGACATGCTGACATCACTCGAAGACCTGCAAAGGAGTTGGATACTGTTAGAACAATGTTTGAATCTACTACCCTATATTTGAGTTTTGATGATAACAAAGTGAAAAGATATAGTATTTATAAGTTTCATGAATGAACTATCTGCTGCCTAAAATTATTATGTTCTGACTTGCAGATACTCTGATTGATATAAGCAAGATCACATCTATTCAGCATCAGAATTTGATTTCATACACCAGCATCAGAAGTTGCTACATCAGAACGTCAAAATCAGATGATCAACTCACGTACATGCTGAAGCCTGATGAACAAGACTGCGCTCAACACTCTGATACAGAAACACAATAGTTCATCAGCAGCGAAGCAGAATCAGAATGAGCCAAGCCAGAACTTGCATTAAGTAAGCAACGATACTGTGCATTGAAAGCAAATTAATTCCAACGGCTTCATTCCAGACAAGATCTGCTCAAAAAGGAAAGCTTGTTATTAACATTGAATCAAGAATATTGCATCCAACGTTCATCATCTCAAGTGCTATATAAACAAGGCTTTGAAGATTGAAATGGTTAATGCTCTCCAAATCTCTACACGCACAAAAGCTGAACCATAATCTTCGTTCTACCAGTTTTGCAAAACCACACACTCTGATATTCCATTACTGTTTAGCAATCTAGTTTCTAAGCTTCAATTTGTGTATACATCACAGTTGTGATACAGTTTTGTAGAAAACATCCACACACATAGTTTTATCTCTTTGTAAGAAAGTGTTACCTTGACAAACCGGGTTGTGGTTTGAATCAAGAAGGCTTTAGCAGTTGTTAAAGCAGTCTGTAATATTCAGTTGAATATAGTGGATTAAGACCTCGTTGGAGAGAGGCGAAATCACCTTGACGGGTGGACTGGAGTAGTTTGAGATCAAACGAACCAGGATAAAAATATCGTGTTCATTGCTTTAGATTTCAGTTTTACAATTCAACCCCCCCTTCTTGTGTTTTTCACCACTTCAATTGGCATCAGAGCGCCTGGTTCTGAGCTAAAACACTTAACCGTGTCAGTACAAGATCCAGCGTCAGAAAAACACAATGGCAGGAAACAATTCTCACATCAGCAATGACAACAATGAGGACAGAGACAGATTCAGTGGCAAACCTCCAGTCTTTGATGGAGAAAACTTTGATTACTGGAAAGACAGAATTGAAAGCTTCTTTCTGGCACATGATGCTGATCTGTGGGACATGGTGACAGATGGATACACGCACCCTTTAAATGCAAGTGGTCAGAAGATTGATAGAAAAACAATGTCTGATCAACAAAAGCGTGACTTCAAGAATCACCACAAGGCCAGAACCATCCTCCTCAGTGCCATCTCCTATACTGAGTATGAAAAGATCTCCAACAGAGACACAGCAAAGAATATTTTTGATTCTCTCAGAATGACGCATGAGGGCAACGTTCAAGTCAAAGAAACAAAAGCTCTGGCGCTCATTCAGAAGTATGAGGCGTTCAAAATGGAAGAATCTGAATCCATTGAAACTATGTTCTCTAGATTCCAGATTCTAGTAGCTGGTCTCAAAGTTCTGGACAAAGGGTACTCTACTGCTGACCATGTCAAGAAAATAATCAGAAGTTTACCCAAGCAGTGGAGGCCTATGGTTACTGCTCTGAAGCTAGCTAAAGATCTCAACAAAATCACTCTGGAGGAACTTATCAGCTCCCTCAGAAGTCATGAGATAGAGCTAGAAGCTGATGAGCCTCAGAAGCAAGGTAAGCCTTTAGCATTAAAATCTAACAGAAAATCTGAGTCTAAAGTTTTGCAGGCAGTTGAAGAAACATCTGATGGATCCTCATCAGAAGAAGACGAACTTTCCCTTCTCTCCAGAAGAGTAAATCAACTGTGGAAGCAAAGACAAAGGAAGTTCAGGAATCCCAGAAGATCTGATCAGAACGAGTCTTCTTCCAGATACAGAAGGACAGATTCTTCCTCTGGATACAGAAGATCTGAAGGCTCCTCCAGTAGCAAGAAGCCAAACACCAAAGACATCATCTGCTATGAGTGCAATGAGCAAGGACACTACAAGAGTGACTGCCCAAAGCTTCAGAGGGAAAAGCCCAAAAAGAAGTTTGGAAGAGAGAAGAAGAAAAGTCTCATGGCCACATGGGATGACTCTGACTCGTCTGAAGCTGACTCAGAATCAGATGATGAAAGGGCAAACATAGCTCTCATGGCTAACATTTCAGAAGATAGTGAAGCTTCTGAATCAGACTCAGAATCAGACACAGAAGAGGTATTTCCTAACTTCGCTGTTAACTTTACAAAGGCTGAACTTGCTGAAAGCCTCAATGAGATTCTGGAACGTTATCAGCAAATTAGAGCTAAATTCAGAGACCTGAAAAGGAATCTTGAATCTGACTCTAATAAGTCTGAGAGTCTCAAATTGGAAAATTCTGAGCTGAGAGATAAGATTTCAAAATTAGAAAACACTTTACAAAACTCTCAGAAGGAACCAATTTCTGAAACTCCCAGCAACGCTGATGAGATCATCAAGGAGTATGATCATAGTTTCCAGAAGTTCCTAGCTAAAAGCATAGATAGAAGCAAAATGGCTTCAATGATCTATGGAGTTAGCAGAAACGGCAGGAAAGGAATAGGATACCAAGGTAAGGTTCCTACACCAAAGAATGTCATGGACTTAACCATTAAACACACTCCTCTGAATTCACACTTTGTGTATGGTCACACACATGATATCAAATATACTAGCAGTAAGCACTCTGTGAAACCAAAATTCAACCAGAGTTTTGGTAAAACTAACAAATCAGGACCCAAGAAAATCTGGGTACCTAAGGATAAAATAATACATGTTGCAGATATCTTTAGCAGCAAGTCAGAAACACCAGTCATGGTACCTGGACTCTGGCTGCTCACGACACATGACGGGAAGAAGGCATATGTTCCAAAGCCTGGAACTTAAGCCTGGAGGCCACATTGGCTTTGGAGGCAATCAGAGGGGAAAGATAATTGGCTCTGGAACTGTAGGTAATGGAAATCTTCCCTCTATTAATAATGTTCTGCTAGTAGATGGATTGATGCATAATCTGTTATCCATAAGTCAATTAAGTGATAACGGTTATGATATAATCTTTAATCAAAAATCATGTAAAGCTGTTAGTCAGAAAGATGGGACTATCCTGTTTAATGGTAAGAGGAAAAACAACATTTACAAAATTAAACTTTCTGAACTAAAGAGTCAGAATGTAAAATGTCTTCTGTCTGTTAACAACGAGCAATGGATCTGGCACAGAAGATTGGGGCATGTTAGTATGAGAAGAATATCTCAGATTAACAAACTCAATCTGGTCAGAGGACTTCCTTATTTGAAGTTCAATTCAGATGCTCTGTGTGAAGCATGTCAGAAAGGCAAATTTGCAAAACCTTCCTTTAAATCCAAAAATGTTGTTTCCACCTCTAAGCCATTAGAACTTCTGCACATTGACTTATTTGGACCAGTTAAAACTGCTTCAGTCAGTGGTAAGAAGTATGGGTTAGTAATCGTAGATGACTATAGCAGATGGACATGGGTAAAGTTCTTAAGACACAAGGACGAGTCACACTCTGTGTTTGTTACCTTCTGTAACCAAGTTCAGAATGAAAAGGATCTTAGAATCGTTAAAGTCAGAAGTGATCATGGTGGAGAATTTGAAAATAAAGATTTTGAGTCATTCTTTAATGACAGAGGCATTCTGCATGATTTCTCTTGTCCTAGAACTCCCCAACAAAATGGAGTTGTAGAACGAAAGAACAGAACATTGCAAGAAATGGCCAGAACCATGATCAATGAGACAAACGTTGCTAAGACTTTCTGGGCAGAGGCAATAAACACAGCGTGCTACATTCAGAATAGAATCTCAATAAGACCTATTCTGGAAAAGACTCCATATGAATTGTGGAAGAACAGAAAGCCCAACATTTCATATTTTCATCCATTTGGATGTACTTGCTTTATATTAAATACAAAGAATTATTTGAACAAGTTTGACTCTAAGGCACAAAAGTGTATTATGTTAGGATACTCTGAACGCTCAAGAGGGTACAGAGTATACAATACAGAAACACAGATTGTGGAAGAATCAATCAGTGTTCGTTTTGATGACAAGCTTGACTCTGAAAAGTCAAAGCAGAATGAAGTTTTTGCAGGTATAGAAATTGAATTTGCAGGTTCTGAAGACAAGTCATCAGAAGCTCTCAACACAGACATTCCTTCAACATCTGAAAGGAGCACTGCTAGAAATCCTACAACAGCTGATGATCAACCTCAAAAGAGATTACCCAGAAGCAGCTTGGATCACC
The DNA here is from genome assembly GCA_948472305.1 of Vicia faba. Taxonomy (NCBI): domain Eukaryota; kingdom Viridiplantae; phylum Streptophyta; class Magnoliopsida; order Fabales; family Fabaceae; genus Vicia; species Vicia faba. Next base: position 1,010,062,858 of record OX451735.1, read on the forward strand.
CAGAAGAGACTATCCTAGGAAGAAAGGAAGATCCAATCAGAACAAGAGCAAGCTTCAGAAACTCTGAAGAAACACTTATGGGACTGGTGTCTCTGATTGAACCTTCTTCAATTGATGAAGCACTTCTGGATAATGACTGGATTCTGGCAATGCAAGAAGAGCTGAATCAATTCACCAGAAACGACGTATGGGATCTCGTTCCCAGACCAAAAGGATTCAACGTCATTGGAACAAGATGGGTGTTCAGAAACAAGCTAAATGAACAAGGTGAAGTCATCAGAAACAAGGCACGACTGGTTGCACAAGGTTATAGTCAGCAAGAGGGGATAGACTATACAGAAACCTTTGCCCCAGTCGCCAGGTTAGAATCTATCAGACTTTTAATTTCATTTGCTGTTAATAGAGGCATCACTCTGTATCAGATGGATGTCAAAAGTGCATTCTTAAATGGTTATATAGAAGAAGAAGTTTATGTTCACCAACCCCCAGGTTTTGAAAATACAAAACATCCAGAACATGTTTTCAAACTAAAGAAGTCACTGTATGGTCTGAAACAAGCTCCCAGAGCTTGGTATGAAAGGCTAAGTAACTTTCTGCTTGAAAATGAATTCACCAGAGGGAAAGTGGACACTACTCTATTCTGTAAATCAGTTAAGAGTGGCATCTTAGTCTGTCAAATTTATGTTGATGATATTATTTTTGGTTCTACTAATCCTTCTCTTGGAAGAAAATTTGCTAAGTGTATGCAGGCAGAATTTGAGATGAGCCTCATGGGGGAACTGGAATTCTTTCTAGGAATTCAGATCAATCAAACTCCAGAAGGAACTTACATTCATCAGAGCAAATACATCAGAGATCTTCTGAAGAAATTTGACCTCTCAGAATGTAAGCCATCAAAGATTCCAATGCATCCCACGTGCATTCTGGAAAGAGAAGAGGTAAGCAAAAGTGTAGAACAGAAAGTCTACAGAGGTATGATTGGTTCTCTCCTCTATCTGACTGCTTCAAGACCTGACATACTATTCAGTGTTTGTATCTGTGCTAGATTCCAATCAGATCCTAGAGAATCTCACTTAACAGCTGTTAAGCGAATTTTCAAGTATCTGAAAGGTACTACTAATCTGGGTTTGTTTTATAGAAAATCTAGTGATTACAGCTTAGTAGGCTACTGTGATGCTGATTTTGCTGGAGACAGAGTGGAACGTAAAAGTACTTCTGGAAGCTGCCAGTTTCTGGGAGAAAATCTGATCTCTTGGTCCAGCAAAAGGCAATCAACAATTGCTCTGTCAACAGCAGAAGCTGAGTACATAGCAGCAGCAGGATGTAGCACACAAATGCTCTGGATGAAAAGTCAGCTTGAAGACTTCCAGATTTTTGAGAGTAACATTCCTATACTTTGTGATAATACTTCTGCTATTTGCTTAAGTAAGAATCCCATTTTACATTCTAGAGCTAAGCATATAGAAATAAAACATCACTTCATTAGGGACTATATTCAGAAAGGTATTTTGAACTTAAAATTTATAGATACAGACCATCAATGGGCTGATATCTTTACTAAACCCCTTTCAGAAGATAGGTTTAATTTCATTCTGAAACATCTCAGCATGAAAGTATGCACAGAGTGAAAATGTTTTAATTCCATATATTTATCTTCAGAATGTAATTATTTTACTATGAACTTCTGATCAATCTCCTTTCAGAAAGATAGAACATGCAGATTGTATCAGATGCAAGTCAAAAGATCTGAGAGTCTAAGCTCAAAAACAGACGTGCTGATCACTACATCAAACAAGTGTCATCCAATCATCAGCATATCTCTGAAGCAGAACGCGTGCACGCTTCTGAGAAGGCAAAGCGCTGATTGGGTGCATTGAGACACATGTCTGGTAACCGTTTTTAAGTATCTTTCTCAAATCCCCCAAAATCAGCAAGCATTTAATGAAAAGTAATCATGCTTTTAAATGGCAATCATGATTTTTCTCTCTCTTAAAAACGTTTATCTTTTCAAAATAGTTTTGAAAAACTTTATTTAAGCACATTAATCTCTCATTCTTATTCTTTACGCTTTCTCACTATCACTCAAGCTTTTTCTGCATATTTCTGAGTTCGTCTCTTGCAAACCTTTTTCCTCAATTCATTCTCAAAACCCTTTTTAGTGTGAACAATGACATACGTCTACAGCAGCGGATGGATGAAAACGATCAGAAGATGAAAGAGAGAATGGATGTGCAGGACAGCAAGATTGACACTGTTGTCAGCATGGTGCATAAACAGAATGAGACTTCTGAAAAGATTCAAGCCATGCTGGAGAGCCTGTTCACACGCTTGCCTCCTCAACCTTAAAATTTTTTTCATGCATGACCTTTTTCATGTTTTCCTGATGTACTGTTTTGATTATGTTTTGTAATATTTTCTTACTCTGATTCTGAACTATATTAATATGATTAGTTTTTCTGATCTTAATTGTTTTAGCACATCACCAACACTTTTTGATTGCTGACAAAAAGGGGGAGAACAAGAATGATATTTAAATCAATAACGGCTAACTAGACAGAAATTCTCAAACATTCTAACTTTATTACTTGAAATGTTTTTTCTGTTTTGTTTGAAGTCTACAGGCACAAGGAAGCTCCTGGACACTCTGAAGACTAGAAGCTCTGATCACTGTTGCTCTGATCAATATGAAGTTCTGATCGTCCTAATACTCTGATCCAAAGCAAAGCTCTGACAAGAAAAGCTCTGAAGCTCTGCTCTCTGATAAGTCAAAGACTCTGATAATCTGATGTTCAAAGAAAGAAAAAGATCTGATCCTGAAGAACACGTATAATCAAAGGGAAGTAATAAACTCAGGGGGAGTATTTCCTTACTCCTTATTCTTTTACTTCTTATTCTGATACATATTCCAGATACCTTTTCACGTTATTTTCATTTAAAATATCTAGTTTTTGTCATCATCAAAAAGGGGGAGATTGTTAGAACAATGTTTGAATCTACTACCCTATATTTGAGTTTTGATGATAACAAAGTGAAAAGATATAGTATTTATAAGTTTCATGAATGAACTATCTGCTGCCTAAAATTATTATGTTCTGACTTGCAGATACTCTGATTGATATAAGCAAGATCACATCTATTCAGCATCAGAATTTGATTTCATACACCAGCATCAGAAGTTGCTACATCAGAACATCAAAATCAGATGATCAACTCACGTACATGCTGAAGCCTGATGAACAAGACTGCGCTCAACACTCTGATACAGAAATACAATAGTTCATCAGCAGCGAAGCAGAATCAGAATGAGCCAAGCCAGAACTTGCATTAAGTAAGCAACGATACTGTGCATTGAAAGCAAATTAATTCCAACGGCTTCATTCCAGACAAGATCTGCTCAAAAAGGAAAGCTTGTTATTAGCATTGAATCAAGAATATTGCATCCAACGTTCATCATCTCAAGTGCTATATAAACAAGGCTTTGAAGATTGAAATGGTTAATGCTCTCCAAATCTCTACACGCACAAAAGCTGAACCATAATCTTCGTTCTACCAGTTTTGCTAAACCACACACTCTGATATTCCATTACTGTTTAGCAATCTAGTTTCTAAGCTTCAATTTGTGTATACATCACAGTTGTGATACAGTTTTGTAGAAAACATCCACACACATAGTTTTATCTCTTTGTAAGAAAGTGTTACCTTGACAAACCGGGTTGTGGTTTGAATCAAGAAGGCTTTAGCAGTTGTTAAAGCAGTCTGTAATATTCAGTTGAATATAGTGGATTAAGACCTCGTTGGAGAGAGGTGAAATCACCTTGACGGGTGGACTGGAGTAGTTTGAGATCAAACGAACCAGGATAAAAATATCGTGTTCATTGCTTTAGATTTCAGTTTTACAATTCAACCCCCCCTTCTTGTGTTTTTCACCACTTCAGATATAGCTCAAGGGAGAACGCGATACTTTCGAAGCCCCATTCTATGCAAGCGAGAAAAAGGTTTTGGAACTCACTCGACTATTTCACGAAGAGCAGACTCTCAACACCTACATTGCACCAAAAAGGATGCGCAACGTCTTTTTATCTTAGAATTTTGTATTATTTTGTCCAAGGGGCATTGATGTACTCAAATTCTATTTTATTAATATAACGTGTGTTCCTTTTTTGTGTAACACAAATTTGAATTTTCAAATCCTTGAAAACATTGCATGAATACATATTATGCATCATGAGCATAACAGGTCTTTGCAACAAGTTTCCTCATCATTCTGCTGTTTATTTCAGCAAAATGGATCTTGAACAAACGGTTAAAGACTTGCAAGCTCAGAATTCACAATTTCAACAGTTACTCCTGACCTTGGCCAAGGGGCAGGAGGAGCTCAAGACTCTGCTAGAAAAAGAAAAAGAGAAAAAGAAGAAGAAGCCATCTGGTGTGGTTATTATGGGCAGAAGGTTCCAAGGATAAGCCAGGAGGACCTTGGAATTTCCATCAACCTCTGAGGAAGGGGAAAGAAAAGGTAAAGAGACGGCAGTACCATCTGATTCTGAAGAAGAAGAGGAGGAAGAGGACTACTCTGAACAACAATACCCTCTGGCCGATGACAAATACAAAAATCTGGAAGAGCGTCTAACTGCTATGGAGATACAGAGAGTACCCGGGCTGGATTTCGAGGAGTTAGGGCTGGTGTCTGGAATAGTAATCCCGACGAAGTTTAAGGTGCCTTTATTTGCTAAGTATGATTGGGTGATTTGTCCTTAGATGCACCTCCGCTCATATGTCAGAAAGATGCAGCCACATTCTGCGGACAAAGACTTGTGGGTTCACTTTTTTCAGGACAGTTTATCAGGAACACATCTTGATTGGTTCTACCAGTTGGAAAGGGATGATGTGCATAATTGGGAGGACTTGGAAGCAGCCTTTTATAAATAGTATCAATACAACGCCGATTTGGCACCAACTCGTACTCAACTCCAGAGTATGGCTATGGTGTCCAATGAGGGCTTCAAAGACTACGCCCAAAAGTGGAGGGATTTAGCCGGAAGGGTGCAACAACCTTTATCTGAAAGGGAGCTAGTGGACATGTTCATGGGAACTCTATCAGGTCCTTTCTTTAATCACCTGATTGGAAGTTCCTCTGCAGGGTTCACTGAATTGATTTTAACCGGCGAAAGGGTTGAAGCCGGTATAAGAAGTGGGAAAATTCAGAAGGACGCGTCTACCTCTGCAGTTGTAAAAAAGCCCTTCACAGGAAAGAAGGAAGTGTCTGCTGTCTATGCACAGAGGAATCAGGGAAGAATAGAACGTTAATCAACTACCCGAATCTGGGGCACCTTTTAGGTAAGTAGCAATAGATTGTGGAAATTGTGTGGGGTATACCGACATGGTATAAGCAATAGCTACGTTAGTGTGACGCATTTGTGGGTACTGGTATCCCTTGTGTTGAATCGAGGAGAATACGGGGCCGCTGAGTGGCGTCATGAAGCACTAACTAACCTTAGAACCTTACTTGACAAACTTGGCCTTTAGGAAGTAGTGAGATAGCCGGTTTCAGTGTAAAGCTGAAAATTGGTTGATACTCTATGCTACACTCATTGAGACTTGACTTCTGAGTTTTGTTTGGTTGCGAGTCAATCGCCTATTGAATGAAGCTTGTGGGAAAGGTCAGTGATATTGAGATCCCTTAGAACCCGGTTACTATTAACTAGGACAGGTTGAACCAACTAAACTTCAAGAGGGTACTTAACTACAAACTCCATGCAAGCCTAAACCTAAGGATTTGTCTGCTTTGTGTGTATTTGTATATAAACTTGCTTACTTTGCATACTTGTACATAACATCATGACATCATACCATAGCATTTTCAATAACATTGAACCATAGCATTTCAAGGATCTCAAGGGTCTTTGATGCAGGGTCACGTTGAACCAAACATCTATCAAGGGGCAAGAGGATTTATTTTCCTCTAATCAAATGCCATCAAAGATCAAATACAACAAACTTGAGTCAAGGGCTATAACCCACTTGACATGGTGAGCTTAATTCTCATGGAAGGACATCCACTGATACAAAGTTCTCCAATCAAAACTGTAAGTGACTACTAACCCCGTGAGATCCTTGAAAACATGCATCCACATATCATGCACAGGTTTCTCCCATACAGGCCTCCTTATCTCCCTACTGTTTATTTCAGTAAGATGGATATGGAACAAACGGCGAAAGATCTCAAAGCTCAAAAAGCTCAATTTCAATAAATGTTACTGGCTTTGGCTAAGGGGCAAGAGAACCTGAAGACTTTTCTCAAAGACAAGAAGAAAAAGTCCAAGAAGTTAGTAGGCGTCCTGAACTTAGGAAGGAGACTTAGAGGACCACTCAATGGGGCTCTAGATCTTCCAACTCCATCCAACATGAGGGATAGTAATGAAGAAGACAACAGTCTGGAGATTGATGAAGACGAAGTTGTTTACTCTGAGGAATAATATCCTCCCGTTGATGACAAGTACAAACAGTTGGAGGATCGCCTCATTGCTATGGAAATTCAGCAGATACCTGGCTTGGATTTAGGAGACATGGGTTTGGTTTTTGGAGTGGTCATCCCGCCAAAGTTCAAAATCCCTACCTTTGCCTTGTACGATGGAGTCTCTTGCACTAATATGCACTTAAAGTCTTATGTCCTCAAGATTCAACCATACACAACGGATCCGAAGCTTTAGATCCATTTCTTCCAAGAGAGCATGGTAGGGACTCAACTTGAATGGTTCTATAAATTGGAGAGTTCTCACATCCACACCTAGGAGGATCTAGCTGCTGCGTTCTACAAACAGTACCAATACAACGCTGATCTTGCACCAACTCGTGTGCAGTTGCAGAACATGACCATGGGTTCCAACGAAAGCTTCAAAGGATACGCCCAAAAGTGGAGAGATCTGGCTGGTAGGGTGCAGCCCCCTTTAACTGACAGGGAGTTGATTGACATCTTTACAGGAACCTTGATGGGACCTTTCTTCAATCACCTAATCAGAAGTTCCTCAGTCGGGTTCACCGAGTTAATACTGACCGGCGAAAGGGTCGAAGTTGGCATCAAAAATGGAAAGATCCAATGAGCTCCACCTTATGATGCTCAGAAAAAGCCATACAGCGGGAAGAAAGAGTCCAATGTTGTGCATGGTCAAAAGAGTCGTCGTGATCAACATGTAGCGGCAATCCTGATCTATAATCCTACATCTATTCAACAAAGACAGGGAAATAGGTGTAGGGTAAGTGTTGTACCCCAAAATTTTCCCTCCAATTTTTCATTCAAGATGCTACCCTAGGGTTACTCAAATACTCAATTTGGCTCAGAAGTCGATCAGACAGATTCTCTTCCTAGGCAGTAAATCAGCAATTAGGGTTTTGCATTTCTCAAAGAAAATTGAGTCTTCAAGGTCTCAATTGGTCTTCATAGGTCTTCATGTCTCCTCAAGATTTGTTTAAGCCAGTTTTTAAACCTCGCATTGCAAGTTTGCTCAATCAATGGTTCAGATAACTGAAAACGACTACATCAACCCAAAAATCGACCTTTTGCGAGAGCAAGTTCAAATGCTTGTAACTTCTTCATTATTCGATATTTTCGAGTGGATTTTCTTGTGTATGATTCTCCTTGATGCCACCTCAAATTTCTCTTCACAAATCAAGAGCTGATTACGCGTAGAAGATCACCAAAATTCGAATGCGTTAGAAGTTGCATCATGAAATTTGACCTAATTTCAAATAACAGTCGTCTGATTTCTAAGAATTGTAATTTCTTCAAATTACAAGACCTTGAGACGATTATTTCTGTTTATGGTCATAAGTGATGCCGCTCACGGGTTTATCTTCATAGATCGAAAGGAAATTGTGTTTGGAAGACTTTAAAAAATTATCGAATCGTCGCAAGTCATTTGTTGATTTTTTATTGTTCTTAACCATAGTTTGTCGAAAGATTGACGACTGTTCTCAGAGCATGTTTGTTTGACAATAAAGCTCCATCTTTTAATCGAGCATGGCACGCGAGTTCATTTGTAAATGCAAATTTAACTTGGACAAGATGTGAAGATTAAGACTATCATTTAAAACAATCATGATTTTAGATTCAAGTTGACCAAGTGAATTACATTCTTAAACATTTATTTTGTTTAGGAATTTGATTAGAGCACAAGGTGCATGTTTGTTTGAAATACAAATTACAAAGTCATTTGTGATTATTTGGAATTGAAGTTACCAGACTGAAGTGTTTCATTTCAAATATTCTGATTGGGAATTTCAAAATTCAATTAGAATATAAAAATTTGTATAGAATCCTATCATATCAAAAGTTATTCAGTGCTTTGTATTATTACATTGCAAATGAAATTACAAATTGTTTGTCTTGTTTACAAAGAATCTCAAGTTCTTGTTTACAAAGAGAAGTTTTATTTCTTATTCAAGTCTTCATCTTCATCTTCAAGTAATCAATCCAACCTTCGTTTGCATCCAAGCCTCACTTTCCGTTCATGAAACAAGAAAAGGAAAAGTTAGCAAAAATTCAAGAGAAGTAATATGTGAAGAGGAGAAATACATCATTAGGGTTTACATCTTGGAATCAGATTTTTGTTTGTTTAATCACTATCAATTTCTCCCTATTTTTCAAATCTCAAAGCCTAAATTTTGGTTCACAAAAAAAGGGGAAAGATATATGCAAGGAAGACCTACAAGCAAACCAAACAAGCTACTGCAACAGTCCAAACAAAATAAGGTTGCATTGCAAAATCAACATACAAAGCAGCAGACCTGCAAATAGATACACCAAACAGGCAAACAACAGCAACAACATGATGTCAAATAGCACAACAACAATAGAAATAAACAAACAATATGCAAGCTAGTATTAGCTCATATCTAAAACACATCATCATTTCCCTAAGAAAAGCAAACCCTTCAAAATGTATTGAAAAGAAAAATATTGCTTTGTTTCATGGAAAGATGAAGAGAAAAGAGATAGGGTTTAGAGAGAGGTCACCCAAAAAGCACCAAACCAGTCCAAATACATGTTGTCCAGCCCTAACAAACCTGCAAAACCAATACCAAAAACCTGTCCATAGTCTTGCATCATAAACAGTCTAAGAGTTTCACTAAAATGGAAAAACATCAACCTGCACCCGAAAAGGCCACAGAACAGTTAACCAAGTTATTCAAAAATCATCAAAAATTTCCCTCCAATTCTTACTTCTCAGTCATTATAACAAAGAACCATGCAGCAAAGAGAAAGGGGAAGAAAAATATACAAAACAACAAAAACCAAAGAGAACCAAAAAAAAACTTCCAGAAGACCCCTTTGTCATGCCCAACTCATAACCGCAACAATCAACCGCAACAATTCATTCAAACCCACTGACCCAGAAGCAAAAACGCAACAACCTTAGTATCTAAACTCAACATTTTGTGGGATTCAAACAGATCAAAAAAAGAGAAACAAACCATTTTTCTTTTATAGCAACCAAATACAAAAATCAAAAAAATATAGAAAGATCTCACCAAATAGGAGTAATCAAAAACTTTCACTTTTGTCCAAACTTTCCGCGAATCCATTCCTTTTACAGTCTCCAAACAACCCAACCTCGACATTACCTTCATCACTGACGATCCAAAAGTAGAAGAAGAGAAACAATTTCAGGAGTAGAAGAACCTCTTACGATCACCTTTCCCGAATCCCATCAGGTAATTCCTCCTATCATGCATTGATTGATTGTTGATGTGGCTTTGAATCGAAAATTTGGGTTATTTATCGCGAGAGAGATAGAAGAGTTTGTGAGAAGATGATGGTGATGGACCATAAAAGAAGAATAAAGGGAGACTGTTAGGCGGAAAATCACGGAGGGAGTAGGCTGAGAGGATGAAAGATGGAACAAAGAAAGGAGTTAAATGTTGAGTTTTTGATCTCATTGTGAAAACAGAGAGAAAAATCATCGTGGGAGAAGAGAGAGAGAGAGATTGCATTTTTTGTTTTAATTATTGATTGGATTAAAATTAATTAGGTTAACAAAATTTTTAATCTTTCCCTCTTCCCAATGACAGCTAGAGCCGCACCTCTCTCCCAATGATAGTTAGGATTTTCAACCTTCCCTCTCCCTTCTAACACAAACCGGGTCTGGGACTAATTTTTGGCCCAATTCAATTTCCAAATTTTAATTTATGTATTAACAGAAGTAAATAAATAAACAAATGGTTAAGTGATGTGGTGGTTAAGGAGATGTTGGATAAGTGCAAGGCCCCGGGTTCAACTCTTACTGGGGCTTTGTTTATGTTTTTTCTTGATTTAATTAATTTAGGGATTTTATGAACAATTTAGTCAAATATCATTTTTTTTGTTTAGTCAATATTCTTTTAAATTGTTTAATTCCTTCATAAAAAATATCAAAAAAATAAATAATCATTTAAAGCTTTTTGTGAATAATTAACCTTTTTTTTAGTTGACATTTTTTGAAATTGTTTTATTTTCTTCATAATAAAAAATACCAAAAAGACAAAAATGTATACAAATGACTTAATTTCTTTTAATCAATTATTTTCTTTCCTTTTCTTTCCATTACTTTTTACAAACAAATACTTAGAATTGTATTGCCATACTTTGTTAATTAATTTTATTTCATAGACTGTTATAATTTTAATTAATCGTTCAATTCGATTTGGTTGTATTGATTGCCTATTTTGGACTTTTAATCGCATTCGACTCATCCCCATTTGTAAAAATTGCACCCCCATTCCCGAAATCTCTGTAATAGCATAGAATTTCCATTTCCGCAATTTACTGTTTTCTTTATACTGTATAGTAATTAGGCATGTATGGCAAGATTCAAAAATTAATCGCTAGATAACCCTAATTTCAAAGACAAATTAACTTAAATCGACCACACTTTCACACACGCATCTCTAGGGTAACCTCGCCCGTTGCCTCGGAAACACAGCCATGTCCCTCGAATATGGGACGCTTTAGCAAAGACCCTTTGATAAAAGATCGTAGTCCCTCGATGACCCTTCGATGTTGCCTTCGATAAAATGATCTAGTCCCTTATGAAAATTGCTAAAGCGTCTCATAAGTTGCTTTCGATGACTGTATGATTGACCTGTGCCTGTCCCTTCACATCCAATGATGGGGCTTCTTACAAAATCAATGGTAAAGATAGAAACATCCAAAGGAGGAAGAAAATAATATTTAAGACCTTTCGAGTAGGTAGATTCGCTCCTAGTTGCTCGCTTGCTCACGACAAAAACATTTTCACACCAACACTTTCATCTCAAAAAAATTTCCGAAAGACAAAACATTTTGTATACGTTCTTATAGAGACGAGAACCATTGCAAAAACATATTTTCAAAACCACTTTCAAAAACACATTCCACAAACACGTCTTTGAACTATTTTTCGAAACAAAACTTTGTACGCATTCTTATAGAAACGAGAACCATTACAAAGACATTTTCAAAATACTTTCAAAGCCCACATCACAAGCACATTGTCAAAGCAAAAGCAAGTGATCTAGCCAGTAACTAAGAGCCCGTAGATAAATACGGATGAAAAGGGTGTTAACACCTTCCCTTTTCATAATCTACCCCCCGAACCCGAGAAATAATCTCGAAAGGTCTTTCCTGTGCTTTTTTACCTTTCCTTTTTGGATAAAAGAAAAGTCGGTGGTGACTCTTGCTATCCGCACAAATGCGATCAAAACGCAAAACGACCTGAGTCAGTTCTCCCGCCGTATCACAGAACTGGAGACTCTGCTGGGGAAAACAAAAAAACTAAAATCGGGGTTACCTTAGGGTTAGATCACCTTTACTCGTTTTCTTTGCATGCTTTATATTTTTTTCTTTGTATTGGGCTTGCTTTGATCCTCCACCCGGATCTGGGATACCTTTTTAGTTAAGTAGCAATAGATTATGGAAACTGCACGGCATAGACAGATATGGTTGAAGCAATGGCTACGTTAGTGTGATGCATTTGTGGGTACCGGTATCCATCATGGTGGATCGAGGAGAATACGGGGCCGCTGAGTGGCGTCATGAAGCACTAATTGACTTTAGAACCCTAATTGAACAAACTTGGCCATTAGGACATAGTGAGATAACCGGTTTCGGTGTAGAGCTGAAAATTGGTTGATACTCGATACTACACTCATTGAGGCTGGACTTTTGGGATATCTTGGCCGCAAGAAAAGATTGATTATGCTGAGACAATGCCTAAGAGAAAGGTCGGTGATATTGAGATCCTTTAGAACCCGGTCACTATTACTAGGACAGGTTGAGCCAACTAAACTTCAAGAGGGTACTTACCTATAAAACCTCATGCAAGCCTAAAACATAGGGACTTGTTTGCTTTGTGTGTATATACTTACTTGTAGATAACATCATAAACATCATAAGCATCATACGCATGCTTACTAACCATTTCAAGGATTTAGAAATTTATCTTTGTTTTTGTTTTGTAGGTCATGAATTTCGTCCGAAGGAACACCATCTGAATCAGCTTTGTAAAGGCACACCCTCAGCTTCAAGAGTTAGCCTCAAGAGTGCCCAGGGATTCTCCTTTTACCAAGAAATATGGTCGACTCCTCAGTTTGGCTACATCCAGTTTCCAAGAAGAGATGATGTGTGTGATGTTCCAATTCTTTGATCCCGTACATCATTGTTTCACTTTCCCGGACTATCAGTTGGTACCTACACTGGAAGAGTTCTCTCTACTCTTAGGGGTGCCCGTGCTTGATCAGATACCGTTCACCGGTCTAGAGGGGATTCCAAAACCTGAAGTCATCGCCGAAGCTTTGCATCTAAAAAGAGCTGACATCATAGCCAATTGGGAGACAAGAAGTGGGGTTAAAGGTTTCCTAGCCAAGTTTTTATTGGAGAAGGCTCGTTCATTCTGGGACGACATGGATTTCCAAGCTTTCGAAGACATCATGGCTCTTCTCATTTATGGTTTGGTTCTATTCCCCAGCTCGGACCAATTCATAGATATTAACGCCATCAAAGTCTTTCTCTCTCGCAATCCTGTACCTACCTTACTGGGAGACATCTTGCATTGCCTTCATACCCGCACCATGAAGAAAAGAGGTACTCTCTTATGTTGTATTCCCCTACTCACTAAGTAGTTCACTTCACACCTACCTCAATCAGTATTGAAGAATGAGAAAAGACTGACATGGTCTCAAAGGATGATGTCCCTCACCCACTCTGATATCCATTGGTGTTTGAGATCCTTGAAAGATGTCTCTATCATTGACCGTTGTGGGGAATTCCCTAACGTCCATTTGCTTGGTATTAGGGGAGGTATCACCTATAAATCTTGCTTAGCTCTTCGACAGTTTGGGTATGCCCGAAGAGACGGTCCTCACGAGATGCTCATCCAAGGTTTGGTGTTCGACTACGACAAAGAAGACCTAGGTTATTGCTAGAGGTTTACACGAGCTTGGAGAATGGTGAACAAGGTGGACAGTAGAACTCTGGGACACAAAAACTCTATCCCTCTCAAGCCTTACCTTAGGTGGGTACAGGCTCGCGATCAGAGTCTCGTAATGCCTTACCCTTCCATCCTCCATGTCATCATAGAGCCTGTTGTCGAAGGAGACGTCCCATACATTGTCCTTCATCCTGACATGCCTACCTCTCTCGAAGACTTGCAGAAAGCTTGGGTTCAGTTGAAGGAAGAACGAGACACCTTTGAAGCCCAATTTTACGCCAGTGAGAAGAAAGTTATGGAACTCACTAAGCAGCTTCATGAAGAGCAGAATCTGAATGCCTACATCGCGCTAAAGAGGATGCGTTCAACCTTTTTGTCTTAGGAGTTTTGTTGTATTTTTGTTTCTTTCATTGTAAGCCCAAAGAGGCATGATGTACTCAAACTTGGATTTATTAATATGATGTGTGTTCCTTTTTGGTCTAAACAAATTTAAATATCTAATTTCCTTGAAATCATTTGCATACGCATCTTTATTCATCATAATAACACATAAGTTTCTTACAACAGGTCTCCTTATCCTTCTACTGTTTATTTCAGTGAGATGGATATTGAACAGACAGTGAAAGATCTTCAGGTGCAGAACGTTCAGTTTCAACAAATGCTCTTGACTCTGACAAAAGGACAAGAGGAGTTGAAGACTCTACTAGCCAAAGAGAAGAAGAAGAAAGTGAAGAAACTAACCGGTATTGTGATCATGGGAAGAAGGTTCAAAGGACAAACCAGACGGACTATAGACTTCACAACATAATCGGGTGAATGAGATAATCAAGAAGACAAGACCAAGGAAGTAAACAACAACCCAGCATCCGAATAAGAGGAAGAACCTGACTACTCTGATGAGCAGTATCCTCCTGCTGATAATAAATACAAACAATTAGAGGATCATTCTAATGCTATGGAGGTCCAGAGGGTACCCGAATTGGATTTTGAAGAGTTAGGACTTGTCTCAGGGGTTGTCATCCCGCAGAAATTCAAGGTCCCCACTTTTGCTAAATATGACGGTGTCTCTTGCCCGAAGCTGCATTTAAGGTCATACGTCAGAAAGATTCAACCCCATACGGCTGATAAGAATCTATGGGTGCATTTTTTCCAAGAGAGCTTATCAGGGACGCAGTTAGATTGGTTCTATCAGTTGGAAGGGACCAATATTCGCAATTGGGAAGATTTGGCTGCCGCCTTTTACAAACAATACCAGTATAATGCTGACTTAGCTCCAACTCAGATGCAATTGTAAGGCATGTCTATGGGTGCAGGTGAAGGTTTCAAAACCTATGCTCAAAAATGGAGGGATCTCACAGGCAGAGTCCATCCCCCTCTATCTGACAGAGAATTGGTGGATATATTCTTAGGCACGTTATCAGGTCCATTCTTCAACCACTTGATCGAAAGTTCCTCGACTGGATTTACTGAACTAATCATGACTGGTGAACAAGTAGAAGCCGGTATAAAAAGTGGCAAAATTCAAAGAGATACATCCTCGAGCATGATGAAGAAACCCTTTGCTGGAAATAAGGAGGTCAGTGTTACGTATGACCATAGGAATCAAAACAAAACTGAACGTCGCCCGGCGGTAGGGGCTGTTATGATTTCTAATCCTGTACCATATCAACAGCGAAATTATCAGCACAAGCCAGAAGCACCCATGAGACGATTCACCCGAATCAACATGACCATGTCTCAAGTTTTGTCACATCTCTTGAAGTCCAATCGGGCAAATTTAAAAGAAGCTCCCAAAAACCCCAACACTGCTTTTCCTCGCTACAACCCGAACGCTCGATGTGCCTATCATTCTGAAGGCCCGGGGCATGATACAAACGACTGTTGGGCCTTGAAGAATAAGGTACAGAACCTTATCGAGGCGAAAGAGATTGAGTTTGATCCCCCAGAAACACCTAATGTAATAACGGCGCCAATGCC
The DNA here is from genome assembly GCA_948472305.1 of Vicia faba. NCBI lineage: Eukaryota > Viridiplantae > Streptophyta > Magnoliopsida > Fabales > Fabaceae > Vicia > Vicia faba. Next base: position 1,010,078,274 of record OX451735.1, read on the forward strand.
CAAACATGGTTAGGTGTCAACACCGTTGATGATGACTGTTTTCTTTCCTCCGTGAATGACTTAACTACTCCTCTTTTGACCATTAAACAAAATTTGTTGCAAGCCGGTCTGTTCCTGGGCTGTGATGAGAGTTGTCACTTATGCATGCCTCTACCAAATGTCTGTTTGTTACTGAAGGTAGGCATCCAACGCCTGATGTATAGCAAAGAAATCTTATTTGAAAAGATTCCTCTTACCAGAACTTCTTATCAAGATGTCTTAATAATCATCATTTCCAACAATCCTCTCGGGGTCTCCACCAAAAGACCCGTCAAGATTACATTTGTTCCAAGGTTTGCACCTCTAATCATCACTATGCTAGTACCAATACCATATTCTTCGGATAAAGCTGTTCCCTGGAACTATGGGGCTTACGTCTATTACTATGGCGTCAAGCAGGATCAATTGGCTATCAAAGATGAAGTTGCAAGAGATATTGATCTTGACGTCGGTAATATCACTGGGACCAGTAAGATAACAAGAAGTGGAAGAATATTCTCACCCGAGATCTCTCCAAAGACCGTTACTACTCCTGTGATCATTCCCATTGCCGCTCCTACAAGCACTCCTAGTGATACTCCTGTTGATGCTCCTACTGTTATCCCTGCTACCGAGACAAGGGGAAAAGAGGTTTTAGTTGAGCCTGTCCAAGCAAAAACACGTCCCAAAATCATCCTTGAGGCTTCTAGAAAAGAGATAGAAGAGATACTGAAGATAATCAAGAAAAGTGACTACAATATCGTACAACCGTTGGGGCAGACCCCCTCGAAGATATCGTTGTTGTCCTTACTTTTTGTATTCTGAGGCCCATGCCAAAGCCTAGGTAAAGTTTCTCAACACCGCCCACGTGCCTTAAGAGACCTCCATCGATCAATTTGAGAATTGTGTGGCCAGTCTAACTGTTGATAAAGGATTAGGCTTTTCCGATGCTGATTTAACTTCCAAGGGAAGGAAGCACAATGATGCCTTGCATGTTTCCATTGAATGCAGGGGCACTACACTAGCCCATGTTCTGGTGGATATCGGCTCATCATTGAATGTCTTGCCCAAAAATGCTCTTGACCGACTAGACTGTGAGGGACTCACTTTAAAGCCTAGTAACATCATAGTGAGGGCCTTTGATGGGTCTAAGAGGACAGTACACGAAGAAGTTGACATCCCTATAAAAGTTGGAACCCAGACTTTTGATTCAACTTTCTATGTGATGGATATCCTCCCTTCCTATTATTGTCTATTGGGTCGACCCTGGATCCATGGCGCTGGTGCCGTCACTTCTACCCTACATCAGATGCTAAAGTACCCGATCAAAGGAAAGATTGTCACAGTTCACGGGGAGGAGGGGTACGTGGTTAGCCACCTGAACTCTTTCAGGTATGTTGAAATGGATGGTGAATTCATTGAGACTCCGTGTCATAATTTTGAGGAAGTTCCACAAACAATTGCAGCAACCAAGTCTACTTCCAAAGTTCTGAGGATTACCAGACCTCCACTGAAGATGGCCTCTCTGAAAGATGCTAGAGCAGTAGTTGAGGAAGGCGGGTGTACCATCTAGGGTTAACTTCCAAATATTCCTTACAAGTCCAACAAATTTGGTTTGGGATTCACTAGAGGCCTAAAGATTTGTTCGATGTTCTCGCGCTGGGGAACCACCTTTGCGTATCAGCAATCAGGAAATTAATGCAGTAGAAGACAGTGATGGCAGCTGTGATATGGACAAGTGGATATTTCCAACCATCAGCGGAGGACTCAACAAATGAGAGACCAAAGATTTTGTTCCTATTACTTTTATTCAAGAGTAATTATCTTTTAATGTTTTCAGGCTTGTAATATTTAAACAATTCAGTCTTTTAAAACCTTGTGTCTTACCCGAGGCACAACGGTCCATTTGTGAGAGTTGTTACTTCATTCTCATATGTCATCAATGAATCATGGACGTTTTTGCATGCAAATTTTGTGCTCTTTATCTTTCTTTCTTACATTTTATTTCTTTCAGAGATAGCTATACTCTTACACACACTCACATATTAAAATGCAGATCTACATCCACTCAGGATCCCATGGGTAACAGTTTTGCTATGGCCTATTGTGACTTTGAAAATACAATCTACCAAGCCGAAGACGAAGGTGAGGAAGATTGTGAGGTACCAGGGGAACTAGCTAGGTTATTACAATAGGAAGAAAGGACCATACAACCCCACGAAGATCCGGTTGAAACAATTAACTTAGGTACTGAGGAGGACAAGAAAGTAGTCAAGATGGGTGCCAACCTGGAACCTAGTGTCAAGGAATGCTTAACTCAGTTGCTACATGACTATGTTGAGGTTTTCGCCTGGTCATACGAAGACATGCCAGGACTCGACGCTGATATTGTGGTCCATCGTCTTCCGACAAGAGAGGACTGCCCTCCGGTAAAACAGAAAGTCTGTTGCATGCGGCCAGACATGTCAGAAAAGATCAAGACTAAAGTCATGAAGCAGTTCAATGATGGATTCTTAGCCGTCACTTCCTATCCACAATGGGTCGCCAATGTTGTTCCAGTGCCTAAAAAGGACGGCAAGGTACGTATCTGTGTGGACTACAGAGATTTGAATAGGGCAAGCCCCAAGGATGACTTCCCGCTTCCCCACATCGATATTCTAGTTGACAACACCGCACAACATAAGGTATTTTCCTTCATGGATGGATTCTCCGGGTACAATCAAATCAAAATGGCACCGGAGGAAATGGAGAAAATGACCTTTGTCACACAGTGGGGCACGTTCTGTTACAAAGTTATGCCATTTGGGTTGAAGAATGCCGGGGCAACTTATCAACGCACCATGGTAGCTCTGTTTCACGATATGATCTATCACGAGATAGAGGTCTACATGGAAGACATGGTAGCCAGATCTCAAACTGAAGAGGAACATCTTGACCATTTTCAGAAATTGTTTGAAAGGCTAAAGAAATACAAGCTAAGGTTAAACCCGAGTAAATGCACATTTGGAGTGAGGTCCGGTAAACTCATAGGCTTCATTGTCAGCGGTAAAGGTATCGAGGTGGACACTGCAAAGGTAAAAGAAATACAAGAAATGCCTGCTCCTCGCACTGAGAAGGAAGTTAGAGGATTCTTAGGATGGCTTAACTACATTGCCAGATTCATTTCTCACCTAACTGCTACTTGTGAACCAATCTTTAAATTGTTGAGGAAAGATCGAGTGGTCAAATGGAATGATGAATGTTAAACTTCCTTCGACAAGATCAAAGAGTACCTACAAGAGCCTCATGTCTTGATGCCGTCAGTCGAGAGAAGACCTTTGATCATGTATCTAACTATTTTGGAAAACTCAAAGGGGTGTGTGCTGGGGCAGCATGACGAGTCTGGCCGAAAAGAACACGCAATATACTACCTGAGCAAAAAGTTTACCGACTATGAAACCAGATATTCACTGCTCGAGAAAACTTGTTGCACTCTAGCATGGGCTGCTCGTCGGCTAAGACAATATATGTTGACCCATACTACCTTATTGATATCCAATATAGATCCAATTAAATACATATTCGAGAAGCCTTCCCTCTCTAGAAGAATAGCAAGATGACAGATGATCATGATAGAGTACGACATTCAATACACTACCCAAAAAGCAATAAAGGGCAGTGTGTTAGCCGATCACCTCGCTCATCAGGCAGTGGATGACTACCAGTCCATGAAATTCGAGTTCCCAGACGAAGATATCATGTTGGTAAACAATTATGAAGAACTCAAACCATATGACGGACCTGAACAAGGATCCCGATGGATCTTGGTTTTTGACGGAGCCTCCAACACACTCAACAATGGCATAGGTGTTGTAATCATATCACCCGAAGGATGTCATACTCCCTTCACTGCAAGACTTTGCTTCAACTGTACAAATAACATGGCTGAATACGAAGCGTGTATCATGGGTCTCAAAGCTGCCATAGATTTGGGAATCAAGTCTTTAAGTGTATTTGAAGATTCAGCCTTAGTCATCAGTCAGATCAAAGGAGAGTGGGACACGAAGCATCCTAATCTAATCCCCCACAAAGAACATGTGTTGACATTATTCCCACATTTCGAGGAAATTACCTTCGAGCATTTTCCACGAGAAGAAAATCAACTAGCTGACGCGCTAGCCACTATGTCATCCATGTTTAAACTCAAGTGGGGTAACGAGGCTCCCCAGATCACCATTGAGCGGATGGATGAACCAGCCTACTGTCATGAGATCAATGCTGAAGAAGTAGTGGACCAGCCTTGGTTCCATGAAGTTAAGAGGTATCTTGAAGCCCAAGAATATCCGGAAGGAGCTTCAGTCAATGATAAGAAGTTATTAAGGAGATTCTCTGCTAAGTTCTTCCTCAGTAATCGCATTCTCTACAAATGCAACCACAACTCTGTTTTGCTTCGTTGCATAGACAAGGCTGAGGCAGAAAGAATCATGGCTGATTTACATGAAGGCACTTTTGGCACCCATTCTAGTGGGCATACAATGGCTAAAAAGATCTTACGGACATGGTACTACCGGTCCACCATGGAAGAAGATTGTTATCAATATTCACGAACTTGTCACAAGTGCCAGATCTATGCTGACAAAGTACATGTGCCTCCAGCTCCTCTAAACATCTTGACTGCTCCTTGGCCATTCGTAATGTAGGGCATTGACATGATCAGAGAGATCAAACCTACAACTTCCAATGGACACCGCTTCATCTTGGTTGCCATTGATTACTTCACAAAGTGGGTTGAGGCAGCTTCTTTCGCTTCTGTTACCAAGAACGTCGTGGCCCGATTCATCAAACAGAATCTCATTTGTCGGTATGGTATCCTAGAGAGAATCATCACAGACAATGGTACGAATCTCAACAATACTATGATCACCACCCTATGCGTGCAGTTCAAGATACAACATCATAAGTCTTCCCCTTACCGACCGAAGACGAATGGCGTTGTAGAAGCCACTAACAAAAACAACAAGAAGATCTTACAAAAAATGACAGTGACCTATAAGGACTGGCATGAGATGTTACCATTTGCTCTTCACGACGTTCGTACCACGGCGTGCACGTCAACAGGGGCAACTCCTTTCTCCTTAGTATACGGCATGGAAGTTGTCCTTCCAATTGAATTCCAGATACCTTCTCTAAGAATTATACAGGATGCAGGGCTAAATGAAGATGGATGGGTTCAAACTCGACTGGATCAGTTGGACTTGATTGACGAGAAGAGGCTTGCAGCTATCTGTCATGGTCAGATGTACCAAAAACGAATGATCAAAGCTTTTAACAAAAAAAGTCAAACATCAGGTATATCGGGTTGGTGACTTGGTAATCAAACGTATCATACTACCACAAGGTGATCCCAGGGGAAAATGGACTCCTACATACGAAGGACCATTTATGATCAAAAAAATATTCTCTGGTGGAGCAATGATCTTGACCACTATGGATGGCGACGACCTTCCACACCCTGTAAACGCGGACATAGTTAAAAGATACTACGCATGAACAAGGACCCGCTAGGTCGATTGGCCTAGGAAAAAATTAGGGCATCCCGACGAACCAAAAGGTTCGGGCAAAAATTAGGGATAAAATACAAAAAAAATCTGTACACCCGACAAGCTGAAAACCTGAAAGGGTGGCTTGGGCAAAAAAGGGTATCCCGGTGGATCGAAAACCCGAAAGGGCGGTCCAGGAAAAAGTTAGGGAATTAAAGCGTATGACTATGTCCCATTGGATCATCTTACAGACAATCTTCAGCTTCGACCGACCAGCTCAAACGGTTCTAATCAATCCAATCAGCTTCACCGAGGCGACAAGTAGACAAGACACTCAGAGACACGAAGACTATAGCAGAATGAGAACCCCGTGGGATTATTTCACATAGATATCTTTTCTTTGTATTAATTTTCATTTTTTACGATGACATTCTCTTACTAGAATGTTCGTCTCGTTGTACAAAAAAAAATTATTCAAGTTAATACAAAGATATCCCGTTTGAAAGTGCAAAACTATTTGTTTTTCGTTACTTCTGTGTTTTGTTTACAAAAACGTCCAATGATTTATTTTTGAACATATGCATTTGAACGTGATTACTATTTACAAATGAACAGAAAATATAAAGACAATCAGTAATGGCTTTAAGAAACAGGACAATGTCTTTAGGCTATTCAATAAAATCCCCGCAGGTACTTTCCCTAGCAAGAGCAGAAACGAAGACATCCTACTACATGATCACCAACGTATCCCCAGTATGCAGCCTAGTGCTATCAAGCGCTCTCACATCCCTGACAGAGAAAAATCTCCAACTACCGCTCCAAAGATTCTCCAATGAAGGATGCTCGACTTCTCAGGTTTCCCCAACAGGATTTCACGAAATCCACGAGTAATGCACGGAGTTTCCCTTCCACAACAGAGCTTATTTCTCTAAAAATGGAAATTCATCCATCAAAATTTTAACCAAAGTATGGAGACTTACACTCCTCTTTCCCAGCAGTACTCAGGGATTTATTTTCCCCGACTCCAGCAACACTATGGCAGAATATTTATTATGTCCATACATTACATTCATACGTCATAGCATTGACAACATAAGTACATACAGTGCATTCTCATTTATTTTGAGAAAACAACATCATACCATGCATTGCATACATCATAGCCTTGCATATAATTAACTCTTCACCTTTTCGGGAAAGAATGAATCGACAGGAAATTATCATCAACAAATTTCCGACAGACAACTATTTTCAACAAGTCATTTACAGATCAATTCCCGAGAAAGGACTGGTCGACCATCTACATAGCAAATATTTCCTTCAGACCCTTGCTGGTTCATTTTAAATCTCTCAACGGTTTATCCTGATTATTCCCTAGTAGACGTTTTCTCTGGTTCAGACAAATCTCTCAATGATTTTTTCTGATTCTTCTCCAGATCCCTGCTGGTTCAGTTTAAATCTCTCAACGGTTTATCTTGATTCTTTCCTTACAGATGTATTCTCTGGTTCGGATAAATATCTCAACGATTTGTTCCGATTCTTCTCCAGACTCCTGCTGGTTCAGTTTAAATCTCTCAACGGTTTATTCATATTCTTCCCTGGTAGACATTTTCTATGCTTCAGATAAATCTCTCAATAATTTGTTCTAATTCTTCTCCAGATCCCTGTTGGTTCAGTTTAAATCTCTCAATGGTTTATCCTGATTCTTTCCTTGCAGACGTATTCTCTGGTTCGGATAAATCTCTCAATGATTTATTCCGATTCTTCTCCAGACTCCTTCTGGTTCAGACAAATCTATCAATGATTTGTTCTGATTCTTCTCCAGACCATTTCTAGTTCAGATAAACCTCTCAAAGGTTTATCTTGATTCTTTCCCAGTAGACAATTTTCTATGGTTCAGATAAATTGCACCAAGATTTATTTTGATGCTTTCCAGTCAAAGTTAATCCAAGACCTCTATTGGTTCAGTTTAAATCTCTCCAAGATTTATGCTGATTCTTTCGAATCAAACAACATTCAAAACTTCTGTTAGTTTCAGTTTAAATCAACCAAAGGTTTATTCTGATTTCTTTTCCGTTTGAAGTCAAGTTCAGACTTCGTCCACTTTTGTCAACAATCACCTTTGGATGGAATCTATAAGCCCATCTCCGATAACTCTCCGTCATTTCTCCAAATGGAATATTTATGCCCATTCCCTACACAATCAACCAACACATCATCGAGTGCAAATTTCTGGGCACTCTAGTGTTCAATCATCTCCCACTTTCAAGCTACGAATGACGAACATGTCAATCTCACTTTTCAAGTTTAAGAAGCTTGAACAGGGGAAGCTGTTGTACCCCAAAATTTTCCCTCCCATTTTTCATTCAAGATTCTACTCTAGGGTTACTCAAACACTCAATTTAGCTCAGAAGTCGATCAGACAGATTCTCTTCCTAGGCAGTAAATCAGCAATTAGGGTTTTGCATTTCTCAAAAAAAATTGAGTCTTCAAGGTCTCAATTGGTCTTCATAGGTCTTCATGTCTCCTCAAGATTTGTTTAAGCCAATTTTCAAACCTCACATTGCAAGTTTGCTCAATCAATGGTTCAGATAACTGAAAACGACTACATCGACCCAAAAATCGACCTTTTGCGAGAGCAAGTTCAAATGCTTGTAACTTCTTCATTATTCGATATTTTCGAGTGGCTTTTCTTGCGTATGATTCTCATTGATGCCATCTCAAATTTCTCTTCACAAATCAAGAGCTGATTACACGTAGAAGATCACCAAAATTCGAATGCGTTAGAAGTCGCATCATGAAATTTGACCTAATTTCAAATAACAGTCGTCTGATTTCTAAGAATCGCAATTTCTTCAAATTACAAGACCTTGAGACAATTATTTCTTTTTATGGTCATAAGTGATGTCTCTCACAGGTTTATCTTCAGAGATCGACAAAAAATTGTGTTTGGAAGACTTTAAAAAATTATCGAATCGTCGCAAGTCATTTGTTGATTTTTGATTGTTCTTAACCACAGTTTGTCGAAAGATTGACGACTGTTCTCAGAGCATGTTTGTTTGGAAATAAAGCTCCATCTTTTAATCGAGCATAGCACATGAGTTCATTTGTAAATGCAAATTTGACTTGGACAAGATGTGAAGATTAAGACTATCATTTAAAACAATCATGATTTTGGATTCGAGTTGACCAAGTGAATTACATTCTTAAACATTTCTTTTGTTTAGGAATTTGATTAGAGTACAAGGTGCATGTTTGTTTGAAATACAAATTACAAAGTCATTTGTGATTATTTGGAATTCAAGTTACCAGACTGAAGTGTTTCATTTCAAATATTCTGATTGGGAATTTCAAAATTCAATTAGAATATAAAAATTTGTATAGAATCCTATCATATCAAAAGTTATTCAGTGCTTTGTATTATTACATTGTAAATGAAATTACAAATTGTTTGTCTTGTTTACAAAGAATCTCAAGTTCTTGTTTACAAAGAGAAGTTTTATTTCTTCTTCAAGTCTTCATCTTCATATTCAAGTAATCAATCCAACCTTCATTTGCATCCAAGACTCGCTTTCCGTTCATGAAACAAGAAAAGGAAAAGTTAGCAAAAATTCAAGCGAAGTAATATGTGAAGAGGAGAAATTCATCATTAGGGTTTACGTCTTGGAATCAGATTTTTGTTTGTTTAATCACCATCCATTTCTCCCTATTTTGCAAATCTCAAAGCCTAAATTTTGGTTCATAAAAAAATGGGAAAGATATATGCAAGGCAGGCCTACAAGCAAACCAAACAAGCTACTGCAACAGTCCAAACAAAACAGGGTTGCATTGCAAAATCAGCATACAAAACAGCAGACCTGCAAACAGATACACCAAACAGGAAAACAATAGCAACAGGAGGCTGTCAAATAGCACAACAGCAATACAAATAAACAAACAATATGCAAGCTAGTATTAACTCATATCTAAAACACATCATCATTTCCCTAAGAAAAGCAAACCCTTCAGAATGTATTGAAAAGCCAAATATTGCTTTGTTTCATGGAAAGATGAAGAGAAAAGAGATAGGTTTTAGAGAGAGGTCATCCAAAGAGCACAAAACCAGTCCAAATACATGTTTTCTAGCCCTGACAAACCTGCAAAACCAATACTAAAAACATGTCCACAATCCTACATCATAAACAGTCCAAGAGTTGCACTAAAATGGCAAAACATCAACCTGCACCTGAAAAGGCCACAGAACAGTTAATCAAGTTATTCAAAACTCATCAAAAATTCCCCTCCAATTCTTACTTCTCAGTCACTATAACACAGAACCAGACAACAAAGAGAAAGGGGACGAAAAATATACAAAACAACAAAAACCAAAGAGAACAAAAAAAACTTCCACAAAACCCCTTTGTCATGCCTAACTCATAACTGCAACAATTAACCGCAACAATTCATTCAAACCCACTGACCCAGAAGCAAAAACGCAACAACCTCAGTGTCTAAACTCAACATTTTGTGGGATTCAAACAGATCAAAAAAAGAGAAACAAACCATTTTTCTTTTACAGCAACCAACCAAATACAAAAAAACAAAAAAAAATATAGAAAGATCTCAGCAAATAGGAGTAATAAAAAACTTTCACTTTTGTCCAAACTTTATGCGAATCCATTCCTTTTACAGTCTCCAAACAACCCAACCTCGACATTACCTTCATCACTGAAGATCTGAAAGTAGAAGAAGAGAAACGATTTCAGAAGTAGAAGAACCTCTTACGATCATGTTTCCCAGAGCCCATCAGGTAATTCCTCCTATCATGCATTGATTGATTATTGATGTGGCTTTGAATCGAAAATTTGGGTTATTTATCACGAGAGAGATAGAAGAGTTTGTGAGAAGATGATGGTGATGGACCATAAAATAAGAACAAAGGGAGACTGTTAGGAGGAGAATCACGGAGGGAGTAGGTTGAGAGGATGAAAGATGGAACAAAGAAAAGGGTTAAAGGTTGAGTTTTTGATCTCATCATGAAAACAGAGAGAAAAATTATCATGGGAGAAGAGAGAGAGATTGCATTTTTTATTTTAATTATTGATTGGATTAATATTAATTAGGTTAACAAAAATTTTAATCTTTCCCTCTTCCCAATGACAGCTAGCGCCGCGCCTCTCTCCCAATGATAGTTAGGGTTTTCAACCTTCCCTATCCCTTCTAACACAAACCGGGTTTGGGCCTAATTTTTGGCCCAATCCAATTTCCAAATTTTAATTTATGTATTAACAGAAGTAAATAAATAAACAAATGGTTAAGTGATATGGTGGTTAAGGAGATGTTGGATAAGTGCAAGGCCCCGAGTTCAACTCCTACTGGGGCTTTGTTTCTGTTTTTTCTTGATTTAATTAATTTAGGGATTTTATGAACAATTTAGTCAAATAGCATTTTTTTTGTTTAGTCAATATTCTTTTAAACTGTTTAATTCCTTCATAAAAAATATCAAAAACATAAAAAATCATTTAAAGCTTTTTGTGAATAATTAACCTTTTTTTTAGTTGACATTTTTTGAAATTGTTTTATTTTCTTCATAATAAAAAATACCAAAAAGACAAAAATGTATACAAATGACTTAATTTTTTTTAATCAATTATTTTATTTTATTTTATTTTATTTGCATTACTTTTTACAAACAAATACTTAGAGTTTTATTGCCATACTTTGTTAATTAATTTTATTTCATAGACTCTTATAATTTTAATTAATCGTTGAATTTGATTTGGTTGTATTGATTGTCTATTTTGGACTTTTAATCGCATTCGACTCATCCCCATTTGTAAAAATTGTACCCCCATTCCCGAAAGCTCTGTAATAGCGTCGAATTTCCATTTCCGCAATTTACTATTTTCTTTATATTGTATAGTAATTAGGCGTGTATGGCAAGATTCAAAAATCAATCGCTAGATAACCCTAATTTCAAAGACAAATTAACTTGAATCGAACACACCTTCACACGCGGACCTCTAGGGTAACCTCGCCTGTTGCCTCAGAAACACAGTCAGGTCCCTCGAATATGGGACGCTTTAGCAAAGACCCTTCGATAAAAGATCGTAGTCCCTCGATGACCCTTCGATGTTGCCTTCGATAAAACAATCTAGTCCCTTATGAAAATTGCTAAAGCGTCTCATAAGCTGTTTTCGATGACTGTACGATTGACCCGCGCCTGTCCCTTCACATCCAACGATGGGGATTCTTACCAAATCAATAGTAAGATAGCAACATCCAAAGGAGGAAGAAAAGAACATTTAAGACCTTTCAAGTAGGTAGATTCGCTCCTAGTTGCTCGCTTGCTCACGACAAAAACATTTTCACACCAACACTTTCATCTCAAAAACATTTTCGAAAGACAAAACATTTTGTATACGTTCTTATAGAGACGAGAACCATTGTAAAAACATCTTTTCAAAACCACTTTCAAAAACACATTCCACAAACACCTCTTTGAACTATTTTTCGAAACAAAACTTTGTACGCGTTCTTATAGAAACTAGAACCATTACAAAGACATTTTCAAAATACTTTCAAAGCCCACATCACAAGCACATTGTCAAAGCAAAAGCAAGTGATCTAGCAAGTAACTAAGAGCCCGTAGATAACTACGGATGAAAAGGGTGCTAACACCTTCCCTTTTCATAATCTACCCCCCGAACCCGAGAAATAATATCGAAAGGTCTTTCATGTGTTTTTTTACCTTTCCTTTTTGGATAAAAGAAAAGTTGGTGGCGACTCTTGCTATCCGCATAAATGCGATCAAAATGCAAAATGACCCGAGTCAGTTCTCCCGCCGTATCACAGTAAGATATCAAGTAAGACAGTACACTAACATCAACATGCCTTTGTCTCAACCATTACAATATCTGCTAAAGTTGAAGCTGATCACGTCAAAGGATCCTCTTCAAAATCCTGATACCTCCTCTTCTAAGTACAATCCAAGCGTAAGATGAGCCTATCATTCTGATAGTCCCGGACATGACACTGATAGCTGTTGGAATTTGAAGAACAAGATTCAAGATTTGATTGATGCCAAGGAGATCGAGTTTGACCCTCCGGAGACTCCAAACATGATCACTGCTCCTATGCCGAATCATTGAGAGCGTCTTGTTCATTTTGAATTTTCAATTGTAATTCCTTTTGTTATTCAAACAATTATCTATTAATGTCAAACTTTGTTTCATTAATGAATTGCATATGTTTGTATTGAATTCATCCATTCATTTCTCTATATTTAAACTATGCTTTTTACTCTCATCTCTTGCCAAAAGTTACAAGCCTTTAGAGGGAGGATGACGAAAACAATGCCTTAATCTCATACAATATGCTTTTGGACAGACCTTGCTGACGATGTACATGCATTCTTTCAAATCCTAAACACTGGATGTTGTACCCCAAAATTTTGCCTCTCATTTATCAAGATTTTCTCACAAGATTTCTTTGACTCAAGGCTGGATTAGGGTTTGATCAACTCAAGACATCTCATCTTGCACTAATGGCCCAAAATTAGGGTTTGAGTTTGCATAAGGATTTTTGGACTATCAATGCTTCATATGACTTTCAAGTATCATCATGGACCCTTAGGATTACTCATGTCAAGTTTCAAACCTTGAATCACATTTTTGACCAGTCCATTGGACAATTGACCTAAAAATCAGTTGTATTAGGGAAAAAGTCAACCATGGCCAATTTACAGTCAAACTTCATAATTTTTATCCACATCAACATTTTAAACTCATATGTATCATTTGATCAAGTTTGGACCATAATTCCTCAAGAAATTTGATCAAATCATCAAAAGGGCAAAATGGTCAAAATTTGGGTTTTGACTGAGAAAGGGCAATTTCTGATTTTTGACTTAACAAATGGCCAATTGGTTTGAAGCATGATTTCAAGGTTTCATTTGTATCATCTTGACCTAATAACATGGTTCAAAACATTACATTTTCATTGGATTGACAAATGAAATTTGCAGTTAACTGATCAAAAGTCAATTGTATACTGAAAAGTCAAACTTTGACTTTTTGGTCAAAATCAAGTGCCAGGGATCACAATTCATCAAAACATATCAAAATGTGAAACTTGTTCATCAAGAAATCAAAGATTGAAGATTTGGTTTTAAAATTAAAAATTTTCTTAACTTAGAAATTTTTCTAAGTATAGAAAATTTCTTATTTTTTCTCAACTTTAAGCCAAATTTTCACCATGATGCAAGATGATTCAAAGAAAGTTCCCAACATGAAAGTTATAGACCTCCATGAAATATACAACTTTTCTTCACATATTTTTCCCTAAATATGCTTGTATATCAAGATATAATTTTATGAATACATGCTCATGAACTAAATAACTTAGTGAAATTTTGCCCTAATTTAGGCAGGTTTTTGACCTAACTTCATGGCAATTTTTCACCTAGTTCCAAGAGGATTCTTGAAATTCATTTCAAAGGTGAGTTATAGATAACATTGCAAGCTTTCCAAAATGTCCAATAACTCCTTGAGATCATTTTCGAGTAGGGAGAATCGAAGAGATGAAATTATCAATTTCTCACTTAGAATTCAAGCCATTTCATGAAGAACAAAATTCAAATTTGAACCTATGCTGCCTAACCCTTGCTTTACAGGTCTCTAACTTGTTTATAACTTCATAATTTAATTCTTATTAAATTGAAAAAGCTTTAATTCAAGCCCGAGAGTCTTTGTCCAAGTTGTAATTCCATAAATGGCACAAAGTTGCCATTGCCATTTTGGAAAAGCTTCACTTTTGCAACTTTCCAATTCTTGAGAATTGGGCATGTCTTCTCTGCACACACAAGTTCTAAAGACCTAAAGAAACTTGTATAGAGCTTATACTAACTCCAAGCAGGCCAGTACAAGCATGTGGAGACTTGTCCCTTCACTTTGCTTCAAAAGCAAGAAAGTGTGCAAAAAGCCTACAACTCAAAAATCTGTTGTGAAGTTGACTTGAAACCTTATATATACTAATACATAAACCCATTACAACTGAGAACACGGATTGAAAAAGGTCTGAAACACTCGAACACTCCCTCTCACCAAAAACCTGTCAAAAACTTGCAGTTTGAGCATAAGCACAACAATCCACAAATTGGCTCGTGCGTTTCAAGTTTTAATCATCCAAACACTTTACCTACTTCATATCTAAGTGATCCAGACCATCATCCCTGATTTGTAACTCCTCCTTCTTCATCTGCCATTTTTGTTTTCCAATCTTGCAGTTTGACTTGGATAGAGAGTTCCAGGCACTTTCAAAGCAAGGCAAGGATTGGAACACACTCAGGGAGGTTCAAGCAAGCTCAAGCAATCATCAGGCCTTCATTAATCTCACTCAAACTCCATTCACAATCTAAGCTGAAAGAGGTAAGAACTCCAACTTTTATCTCCTCATACAGGCATCCATTGGCCACAATTTGTGAAATAAAAATATAGATATCATTGCTACAAAGTTGTACATATCCATAACTTGCATTTATTTGTCCTGAGTTGAGAGAATTTTGAACTTGAAGTTCCTAGAAAATTTAGGTTAAGAATTAGGGCCATTAAAATTCTCTTTAATATTGGACTTATAGTTTTAGTTATGCACATGGTTAGAATCGTGAGACAAAATGCTATAACATTCATGTTACCAATTTCCATTTTTGTTGAGAGATGAAAGAGTTACAGGAGGTCCGGCTAGCTTTAGGAAGAAGATGAAGTACAGGGCTAGGAACGATTTTGTGTTATGTATATTTTATTTCATTTAGACTAACGAATGTATAGCCACCCCAGTGGCAAGGCAGCGCGCTGATAATGCCAAGGTCATGGGTTCGAGCCTTGGTGCCTGCCTTTTTGCATTTTCCCATATTTTTTCACCTTTTTTGGCTGTTTACAGGATGGGCTTCAATACTTGGGCCTAGCATTTTTTTCTCACATGATACCACCTGATTACTCAGGATACCCCCCTGGCCCAACTATTTTCTTCCACTTTTATTTATTTGTTTTATTTTCTTTTTTGTTTTATTAAATATTTTTCTTAATACATAAAATCATAAAAAATATAAAACATGATAAATATTGAATTTTGTTTATTTTATTTTATTTTCACATAAAAAATATTTTTATTAAGCTATATATTAATTATTTCTTTCTTAAATAAACTTGTAAACATAAATAAAATAGAATTAGGTTAATTATTTATTTTTATTCCTTTTCATTCATACTTGTAAATATTTATTTTGACATATAAAAAGACTAAATATTTTCATAAATATTATTTATTATTTTTAATACAAAAAATATACAAAAAAACAATACTTAAAGAGCTTTATTTTCTTTTAAATTAGAAATTAGGGTTAACCATTTTTTTTAAGAAATAATTTCCTTTATTTTAATATTTTTATGATTAGGTCAAGTTTCTTTTGCATATAAAACAAAAATCTTTTCTTACATACATATCATTGCATATTTACATTGTATATTTATTTATTTAAATATTCGTATAAATTCGATTTGGTTGTAATAGCTTAATTAGATTTACATTATTGCAAATCCTCGTTCACAATTTGTATACCCCCTCCCATAAAATGTTGTAATAGCGTAGTGATCTTTAAATTACGCAATTTACCGCTTTTATATACCATGCTAGTAATTAGGGTTTGTATGGAAAGATCAAAACAAATCAAATGGAAAACCCTAAATCCAAGACAAAATTAAAGCATGAAAATAACACACTTGCACACAAGCATCCTTAGGGTTTCTCCACTTGGTTGCCTTACACAAAAATAGCCATATTACGCATGCAAAGTATCTTGGCAAATCAAACAAATATAAGATCATAGTCCCTCGATGACGCTATTCAAAGTTGCCTTACAAAATGATCTTGGTCCCTCAAAAATGCTAAGATACTTTGCAACATTGCTAATCATGGTTATACGATGACCCGCACCTGTCCCGTTAACATCCAAAGATAGGGTTGCTTACCAAATCAATGGTAAGACAACAATGTCAAAGGAATAGAAAATGAACAAGAATGACATTTGAGTAGGTAGTTTACTCTTAATCACTTTCCCCATTTCAAACAAATATCCTTTCTATTTTCAAACCAAACACACACATTTCAAAACATCTTACAAACATTGAAAACATTTTCAAAAAGACAAACATCTTTGTATACATTCTTACGAACGAGAATCATTACAAAGATTGCCTAAACGATGGCCTCTTTTACAAAATACTTTCAAAAACCACACAAAGCACAATTTCAAACAAAAGCAAGTGATCTAGCAAGTAACTAAGAGCCCATGGAAAACCATGGATGAAAAGGGTGCTAATACCTTCCCTTTTCATAATCTACCTCCCGAACTCAAGAAAACATCTCAAAGGTCTTTCCTGTGATTTTTCACCTTTCCTTTTGGATAAAATAAAAGTCGGTGGCGACTCTTGCTAAACCACAACATTTGTGATAAAACACAAAACCTCAAGTCAGTTCTCCCACCGTATCATAGAACTGGCGACTCTGCTGGGGAAATTTTTAAAAGTGGGGTTACCTTAGGGCTAGATCACATTTATTTGCTTACATTGTTTGACTTGTATGCTTTACATTATGGTTCTTTGTTTAGGTTTGAAATCCTCTATCCGGATTTAGGATACATTATAGGTAATAGCAATACGTTGTGGAAACTGTGCGGGGTATACCGACATGGTCTAAGCAATAGCTATGTTAGTGTGACATATTTGTGGGTACCGGTAGCCTTTGAGTTAATCAAAGAGAATACGGGGCCGCTGAGTGATGTCGTGAAGCACTAATGAACTTCTAGAACCCTTTACTTGACCAACTTTTCCTTTAGGATGTAGTGAGATGACCGACTTTGGTGCAGTCCGAAGTTGGTAGATACTCGATGCTACACTCATTGAGGTTTAGTTTCTTGGGATATTTTGGTCGCCATTAAAGAGGCTTGAGCTGAAACAATGACCAAGGAAACAATCCGGTGATATTGAGCTCCTTAGAACCCGGTTACTATTACTAGGACAGGTTTAAGCTAACTAAACTTCAAGAGGGTACTTACGTATAAAACCCCATGCAAGCCTAAAACTAAGAACTTGATTTCTTTGCTTGTATATTCATACTTGTACATAACATCATGGACATCATGAACATCACATGCATCCACTAGCCATTTCAAGGATTTTGGAGATTCATCTTTGTTCTTGTTTTGTAGGATATGGATTCACTTCGCAGGAAAACTATCCAAGTCAACCTTGTAAGAATTCCTCCATAACTTAAGGAGCTAGCTTTAAGGATCCCTGAGAACTCTCCATTCACCGAGAGACATGGTTGTCTACTCAACTTGGTCACCTCCAACACTGATGAGGATATGATGAAGGTGATCTTTCAGTTCTTTGATCCTTTACACCATTGCTTCACATTTCCTGACTATCAGCTTGTGCCTACTTTGGAAGAATTCTCTCAACTCTTGAGAATTCCGATTCTCAATCAACTACCTTTCAACGGTACGGAAAGAGACCTAAAGCCAGAGGAGATTGCTCAAGCTCTTCACTTGCACTCATCTGATGTCACAACTCATTGGGAAACTAGGAGTGGTGTCAAAGGCTTCTTAGCAAAGTTCCTGTTTAAGAAAGCCCAAAGCTGTTGGAATTTTTTAGACTTGCAAGCCTTTGAGGAAATTGTGGCTCTTCTTATCTATGGGATGGTTTTGTTCCCCAATCCTGACCAACTCATAGATGTGAGCACCGTCAAAATCTTCATGTCACGTAACCCGGTGCCTACATTGCTTGAAGATATCCTACACTCTTTTCACACTCGTACAATGAGGAAAAGAGGTGTACTTATGTGTTGCACTCCTCTCCTGGAAAGATGGTTTATTTCTCTTTTTCCCCAATCAGTCTTAAAGAATGAGCAAGGTTCAAGGTGGTCACAAAGGTTAATGATGCTCAAACATTCAGACATTCATTGGTGCTCCTGATCCAAAGAGAATGTTATCATTGTTGACCGTTGTGGGGAATTCCCTAATGTCCCTCTACTTGGTATTAGGGGAGGCATCACCTACAACCCGTGCTTAGCTTTAAGACAGTTTGGTTATTCCCGAAGGGATGGCCCGCACGAGATGTTGATTCAAGGTTTGGTATTCGACTATGACAACGACGATCAAGGTCTTCGCCATAGATTCATTCGAGCTTGGAGGATGCTAAACAAGGTAGATAGCAAGACTTTGGGACACAAGAATTCCATCCCTCTTGAGCCTTACCTCAAATGGGTACGAACTCGTGCTCATAATCTTTTGTATTATTTTGCCCAAGGGGCATTAATGTACTCAAACTTTATCTTATTAATATAACGTGTGTTTCTTTTTGTCTAAAACGAACTTGAATTTTTGAAATCCTTGAAAACATTGCATACGCACATATCATTCATCATAACATAAACAGGTCTTTTGCAATAAGTTCCCTCATCTCTCTGTTGTTTATTTCAGTAAGATGGATCTCGAACAAACAGTCAAAGACCTCTAAACTCAGAACATGTAGTTTCAACAGTTGCTCACAACCCTGGCCAAAGGACAAGAGGAGTTGAAGACTCTGTTGGAGAAGAAGAAGAAGAAGAAAGTGAAGAAATCAACCGGTGTTGTAATCATGGGGAGAAGGTTTAAAGGACAAACCAGACGAAATTTCGACTTTGCGACATCATCAGGCGAAGGGGATAATCAAATCCAGGAAGTGAACAACGACCCAGCATCCGAGGAGGAAGAAGAGGAAGACTACTCTGAGGAACAGTATCCTCCAGCTGATGACAAGTACAGACACCTCGAAGAGCGTTTGAATGCAATGGAAATACAAAGGGTACCGGGCCTAGATTTTGAAGACTTGGGACTAGTATCTAGGATTGTGATTCCCCCGAAGTTCAAAGTACCTTTGTTTGCAAAATATGATGGAGTGTCATGCCCTAAGATGCACCTCCGATCATATGTGAGAAAAATCTAACCACACTCCGCTGAAAAAGACTTGTGGGTGCACTTTTTCCAGGATAGTCTATCTGGAACACAACTCGACTGGTTTTACCAACTAGAAAGAGCCAACGTCCATAATTAGGAAGATATCGCTGCAACTTTCTATAAGCAGTATCAATATAATGCTGATTTGGCGCCTACCCGTACTCAACTTCAGAGTATGGCTATGGTTTCCAATGAAGGTTTCAAGGATAACGCACAAAAGTGGAGAGATCTGGCTGGGAGAGTCCAACCCCCTCTGTCTGAAAGGGAATTGGTGGACATGTTCTTAGGCACTTTATCGGGCCTTTTCTTCAACCATTTAATTGGAACTCATCTGCAGGATTTACTGAGTTAATACTGACCAGAGAGAGGGTGGAAGCTGGCATAAGAAGTGGAAAGATTCAAAAGGACTCATCTTCTTCCACAGCTGTGAGGAAACCTTTTATTGGTAAGAAAGAGGTATATGTTGTTTATCCACAAAGAAACCAAGAAAGAGCCGAGCGCCGACCAATGGTAGGGGCTGTTATGATTCCAAAGCCTACGTCTGATCAACAAAGAAGTAATCAACCAAGGGTGGAGAGGCCGGTTCGACAATTCACCAGAATCAACATGACTCTGTCTCAAGTATTACCACATCTGTTGAGATCCAATTTGATAACCCTGAAGGAAGTCCCGAAAAATCCCAATACGACATCCCCTCATTATCACCCCAATGCCCATTGCACATATCACTCTGAAACTCCTGGGCACGATACCAATAACTGTTAGGCCTTGAAAAACAAAATATAAGATCTCATTGAAGCAAAAGAAATTGAGTTTGATGCGCCCAAGAAGCCAAAGGTTATCTCTGCTCCCATTCCCAGACATGGTCACAACACCAATGCTATTGAGGAAGATTTGTTTGTTACCACAGTTGATGAACTCGTGACTCCACTTCCAATCATCAAGATAAATTTGTTGAAAGTCAGTGTGTTCTCGGGCTGTAATGAAGTTTGCCACCTATGCTTATCCTCACCAACTGATTGCCCTTTGTTGAAAATAGGCATTCAACGCTTGATATACAACAAAGAGATTCTATTTGAAAGTACTCCTATTTCACCTGTTTCTATTGAAGATGTTTCAATCATTACCATATCCGCCAATTCTTCTAGGGTTTCCAAAAAACCCGTTAGAATTACATCGGTTCCGAAAGCAACTCCTCTAATAATCATAATGCCTGGGCCAGTCCCATATGAATCAGACAAGACTGTTCTGTGGAATTACGGTGGGGATATTTACTACCATGGCATCAAACAAGATGGGCTGGCCGCTGAAGAGATAAACTCTGAAGAAGAAGATTCCGACATTAGCAATATTGTCGGAACTAGTAAAATTACCCGAAGCGGTAGAATCTTTTCTCCAGAGATTGCCCCCCCAAAGGCAGTTTTTGGACCCGTGGTTGCTCCGAAGGTTACTTCTGTACCCATAATCATCTCTGCAAGTGCTCCTATTGATGAAGCCGTTACAACCCCTATTGTCATTCCTACCAACACTCCTACTGCTGAAACCCGAGGAAAAAGTATTCAAGAAAAGCTTGTCCAGACAAAGGCTCAATCACTGACTATTCCCAAAGCTTCCAAGAAAGGAGATCTTAAAAATTATAAAGAGAAGCGACTACGACGTAGTCGAGCAGTTGTGGCAAAATCCCTCCAAAATCTCCATGCTAGCATTACTACTGTGTTCCGAGGCACATGCGAAAGCCTTGGTGAAGTTCCTTAAAATAGCACATGTGCCTCAAGAGACGTCTGCTGACCAATTTCAAGATTGTGTGGCCAGTCTGATAGCAGATAACGACCTAGGCTTCTCAGATGCTGATTTGACATCAAGGGGAAGAAAGCACAACGAGGCATTACATGTCTCTGTGGAGTGTAGGGGCACAACTCTGGCCCATGTCTTGGTGGATACTGGCTCATCTTTGAATGTTTTTCCGAAGAAAGCTCTTGACAGACTTGACTGCGAAGGACTGACGTCAAAGCCAAGTAACATAATAGTAAGAGCATTTGATGGCTCGAAGAGGATGGTACACGGGGAGGTAGATATCCCCATAAAGGTTGGAACTTAAACTTTCAATTCAACCTTTTATGTAATGGACATCCGCCCCTCTTACTCCTGTCTGCTAAGACGGCCATGGATCCATAATGCTGGCGCTGTCACCTATATATTGCACCAGATGTTGAAATATCCGGCTCAAGGAAAGATTATAACTGTCCACGGAGAGGAAGAATACATGATTAGCCATCTCAATTCCTTTCTACATGTGGAATTGGACGGTGAGTTCATTGAAACTCCTTTTCAACACTTTGAAGAGGTTCCCCAAGAAATTGCAGTGACCAAGACTGTATCCCAGATTCCCAAGATTACAAGACATCCACTCCGGATGTCATATATGAAGGACGCCAAAGCAGTAGTAGAGGAAGGAGGATGCACCATCTGGGGGAAACTTCCAGACATCCCGTATAAGTCTGATAAGTTTGGCTTAGGTTTCACTTCGAGTGCTCAAAAGGCTGTACGCCGTGACCGTGCTGGAGGGCCACCCTTGAAGATTAGCAACCGAGAGGTCAATGCGGTAGAAGATGGTGAAGAGGATTGCAGCTTGGAGGATTGGATCTTTCTGACTATCAATGGAGGACTTCGCAATTGGGAGGCCAGAGACTTTGTCCCAATAACTTTCATCCCTCGATAATTTATCTTTTCTTTTGGTTGTTAGATCTGTAATATTCACAAACAATTTGCACTCCTAAAACCTTGTGTCTTTCCCGAGCATAATGGTTCATTTGTAAGGGTTGTTATTTTCATCTTCATATGACATTCAATGAATCATGGACGTTTTTCGCATACAAACTTTTTGGCTCATTGTTTTTCTTTTACATTTTATTTTCTTTGCATGTACCCATCCACTCTGGATCCCATGGGTAACGATACTGCTATGGCCTTTTGTAACTCTGAGGATCTAATCTACCAAGCCGGAGACGAAGGTGAGGAAGATTTTGAGGTACCAGAGGAACTTGCCAGACTGCTACAACAAGAGGAAAGGGCCATTCAGTCTCACAAAGAACCTGTGGATAAAATCAAATTGGGTACCAATGAAGATAAAAAAGAGGTCAAGGTGGGTACCAATCTGGAACCCAGTGTCAAAGAGCGCCTGATTTAGCTGTTACATGACTATGTTGAGATCTTTGCTTGGTCATATGAAGATATGCCGGGACTTGATACAGACATTGTGGTACATCGTCTACCTACGAGAGAAGACTGCCCACCAATAAAACAGAAGGTTCGCCGCATGAGACCTGATATGTCAGAAAAGATTAAAACGGAGGTCATGAAGTAATTCAATGTTGGATTCTTGGCTGTCACTTCCTATCCTCAATGGGTCACCAACATTGTT
Source organism: Vicia faba (assembly GCA_948472305.1). Taxonomy (NCBI): domain Eukaryota; kingdom Viridiplantae; phylum Streptophyta; class Magnoliopsida; order Fabales; family Fabaceae; genus Vicia; species Vicia faba. Next base: position 1,010,101,264 of record OX451735.1, read on the forward strand.
CCCGTACCTAAAAAAGATGGCAAAGTATGAATGTGTGTGGATTATCGATATTTGAATAGGGCAAGCCCTAAAGATGATTTTCCACTCCCCCACATTGATATCCTGGTTGATAACAACACATAACACAAAGTGTTTTCCTTCTGGACAGTTTCTCAGGTTATAACCAAATCAAAATGGCACATGAGGACATGGAGAAAACTACATTTGTCACACAGTGGGGCACATTCTGCTACAAGGTGATGCCATTCGGATTGAAGAATGCTGGGGCAACCTATCAACGCGCCATGGTAGCTTTATTTCATGACATGATACATCATGGAATAGAGGTCTACGTAGAAGATATGATAGCCAAATCGCAAACGGAAGAAGCACACCTTGATCACTTATAAAAGTTGTTTGAAATACTGAAGAAGTATAAGTTGAGGTTGAATCCAAACAAGTGCACATTTGGAGTACGATCTGGTAAACTCCTAGGTTTTGTCGTCAGTAACAAAGGTATTGAGGTCGATCCTGCCAAAGTTAAAGCAATACAAGAGATACCTGCTCCTCGTACTGAGAAGGAAGTCAGAGGATTCTTGGGACGCTTGAACTATATTTCCAGATTCATTTCTCACTTAACAGCTACTTGTGAGCCAGTCTTCAAGCTATTGAAGAAAGATCAAGTAGTCAGATGGAATGATGAATGCCAAGTTGATTTTGACAAAATCAAAGAATACTTACATGAGCCTCCTGTGTTGATACCACCGGTCGAGGGAAGACTGTTGATCATGTATCTAACTGTTTTAGAGAACTCAATGAGGTGTGTATTGGGGCAGCATGACGAGTCTGGCCAAAAAGAGCATGCTATTTATTACCTGAGCAAAAAGTTTATCGACTGTGAAACCAGATATTCATTGCTCGAGAAAACTTGCTGCGCTCTGGCATGGGCTGCTCGCCGGCTAAGACAGTATATGCTGACTCATACTACCTTATTGATATCTAAGATGGATCCGATAAAATATATCTTCGACAAGCCTGCTCTTTCTGGGAGAATAGCTAGATGGCAGATGATCCTAACAGAATATGACATACAGTATACTACCCAAAAATCTATAAAGGGCAGTGTATTGGTTGATCATCTTGCTCACCAAGTTGTGGAAGACTATCAGTCCATGAAGTATGATTTCCCGGATGAAGACATCATGACATTAGACAACTGTGAAGAAATCAGGCCATATGACGGACCTGAACAAGGATCCCGATGGACCCTGTTCTTTGATGGGGCATCCAATGCACTTGGTAATGGTATCAGCGTCGTACTCATATCTTCATAAGGGTGTCATACTCCCTTTACTGCCAGACTTTGCTTCAACTGTACAAACAACATGGCGGAGTACGAAGCATGCATCTTTGGTCTCAGAGCTTCCATAGACTTGGGAATCAAATCTCTAGAGGCATTTGGAGATTCAGCTTTGGTGATCAGTCAGATCAAAGGGGAGTGGGACACTAAACACCTAAACCTTATCCCTTACAAAGAACATGTTTTGACATTGCTACCACATTTTGAGAATATTACCTTCGAGCATTTCCCGCGAGAATAAAATCAGCTAGCAGATGCCATAGCCATAATGTCATCTATGTTTAAACTTAATTGGGATAACGAGGCTCCCCAGATCACCATCGAATGAATGGACGAACCAGCACACTGTCACGAGATTAATACTGAAGAAGTAGTGGACCGGCCTTGGTTTCACGAAGTCAAGAGGTATCTCGAGGATCAAGAATATCCATAAGGAGCTTCAATCAATGATAAGAAGTTCTTAAGGAGATTCTCTGCTAAGTTCTTCCTTAGTAACGGCATCCTGTACAAATGCAATCATGACTCCATTTTGCTTCGGTGTGTGGATAAGGTGGAAGCTGAAAATATCATGGCTGAATTACATGAAGGTACTTTTGGCACCCACTCCAGTGGGCATACGATGGCGAAGAAAATCCTACGGCCAGGCTATTTTTGATCTACCATGGAGGCAGATTGCTATAAACACTCTCGGACCTGTCATAAGTGTCAAATTTATGCTGACAAGGTGCATGTACCTCCGGTTCCTCTGAATGTCTTGACGGCTCCTTGGCCCTTTGCTATGTAAGGAATTGATATGATTGGAGAGATCAAGCCTACATCCTCCAATGGACACCGCTTCATCCTAGTGTCGATTGACTATTTTACCAAATGGGTCGAAGCAGCTTCCTTCGCCTCCGTTACCAAGAATGTGGTTGCCCGCTTCATTAAGCAAAACCTTATTTGGCGGTACGGTATCCCAGAAAGGATCATCACTGACAATGGTACAAATCTTAACAACACTATGATCACCACTTTGTGCGAGCAATTCAAGATCCAGCATCATAATTCCTCTCCCTATCGGCCAAAGATGAATGGTGTTGTCGAAGTTGTAAATAAAAACATTAAGAAGATCATACAGAAAATGACAGTCACATACAAAGACTGACATGAGATGTCACCATTCGCTCTCCACGGGTACCGTACCACGACTTGCACATCAACTGGGGCAACACCCTATTCTTTGGTTTACGGAATGGAGGTTGTCTTGCCTATTGAGGTTCAGATCCCCTCTCTGAGGATTATGAAGGATGCAGGGTTGAATGAAGACGATTGGATCCAGACTCGACTTGATCAACTGAACTTGATTGATGAAAAGAGACTTACTGCTGTTTTCCATGGTCAGATGTATCAAAAGCGGATGATCAAGGCCTTCAACAAGAAAGTCAGACGTCAAGTATATCAAGTTGGGGATCTAGTGATCAAACGTATCATCTTGCTACAAAGTGATCCCAGGGGAAAATGGACTTCAACCTATGAAGGACCATTTGTAATCAAAAACATATTCTCCGGTGGAGCAATGATCTTGACCACCATGGATGGCGACGACCTGCCACACCCTGCGAACGCGAACATAGTCAAAAGATACTACGCATAGGAGACCCGCTAGGTTGACATACCTAGGCAAAACAAGGGCATCTCGACGAACCAAAAGGTTCGGGCAGAAATTAGGGATAAAAATGGAGAAAAAAAATATGTACACCCAACAAGTTGAAAACCCGAAAGGGCGACTTTGGAAAAAAAGGGTTTCCCGGTGGACTGAAAACCCGAAAGGGCGGTCCAGGAAAAAGTTAGGGAATAAAAGCGTATGACTATGTCCCATCGGATCACTTTACGGACAACCTTTAACTTCCACTGACAAACTCAAAGTTTCTGATCAATTTAATCATCTTCGGACAAGGCAAATAGACAAGATACTCGGAAATACGAAGGCTATAGCAGAATAGGAACCCCGTGGGATTATTACACATAACTATCTTTCTTTGTATTAAATTTTTCTTGTTTACGACAGCATTCTCTTACTGGAATGTTTGTCTCCTTTGTACAAAATATTTACTCAAAGTCAATACAAAGATGCCCCTTTGAAAGTGAAAAAACTATTTATCTTTTTCTTTACACTTGTGTTTTGTTTACAAAAACGTCCAATGATTCATGAATGAACATATGCATTTGAACATGATTACTGCTTACAAATAAACAAAATAAGAAAGATAAGTACTGATAGGTTGAAAGAGTAGAGAAATGTCTCTAGGTTATTCCCTAAGAAATACCCTACGGTACGTCATTTAAATCCCCAAGCAGAACGAAGTTTCAAATTATTAATCCCCAGTAGAAGTCGTCAAAATTCTCAGGATTCCCCGAGCAGATCTTACAAGTAGTACATGGCATTGCCCTCACAACATAACTTATTTCTCTCAACAAAAGTTTATCAGTACTTCAACTTCAAGACATAAAAATTCAACATATCCTCAGCGGCATTTAGGGATTTATTTTCCTCAAGCAGACAGCAATACAACAAATCAGCTCACATACGCATATATTGCATCCATATATCATAAACATTGATAAAGCAAATACATTGCATCATACATTCATGCAACATAACTTTGTGTTTCCGATGACATTTTACCCTTTTCAGGATAAGATTAAATAGCTACCATTAACAATATGCTTTCAGATGCAGTACATATATGCTCCAGATACGGATGTCATCCTGATACAACATTCAGATACAGTTCAGATACGCTCCAGATATGGATGCCATCCTGATACTCATTCAGACTTCAAATACAGATACAGTTCAGATACGTTCTAGACACGGATGTCATTCTGATACTCATTCAGATTTCAAATTCAGATACAATACAGATACGCTCCAGACACGGATGTCATTTTGATACTCATTCAGATAAAGTAAAGATACGCTCCTGACACGGAAGCCATTCTGACACTCATTCTTTCAGCTTACAATTCAACAAACACTCTTGGATGGAATCTACAAGCCCATCTCCAACAAGATTCCATCACCTCTCCAAATGGCATCTTTAAGCCCATTCCCTCAACCGTGCATCGTCAAGTGCAAGTTTCTAGGCACTCTAGTGTCCAATCATTCTTTCACCTTCGAGTCACGAATGGAAAAACTAGCCAATCTAACTCTTTAGGTTTAAGAAGATTAAACAGGGGAAGCTGTTGTACCCCAAAATTTTCCCTCTCATTTATCAAGATTTTCTCACAAGATTTCTTTGACTCAAGGCTGAATTAGGGTTTGATCAACTCAAGACATCTCATCTTGCACTAATGGCCCAAAATTTGGGTTTGAGTTTGCACAAGGATTTTTGGACTATCAATGCTTCATATGAATTTCAAGTATCATCATGGACCCCTAAGATTACTCATGTCAAGTTTCAAGCCTTGAATCACATTTTTTACCAGTCAATTGGACAATTGACCTAAAAATCATCAATATTGGGGAAAAAGTCAACCATGGCCAATTTACAGTCAAACTTCATAATTTTTTATCCATATCAACATTTTAAACTCATATGTATCATTTGATCAAGTTTGGACCATAATTCCTCAAGAAATTTGATCAAATCATCAAAAGTGCAAAATGGTCAAAATTAGGGTTTTGACTAAGAAAGGGCAATTTCTGATTTTTGACCTAACAAATGACCAATTGGTTTGAAGAATGATTTCAAGGTTTCATTTGTATCATCTTGACCTAATAACATGGTTCAAAACATTACATTTTCATTGGATTGACAGATGAAATTTGCAGTCAACTGATCAAAAGTTAACTGTATACTGAAAAGTCAAACTTTGACTTTTTGGTCAAAATCAAGTGCCAAGGATCACAATTCATAAAAACATGTCAAAATGTGAAACTTGTTCATGAAGAAATCAAAGATTGAAGATTTGGTTTTAAAATTTGAAATTTTCTTAACTTAGAAATTTTTCTAAGTATAGAAAATTTCTTATTTTTTCTCAACTTTAAGCCAAATTTTCACCATGATACGAGATGATTCAAAGAAAGTTCCTGTTGTACCCCAAAATTTGCCCTCCCCTTTCTTCAGGAAACCATCTTGAATTTTCAAGGTCCCTCTGAAACAAATCCAAATCCTGAGTTATCCCTTTGCCCAAACAAGCCACTTATAAGAGCAAGATGATCTCACGAACTCCAAAAACAACGCTTTTATCTTGAGAAAAATCAAGTTCTAAGTACTTAGAATGCTTCTCTAAAATAAGTGTTTTTAGAAAAATCAGCACTTCAAAACTTCTGGACCCATTCCAGATGAAGACGGTCAGAAGTTGCAAGCTTGACTCAGCGTGGTCAGAAGTTGGCTCTTCAGCAGCTACGTCAGTTCAATCAGAAGTTGTAAACGTGGTTTAATATGTAAGCCTCAAGCAGAACATGCCCCTTCAGCAGTTACACAAGCTCAGTCAGAACTTGCTAAAGGAATGCAAGAGAAGCAGGGAAATCTGAAGGCTCCTTCAGAACATGTTGAATTCAGAAGATGAAAGGTCAGAAGAATGGGTGTTACACTGATACAGAATCTCTAAGCCCAGGAGGTCCAGAAGCAAATCCAAGGAATGTACCAGAAAACCAGGAGAATTTCCAGAGCTCACAGGAAGCCAAGGCCAGAGCATGGTTTACGCTGCTGATTCAACGCTGGTTTCCATTACCAGAATGTTGATGTTGATAGGTCTTGTCACCATTTAATGCCTATTAATGCTCCCAACCACTCCTGAGCATTCACGTGTGGCTTGGAAAACGCTTTTGCACAGATTCTGGCATGGGTCTTCACGCCACCGCCCACTTCAGAGGTCACTTCTCCCCAATCTACGCCTGCTGCTGCAACCTAGGCTGAAAGCTAGCTGTTATCACAACTTCCCAGGAATTTCTGTCAAAGAACAAATTCAAACTCTGTTGGCGCTTTAAATGTTCAAGGCATCCACAAGAACTTTGCCTATAAATAGAGAGCTTTCACCATTGCAAAAGGCGTTCAAGAAAAAAGAAACAGAAACTGCTAAGTGAGAAACATAACTCCTAGCAACACAGCATTCTGAAACTCTGCCAAAATCTTCAGCTTTGTTTCATAACTTCGAGTTTCTCACCTTCAAACTTCATCAAATATCCAGTTTTTTTTCTGTAAACCAAAAAAAAACACCCTTTCCAAACTTCTGACCCTACATACGTATACACCTTTACTTCCCTCTTTTCAAAGAAAATCTGTCCAGAACACCACCAGAACCAGAAGCTAAACCTTCACCCATAACTTTCCCAACAGTCAGGTAAGCACCTGCTGACCCTCATCACGCTGTTAAGCATCATCAGCTGTGCATATTCAAATAACATAATGTAAATATCACGTTGTTGCTGTTTATGTTCTGAGGATTTTCATACCTCAAAACGTTCTGAACCAGTATAGGGCTTGCCTGTGACCTTGTTGACTCTGACCTCTGAAACATTTTTGTATTTGCTGGATCTGTTCCAAATATGTTTCCTGTTTTGTGGAGTAACAACAGAATTGCAGATGTTCTGATTAGTACAGGGAAAAGCCAAGTGCTGACTTTGACGTTAGCACATCTGAAGCCTGTTTTGTTGTCAATGATATCAGAACCTCTGAGAGTTATTGCCTTTTCAGTAGAATCAGAACTTCTGGTTTCTCCACTAACAAGGTTCTGTTTTGCAGATGCTAGAGTCAGAAGTTCTGACTCATCCAGTTTCACTAACAGGTTGATCATCTGGCAGCGGATCTGAGTCAGAACTTCTGATGACCTCCCAGCAGCGCGCGGGCTCCCTCTCTCTCTCTCTATATCTTGTTTTTTTGCTATTTTCTTTTTTGTCTATTTTTCTCGTTGAACCCCCCATGTACAAATGTGTATCCCCCTCCCCTAATTGTTGTAATAGCGTAGGATTTTACATTTCCGCTTCTTATTGCTAGTAATTAGGACGTGTATGGCAAGATAAAATCAATGAAATAGAAAAGCCTAATTCAAAGAAAAAACTCTTGTATGCAATAAAACACACTTGCACACTAACAGCCCTAGGGTTACATCCACTTGTTGCCTTTCAAAAATTGGGACATATTGCATGTTAGGTCTCTTTGGACAAAACAAACAATCAAATGATCTTAGTCCCTCGATGACGTTTTCAAAATATTGCCTAAACAAATGATCAAGTCCCTTAAAGAAAATTGGCCAAAGATAATTAGCACTATTGCAATTATGGTCTAAACGACGACCCGCGCCCGTCCCTTTCACATCCTAACACAAGATTGTCCACCAAATACAATGGTGGAACAAAATTGTTAAAAGGGTTAAAAACATAACAAAAATCTTTGAGAACTTTAGGGTAGATCGCTCTTAAGTACTTGTCAACTTGCAAAACAAAAACACTTGCCTATTTTTCAAAACCCCATATCACAACACACTTTCAAAAAACAACTTTAAAAAAAAACAATTGAAAATTTTTCAAAAGACATACACCTTTGTATACATCCCAACATGGATCATTACCAAGGTTGCCACCACATTGGCCTCTTTTCAAAACATTTTCAAAACACACACACAAAGCACCATTTCAAACAATTTCAAAGCAAGTTGATCTAAGCAAGTACCTAAGAGCCCATGGATAACCATGGATAGAAAGGGTGCTAATACCTTCCCTTTCTATAATCTACTCCCCGAACCCAAGAAAAAATCTCAAAGGTTTTTGCTGTGCTTTTTAAACCTTTCCTTAGGATAAAATAAAAAGTCGGTGGCGACTCTTGCTCAACCGAAACATTTGCGAATACAAATGCAAAACCATAGTCAGTTCTCCCACCGTATCACAGAACTGGCAACTCTGCTGGGGAGATTTTAAAAGTGGAGTAACCTTAGGGATTAGATCACCCTCTTGCATGACTAATTGTTTGAATTGTTTGCTTTATATCTTGGCTCTATTGTTTGGGTTTGCAATCCTACACCCGGATTTTGGGAAACATTCATAGATAGCAATACATTGTGGAAACTGTGCGGGGTATACCGACACGGTCGAAGAAATAGCTATATTAGTGTGACATATTTGTGAGTACCGGTAACCCTTGAGTTCAATCAAGGAGAGTACGGGGCCGCTGAGTGATGTCACTAAGCACTAATGACCTAGAACCTTACTTGACCATCTTGGCCTTTTATTAGGGGTAGTGAGATGACCGGCTTTGGTGCAGTCCGAAGTTGGTAGATACTCGATACTACACTCATTGAGGGTTGTTTTCTTGGAATATTTTGGTCGCTAGTTAAGTGGCTAAACCAAAACAATGAACAATGAAAACAATCCCGTGATATTGAGCTCCTTAGAACCCGGTTACTATTTATAGGACAGGTTTTTAAGCCAACTACACTCAAGAGGGTACTTACCTATGAAACCCCATGCAAGACTGAAACTAGGGTTTGGTGTGATTTGCTTGTACATATGTTTTGTGCATACATCATGGACATCATAAAACATCATATGCATTCACTAACCATTTCAAGGGTTTGGATCTTCATCTTTGTTCCTGTTTTGCAGGTCATGGAAGTTCCTCGCAGAAAAACCATTCAAGTCAACCTTGTGAGAATCTCTCCTCAACTCAAGGAGCTCACCTCAAGAATTCCGGAAAGCTCATCCTTCAGTGAAAGACATGGTAGACTGCTCAGTTTAGTCAACACCAACATTGAAGAAGACATGATGAAAGTGCTATTCCAGTTCTTTGACCCTCTTCACCACTGTTTCACTTTCCCTGATTACCAGTTGGTACCCACTTTGGAGGAGTTTTCTCAACTCCTGAGAATTCCTATCCTTAATCAACTACCCTTCAACGGTACGGAAAAGGAACCAAAGCCGGAAGATGTTGCTCGAGCATTACATCTACAACCATCCTACATCAAGGGGCATTGGGAAACCAGAAGCGGCGTCAAAGGATTCTTAGCAAAATTCTTGTTTGAGAAAGCACAAGAATGTTGGGATTCATTGGACCTACAAGCCTTTGAAGAAATTGTGGCACTCCTTATCTATGGGTTGGTCTTGTTCCCAAATCCTGACCAATTGATAGATGTCAACGCCGTCAAAATCTTCTTGTCCAGAAATCCAATACCAACATTGCTTGGGGACATCCTTCACTCATTTTACACACGAACAATGAGAAAGAGGGGTGTTCTTATGTGCTGTACTCCTATCCTTGCAAGGTGGTTTATTTCGCACCTTCCACAATCTGTCTTGAAGAACGACCAAGGCTCAAGGTGGTCCCAACGGTTGATGACTCTTACTCACTCTGATGTACATTGGTGTTCTCGGTCCAGAGAAAATGTCATCATCGTCGATCGTTGCGGAGAATTTTCTAATGTTCCTTTACTTGGAATTATAGGAGGTATCACCTACAACCCTTGCCTAGCTTTGAGGCAATTTGGATACGCACGGAGGGATGGCCCTCATGAAATGTTGATTCCTGACCTAGTTTTTGACTTCGACAACGATGCGCAAGGACTTCGCCAAAGATTCATCAGAGCTTGGGGAAAACTCAACAAGGTTGATAGCAAGAATCTGGGACACAAGAATTCCATCCCTCTTGAGCCCTATCTCAAGTGGGTACGAGCCCGAGCCCAAAGTCTAATGATGCCTTATCCTCATGTACTCCCAGTGATTAAAGAGCCCGTCAATGAAGGAGAGGTTCCCTACACCATCCTGCATCCAGACATGCCTACATCGTGGGAGGAAATGCAGAAAAGTTGGATCCAGCTCAAGGAGGAACGGAATACTTTTGAAGCTAGCTTCTACGCCAGTGAGAAGAAGGTTTTAGAGCTTACCCGCCGACTCCATGAGCAAGAGGCCCTCAACACCTACATCGCACCAAAGAGGATGTGCAATGTCTTTTTACCTTGAGAAGTTATCTTGTAATATTTGGCCCATGGGGCATTTATGTACTGACAAATTTCTTCTTATTAAGATGACGTGCGTTCTTCTTTGTCTGAAACAATTTTGAATGTCCTAAATCCTTGAATGCATTGCATACATAAGCATACCATTCATCATGTGCATAAGCAGGTCTCATTCCAGGTCTCCTTATCTGTCTGCTGTTTATGTCAGCAGGATGGATCTCGAGCAAACAGTCAAAGACCTACAAGCCCAGAATGTACAGTTCCAGCAACTCTTGATGACCTTGGCTAAAGGTCAGGAGGACATCAAGACTCAATTGGGGAACAAAGACCCAGTGAAAAAGAAGAAAAAGAGAATCGGGGTGGCTACTTTGGGGAGAAGATTTGATGGAGAAGCCCGGAGAGTGCTTGAATTTCCTCCTATCTCTGATGAAGGAACCAGCAAAGGAGGTGGAGCTGCGGTACCTTCCGAGTCTGATGCGAAAGAGGAGGAGGTCGAAGAGGATGAAGATTATACTGATCAGCAATACCCTCCAGCTGATGATAAATACAAAGGGCTAGAAGACAGGTTGGCCGCCATGGAGCTACAAAGAGTACCGGGTTTGGATTTTGAAGACTTGGGTTTGGTTGCCGGGATTGTGATTCCCCCAAAATTCAAAGTGCCAGCGTTTGTGAGGTATGATGGGCTGTCCTGTCCCAAAATGCATCTCAGGTCCTACGTGAGAAAAATTCAACCCTATACGGCAGATAAAAACCTTTGGATTCATTTCTCTCAAGACAGTCTTTCTGGAGCTCAGTTGGAGTGGTTTTATCAGCTAGAGGGAACCAGCATTCGAAATTGGGAAGATTTGGCCACCGCTTTCTACAAACAATACCAATACAATTCTGACCTTGCCCCTACTCATACCCAACTTCAGGGTATGTCGTTAGGAACAGGCGAAGGATTCAAAGAGTACGCACAAAAATGGAGGGATTTGGCTGGCAGGGTGCAGCCTCCTTTAACCGATCGTGAACTTGTTGATATGTTTCTGGGGACCCTATCTGGGCCATTTTTCAATCATCTGATTGGTAACTCTTCCGCGGGGTTTACCGATTTGATCTTAACGGGCGAAAGAATAGAGGCTGGCATCAAGTCAGGAAAGATTCAGAAGGGTGTTGCTGCAAGTACTGAGAGGAGGCCTTTTAAGAAAGAAGCAAGTGCCGTCTATGGTCCTAGAAGGCAAGTCAAGCCAGAAAGTCGCCAAGTCGTTAATGCTCTGGTCATTTCAAAACCTGTTGCCGCTCCTCAGCAGTACAATCAACAAAGAGGTGAAAGGCCCAAGAGGCAGTATACTCGACTAAGTATGACCTTATCGCAAATTTTACCCCAACTGTTATCAACCAACTTGGTGACCACCAAAGAAGCTCCTAAAGTCGTGAATACTGCATCTCCTAAGTATAACCCAAATGCCCGTTGTGCTTATCATTCTGATAGTCCCGGGCATACTACTGATGATTGCTGGGCCTTGAGAAACAAAGTGCAAGATCTTATTGATGCAAAGGAAATTCAGTTTGAAGCGCCTGAAAGACCGAATGTTGTAACTGCTCCTATGCCCCAGTATAGAGTAAATCCATTGAAGAAGAGTTGTACGCTGTTTCAGTAAATGATGTTGCTACCCCTCTGTTGACTGTTAAGAGGGACTTGCTACTAGCCGGTTTATTTCCGGGTTGTAGTAAGGGTTGCCTCCTGTGTGTTGTTATCCCCACCGGTTGTCCACTGCTGAAATCAGGCATCCAAAGCCTGATGGATAGCAAAGAAATTCTGTTCAAGAAAACTGCTGTTCCATTTGTTTCCGTTGAAGAAATATCTGTTGTCACAATTTACAATCCTGCCAAAGCTCCCATGAAGAAACCAGTCCAAATTATGTCTGTTGCACCCATTACTATTACTGTCCCGGGACCTCTCCCCTACGAGTCTGATAAAGCGGTCCCATGGCATTATGGGGCCGATGTGTATGTGCTTGGGGTGAAGCAGGAGTTCAACACCAATACCAGTATCAGTAACATCACTGGTCCCGCCAAGATTACCCGCAGTGGCAGGCTCTTCTCGCCTGACATTGCGCCGCCAGTTATCCGAAAACCTCTCACCATCACACCCGCAAGTATGCATGTTCCAATTCAAATTCCTGTGTCTACTACTGCCGCCGAGTCCTCTGATACTCAGGGCAAAGAAGTTGCTACCGATTTGCCTGCCAGGACGGAGGCACCAAAAAAGACTGCTGTAGAAGCCTCCCAACAAGAAATGGAGGAAATTCTTAAAATCATCAAAAAGAGTGACTTTAACGTTGTTGAACAGTTGGGGCATACTCCCTCCAAAATCTCTATGCTATCATTGCTGCTATGCTCAAAGGCCCATGCAAAAGCCCTGATTTCATTTCTGAAAACGGCCCATGTGCCGCAAGAGACCTTCGCGGACCAATTCACCGACTGTGTGGCTAATTTGACAGCTGACAATGGCTTGGGGTTCTCGGATGCTGACCTCACCCCCAAAGGGAAAAATCACAATGATGCCCTGCATGTTTCCATAGAATGCAGGGGCACTACTCTCGCACACGTGTTAGTGGATACCGGCTCTTCCCTGAATGTTTTGCCTAAGAAGGCGTTGGATCGCCTGGATTGTGAAGGTTTGGAATTGAAACCTAGTAACATCATTGTTAGAGCCTTCGACGGTTCTAAGAGGATGGTGCACGGTGAAGTAAACATTCCCATTCGGGTGGGTTCCCAAGTCTTCGACTCAACATTCTATGTAATGGATATTCGTCCATCTTACTCCTGCTTGTTAGGTCGGCCCTGGATTCACAAAGTTGGGGCAGTAACCTCCACTCTACACCAAAAGCTCAAATATCCTGTCAAAGGGAAGATTATTACTGTGCAGGGTGAAGAGGAATACATGGTTAGTCACTTGAATTCATTCCGGTATATCGAGATGGACAGGGAATTTATTGAAACCCCCTTTCAGCATTTTGAGGAGGTACCTCCAACATTGGCATCGGCTGAGGCAGTAAGTGAAGAAGACTTTCCGTTGAAGATGGATTCTTTGAAGGATGCCCGGGCTGTAATCGAGAAAGGCAATTGTGCGAACTGGGGTCAGCTTCCTGACTTCACTCAAAAGAACGACAAGTTTGGGCTGGGCTTTACTGCAGAGGCTCAGAGGGCTGTGCGCAAGGAAAAGATCAGAAAGACTCCAGTGTTTATCACCAGTCCAAGGGTGAATGCTATTGAGGAGGATGTAGAGGAAGCAGAGTTTGACAGTTGGATCTACCTGACTACCAGCAACGGACCAAGCAACTGGACGGCAAAGGATTTTACACCTATCACATTTGTCACGCAGTTTCAATCCACTCTGGATCTCACTGGTAACAGCTCTGCTACCGCCAGTTATGACTTCGAGAATCCGATCAACTTGGCCGAGGACGAAGGTGAAGATGATTGCGAAGTGCCTGGTGAACTCGCGAGACTGCTACTCCAAGAAGAGAGGGCTATTCAACCACATGAAGAGTCATTGGAAACAATTAACCTGGGTACTGAGACAGATAGGAAAGAGGTCAAGATTGGGGCTAATCAAGAGCTCAGCGTGAAGAAACGATTGATCCAGATGCTACATGATTACATAGAAATCTTTGCTTGGTCATACGAAGATATGCCTGGTTTGGATGCCGACATTGTAGTTCATCACCTGCCAACCAAGGAAGACTGCCCTCCGGTAAAGCAAAAGGTTCACCGCATGCGCCCAGAGATGTCGGAAAAGATCAAGGTCAAGGTTATGAAGCAATTCGATGCCGGATTTCTAGCAGTAACTTCTTACCCTCAATGGGTGGCCAATGTGGTACCGGTACCGAAGAAGGACGGTAAAGTCAGAATGTGTGTCGACTACAGGGATTTGAACAGGGCCAGCCCCAAGGATGATTTTCCTTTACCTCACATTGACGTTCTTGTTGACAATACTGCCCAACACAAGGTTTTCTCCTTCATGGATGGTTTTTCAGGGTATAATCAGATCAAGATGGCCCCGGAAGATATGGAAAAGACTACCTTTGTGACTCAGTGGGGCACCTTCTGTTACAAGGTCATGCCATTCGGATTGAAAAATGCTGGGGAAACCTATAAACGTGCCATGGTTGCTTTATTTCATGATATGATCCATCATGAGATTGAGGTATACGTTGATGACATGATTGCAAGGTCTCAAACTGAGGAGGATCACCTTGATCATCTGAGGAAGCTATTTGACCGACTGAAGTTATATAAGCTGAGGTTGAATCCCAACAAATGCACCTTTGGGGTGAGGTCCGGAAAATTGCTGGGTTTCATTGTAAGTGATAAAGTTATTCAGGTGGACCCTGCCAAGGTAAAAGCCATACAAGAGATGCCAACTCCAAAGACAGAGAAAGAAGTCAGAGGCTTCCTAGGACGACTGAATTACATTGCCCGATTCATCTCGCATCTGACTGCTACTTGTGAGCCAATCTTAAAATTACTAAAGAAAGATCAAGTAGTACGTTGGAACGATGAATGTCAGGCTGCCTTTGAAAAGATAAAGGAATATCTCCAAGAGCCACCCATTCTTATGCCTCCAGTGGAAGGAAGACCTCTGATACTATATTTGACAGTACTTGACAATTCGATGGGGTGTGTGCTGGGACAGCATGACGAGTCCGGCCGAAAAGAGTATGTTATTTATTACTTGAGCAAAAAGTTTACCGACTGTGAGTCTCGTTACTCACTGCTCGAGAAAACTTATTGCGCTCTAGTACTGCTCGCCGGCTGAGACAGTATATGCTGACTCACACTACTCTATTGATTTCAAAGATGGATCCCATCAAGTATATATTTGAAAAGCCTGCTCTGTCTGGGAGAATAGCAAGATGGCAAATGATCTTAACAGAATATGATATCCAGTATACAACTCAGAAAGAAATTAAAGGAAGTGTACTGGCAGATCATTTGGCACACCAACCTGTGGACGATTACCAATCCTTGAACTTTGATTTTCCGGACGAAGACATCATGGTGATAACTGACTGTGAAGTACCTGGACCGGATGAAGGACCTGAGGAAGGATCCCGATGGTCTATGCATTTTGACGGAGCCTCTAATGCTTTGGGTAACGGCGTCGGCGCTGTGATCATATCTCCCAAAGGAACTCATACTCCACTCACCGCCCGATTGTGTTTCAACTGCACCAACAACATGGCAGAATATGAGGCATGTATCATGGGTCTACAAGCTGCAATCGACTTAAGGATCAAATTTCTGAGTGTCTTCGGAGATTCCGCTCTCGAGATCAATCAGATCAAAGGCGAGTGGGATATGAAACACCCAAATCTTATTCCTTACAAGGAGTATGTGTCAACCTTGCTTCCCCACTTTGAAGAGATAACTTTTGAGCATTTCCCAAGAGAGGAGAATCAGTTAGCGGACGCACTAGATACGATGTCTTCAATGTTCAAGGTTAAATGGGAAAATGAGGCTCCCCGGATCATTATCTGGAAGTTAGACGAACCGGCATACTGCTGCGATCTAGAGGCCGAGAAGGTGACTGAAAAACCCTGGTATCATGAGGTGAAGAGGTACTTGGAAGCTCAGGAATACCCTGAAGGTGCATCTGTCAATGACAAGAAGTTCATAAGGAGGTTTGCGGAAAAATTCTTCCTCAGCAACGACATCCTCTACAAACGGAATCATGATTCAACGTTACTACGTTGTGTGGATAAGGCTGAAGCAGAGAAGATCATGATAGAACTGCATGAAGGTACATTTGGGACACATTCCAGTGGACACACCATGGCAAAGAAAATCCTTCGAGCAGGGTACTTCTGGTCCACAATGGAAGCCGATTGTTACCAACATTCTCGAACTTGTCACAAATGCCAGATCTATGCTGACAAGGTGCATATTCCTCCAGTTCCTCTGAACGTCCTGACGGCACCTTGGCCTTTTGCAATGTGGGGCATTGATATGATCGGTGAGATCCGACCGACGGCATCCAATGGGCATCGCTTCATCTTGGTGGCGATCGATTACTTCACGAAGTGGGTTGAGGCTGCTTCCTACGCAACGGTAACCAAGAGCATCGTGGCGCGTTTTGTCCGGCATAATCTGATATGTCGGTACGGTGTCCCGGAAAGAATCATTACGGACAATGGCACCAATCTCAATAACCAAATGATCACTGAACTCTGCGAACAATTCAAGATACAGCACCACAATTCTTCTCCCTACCGGCCGAAGATGAATGGGGCTGTAGAGGCAGCTAATAAGAACATCAAGAAAATTGTGCAGAAGATGACAGAGACCTATAAAGATTGGCACGAGATGTTACCGTTCTCTCTTCACGGGTACCGTACCTCAGCAAGAACGTCAACCGGGGCAACTCCTTTCTCCTTGGTCTATGGCATGGAGGCAGTCCTGCCAATTGAAGTCCAGATACCCTCTCTCCGGATAATGAAAGATGCAGACTTAAATGAAGATGACTGGATCCAGACTCGACTTGATCAATTAAACCTGATTGACGAAAAGAGACTCACCGCTATCTGTCATGGTCAGACGTATCAAAAACAGATAATCAGGGCATTTAACAAGAAAGTCAGACCACAAGAGTATCAAGTTGGGGACCTGGTAATCAAACGCATCATCCTTCCTCAAAGTGATCCCCGGGGCAAATGGACCCCTACTTACGAAGGGCCATTTGTGGTTAAACATGTGTTCTCAGGAGGAGCCATGATCCTAACCGCCATGGATGGTGACGACCTTCCTCACCCCGTCAATGCAGACATAGTGAAAAGATACTACGCATGAATAAAAGACCCGCTAGGTTGACATACCTAGGCAAAAATAAGGGCTTCCCGACGAACCAAAAGGGTTCGGGCAAAAATAAGGGATGAAATGAAAAAAAAATAAAATAATTGTACACCCGACAAGTCGAAAACCTGAAAGGGCGGCTTGGGCAAAAATGGGTATCCCGGTGGACTGAAAACCCGAAAGGGCGGTCTAGGCAAAAATTAGGGATAAAGTGTAACACTATGTCTCATTGAATCACTTTGCACCCGGAATTCGGCATCGACTGTCTGGCTCAGATTTCGGTATCGACCAATCAGCTTCATTTTCAACTAGGCAGCAAAGCGATGAGACGCTTGGGGACATAAAGGCGATAGCAGAGTTGGAACCCAGTGGGACTGTTCACATAACTGTTTTGTTTTCAAAATCGTAAATTCTGTGTTATTCGGCGGCGTCCTCTTACTAGGATGTCAGCCTCTTGTACAAAAACGCCTTTTCACAGGCAAAATTCAAATCAATACGAAGTCACTTATCGCCATTGTTTTCCCTTTTTCTGTTTTGTCTTGCGAGGAACGTCCAATGTTCATTTTTGATATATGCATTTGACATTAAATTGCTGATTCATAAATATTTGCAAAAGATTAATTACAGGTGACATCAGAAACAGGGGCAATATAAGGTTGTCTGACGCAGTCTGGTTGCTTTGTCCGCCAAGGTACCAAGGTAGATTCGACTGAAGAATGTGACCAAATCACCTCAACTCCCCACAGAGTAAGACAAGATTCAGCAATGCTTTCCCCAAACGGAGTTGACTCCCCGTCAAAGGCACAACTTTCCCCGGAAGGTCTTAAAGCTTATCCCCAGTAGATTCTGGAAGCTTGTTCCCTACAAAGTACGGACGTCTCTCCCGAGCTTGATTCAGAGTTATTCCTCACAAGGGCTTATAACCGGGTTATCCTCAGCTAATCGCCACGGAAGATCGCCCTCAACAAAGTTCTTCCAAATCCCCAGCGGAGTTTATCTTTGGCATCCCCAACGGAGTTTATCATCATTATCCCCAGCGAAATTCATCATTGAAGTCGTCCTCAGCAGGCCTCTCATCAAAAAAAAAACTTCAGCAGAATATCTCTTCCACAAAACAATTCCCCGGCTGATCGTCAAGGATTTATTTTCCTAAGACGAAAATACATACATAAACATTTCACTTACATACATGATAAAGTACATACAACGCTGTCTCATGTTAAAACATCATGCATATCATACATCATGACATTGCATACAACTTATGTTTTGCCTTTTCAGGGAAAAAGACAATCCCAAAGACAACTACCTTCAACTGTCACATTTCCAGATTCGATTCCTGTATCCAACCAGGGCATATCTGTTGACCATATTTCCAGACTCGATTCCTGTATCTAGCCAGGGCACGTCTGAAGAGTTCGAAGATTCGATTCCTGTATCCAGCCAGGGCACATCTATCAACTACAATATTTCCAGACTCGATTCCTGTATCTAGCCAGGGCACGTCTGAAGAGTTCGAAGATTCGATTCCTGTATCCAGCCAGGGCACATCTATCAACTACAACATTTCCAGATTCGATTCCTGTATCCAGCCATGGCATATCTGTTGACCATATTTCCAGACTCGATTCCTGTATCTAGCCAGGGCACGTCTGAAGAGTTCGAAGATTCGATTCCTGTATCTAGCCAGGGCACGTCTGAAGAGTTCGAAGATTCGATTCCTGTATCCAGCCAGGGCATATCTGCGTAAGGAGATTGAAGATCAAACACCTGTAACAAGCCAGGAAAACATCTACCTTTCTCAGATACATAAAGTTCTCACCAAGGAATCTCTTGTGCGATCATCACTTCCAAATGGCATCCATAAGCCCATTCCCGACGAAGTTACGTCACATCTCCAGATGGCATCCATAAGCCCATCTCCCTATCCACCATCTCTCCAAATGGCATCTATAAGCCCATTCCCGCCATCACATTGCTGATACTCTACTATGCGAGTGCAAATTTCCGGGCACTCTAGTGTCCAATCTCCTTTTAACTTCGAGTCGCGAAAGGCAAACTTGCCAATCTAACTCTTCAGGTTCAAGAAGATTGAACAGGGGCAACTATTGTACCCCAAAATTTGCCCTCCCCTTTCTTCAGGAAACCATCTTGAATTTTCAAGGTCCCTCTGAAACAAATCCAAATCCTGAGTTATCCCTTTTCCCAAACAAGCCACTTATAAGAGCAAGATGATCTCACGAACTCCAAAAACAACGCTTTTATCTTGAGAAAAATCAAATTCTAAGTACTTAGAATGCTTCTCTAAAATAAGTGTTTTTAGAAAAATCAGCGCTTCAGAACTTCTGGACCCATTCCAGATGAAGACGGTCAGAAGTTGCAAGCTTGACTCAGCGTGGTCAGAAGTTGGCTCTTCAGCAGCTACGTCAGTTCAATCAGAAGTTGTAAACGTGGTTTAATATGTAAGCCTCAAGCGGAACATGCCCCTTCAGCAGTTACACAAGCTCAGTCAGAACTTGCTAAAGGAATGCAGGAGAAGCAGGGAAATCTGAAGGCTCCTTCAGAACATGTTGAATTCAGAAGATGAAAGGTCAGAAGAATGGGTGTTACACTGATACAGAATCTCTAAGCCCAGGAGGTCCAGAAGCAAATCCAAGGAATATACCAGAAAACCAGGAGAATTTCCAGAGCTCACGGGAAGCCAAGGCCATAGCATGGTTTACGTTGCTGATTCAACGCTGGTTTCCATTACCAGAATGTTGATGTTGATAGGTCTTGTCACCATTTAATGCCCATTAATGCTCCCAACCACTCCTGAGCATTCACGTGTGGCTTGGAAAATGCTTTTGCACAAATTCTAGCATGGGTCTTCACGCCACCGCCCACTTCAGAGGTCACTTCTCCCCAATCTACGCCTGTTGTTGCAACCTAGGCTGAAAGCTAGCTGTTATTACAACTTCCCAGGAATTTCTGTCAAAGAACAAATTCAAACTCTGTTGGCGCTTTAAATGTTCAAGGCATCCACAAGAACTTTGCCTATAAATAGAGAGCTTTCACCATTGCAAAAGGCGTTCAAGAAAAAAGAAACAGAAACTGCTAAGTGAGAAACAGAACTCCTAGCAACACAGCATTCTGAAACTCTGCCAAAATCTTCAGCTTTGTTTCATAACTTCGAGTTTCTCACCTTCAAACTTCATCAAATATCCAGTTTTTTTTTCTGTAAACCAAAAAAAAACACCCTTTCCAAACTTCTGACCCTGCATACGTATACACCTTTACTTCCCTCTTTTCAAAGAAAATCTGTCCAGAACACCACCAGAACCAGAAGCTAAACCTTCACCCACAACTTTCCCAACAGTCAGATAAGCACCTGCTGACCCTCATCACGCTGTTAAGCATCATCAGCTGTGCATATTCAAATAACATAATGTAAATATCACGTTGTTGCTTTTTATGTTCTGAGGATTTTCATACCTCAGAACGTTCTGAACCAGTATAGGGCTTGCCTGTGACCTTGTTGACTATGACCTCTGAAACATTTTTGTATTTGCTGGATCTGTTCCAAATATGTTTCCTATTTTGTGGAGTAACAACAGAATTGCAGATGTTCTGATTAGTACAGGGAAAAGCCAAGTGCTGACTTTGACGTTAGCACATCTGAAGCCTGTTTTGTTGTCAATGATATCAGAACCTCTGAGAGTTATTGCCTTTTCAGCAGAATCAGAACTTCTGGTTTCTCCACTAACAAGGTTCTGTTTTGCAGATGCTAGAGTCAGAAGTTCTGACTCATCCAGTTTCACTAACAGGTTGATCATCTGGCAGCGGATCTGAGTCAGAACTTCTGATGACCTCCCAGCAGCGCGCGGGCTCCCTCTCTCTCTCTATATCTTTTTTTTTGCTATTTTCTTTTTTGTCTATTTTTCTCGTTGAACCCCCCATGTACAAATGTGTATCCCCCTCCCCTAATTGTTGTAATAGCGTAGGATTTTACATTTCCGCTTCTTATTGCTAGTAATTAGGACGTGTATGGCAAGATAAAATCAATGAAATAGAAAAGCCTAATTCAAAGAAAAAACTCTTGTATGCAATAAAACACACTTGCACACTAACACCCCTAGGGTTACATCCACTTGTTGCCTTTTAAAAATTGGGCCATATTGCATGTTAGGTCTCTTTGGGCAAAACAAACAATCAAATGATCATAGTCCCTCGATGACGTTTTCAAAATATTGCCTAAACAAATGATCAAGTCCCTTAAAGAAAATTTCCCAAAGATACTTAGCACTATTGCAATTATGGTCTAAACGACGACCCGCGCCCGTCCCTTTCACATCCTAACACAAGATTGTCCACCAAATACAATGGTGGAACAAAATTGTTAAAAGGGTTAAAAACATAACAAAAATCTTTGAGAACTTTAGGGTAGATCGCTCTTAAGTACTTGTCAACTTGCAAAACAAAAACACTTGCCTATTTTTCAAAACCTCATATCACAACACACTTTCAAAAAACAACTTTCAAAAAAAACAATTGAAAATTTTTCAAAAGACATACACCTTTGTATACATCCCAACATGGATCATTACCAAGGTTGCCACCACATTGGCCTCTTTTCAAAACATTTTCAAAACACACACACAAAGCACCATTTCAAACAATTTCAAAGCAAGTTGATCTAAGCAAGTACCTAAGAGCCCATGGATAACCATGGATAGAAAGGGTGCTAATACCTTCCCTTTCTATAATCTACTCCCCGAACCCAAGAAAAAATCTCAAAGGTTTTTGCTGTGCTTTTTAAACCTTTCCTTAGGATAAATAAAAAGTCGGTGGCGACTCTTGCTCAACCGAAACATTTGCGAATACAAACGCAAAACCATAGTCAGTTCTCCCACCGTATCACAGTTCCCAACATGAAAGTTGTAGACCTCTATGAAGTCTAAAACTTTTCTTCATAAATTTTTCCCTAAAGATGCTTGGATCTCAAGATATAATTTTATGAATACATGCTCATGAACTAAATAACTTAGTGAAATTTTACCCTAATTTAGGCAGGTTTTTGCCCTAACTTCATGGAAATTTTTCACCTAGTTCCAAGAGGAATATTGAAATTCATTTTAAATATGAGTTATAGAGAACATTGAAAGCTTTCCAAAATGTCAAAGAAATCCTTGAGATCATTTTCGAGTAGGTAGAATCGAAGAGATGAAATTGGTAATTTCTCACTTTAAATTCAAGCCATTTCATGAAGAACAAAATTCAAATTTGAACCTATGCTGCCTAATCCTTGATTTACAGGTATCTAACTTGTTTCTAAATTCATAATTTAATGCTTATTCAGTTGACAAAGTTTTAATTCAAGCCCAAGAGTTTTTGTCCAAGTTGTAATTCCATAAATGGCACAAAGTTGCCATTGCCATTTTGGAAAAGCTTCACTTTTGAAACATTCCAATTCTTGAGCATTGGACATGTCTTCTCTGCACACACAAGTCCTACAGACTTAAAGAAACTTGTATAGAGCTTATACTAACTCCAAGCAGGCCAGTACAAGCATGTGGAGACTTGTCCCTTCACTTTGCTTCAAAAGCAAGAAAGTGTGCAAAAAGCCTACAACTCAAAAATCTGTTGTGAAGTTGACTTGAAACCTTCTATATACTAATACACAAACCCATTAAAACTGAGAACACGGATTGAAAAAGGCCTGAAACACTCAAACACTCCCTCTCACCAAAAACCTGTCAAAAACTTGCAGTTTGAGCATAAGCACAGCAATCCACAAATTGGCTCGTGTGTTTCAAGTTTTAATCATCCAAACACTTTACCTACTTCATATCTAAGTGATCCAGACCATCATCCCTGCACTGTAATGAAGTGGTGAAAAACACAAGAAGGGGGGGTTGAATTGTAAAACTGAAATCTAATGCAATGAACAAGATATTTTTATCCTGGTTCGTTTGATCTCAAACTACTCCAGTCCACCCGTCAAGGTGATTTCGCCTCTCTCCAACGAGGTCTTAATCCACTATATTCAACTGAATGTTACAGACTGCTTTAACAACTGCTAAAGCCTTCTTGATCCAAACCACAACCCGGTTTGTCAAGGTAACACTTTCTTACAAAGAGATAAAACTAAGTGTGTGGATGTTTTCTACAAAACTGTATCACAACTGTGATGTATACACAAATTGAAGCTTAGAAACTAGATTGCTAAACAGTGATAGAATATCAGAGTGTGTGGTTTAGCAAAACTGAGAGAAAGAAGATTATAATAAGCTTTTGTGCGTGTAGAGATTTTGGAGAGCATTAGCCATTCCAATCTTCAAAGCCTTGTTTATATAGCACTGAGATGATGAACGTTGGATGCAATATTCTTGATTCAATGCTAATAACAAGCTTTCCTTATTGAGCAGATCTTGTCTGGAATGAGGCCGTTGGAATTAATTTGCTTTCAATGCACAGTACCGTTGCTTACTTAATGCAAGTTCTGGCTTGGCTCATTCTGACTCTGCTTCGCTGCTGATGAACTGTTGTGTTTCTTTATCAGAGTGTTGAGCGCAGTCTTGTTCATCAGGCTTCAGCATGTACGTGAGTTGATCATCTGATTTTGACATTCTGATATGGCAACTTCTGATGCTGGTGTCTGAAATCAAGTTCTGATGCTGAATGGATGTGATCTTGCTTATATCAATCAGAGTATCTGCAAGTCAGAACATAATAATTTTAGGCAGCAGATAGTTCATACATGAAACTTATAAATACTATATCTTTTCACTTTGTTATCATCAAAACTTAAATATAGGGTAGTAGATTCAAACTTTGTTCTAACAATCTCCCCCTTTTTGATGATGACAAAAACTAGATATTTTAAATGAAAATAACTTGAAAAGGTATCTGGAATATGTATCCGAATAAGAAGTTAAAGGATAAGGAGTAAAGAGATATTAGAGTTGAGAGATACTCCCCCTGAGTTTATTACTTCCCTTTGATTATACGTGTTCTTCAGGATCAGATCTTTTTGCCTTTCTTTGAACATCAGAGTATCAGAGCCTTTGACTTATCAGAAGCTTTATGTCAAAGCAGAGCTTCAGAGTTTTTTTTGTCAGAGCTTTGCTTTGGATCAGAATATCATAGCGGATCAGAACTTCATAGTGATCAGAGTTTCAGAGCTTCTAGTCTTCAGAGTGTCCAGGAGCTTCCTTGTACCTGTAGACTTTAAGCAAAACAGAAAAACATTTTCAAGTAATAGAGTTAGAATGTTTGAGAATTTCTGTCTAGTTAGCCGTTATTGATTAAAATATCATTCTTGTTCTCCCCCTTTTTGTCAGCAATCAAAAAGTGTAGGTGATGTGCTAAAACAATTAAGATCAGAAAAACTAATCATATTGAGAGAGTTCAGAATCAAAACAAGAAAATATTACAAAACATATTCAAATGGTACATCAGGAAATCAAGGAAAACATGAAAAAGGACATGAATGAAAAAAGACACTAAGGTTGAGGAGGCAAGCGTGTGAACAGGTTCTCCAGCATGGCTTGGATCTTTTCAGCAGTCTCATTCTGCTTGTGCACCATGCTGACAACAGTGTCAATCTTGCTATCCTGCACATCCATTCTCTCTTTCATCTTCTGATCGCTTTCATCCATCCGCTGCTGCAGACGCATGTCATTCAGCCTTAGTTCTTCCAGAGTCTGCCTGTCCAAGGCAGCTTGAGAAGCATCAGAAGCAGGAGGCTTCTGAGAACTTTCAACAACATCCTCTGCTTGACTTTCTTCAGCTTGAATGGTCTTGTCTTCTTCTGATTGCACCTTTGCAGCTTGTTGTTTCTCAGACCAAGGTTCACTATCCAAAGGGAGCACAGCTTCCTGAGGCAGCTGACTTTCAACTTCCTTCAGCAGCTTGCTGAAGTTCTGTTGTGCCTGCTCATAGTTGATATCCTGCAACTTGAGGGCTTCAGCACGTACCCAAAGTCTGAATTGTGACCAGAGCTGATCAGAAGCAGCTGGGTCAATCATTCCAGGACAGACTTGCTTCAAAGAAGCAATCCATTGCAGCACACCTGTTTCAAAATTCATAATACCAGAGCCAACATCTGGTTGTTTTGGTTTTGGGACGGCAATTTTGTGTTTCAGATCAGCAAGACGGTCAAGACTGGTTAAGTCTATGAAAGTCCTGCTGGGGTTTTCGGAGGTTTTCTGAGCAGCTGTTTGTTTTGGAGATGGAGTATCAGTATCAGAGATTATGATTGGACTGGGTGGTGTTTTGGGAGTATTTGGTGGTGTAGATTCTGGTGAGGATGGTAACTGGGGCATGATAACAGTTGTTCCACATGGCAGCTGGATTGCCAGAGGTGATGGTTGAGGTGAATGAGGTTCGGATGGTTGAGGAGAAGGAGTTTCAGAGTGATGAAACTCTGTTTGAGGTGATGGTGGATTAATTTCTAGTTGGGGAGAGGGAGACGGAATTTCTGATTGTTCATGGATAAGGGGTTCTTCTGGAATTGATGAGAGTGGTTGTTGTTGTTCTGGTTCTTCAGCAGATTGTTGTTGTTCTGGTTGTGGAGGAGGAACAGTTTGTGGTTCAGAGTTTGGTTGATCAGAGGTGTGTTGATCAATGTCAGACAGCACTTGGTCAATTGCTGATGTTGTTGATATTGTTGGTTGTTTGGGATGTTTGGTTCTGGGTCTTCTGAGTTTTAATGCCTCAGAAGGGTCCTCTTCTTGTACAGTTTCATCTATGGTAGGGATGGGGATTGAGATTCTATGAGAGGTTTGAGGAGGAATAGATGCTGGAATAGTAGAAGAATTTAAAACAGGAGCAGCAGATGAATTA
Organism: Vicia faba; assembly: GCA_948472305.1. Taxonomy (NCBI): domain Eukaryota; kingdom Viridiplantae; phylum Streptophyta; class Magnoliopsida; order Fabales; family Fabaceae; genus Vicia; species Vicia faba. The sequence goes on from OX451735.1 coordinate 1,010,127,197, forward strand.
CCTCTTTTTCTGGGCGTCTGCTGGGATGATCCTTCTGATGGTGCCTTCCTCTTCTTCGTCTTCTTCAGAGTCACTTCTGGTTGAGGTTGATGCAGATCTCTGATATTCAGATTTGGATCTGTACCATCTGCCTTGCACGCATCTAAGTACCTGAGAATCACCTCTGGTTTAGATTCAATTTCAGAAAATAACGGAAAGTCACTCAGAGGCACTCTTCTGCTGGAGATATCAGCAATAGGAGTAGCTCTGGGTTCCTTCTGAATATTCTCTATCAGCTTCATCTTCTTCAAGTTCTTTGCATTCAGAGGTTTCCCAATTGTTGGTTCAATAGTGCTTAGCTCTTGAGCTTCTATCAGATGCTCAATCAGCCTATTCTCTGTCAGAATATCTGATATCAACCTTCCAAAAGGTATCCAATCCCTCTTGGTTCTTTCTTCTTCCCTAGTTTCCTTCACACTTGTTCTGAGGTGGTTGAAAAGGAAGTGAGCCAGATTGATCTTTACCTTCTGATCAATAAAGTAGATCAGAAACTGCTGATCCACATTTATGTAATCAGGAGAACTGGTTGGTTTCCTGTGGTTGAAACACCCCAGAATTATCTTAGCCCACACTCTGTAATGATCCTTCAGATCTTTAATCTTGCTGCTGGGCACCCCAAGAGTGAAAATCCTTGCATCTATCACACCTACATCAGCACATCTTTCAGCCATGTCCACACAACGGACGCCACCGCCACTGTGACCGATTAGCCTTGCAATGTGATCCTCAGTGATCACAATTTTCTTCCCCAAAACAAAGGAGGTGACTAGATGTGTTGAAGCCTTGGCGTGAATCCAGAATTCCTTGACTAGCATTGGGAATGTTGGTCCAACCAACCTATCGAAATACCTTTCCCACTTCTGAGCCCTAACTTCTTCAGTTATGTCAAAACCGTTCTCCTTCAAGCTTTCAAAATCAATGATTAATTCAGAAAGCACTTCAAGATTCTTCACAGGAGTGAGGAGAGTTCTGAATGGCACTTGATATTGCTCAGATGATGCTTTCTTCTGAGGACCTGCAGAAGCGCTGCTGGAGGTTGCCATGTTCACACTAAAAGGGTTTTGAGAATAAACTGAGGAAAATAGGTTGCAAGAGATGAACACAGAAATATGCAGAAAATGCTTGAGTGTTAGTGAGAAAGCGTAAAGAATGAGAATGAGAGATTAATGTGCTTAAATAGAGTTTTCAAAACTGTTTTGAAAAGATAAACGTTTTTTAAGAGAGAGAAAAATCATGATTGCATTTTAAAAGCATGATTACTTTTCATTAAATGCTTGCTGATTTTGGGGGATTTGAGAAAGATACTTAAAAACGGTTACCAGACATGTGTCTCAATGCACCCAATCAGCGCTTTGCCTTCTCAGAAGCGTGCACGCGTTCTGCTTCAGAGATATGCTGATGATTGGATGACACTTGTTTGATGTAGTGATCAGCACGTCTGTCTTTGAGCTTAGACTCTCAGATCTTTAGACTTGCATCTGATACAATCTGCATGTTCTATCTTTCTGAAAGGAGATTGATCAGAAGTTCACAGTAAAACAATTACATTCTGAAGGAAAATATATGGAATTAAAACATTTTCACTCTGGACACACTTTCATGCTGAGATGTTTCAGAATGAAATTAAACCTATCTTCTGAAAGGGGTTTAGTAAAGCTATCAGCCCATTGATGGTCTGTATCTATAAATTTTAAGTTCAAAATACCTTTCTGAATATAGTCCCTAATGAAGTGATGTTTTATTTCTATATGCTTAGCTCTAGAATGTAAAATGGGATTCTTACTTAAGCAAATAGCAGAAGTATTATCACAAAGTATAGGAATGTTACTCTCAAAAATCTGGAAGTCTTCAAGCTGACTTTTCATCCAGAGCATTTGTGTGCTACATCCTGCTGCTGTTATGTACTCAGCTTCTGTTGTTGACAGAGCAATTGTTGATTGCCTTTTGCTGGACCAAGAGATCAGATTTTCTCCCAGAAACTGGCAGCTTCTAGAAGTGCTTTTACGTTCCACTCTGTCTCCAGCAAAATCAGCATCACAGTAGCCTACTAAGCTGTAATCACTAGATTTTCTATAAAACAAACCCAGATTAGTAGTACCTTTCAGATACTTGAAAATTCGCTTAACAGCTGTTAAGTGAGATTCTCTAGGATCTGATTGGAATCTAGCACAGATACAAACACTGAATAATATGTCAGGTCTTGAAGCAGTCAGATAGAGGAGAGAACCAATCATACCTCTGTAGACTTTCTGTTCTACATTTTTGCTCACCTCTTCTCTTTCCAGAATGCACGTGGGATGCATTGGAATCTTTGATGGCTTACATTCTGAGAGGTCAAATTTCTTCAGAAGATCTCTGATGTATTTGCTCTGATGAATGTAAGTTCCTTCTGGAGTTTGATTGATCTGAATTCCTAGAAAGAATTTCAGTTCCCCCATGAGGCTCATCTCAAATTCTGCCTGCATACACTTAGCAAATTTTCTTCCAAGAGAAGGATTAGTAGAACCAAAAATAATATCATCAACAAAAATTTGACAGACTAAGATGTCACTCTTAACTGATTTACAGAATAGAGTAGTGTCCACCTTCCCTCTGGTGAATTCATTTTCCAGCAGAAAGTTACTTAGCCTTTCATACCAAGCTCTGGGAGCTTGTTTCAGACCATACAGTGACTTCTTTAGTTTGAAAACATGTTCTGGATGTTTTGTATTTTCAAAACCTGGGGGTTGGTGTACATACACTTCTTCTTCTATATAACCATTTAAGAATGCACTTTTGACATCCATCTGGTACAGAGTGATGCCTCTATTAACAGCAAATGAAATTAAAAGTCTGATAGATTCTAACCTGGCGACTGGGGAAAAGGTTTCTGTATAGTCTATCCCCTCCTTCTGACTATAACCTTGTGCAACCAGTCGTGCCTTGTTTCTGATGACTTCACCTTGTTCATTTAGCTTGTTTCTGAACACCCATCTTGTTCCAATGACGTTGAATCCTTTTGGTCTGGGAACGAGATCCCATACGTCGTTTCTGGTGAATTGATCCAGCTCTTCTTGCATTGCCAGAATCCAGTCATTATCCAGAAGTGCTTCATCAATAGAAGAAGGTTCAATCAGAGACACAAGTCCCATAAGTGTTTCTTCAGAGTTTCTGAAGCTTGCTGTTGTTCTGATTGGATCTTCCTTTCTTCCTAGGATAGTCTCTTCTGGGTGATCCAAGCTACTTCTGGGTAATCTCTTCTGAGGTTGATCAGCAGCTGTTGTAGGATTGCTAGCAGTGCTCCTTTCAGACGTTGAAGGAATGTCTGTGTTGAGAGCTTCTGATGACTTGTCTTCAGAACCTGTAAATTCAATTTCCATACCTGCAAAAACTTCATTCTGCTTTGACTTTTCAGAGTCAAGCTTATCATCAAAACGAACACTGATTGATTCTTCCACAATCTGTGTTTCTGTATTGTATACTCTGTACCCTCTTGAGCGTTCAGAGTATCCTAACATAATACACTTATGTGCCTTAGAGTCAAACTTGTTCAAATAATTCTTTGTATTTAATATAAAGCAAGTACATCCAAATGGATGAAAATATGAAATGTTGGGCTTTCTGTTCTTCCACAATTCATATGGAGTCTTTTCCAGAATAGGTCTTATTGAGATTCTATTCTGAATGTAGCACGCTGTGTTTATTACCTCTGCCCAGAAGGTCTTAGCAACGTTTGTCTCATTGATCATGGTTCTGGCCATTTCTTGCAATGTTCTGTTCTTTCGTTCTACAACTCCATTTTGTTGGGGAGTTCTAGGACAAGAGAAAACATGCAGAATGCCTCTGTCATTAAAGAATGACTCAAAATCTTTGTTTTCAAATTCTCCACCATGATCACTTCTGAATTTAACGATTCTAAGATCCTTTTCATTCTGAACTTGGTTACAGAAGGTAACAAACACAGAGTGTGACTCGTCCTTGTGTCTTAAGAACTTTACCCATGTCCATCTGCTATAGTCATCTACGATTACTAACCCATACTTCTTACCACTGACTGAAGCAGTTTTAACTGGTCCAAATAAGTCAATGTGCAGAAGTTCTAATGGTTTAGAGGTAGAAACAACATTTTTGGATTTAAAAGAAGGTTTTGCAAATTTGCCTTTCTGACATGCTTCACACAGAGCATCTGAATTGAACTTCAAATTAGGAAGTCCTATGACCAGATTGAGTTTGTTAATCTGAGATATTCTTCTCATACTAACATGTCCCAATCTTCTGTGCCAGATCCACTGCTCGTTGTTAACAGACATAAGACATTTTACATTCTGACTCTTTAGTTCAGAAAGTTTGATTTTGTAAATGTTGTTTTTCCTCTTACCATTAAACAGGATAGTCCCATCTTTCTGACTAACAGCTTTACATGATTTTTGATTAAAGATTATATCATAACCGTTATCACTTAATTGACTTATGGATAACAGATTATGCATCAATCCATCTACTAGCAGAACATTATTGATAGAGGGAAGATTTCCATTACCTACAGTTCCAGAGCCAATTATCTTTCCCCTCTGATTGCCTCCAAAGCCAACGTGGCCTCCAGGCTTAAGTTCCAGGCTTTGGAACATATGCCTTCTTCCTGTCATGTGTCGTGAGCAGCCAGAGTCCAGGTACCATGACTGGTGTTTCTGACTTGCTGCTAAAGATATCTGCAACATGTATTATTTTATCCTTAGGTACCCAGATTTTCTTGGGTCCTGATTTGTTAGTTTTACCAAAACTCTGGTTGAATTTTGGTTTCACAGAAAGCTTACTGCTAGTGTATTTGATATCATGTGTGTGACCATATACAAAATGTGAATTCAGAGGAGTGTGTTTAATGGTTAAGTCCATGACATTCTTTGGTGTAGGAACCTTACCTTGGTATCCTATTCCTTTCCTGCCGTTTCTGCTAACTCCATAGATCATTGAAGCCATTCTGCTTCTATCTATGCTTTTAGCTAGGAACTTCTGGAAACTGTGATCATACTCCTTGATGATCTCATCAGCGTTGCTAGGAGTTTCAGAAATTGGTTCCTTCTGAGAGTTTTGTAAAGTGTTTTCTAATTTTGAAATCTTATTTCTCAGCTCAGAATTTTCCAATTTGAGACTCTCAGTCTTATTAGAGTCAGATTCAAGATTCCTTTTCAGGTCTCTGAATTTAGCTCTAATTTGCTGATAACATTCCAGAATCTCATTAAGGCTTTCAGTAAGTTCAGCCTTTGTAAAGTTAACAGCAAAGTTAGGAAATACCTCTTCAGTGTCTGATTTTGAGTCTGATTCAGAAGCTTCACTATCTTCTGAAATGTTAGCCATGAGAGCTATGTTTGCCCTTTCATCATCTGATTCTGAGTCAGCTTCAGACGAGTCAGAGTCATCCCATGTAGCCATGAGACTTTTCTTCTTCTCTCTTCCAAACTTCTTTTTGGGCTTTTCCCTCTGAAGCTTTGGGCAGTCACTCTTATAGTTTCCTTGCTCATTGCACTCATAGCAGATGATGTCTTTGGTGTTTGGCTTTTTGCTACTAGAGGAGCCTTCAGATCTTCTGTATCCAGAGGAAGAATCTGTCCTTCTGTATCTGGAAGAAGACTCGTTCTGATCAGATCTTCTGGGATTCCTGAACTTCCTTTGTCTTTGCTTCCACAGTTGATTTACTCTTCTGGAGAGAAGGGAGAGTTCGTCTTCTTCTGATGAGGATCCATCAGAAGTTTCTTCAACTGCCTGCAAAACTTTAGACTCAAATTTTCTGTTAGATTTTAATGCTAAAGGCTTACCTTGCTTCTGAGGCTCATCAGCTTCTAGCTCTATCTCATGACTTATGAGGGAGCTGATAAGTTCCTCCAGAGTGATTTTGTTGAGATCTTTAGCTAGCTTCAGAGCTGTAACCATAGGTCTCCACTGCTTGGGTAAACTTCTGATGATTTTCTTGACATGGTCAGCAGTAGAGTATCCTTTGTCCAGAACTTTGAGACCAGCTACCAGAATCTGGAATCTAGAGAACATGGTTTCAATGGATTCAGATTCTTCCATTTTGAACGCCTCATACTTCTGAATGAGCGCCAGAGCTTTTGTTTCTTTGACCTGAACGTTGCCCTCATGCGTCATTCTGAGTGAGTCAAAAATATTCTTTGCTGTGTCTCTGTTGGAGATCTTTTCATACTCAGTATAGGAGATGGCGCTGAGGAGGATGGTTCTGGCCTTGTGGTGATTCTTGAAGTCACGCTTTTGTTGATCAGACATTGTTTTTCTATCAATCTTCTGACCACTTGCATTCACAGGGTGCGTGTATCCATCTGTCACCATATCCCACAGATCAACATCATGTGCCAGAAAGAAGCTTTCAATTCTGTCTTTCCAGTAATCAAAGTTTTCTCCATCAAAGACTGGAGGTTTGCCACTGAATCTGTCTATGTCCTCATTGTTGTCATTGCTGATGTGAGAATTGTTTCCTGCCATTGTGTTTTTCTGACGCTGGATCTTGTACTGACACGGTTAAGTGTTTTAGCTCTGAACCAGGCGCTCTGATGCCAATTGAAGTGGTGAAAAACACAAGAAGGGGGGGGTTGAATTGTAAAACTGAAATCTAATGCAATGAACAAGATATTTTTATCCTGGTTCGTTTGATCTCAAACTACTCCAGTCCACCCGTCAAGGTGATTTCGCCTCTCTCCAACGAGGTCTTAATCCACTATATTCAACTGAATATTACAGACTGCTTTAACAACTGCTAAAGCCTTCTTGATCCAAACCACAACCCGGTTTGTCAAGGTAACACTTTCTTACAAAGAGATAAAACTAAGTGTGTGGATGTTTTCTACAAAACTGTATCACAACTGTGATGTATACACAAATTGAAGCTTAGAAACTAGATTGCTAAACAGTGATAGAATATCAGAGTGTGTGGTTTAGCAAAACTGAGAGAAAGAAGATTATAATAAGCTTTTGTGCGTGTAGAGATTTTGGAGAGCATTAGCCATTTCAATCTTCAAAGCCTTGTTTATATAGCACTGAGATGATGAACGTTGGATGCAATATTCTTGATTCAATGCTAATAACAAGCTTTCCTTATTGAGCAGATCTTGTCTGGAATGAGGCCGTTGGAATTAATTTGCTTTCAATGCACAGTACTATTGCTTACTTAATGCAAGTTCTGGCTTGGCTCATTCTGACTCTGCTTCGCTGCTGATGAACTGTTGTGTTTCTTTATCAGAGTGTTGAGCGCAGTCTTGTTCATCAAGCTTCAGCATGTACGTGAGTTGATCATCTGATTTTGACATTCTGATATGGCAACTTCTGATGCTGGTGTCTGAAATCAAGTTCTGATGCTGAATGGATGTGATCTTGCTTATATCAATCAGAGTATCTGCAAGTCAGAACATAATAATTTTAGGCAGCAGATAGTTCATACATGAAACTTATAAATACTATATCTTTTCACTTTGTTATCATCAAAACTTAAATATAGGGTAGTAGATTCAAACTTTGTTCTAACATGTAACTCCTCCTTCTTCATCTGCCATTTTTGTTTTTCAAGCTTGCAGTTTGACTTGGATAGAGAGTTCCAGGCACTTCCAAAGCAAGGCAAGGATTGGAACACACTCAGGGAGGTTCAAGCAAGATCAAGCAATCATCAGGCCTTTATAAATCTCACTCAAACTCCATTCATGATCTCAGCTGAAAGAGGTAACAACTCCAACTTTTATCTCCTCATACAGGCATCCATTAGCCACGATTTGTGAAAGAAAAATGTAGATATCATTGCTACAAAGTTGTACATATCCATAACTTGCATTTATTTGGCCTGAGTTGAGAGAATTTTGAACTTGAAGTTCTTGGAAAATTTAGGTTAAGAATTAGGGCCATTAAAATTCTCTTTAATCTTGGACTTATAGTTTTAGTTATGCACATGGTTAGAATCGTGAGACAAAATGCTATAACATTCATGTTACCAATTTCCATTTTTATTGAGAGATGAAAGAGTTATAGGAGGTCCGACTAGCTTGAGGAAGAAGATGAAGTACAGGGCTAGGAACAGTTTTGTGTTATGTATATTTTATTTCATTTAGACTAACGGATGTACAGCCACCCCAGTGGCAAGGCAGCGCGCTGAGAATGCCAAGGTCATGGGTTCGAGCCTTGGTGCGAAGAAGTGGATCAGTTGAAGATGAATGGGTTCAAACTCGACTGGATCAGTTGAACTTGATTGATGAGAAGAGGCTTGCAGCTATTTGTCATGGTCAGATGTACCAAAAACGAATGATCAAAGCTTTTAACAAAAAAAGTCAAACATCAGGTATATCGGGTTGGTGACTTGGTAATCAAACGTATCATACTACCACAAGGTGATCCCAGGGGAAAATGGACTCCTACATACGAAGGACCATTTGTGATCAAAAACATATTCTCTGGTGAAGCAATAATCTTGACCACTATGGATGGCGACGACCTTCCACACCCTGAAAATGCAAACATAGTTAAAAGATACTACGCATGAACAAGGACCCTCTAGGTCAACTGGACTAGGCAAAAATTAGGGCATCCCGGCGAACCAAAAGGTTCGGGCAAAAATTAGGGATAAAATACAAAAAAAATTTGTACACCCGACAAGTTGAAAATCTGAAAGGGCGGCTTGGGCAAAAAAGGGTATCCCGGTGGATCGAAAACCCGAAAGGGATGTCCAGGCAAAAGTTAGGGAATTAAAGCGTATGACTATGTCCCGTTGGATCATCTTACAGACAATCTTCAGCGTCGATCGACCAGCTCAAACGGTTCTAATCAATCCAATCAGCTTCACCGAGGCGACAAGTAGACAAGACACTCAGAGACACGAAGACTATAGCAGAATGAGAACCCCATGGGATTATTTCACATAGCTATCTTTTCTTTGTATTAATTTTCATTTTTTACGACGACATTCTCTTACTAGAATGTTCATCTCGTTGTACAAAAAAAAAACTTATTCAAGTTAATACAAACATATCCCGTTTGAAAGTGCAAAACTATTTGTTTTTCGTTACTTCTGTGTTTTGTTTACAAAAACGTCCAATGATTTATTTTTGAACATATGCATTTGAACGTGATTACTATTTACAAATGAATAGAAAATAGAAATACAATCACTAATGGCTTTAAGAAATAGGATAATGTCTTTAGGCTATTCCATAAAATCCCCGCAGGTACTTTCCCCAGCAAGAGCGGAAACAAAGACATCCTACTACAGGATCACCAACGCATCCCCAGTATGCAGCCTAGTGCTATCAAACGCTCTCACATCCCTGAAAGAGAAAACCTCCAACTATCGCTCCAAAGATTCTCCAATGAAGGATGCCCGACTTCTCAGGTTTCCCCAACAGGATTTCATAAAATCCACGAGTAATGCACGACGTTTCCTTTCCACAACAGAGCTTATTTCTCTAAAAATGGAAATTCATACATCAACACTTCAACCAAAGTATGGAGACTTACACTCCTCTTTCCCAGCAGCACTCAGGGATTTATTTTCCCCGACTCCATCAACACTACGGCAGAATATTTATTATGTCCATACATTACATTCATACGTCATAGCATTGACAACACAAGTACATACAGTGCAATCTCATTTATTTTGAGTAAACAACATCATACCATGTATTACATACATCATAGCCTTGCATACAATTAAATCTTCACCTTCTCAGGAAAGAATCAATCAACAGGAAATTATCATCAACAAATTTCTGACAGGAAACTATTTTCAACAAGTCATTTACAGATCAATTCCCGAGAAAGGACTGGTCGACCATCTACATAGAAAATATTTCCTTCAGACCCCTGCTGGTTCAGTTTAAATCTCTCAACGGTTTATCCTGATTCTTCCTTAGTAGACGTTTTCTCTGGTTCAGACAAATCTCTCAATGATTTTTTCTGATTCTTCTCGAGATCCCTGCTGGTTCAGTTTAAATCTCTCAACGGTTTATCTTGATTCTCTCCTCGCAGACGTATTCTCTGGTTTGGATAAATCTCTCAATGATTTATTCCGATTCTTCTCCAGACTCCTGTTGCTTTAGTTTAAATATCTCAACAATTTATCCTGATTCTTCCCTAGTAGACGTTTTCTCTGTTTCATACAAATCTCTCAACAATTTGTTCTGATTCTTCTCCAGATCCCTGTTGGTTCAGTTTAAATCTCTCAACGGTTTATCCTGATTCTTTCCTTGCAGACGTATTCTCTGGTTCGGATAAATCTCTCAATGATTTGTTCTGATTCTTCTCCAGACTCCTTCTGGTTCAGACAAATCTATCAACGATTTGTTCTTATTCTTCTCCAGACCATTGCTAGTTCAGATAAACCTCTCAACGGTTTATCTTGATTCTTTCCCAGTAGACAATTTTCTATGGTTTAGATAAATTACACCAAGATTTATTCTGATGTTTTCCAGTCAAAGTTAATCCAAGACCTCTATTGGTTCAGTTTAAATCGCTCCAAGATTTATGCTGATTCTTTTGAATCAAACAACATTCAAAACTTATGCTAGTTCCAGTTTAGATCAACCAAAGGTTTATTCTGCTTTCTTTTCCGTTTAAAGTCAAGTTCAGACTTCATCCACTTCTGTCAACAATCACCTTTGGATGGCATCTATAAGCCCATCTCCGATAACTCTCCATCATTTCTCCAAATGGCATCTTTAATCCCATTCCCTACACAATCAACGAACACATCATCGAGTGCAAATTTCTGGGCACTCTAGTGTTCAATCATCTCCCACTTTCAAGCTACGAACGACGAATATGTCAATCTCACTTTTCAAGTTTAAGAAGATTGAACAGGGGCAGCTGTTGTACCCCAAAATTTTCCCTCCCATTTTTCATTCAAGATTCTACCCTAGGGTTACTCAAATACTCAATTTGGCTCAGAAGTCGATCAGACAGATTCTCTTCCTAGGCAGTAAATCAGCAATTAGGGTTTTGCATTTCTCAAAGAAAATTGAGTCTTCAAGGTCTCAATTGGTCTTCATAGGTCTTCATGTCTCCTCAAGATTTGTTTAAGCCAGTTTTTAAGCCTCGCATTGCAAGTTTGCTCAATTAATGGTTCAGATAACTGAAAACGACTACATCGACCCAAAAATCGACCTTTTGTGAGAGCAAGTTCAAATGCTTGTAACTTCTTCATTATTCGATATTTTCGAGTGGCTTTTCTTGCGTATGATTCTCCTTGATGCCATCTCAAATTTCTCTTCACAAATCAAGAGTTGATTACACGTAGAAGATCACCAAAATTCGAATACGTTAGAAGTCGCATCATGAAATTTAACCTAATTTCAAATAACAGTCGTCTTATTTCTAAGAATCGTAATTTCTTCAAATTACAAGACCTTGAGACAATTATTTCTGTTTATGGTCATAAGTGATGTCTCTCACGGGTTTATCTTTAGAGATCGAAAGAAAATTGTGTTTGGAAGACTTTAAAAAATTATCGAATCGTCGCAAGTCATTTATTGATTTTTGATTGTTCTTAACCACAGTTTGTCGAAAGATTGACGACTGTTCTCAGAGCATGTTTGTTTGGAAATAAAGCTCCATATTTTAATCAAGCATGGCACACGAGTTCATTTGTAAATGCAAATTTGACTTGGACAAGATGTGAAGATTAAGACTATCATTTAAAACAATTATGATTTTGGATTCAAGTTGACCAAGTGAATTACATTCTTAAACATTTATTTTGTTTAGGAATTTGATTATAGTACAAGGTGCATATTTGTTTGAAATACAAATTACAAAGTCATTTGTGATTATTTGGAATTCAAGTTACCAGACTGAAGTGTTTCATTTCAAATATTCTGATTGGGAATTTCAAAATTCAATTAGAATATAAAAATTTGTATAGAATCCTATCATATCAAAAGTTATTCAGTGCTTTGTATTATTACATTGCAAATGAAATTACAAATTGTTTGTCTTGTTTACAAAGAATCTCAAGTTCTTGTTTACAAAGAGAAGTTTTATTTCTTCTTCAAGTCTTCATCTTCATCTTCAAGTAATCAATCCAACCTTCGTTTGCATCCAAGCCTTGCTTTCCGTTCATGAAACAAGAAAAGGAAAAGTTAGCAAAAATTCAAGCGAAGTAATATGTGAAGAGGAGAAATTCATCATTAGGGTTTGCATCTTGGAATCAGATTTTTGTTTGTTTAATCACCATCTATTTCTCCCTATTTTGAAAATCTCAAAGCCTAAATTTTGGTTCACAAAAAAGGGGAAAGATATATGCAAGGCAGGCCTACAAGCAAACCAAACAAGCTACTGCAACAGTCCAAACAAAACAGGGTTGCATTGCAAAATCAGCATACAAAACAGCAGACCTACAAATAGATACACCGAACAGGAAAACAGCAGCAACAGTAGGCTGTCAAATAGCACAACAGCAATACAAATAAACAAACAATATGCAAGCTAGTATTAACTCATATCTAAAACACATCATCATTTCCATAAGAAAAGAAAACCCTTCAGAATGTATTGAAAAGCCAAATATTGCTTTGTTTCATGGAAAGATGAAGAGAAAAGAGATAGGGTTTAGAGAGAGGTCACCCAAAAAGCACAAAACCAGTCCAAATACATGTTTTCTAGCCCTAACAACCCTGCAAAACCAATACCAAAAACTTGTCCACAGTCCTGCATCATAAACAGTCCAAGAGTTGCACTAAAATGGAAAAACATCAACCTGCACCCGAAAAGGCCACAGAACAGTTAATCAAATTATTCAAAACTCATCAAAAATTTCCCTCCAATTCTTACTTCTCAGTCACTATAACACAGAACCAGGCAACAAAGAGAAAGGTGATGAAAAATATACAAAACAACAAAAACCAAAGAGAACCAAAAAAAAAACTTCCACAAAACCCCTTTGTTATGCCTAACTCATAACCGCAACAATCAACCGCAACAATTCATTCAAACCCACTGACCCAGAAGCAAAAACGCAATAACCTCAGTGTCTAAACTCAACATTTTGTGGGATTCAAACAGATCAGAAAAAGAGAAACAAACCATTTTTCTTTTACAGCAACCAACCAAATACAAAAAAACAAAAAAATATAGAAAGATCTCACCAAATAGGAGTAATCAAAAACTTTCACTTTTGTCCAAACTTTCCGCGAATCCATTCCTTTTACAGTCTCCAAACAACCCAACCTCGACATTACCTTCATCACTGACGATCCGAAAGTAGAAGAAGAGAAACGATTTCAAAAGAAGAAGAACCTCTTACGATCACGTTTCCCATAGCCCATCAGGTAATTCCTCCTATCATGCATTGATTGATTGTTGATGTGCCTTTGAATCAAAAATTTGGGTTATTTATCGCGAGAGATATAGAAGAGTTTGTGAGAAGATGAAGGTGTTGGACCATAAAATAAGAACAAAGGGAGACTGTTAGGCGGAGAATCTCGGAGGGAGTAGGTTAAGAGGATGAAAGATGGAATAAAGAAAGGGGTTAAAGGTTGAGTTTTTGATCTCATCGTGAAAACAGAGAGAAAAATCATCATGGGAGAAGAGAGAGAGATTGCATTTTTTGTTTTAATTATTGACTGGATTGAAATTAATTAGGTTAACAAAAATTTTAATTTTTCCCTCTTCCCAATGACAGCTAGCGCCGCGCCTCTCTCCTAATGATAGTTAGGGTTTTCAACCTTCCCTATCCCTTTTAACAGAAGTAAATAAATAAACAAATGGTTAAGTGATATGGTGGTTAAGGAGATGCTGGATAAGTGCAAGGCCCCGGGTTCAACTCCTACTGGGGCTTTGTTTCTGTTTTTTCTTGATTTAATTAATTTAGGGATTTTATGAACAATTTAGTCAAATAGCATTTTTTTTGTTTAGTCAATATTCTTTTAAATTGTTTAATTCCTTCATAAATAATATCAAAAAAATAAATTATCATTTAAAGCTTTTTGTGAATAATTAACCTTTTTTTTAGTTGACATTTTTTGAAATTGTTTTATTTTCTTCATAATAAAAAATAACAAAAATACAAAAATGTATACGAATGACTTAATTTCTTTTAATCAATTATTTTCTTTTCTTTTCTTTCCATTACTTTTTACAAACAAATACTTAGAATTTTATTGACATACTTTGTTAATGAATTTTATTTCATAGACTCTTATAATTTTAAATAATTGTTCAATTTGATTTGGTTGTATTGATTGCCTATTTTGTACTTTTAATCGCATTCGACTCATCCTCATTTGTAAAAATTGTACCCCATTCCCGAAAGCTCTGTAATAGCATTGAATTTCCATTTCCACAATTTACTGTTTTCTTTATACTGTATAGTAATTAAGCGTGTATGGCAAGATTCAAAAATCAATCGCTAGATAACCCTAATTTCAAAGACAAATTAACTTGAATCGAACACACCTTCACACGCGGACCTCTAGGGTAACCTCGCCTGTCGCGCCGGAAACACAGTCATGTCCCTCGAATATGGGACGCTTTAGCAAAGACCCTTCGATAAAAGATCATTGTCCCTCTATGATCCTTTGATGTTACCTTCGATAAAACAATCTAGTCCCTTACGAAAATTGCTAAAGCGTCTCATAAGTTGCTTTCGATGACTGTACGATTGACCCGCGCCTGTCCCTTCACATCCAACGATGGGGCTTCTTACCAAATCAATGGTTAGATAGCAACATCCAAAGGAGGAAAAAAAGAACATTTAAGACCTTTCGAGTAGGTAGATTCGCTCTTAGTTGCTCGCTTGCTCACGACAAAAACATTTTCACACCAACACTTTCTTCTCAAAAACATTTTCGTAAGACAAAACATTTTGTATACATCCTTATAGAGACGAGAACCATTGCAAAAACATCTTTTCAAAACCACTTTCAAAAACAAATTCCATAAACACGTCTTTGAACTATTTATCGAAACAAAACTTTGTACGCATTCTTATAGAAACGAGAACCATTACAAAGACATTTTCAAAATACTTTCAAAGCCCACATCACAAGCATATTTTCTAAGCAAAAGCAAGTGATCTAGCAAGTAACTAAGAGCCCGTAGATAACTACGGATGAAAAGGGTGCTAACACCTTCCCTTTTCATAATCTACCCCTCGAACTCGAGAAATAATCTCGAAAGGTCTTTCTTGTGCTTTTTTACCTTTCCTTTTTGGATAAAAGAAAAGTTGGTGGCGACTCTTGCTATCCGCACAAATGCGATCAAAATGCAAAACGACCCGAGTCAGTTCTCCCGCCGTATCACAGTAAGATATCAAGAAAGACAGTACACTAACATCAACATGCCTTTGTCTCAACCGTTACAACATCTGCTGAAGTTGAAGTTGATCACGTCAAAGGATCCTCTTCAAAATCCCGATACCTCCTCTTCTAAGTACAATCCAAGCGTAAGATGCGCCTATCATTCTGATAGTCCCGGACATGACACTGATAGTTGTTGGAATTTGAAGAACAAGATTCAAGATTTGATTGACGCCAAGGAGATCGAGTTTGACCCTCTAGAGACTCCAAACATGATCACTGCTCCTATGCCGAATCATTGAGAGCGTCTTGTTCATTTTGAATTTTCAATTGTAATTCCTTTTGTTATTCAGACAATTATCTATTAATGTCAAACTTTATTTCACTAATGAATTGAATATGTTTGTCTTGAATTCATCTATTCGTTTCTCTATATTTAAACTATGCTTTTTACTCTCATCTCTTGCCAAAAGTTACAAGCCATTAGAGGGAGGATGACGAAAACAATGCCTTAATCTCATACAATATGATTTTGGACAGACCTTGTTGACGATTTACATGCGTTCTTTCAAATCCTAAACACTGGACGTTGTACCCCAAAATTTTCCCTCTCATTTATCAAGATTTTCTCACAATATTTCTTTGACTCAAGGCTGGATTAGGGTTTGATCAACTCAAGACATCTCATCTTGCACTAATGGCCCAAAATTAGGGTTTGAGTTTGCACAAGGATTTTTGTACTATCAATGCTTCATATGACTTTCAAGTATCATCATGGACCCCTAAGATTACTCATGTCAAGCTTTAAGCCTTGAATCACATTTTTGACCAGTCAATTGGACAGTTGACCTAAAAATCAGTTATATTGGGGAAAAAGTCAACCATGGCCAATTTACAGTCAAACTTCATAATTTTTTATCCACATCAACATTTTAAACTGATATGTATCATTTGATCAAGTTTGGACCACAATTCCTTAAGAAATTTGATCAAATCATCAAAAGGGTAAAATGGTCAAAATTAGGGTTTTGACTGAGAAAGGGCAATTTTTTATTTTTGACCTAACAAATGACCGATTGGTTTGAAGCATGATTTCAAGGTGTTATTTGAATCATCTTGACCTAATAACATGGTTCAAAACATTACATTTTCATTAGATTGACAAATGAAATTTGCAGTCAACTGATCAAAAGTCAATTGTATACTGAAAAGTCAAACTTTGACTTTTTGGTCAAAATCAAGTGCCAAGGATCACAATTCATCAAAACATGTCAAAATGTGAAACTTGTTCATGAAGAAATCAAAGATTGAAGATTTGGTTTTAAAATTTGAAATTTTCTTAACTTAGAAATTTTTCTAAGTATAGAAAATTTCTTATTTTTTCTCAACTTTAAGCCAAATTTTCACCATGATGCAAGATGATTCAAAGAAAGTTCCCAACATGAAAGTTGTATACCTACATGAAATCTACAAATTTTATTCACACATTTTTCCCTAAAGATGCTTGGATCTCAAGATATAATTTTATGAATACATACTCATGAACTAAATAACTTAGTGAAATTTTGCCCTAATTTTGGCTGGATTTTGACCTAACTTCATGGCAATTTTTCACCTAGTTCCAAGAGGAATCTTGAAATTAATTTCAAATATGAGTTATAGAGAACATTGCAAGCTTTCCAAAATGTCAAAGAAATCCTTGAGATCATTTTCGAGTAGGGAGAATCAAAGAGATGAAATTGGCAATTTCTCACTTTGAATTCAAGCCATTTCATGAAGAACAAAATTCAAATTTGAACCTATGCTTCCTAATCCTTGCTTTACAGGTATCTAACTTGTTTATCAATTCATAATTTAATGCTTATTCAGTTTACAAAGCTTTAATTCAATCCCAAGAGTCTTTGTCCAAGTTGTAATTCCATAAATGGCATAAAGTTGTCATTGCCATTTTGGAAAAGCTTCACTTTTGCAACTTTCTAATTCTTGAGCATTGGACCTGTCTTCTCTGCACACACAATTCCTACAGACCTAAAGCAACTTGTATAGAGATTATACCAACTCCAAGCAGGCCAGTACAAGCATGTGGAGACTTGTCCCTTCACTTTGCTTTAAAAGCAAGAAAGTATGCAAAAAGCCTACAACTCAAAAATCAGTTGTGAAGTTAACTTGAATTCTTCTATATACTAATACACAAACCCATTACAACTGAGAACACGGATTGAAAAAGGCCTGAAACACTCAAACACTCCCTCTCACCAAAAACCTGTCAAAAACTTGCAGTTTGAGCATAAGCACAGTAATCCACAAATTGGCTCGTGCGTTTCAAGTTTTAATCATCCAAACACTTTACCTACTTCATATCTAAGTGATCCAGACCATCATCCCTGCACTGTAACTCCTCCTTCTTCATCTGCCATTTTTGTTTTCCAAGCTTGGAGTTTAATTTAGATAGAGAGTTCCAGGCACTTCCAAAGCAAGGCAGGGATTGGAACACACTCAGGGAGGTTCAAGCAAGCTCAAGCAATCATCAGGCCTTCATAAATCTCACTCAAACTCCATTCACGATCTCAACTGAAAGAGGTAACAACTCCAACTTTTATCTCCTCATACAGGCATCCATTGGCCACAATTTGTGAAAGAAAAATGTAGATATCATTGCTACAAAGCTGTACATATCCATAACTTGCATTTATTTGGCCTGAGTTGAGAGAATTTTGAACTTGAAGTTCCTGGAAAATTTAGGTTAAGAATTAGGGCCATTAAAATTCTCTTTAATCTTGGACTTATAGTTTTAGTTATGCACATGGTTAGAATCGTGAGACAAAATGCTATAACATTCATGTTACCAATTTCCATTTTTGTTGAGAGATGAAAGAGTTACAGGAGGTCCAGCTAGCTTGAGGAAGAAGATGAAGTACATGGCTAGGAACGGTTTTGTGTTATGTATATTTTATTTCATTTAGACTAACGGATGTAGAGCCACCCCAATGGCAAGGCAGCGCGCTGAGAATGCCAAGGTCATGGGTTCGAGCCTTGGTGCCTTCCTTTTTGCATTTTCACATATTTTTTCACCTTTTTTGGCTGTTTGCAGGATGGGCTTCAATACTTGGGCCTAGCATTTTTTTTTCTCACATGATACCACCTGATTACTCAGGATACCCCCCTGGCCCAACTATTTTCTTCCACTTTTATTTATTTGTTTTATTTTCTTTTTTGTTTTATTAAATATTTTTCTTAATACATAAAATCATAAAAAATATAAAACATGATAAATATTGAATTTTGTTTATTTTATTTTATTTTCACACAAAAAATATTTTTATTAAGCTATATATTAATTATTTCTTTCTTAAATAAACTTGTAAACATAAATAAAATAGAATTAGGTTAATTAATTTTTTTATTCATTTTCATTCATACTTGTAAATATTTATTTTGACATATAAAAAGACTAAATATTTTCATAAATATTATTTATCATTTTTAATACAAAAAAAAACAATACTTAAAGAGCTTTATTTTCTTTTAAATTAGAAATTAGGGTTAACCATTTTTTTAAGAAATGATTTCCTTTTTTTTAATATTTTTAGGATTAGGTCATGTTTCTTTTGCATATAAAACAAAAATCTTTTCTTACATACATATCATTGCATATTTACATTGTACATTTATTTATTCAAATATTCGTATAAATTTGATTTGGTTGTAATAGCTTAATTAGATTTACATTATTGCAAATCCCCATTCACAATTTGTATACTCCCTCCCATAAAATGTTGTAACAGCGTAGTGATCTTTAAATTACGCAATTTACCGCTTTTATATATCATGCTAGTAATTAGGGTTTGTATGGAAAGATCAAAACAAATCAAATAGAAAACCCTAAATCCAATACAAAATCAAAGCATGAAAATAACACACTTGCACACAAGCATCCTTAGGGTTTCTCCACTTGGTTGCCTTACACAAAAATAGCCATATTACGCATGCGAAGTATCTTGGCAAAACAAACAAATATAAGATCATAGTCCCTCGATGACGCTATTCAAAGTTGCCTTACAAAATGATCTTGGTCCCTCAAAAATGCTAAGATACTTTGCAACATTGCTAATCATGGTTATACAATGACCCGCGCCCGTCCCGTTAACATCCAAAGATAGGGTTGCTTACCAAACCAATGGTAAGAAAACAATGTCAAAGGAATAGAAAATGAACAAGAAAGACATTTGAGTAGGTAGTTTCCTCTTAATCACTTACCCCATTTCAAACAAATATCCTTGTTATTTTTAAAACAAACACACACATTTCAAAACATCTTACAAACATTGAAAACATTTTCAAAAAGACAAACATCTTTGTATACATTCTTACAAACGAGAATCATTACAAAGATTTCCTAAACGATGGCCTCTTTTACAAAATACTTTCAAAAACCACACAAAGCATAATTTCAAACAAAAGCAAGTGGTCTAGCAAGTAACTAAGAGCCCATGGAAAACCATGGATAAAAAGGGTGCTAATACCTTCCCTTTTCATAATCTACCCCCCGAACTCAAGAAAACGTCTCAAAGGTCTTTCCTGTGCTTTTTCACCTTTCCTTTTGGATAAAAGAAAAGTCGGTGGCGACTCTTGCTAAACCGCAACATTTGCGATAAAACGCAAAACCTCAAGTCAGTTCTCCCACCGTATCACACTGGAGTTATAAGGAAGATAATCCCTAGTCAACCCCTTCGAGCCAAAGAAGTAGGAATTTTATTTTTCACACTAATTGAAACCTTTAATCAAAACCTGGGGCAGGGTAGTCTCTCAGTTATTTCAAACGCACTTTTAGCCGCAAACTCTCATCTTATAATACAACGAATGACATCAAAAATATTCCTCTAGAATCAAAAGACAGTGATGGTTCCCTAGCACATAGGAAGTCATTATCTCTCAAGAGAAAATCCCACTAAGTCAAAACCTACAAAGGAGACTTAAGAAAAAACTGGGGCATCCCGCTGACGTAATCTCAAAACAAGAACAGTCAGGCAAAAATCAGGGATGACAAATAAAAAAAAGGTCACTACAAATCCTCAACAACATGAAAAATGTTGCAAAAATGACTGCCTTCCGATAAACTAAGCTTGTCCAAACCATCACCAAAACGTCATTCCAGACTCAATTGGAGTTCAAACGCATAATTAACTGAGTTTAGGACTGAAGAACCTCACGAAGAATGGGAGGGTACGAATACAATTTGAGCCTTAATCCTTTTTTTCTTAAACCATGAACCAAGCCACACTACAACCCTTCAAAAGTCCTAATTGAAGCATGGGTTAGTTCGAAAGCATACTGTTACAAAAGGTATCCTGACTCCTGTAAGGCTTTACTCTAAATCCTGAGTTTGAATTTTCTTACAAAATTTCTTGCTAAAACGCATTTTCAAAACTTCTAGACAAGCATAAACTTTGCATTATTTGAAAATCGTTGTTTCCATATGGCTATTTGTTTGATAATGGAGAAATTCACACAACGAATAACCAGTGAACGAAAGCTCTCTCCGTGCTCAAAATCACTTCAAGTGCGATGACACTTCTAATGACAAATCTCCTATCAACAAGGGGGCATGACATGTCACTATCCAGCACACCTGGGGCAGTCCAGTCAAGATTCCAAGAAATCTCTCAAGAAGTGCAAAATAACCAGGGGAAGGTCTCCATCTCCATTACTTGGGGCATTGAACGCCAGTCTCAGCAAAGGGTTACATACAGTCAAACATTTCCTGGTAGTGCCACAAACACTCGCTACTAGGGGAAGTGACAAATCTCCCCGAAATCCTTCTCATAGGATATTTCCCCAGCCATATTTTTAATCTCTGAAAACCTCTTCCCAACTGAGTCGACTTCAAGAATCCTCGAGGATTTCTGCCAGTGAAGTCGCCGCCTCTCCAACAGACTGAGTAACAGGGTTGATTTCCCCAAAAAATGGAAGGATTCCCCAACTTGAGTTTGCCTCTCCTACTACTACAAATCAGAGGAACACAACTCCTCTTCCCTAATAGACTACTCTACAATCCCCAGTAAAAACACTGTGAAGCCTGGATTTCGACCAGATAACAGTATAAGGTGCTGCAAAGCCTGGATTTCGACCAGATAGTAGTTCACTTCTTCAAAAACACTATGAAGTCTGAATTTCGACCATATAACAGTATAAGGTGTTGCGAAGCCTGGAATTTGACCAGATAGTAGTCCACTTCTTCAAAAAACACTGTAAAGCCTGGATTTTGACCAGATAACAGTATAAGGTGCTGCGAAGCCTGGAATTCGACCAAATAGTATTCCACTTCTTCAAAAAACACTATGAAGCATGGATTTCGACCAGATAATAGTATAAGGAGTTGCGAAGCCTAGATTTCGACCAGATAGTAGTTCACTTCTTCAAAAACACATTGAAGCCTAGATTTCGACCAGATAATAGTATAAGGTGCTGCCAAGCCTGGAATTCGACCAGATAGTAGTCCACTTCTTCAAAAATAATGTGAAGCCTGGATTTCTACCAAATAACAGTATAAGGTGATGTGAAGCCTGGAATTCGACCTGATAGTAGTCCACTTCTTCAAAAAACACTATGAAGCCTGGATTTCGACCAGATAACAGTATAAGGTGCTGTGAAGCCTGGAATTCAACCAGATAGTAGTCCACTTCTTCAAAAAACACTAAAGCCTGAATTTCAACCAGATAACAGTATAAGGAGCTAAGAAGCCTGGATTTCGACCAGATAGTAGTTCACTTCTTCAAAAACACTGTGAAGCCTGGATTTCGACCAGATAACAGTATAAGGAGCTGCAAAGCCTGGATTTTGACCAGATAGTAGTTCACTTCTTCAAAAAAACTGTGAAGCCTGGATTTCGACTAGATAACAGTATAAGGTGTTGCGAAGCCTGGATTTCAACCAGATAGTAGTTCCCTTGTTCTAAAACACTGTGAAGCCTGGATTTCAACCAGATAACAGTATAAGGTGCTGCGAAGCCTGGATTTCAACCAGATAGTAGTCCACTTCTTCAAAAAAACACTGTGAAGCCTAGATCTCGACCAGATAACAATATAAGGTGCTGTGAAGCCTGGACCCGACCAAATAACAGCTTAATCACCAAAGTTCATATACGCTCCAGATACGAATGCCATTCTGATACTCATTCAGATTAAGCTTTTGGATATAGTTCAGATACGCTCCAGATACGATGCCATTCTGATACTCATTCAGATTCAGCTTTCAGATACAGTTCAGATACGCTCCAGATACATATGCCATTCTGATACTCATTCAGATTCAGCTTTCAGATAAAGTTCACATACGTTCTAGATACGGATGCCATTCTGATACTCATTCAGAGTAATCCTATTCTTCCTCTTCTTCTGCTTCAGAATCTGATGGTACTTCGATCTCCTTTCCTTTTCTTTCCCCTTCCTCAGAGGTTGTTGGAAATTCCAAGGTCCTTCTGGCTTGTCCTTGGAACCTTCTGCCCATAATAACCACACTAGCTGGCTTCTTCTTCTTTTTCTCTTTTTCTTTTTCTAGCAGAGTCTTAAGCTCCTCCTGCCCCTTGGCCAAGGTCAAGAGTAGCTGTTGAAATTGTGAATTCTGAGCTTGCAAGTCTTTAACCGTTTGTTCAAGATCCATCTTTGCTAAAATAAATAGTAGAAGGATGAGGAAACTTGTTGCAAAGACCTGTTTATGCTCATGATGAATGATATGTATTCATGCAATGTTTTCAAGGATTTGAAAATTCAAATTTGTGTCAAACAAAAAAGAAACACACGTTATATTAATAAAATAGAACTTGAGTACATCAATGCCCCTAAGGAAAAATAATACAAAATTCTAAGATAAAAAGACGTTGCGCATCCTCTTTGGTGCAATGTAGGTGTTGAGAGTCTGCTCTTCGTGAAGTAGTCGAGTAAGTTCCAAAACCTTCTTCTCGCTTGTGTAGAATTGGGCTTCGAAAGTATCGCGTTCTTCCTTGAGCTTTATCCAACTCCTTTGCAGGTCTTCGAGTGATGTTGGCATGTTAGGATGTAGGATGGTGTATGGAACCTCTCCTTCCTTAACAGGCTCTATAATCACTGGGAGAATGGAGGGGTAAGGCATCATAAGACTTTAGGCGCGTGTTCGTACCTACTTGAGGTAAGGCTCAAGAGGGATGGAATTCTTGTGTCCCAAGGTCTTATGATCTACCTTGTTTGGCATCCTCCAAGTTTGGATGAACCTTTGGCGAAGTCCTTGATCATCATTATCGAAGTCAAAAACCAAACCTTGAATCAACATATCATGTGGGCCATCCCTTCGGGCATAACCAAACTGTCTTAGAGCCAAGCAAGGGCTGTAGTTGATGCCTCCCCTAATGCCAAGTAGAGGGACATTAGGGAATTCCCCACAACAGTCGACAATGATAACATTCTCTTTGGATTGAGAACACCAATGAATATCTGAATGTGTAAGTGTCATCAACCTTTGTGACCACTTCAAACCTTGCTCATTCTTCAAGACTGATTAGGGAAGATGAGAAATAAACCATCTTGCCAGGAGAGGAGTGCAACACATGAGAACACCTCTTTTCCTCATTGTACGAGTGTCAAAAGAGTGTAAGATATCTCCAAGCAATGTAGGCACCAGATTGCGTGACATGAAGATTTTGATAGCACTCACATCTATGAGTTGGTCAGGATTAGGGAACAAGACCATCCCATAGATAAGAAGATCTACAATCTCCTAAAAAGCTTGTAAATCCAATGAGTTCCAACAGCTTTGGGCCTTCTCAAACAAGAACTTTGCCAAGAAGCCTTTGACACCACTTCTAGTTTCCAAATGGGTTGTGACATCAGATGAGTGCAAGTGTAGGGCTTGAGCAATCTCTTCTAGATTTGGATCTCTTTCCGTACCGTTGAAAGGAAGTTGATTGAGAATAGGAATCCTCAAGAGTTGAGATAATTCTTCCAAAGTAGGCACAAGTTGGTAGTTAGGAAATGTGAAGCAGTGATGCAAAGGGTCAAAGAACTGGAAGAGAACCTTCATCGTGTCTTCCTCTGTGTTGGAGGTGACTAAGTTGAGTAGACGACCATGTATCTCGGTGAATGGAGAGTTATCAGGGATCCTTGAAGCTAGCTCCTTGAGTTGTGGAGGAATTCTTACAAGGTTGACTTTGATAGTTTTCCTGCGAAGTGAATCCATATCCTACAAAACAAGAACAAAGATGAATTTCCAAAATCCTTGAAATGGTTAGTGGATGCATATGATGCTCATGATGTGTATGATGTTATGCACAAGTATATATGTACAAGCAAATCAAACAAGTTCCTAGTTTAGGCTTGCATGGGGTTTCATAGGTGAGTACCCTCTTGAAGTTTAGTTGGCTCAACCTGTCCTAGAAATAGTAACCGGGTTCTAAGGAGCTCAATATCACTGGATTGTTTCCTTGTTCATTGTTTCAATTCAAGCCTCTTTACTGGAAACCGAAATATTCCAAGGAACCAACCCTCAATGAGTGTAGTATCGAGTATCTACCAACTTCGGACTGCACCAAAGCCGGTCATCTCACTACATCCTAAAAGGCTAAGTTGGTCAAGTAAAGGTTCTAAAAGTTCGTTAGTGCTTCATGACATCACTCAGCGGCCCCGTATTCTCTTTGATTGACTCAAAGGCTACCGGTACCCACAAATATTTCACACTAACATAGCTATTGTTTAGACCGTGTCGGTATACCCTGCACAGTTTCCACAACGTATTGCTATTTACCTATAATGTTTCCCAAATCCGGGTGGAGGATTTAAACCCAAACAATAGAACCAAAGTGTAAAGTAAACAAGGTAAGCAAATAAAGGTGATCTAAACCTTAAGGTGACCCCACTTTTATAATTTTCCCCAGCAGAGTCGCCAGTTCTGTGATACGGTGGGAGAACTGACTTGAGGTTTTGTGTTTTGTGGCAAATGTCGCGGTTAGCAAGAGTCGCCACCGACTTTTATTTTATCCAAAAGGAAAGGTAAAAAAGCACAGGAAAGACCTTTGAGATGTTTTCTTGAGTTCGGGGGGTAGATTATGAAAAGGGAAGGTGCTAGCACCCTTTTCATCCATGGTTTTCCATGGGCTCTTAGTTACTTGCTTAGATCACTTGCTTTGCTTTGAAATTGTTTGAAATGGTGCTTGGTGTGATTTTGAAAGTATTTTGAAAAGAGGCCATTCGTTTAGGCAATCTTTGTAATGATTCTCGTTCGTAAGAATGTATACAAAGACGTTTGTCTTTTGAAAAATGTTTCAATGTTTTGCAAGATGTTTTGAAATGTGTGTGTGTTTGTTTTTGAAAATAGCAAGGATTGTTTTGAAATGGAGCAAGTAACTTAGAATCTATCTACCTACTCAAATGTCTTTCTTGTGCATTTTTATTCTTTTGACATTGTTGACTTACCATTGATTTGGTAAGCAACCCTATCTTTGGATGTTAAACGGGACGGGCGTGGGTCATCGTATGACCATGATAGCAATGTTGCCAAGTATCTTAGCATGTTTGGAGGGACCGAGATCATTTTGTTTTAGGCAACCTTTGTATAGCGTCATCGAGGGAGTATGATCTTATACTTGTTTTGTTTTGCCAAGATACTCCGCGTGCGTAACATGGCCATTTTGTTTAGGCAACCAAGTGGGTGAAACCCTAAGGGTGCTTATGTGCAATGCGTGTCATTTTTCATGTATTTGATTTGTCTTGGATTAGGTATTTTCTATTTGTTTTGTTTTTGTTCTTGTCATGTAAACCCTAGTTTACTAAACATGGTATAAAAGCGATAAATTGCGTAAAAATAAACTAAGCTATTACAACAATTATTATGGGAGAGATGATACAAGTTTTTGAATGGGGATTTTGCACAAATATAAACCTAAAAATATTATTACAATCCAATCGAATATTGTGCGCATTAAATAAATATACAAATATTAAAATGCAATGCAAATGTATTTATGCAAAAAATGTTTTTGTATTTGTTTAATGTATGAGAAAATAAATTAATTAAACCCTAGAAATAAGGAAAAAATATTATTTATTTTTGGAAGGGTGAAACCCTAATTTTTTTTATTAAAAGAAAATAATGTTTCTCATTATTATTTTGTCCATTTTTTTGTACAAGAAAATAATAAACAATATCATATATAAATATTAAAAATTAAGTATGTATGAAAATAAATATTTTATGTGTATAAATAGTATAATAAAAATATGTAGTATTTTTAAATGTATTTACAAGTTTATTTAAGAAAATAAAATCTATTATCCTAATAAACTATTTTTTATGCAAAAAAAATAATAAAAAAATAAAATAAAATTGCAAAAATAAAGAAATTATTTTTTTATGATTTTTTAATGTTCAGAAAAAATAATTAAAAGCAATAAATATAAAAATATGAGAAAATATGAAAAATATAACAAAATAAGTCAGGGGGTGCAAATAGTGAGTCAGGGGGTGTGGAAAGCAAAAACAATAAGCCCAAATGCGCCAAAAAGCCCAGACTTCGTCCCTGTCCTCCAACTTCTTCTCCTTTGCGCGCGTGTTATGGTTCAAACTGTATCTTTCACATGCTTGCATAAAAACAAAATCTCATAACATAAAAAATGTAGCATTTAATCTCACGATTCCAACCATATAAAATTTGTAATCTAACTCACAAAGATCAGGGAGAATTTGGGAGCCCTAAATCGTGACCTAGAAATTTTATGAACTTCAAGCTTCAAATTCTCACAGCACAGTTAATATAAATGAAAAGTATGCATATGTACAGCTTCACCATGTTATAGACTACATCTTTTCTCCACAAATCGTGGCTTGAGGATGCCTAAATAGAGAGATAGAGTTTTGAAAAATACCTCTTTCAGTTGGATTTGGATAGAGCAATGTAGGGACTTTGATGGAGGCCTGAGGATCGTGTGAGCTTCCTTGAGCTTCCTTCAAGCTATTCCAATGCCTAGCTTGCTTTGTGGATAGCTAGAACTCTTTGCACAAGTCAAGTTGCAAGCTCCAAGTTTGAAAATGGCAATGGCTGAAACAGGGCTTACAGATGCAGGATGAATTCTTGGACTGCTTTGGTATAATGTGTATGAAGTGTTTCAAATGTAAAAATGAAAACGCACGAGCCAAAAATGAAATGGCTATGATTTTGCAGAACTGATGTATGTTTGGCAGAAATTTGGAGTTTTTGAGTTTGAGTGTGTTTTAGATGTTTATCCATCATGTTCAGCTTTGCCACAACTTTGTATATTTGTATAGAATGGATACAAAGTCCACTCTTCACTAGTTGTGCCAGTTCTGACCTTTTGGCAACTTTTCTTGCATTTGAAGAAAAGTGAGGTGACCATACCAACATGCTTGTACTGGCTGGCTTGTGAGATGATATGAGTTGGTACACATTGCTTGATACCTATAGAAGTTGTTTGTACCAAAGGGACAGGTCCAAGGCTCAAGTTTTGTAAAGTTGCAAAAGCTCACCTTTATGAAAATGGCATTGTAACCTTTATGCCTAAAATGGAATTATCTCTTGTACAATGCTCCAAAAGCCAAGATAAAGTCTTTAACTTATGAGTTTGCATTTAATTATGGAGTGTAGAATGATTTTAGGACCTGTAAAGCAAGATTCAAACATCAAAGATCTGATTTTGCAACTTGATGCTTTGTAAAAATGGCATGAACAAAAGTGATAAAATTCCAACTTCCCTTCTTCGATTCTCCCTAACCAAAAATGATCTTGGAGATTTCTTGGACATTTTGGAAAGCTTGAAATGTGCTCTATAATCCATATTTGAAATGCAATTTGATATACCTCTTGGAACTAGGTGGAAAATGTCCATGAAGTTGGGTCAAAAACCTGCCTAAATTAGGGCAAAATTTCACTGTTATTTAGTTCATGGACCTATATTCACAAATTCATAACTTGATATCCAAGCATATTTTGGGAAAACTTTGAATAAAATTGCATCATGGTGAAAAAGTGGTGGAAAGTTGGGAAAAAATAAGAAAATTTTCATACTTAGAAAAATTCTAAGTTATGAAAATTTTCAAATTCAAAACCGTAATTTTCAAAATTGGTTTTCTTGGTCAACAAGTTTCACATTTTGACATATCTTGATGAATTATGACCCTTGGCATTTGATTTTGACCAAAAAGTCAAAGTTTGACTTTTCAGTGTACAGTTGACTTTTGATCAGTTGACTGCAAAATTCATCTGTCAATCCAATGAACTTGAGATCTTTTGAACCATGTAATTAGGTCAAGATGATGCCATTGAATCCTTGAAATCATGCTTGAACTCAATTGGTCATTGGCTAGGTTAAAAATCAGAAATTTCCCTTTCTCAATCAAAACCCTAATTTTGACCATTTTGCCCTTTTGATGATTTGATAAAATTTCTTGAGGAGTTGTGATCCAAACTTGATCAAATGGTACATATGAGTCTAAAATGTTTTTGTGGATCAAAAATTATGAAGTTTGACTGTAAATTGGCCATGGTTGACTTTTTCCCCAATACAGTTGATTTTTTAGGTCAATTGTCCAATTGACTGATCAAAAATGTGGTTCAAGGCTTGAAACTTAACATGAGCAATCTTAGGGGTCCAAGATGGTGTATGAAATTCACATGAAGCATTGATGGTCCAAAAATCCTTGTGCAAACTCAAACCCTAATCTTGTCTTGAGTCCAAGAAGTCTTGTGAGGAAAATTTTGATAAATGAGAGGGTAAATTTTGGGGTACAACAGCTGCCCCTGTTCAATCTTCTTGAACCTGAAGAGTTAGAATGGTGAGTTTTGCCATTCGTGACTCGAAGGTAAAAGATTATTGGACACTAGAGTGCCCATAAATTTGCACTCGGTGATGTGATGGTTGAGGGAATGGGCTTAAAGATGCCATTTGGAGAGGTGATAAAATCTTGTTGGAGATGGGCTTGTAGATGCCATCCAAGAATGTTTGTTGAATTGTAAGTTATAAACCAAAAGAATGAGTATCAGAATGGTGTCCGTATCTGGAACGTATCTGAAATGTATCTGGAGACTGAGTCTGTATGAGCAATGGAATAGCGTCCGTGTCTAGAGCGTATCTGAGTTGTGTCTGTACTTGAAATCTGAATGAGTAACAGAATGACTTCCGTGTCTGGAGTGTATCCGTAATGTATCTAGAATTGAGATCCGAATGAACGATAGAAAGGTATCCTTGTCTGGAGCGTATTTGAACTGTATCTGAACTAGGATCTGAATAAGTAACAGAATGGCTTCCGTGTCTGGAGCGTATCTGAACTGGAATCTGTATAAGTGACAAAATGGAAACCGTGTCTGGAGCGTATCTGTACTGTATCTAAAAGATGTTGAGGTTTGAATGAGTATCAGAATGACTTCCGTGTCTGGAGTGTATCCGTACTGTATCTTGAAATTGGGGTCCGAATAAGTATCAGAATAACATCCTTGTCTGGAGCGTATCTGAACTTTATCTTGAAATCTGAATCTGAAAGAGTAACAGAATGACTTCCATGTCTGGAGTGTATATGTACTGTATCTGAAAGATGTTGAGATCTGAATGAGTATCAGAATGGCTTCCGTGTCTGGAGCGTATCTGAACTGTATCTAGAACTTTTAATATTGTTAATAATAGTTGTTAATCTTATCCTGAAAAGGGTAAAATGTTAGTTGAAACACAAAGTTATGTTGCATGAAATGTATTGATGCGATAAATGTGCTTTATCAATGTTTATGATATATGAATGTAATGTATGTGCATGTAAGCTGATTTGCTGTATTGCTGAGGAAAATAAATCCTTGACTGCTGCCGGGGAAAATAAATCCTTGACTGCTGAGGATAAGAAATCCTTGGCGACTTCACTGGGGATATAGGGATTCTTCATGTCTTGAAGTTGGAGTATTGACAAAAATTCCGTTGTGAGAGCAATGCCAAATACTGCCTTGAAGAATCTGCTTGGGGAATCTAGAGAAACTTTGATGACTTCTGCTGGGAATTAAGAATGAGAATCTGCAATCTGTTGGGGAGCAATGAAAAAAACTCTGTGGGGAAAAGCTTACTCCTGTTTGGAAAAAGTTCAGGAGTTTGGGTTGTCTGCCAATCTACTGGGGAGTTATCAGAAGTTATTGTCTGGTTGGTTTTCAGGCTTCAAGATAACCTGCTGGGGATTTGGAGAAACTGGATGGTATCCACTAGGGATTAACAGTTTGAAGTTTTGGCTCCGTTGAGGATTGAAAGTTGGTAGTTTCAGCTCCGTTGGGGATGTGTAGTTCAAAGTTTTGGCTCCGCTGGGGATCTTAATGACATACTGTAGGGATTGCTCATGGAATAGCCTAAAGACGTTTTCCTAATCTTTCAACCTGTCAGTAATTGTTCTTTTCCATTTCGTTTATTTGTAAACAGTAATTATGTTCAAATGCATATGTTCATTAATGAATCATTGGACGTTTTTGCAAATAAAACACAAGTGTAAAAAGAAAAGGGCAAATGGTTTTCTGCACTTTAAAGAGATATCTTTGTATTTACTTGGAATAAGTATTTGTGTACAAAGGAGACAAACATCCTAGTAAGAGGATGGTGTCATAAAAATGAGAAAAATTTAATACAAAAAAGATAGCTATGTGTAAAAAATCCCATGGGGTTCCCATTCTGATATAGCCTTCGTATCTCCGAATATCTTGTCCATTTGCTGCCTCGTCCGAAGATGATTGGATTGATCAGAAACTCAGAGTTTGTCTGTGAAGAGATTATCCTTAAAGTGATCCGATGAGACATAGTCATACGCTTTAATTCCCTAACTTTTGCCTGAACCTCCCTTTCGAGTTTTCGTACAGTTGTTCGTACCGTTATCAGTGAACTGCTCGTACCGTTATCAGTGATTATCCTTTCTGGAATACCGTACCGGCAAATGAGATTCTGCTTGATGAAGCGGGCAACAACATTCTTAGTAACGGATGCAAAGGAAGCTGCTTCGACCCACTTGATAAAATAATCAATGGCCACTAGAATGAAGTGGTGTCCATTAGAGGCTGTAGGATTGATCTCCCCAATCTTATTGATTCCCAACATAGAGAAGGGCCAAGGAGCCGTTAAGACATTTAGAGGAACCGGAGGCATGTGCACCTTGTCTGCATAGACTTGACACTTATGACAAGTCTGGGAGTGTTGATAGCAGTCTGCTTCCATGGTAGACCGATAATAGCCTGCCCGTAGAATTTTCTTCGCCATCGTATGCCCGCTAGAGTGAGTGCCGAAGGTACCTTCATGCAATTCGGCCATAATCTTTTCAGCTTCAGCCTTATCCACACAACGGAGAAGAATAGAATCATGATTGCGTTTGTACATGATGCCATTACTTAGGAAGAACTTGGCTGAGAATCTCCTTAAGAACTTTTTGTCATTGACTGAAGCTCCTTCTTGATATTCTTGAGTCTCGAGATACTTTTTGACTTCATGGAACCAAGGTCGGTCCACTAATTCTTCGGTATTAATCTTATGACACTGTGCTTCGTCCCTTTGTTCAATGGTGATCTGGGGAGCTTCGTTATCCCAATTAAGTTTAAACATAGATGACATTGTGGTTAGAGAATCTGCTAGCTGATTTTCTTCTCGCAGGAAGTGCTCGAAGGTAATCTGCTCAAAATGTGGTAGCAATGTCAAAACATGTTCTTTGTAAGGGATAAGGTTTGGGTGCTTAGTGTCCCAATCTCCTTTGATCTGACTAATGACCAAAGTTGAATCCCCAAACACAACTAAAGATTTGATTCCCAAGTCTATGGCAGCCTTGATACCGATGATGCATGCTTCATATTCTGCCATGTTGTTCGTACAGTTGAAGCAAAGTCTGGACGTGAAAGGAGTATGGCATCCTTCCGGAGATATAAGTACAGCGCCAATACCGTTACCAAGTGCATTGGATGCCCCATCAAATAACAGGGTCCATCGGGATCCTTGTTCAGGTCCGTCATATGGTCTGATTCCTTCACAGTTGTCCACTGTCGTGATGTCCTCGTCAGGGAATTCAAACTTCATGGACTGATAATTTTCTACAGCTTGATGAGCAAGATGATCATCTAGCACACTTCCCTTTATAGCTTTTTGGGTCGTGTACTGTATGTCATATTCTGTTAGGATCATCTGCCATCTAGCTATCCTTCCAGACAAAGCAGGCTTCTCGAAGATGTATTTTATCGGATCCATCTTAGATATCAGCAAAGTGGTATGAGTCAACATATACTGTCTTAGCCGGCGAGCAGCCCATACCAGAGCGCAACAAGTTTTTCTCGAGCAGTGAATATATGGTTTCACAGTCGGTAAACTTTTTGCTCAGGTAATAAATAGCGTGCTCTTTTCGGCCAGACTCGTCATGCTACCCCAATACGCACCCCATTGAGTTCTCTAAAACGGTCAGATACATGATTAGCGGTCTTCCCTCGACTGGTGGCATCAATACAGGAGGCTCTTGTAAATACTCCTTGATTTTGTCGAAAGCAATCTGACAGTCATCATTCCATCTAACTACCTGATCTTTCTTCAGCAGTTTGAAGATTGGCTCACAAGTAGATGTTAGGTGAGAAATGAACCTAGAAATGTAGTTTAGGCGTCCCAAGAACCCTCTGACTTCCTTCTCAGTGCGAGGAGCAGGCATTTCTTTTATCGCTTTGACTTTGGCAGGATCAACTTTGATGCCTTTGTTGCTGACAATGAAACCCAAGAGTTTACCGGATCGAACTCCGAATGTGCACTTGTTTGGATTCAATCTTAGCTGGTACTCCTTCAACCTGACAAACAGCTTTTGGAAGTGATCGAGGTGTTCTTCTTCAGTTTGTGATCGGGCTATCATGTCATCTACGTAGACCTCTATCTCATGATGTATCATATCATGAAACAAAGCTACCATGGCGCGTTGATAGGTTGCCCCAGCATTCTTCAGTCCAAATGGAATCACTTTGTAGCAGAATGTACCCCACTGTGTGACAAATGTAGTTTTCTCCATGTCCTCAGGTGCCATTTTGATCTGGTTATAGCCTGAGAATCCGTCCATGAAAGAAAATACTTTGTGTTGGCTGTATTGTCAACCAGGATGTCGATGTGCGGAAGTGGAAAATCATCTTTAGGGATGGCCCTGTTTAAATCTCTATAGTCCATGCACATTCTTACTTTGCCGTCATTTTTAGGCACGGGAACAATGTTAGCCACCCATTGAGGATAAGAAGTAACAGCCAAAAATACAGCATTGAACTGTTTCATAACCTCCGCTTTGATCTTCTCTGACATGTCAGGTCTCATGCGGTGGACCTTTTGTTTCACTGGTGGACAGTCTTCTCTAGTGGGTAAACGGTGTACCACAATGTCTGTATCAAGTCCCGACATGTCTTCGTATGACCAAGCAAAGATCTCAACAAAATCATGCAACAGCTGAATTAGGCGCTCCTTGACACTCGGCTCTAGATTGGCACCCACTCTGATTTCCTTTTTATCTTCCTCAGTGCCCAAGTTGATTGTATCCAACAGCTCCTCATGAGGTTGAATAGCCCTTTCCTCTTGTTGTAGTAATCTGGCCAATAACCCTGGCACCTCACAATCTTCCTCACCTTCGTATTCGGCTTGGTAGATCAGATCTTCAGAGTCACTGAAGGCTATAGCAGTATCGTTAACCATGGGATCCGGAATGGAAGGGTACCTGCATTTGTGAGTGTGGGTGTGTATAAGGGCATAGCCATCTTAAAACAATAAAATGTAAAATAAATACAATGAGCACAAAAGGTTTATATATGAAAGAGTGTCCATGATTCATTAGATGACATATGAAAATGAAATAAAAACCCTTACAAATTGACTGTTGTGCCTCGGGTAAGACACAAGGTTAAAAAGTGTGAATTTTTTGTGAATTATTACAAGTCCAACAGAAATGTAAAAAGATAAATTACTGTGATATGAAAGTTATTGGGATGAAGTCTTTGGCTTCCCAGTTGCGTAGTCCTCCGCTGACAATAGAAAATATCCTATCTTCCAGGCTTCCATCTTCTTCACTGTCCTCTAGTGCATTAACCCCTTGGTGGCTGATCTTCACAGGTGGCCCTGTGGCACGGGCACGGCGCACAGCCTTTTGAGCGGTTGAAGTAAACCCCAAGCCAAATTTGTCTGACTTGTACGTGATGTCTGGAAGCTGCCCCTAGATGGTGCATCCCCCTTCTTCCACTACTTCCTTTGCATCCTTTAGAGATGACATCCAAGGTGGAGGTCTTGTGATCATAGTGTTGTACCCCAAAATTTTCCCTCCCATATTTCTCAAAAAAACATTGCAAGAAAAATCTCCAAGTTGCTCAAGGTAGCCCAAGAATTGGTCAGACAAGCTCTCTCCTAAGGCAGTCTACCCCAAATTAGGGTTTTGTGTTGCATCAAGATCCTTGAGTCCAAATGACCTCAAGTTCTACCCAATGTCCTAATATGTTCTCAATATCATCCATGTCAAATTTCAAGCCTTGCAGAGGAAGTTTGCTCAGTCAATTGCTCAAATGTCCAAAAATCGACTGTGCTAGGGCAAAAGTCAACTGTGACCTACATACAGTCAAACTTCAAGATTTTTTGTCAACATTCTCATTTTGAAGGTTATTTCATAATTTGATCAAGGTTTGATCATGATTCATCAAGGATTGCTCACAATTCATCAAGATTCAAAAGTTGCTAAATTAGGGTTTTGTAGGAAAAGTCAACTCAACTTTGACTAGGCATAACTTTCTCATACTTTATGATAAATGACCCATCCAAAGCTCGTTTTTAAGAGGATGCAATTCTATACAATCCATATTCATACCCCAAGATCAAAATATGCACTCACAAGAAGTTATTAATTTTGACATTATAGGTCATTTTTGAAAGTCAACAAAAACACTTTTTTTTCAAAGCTTCTAACTTGAGTATGGAATATCAAAATGATATGAGACCAAAAGGGTTGGTTAGAGGACATCTCAAGAGTTCTAAAAAGTCCAAGAACACCTCCAAAAGTTCAAAATTGAAGAAGTTATGCATTGTTGAAGTTGTACTTGTTTGCAAAATTGCCAAAAGTCAACTATCCCCAAAACTTCAAATTTTGCCAAATGGGCCCATTCTTTTTCACTTCTTTTGAGTTTGCCTTATTGCCCACGTGATCAGATTTGGCCATGTGTTCATATCTTATTTTTATCAATTAATTTGATTTTTATTTAAATTAATTCATTTTAAATCAAATAAAATCATATAAAATCAAAAACATTGAAAACTAAAGATCTTGTGATCATTTCAGGTTTCAATAGACAGCTTGCATCCTTCCAAATTCGTATCAAGGCATTAGAGCACATAAAGATTGGATTCAAGCCAAAATTGGAAGGTTTTAATGGAAGAATCAAATCAAATTCAAGAGTATTGATAGAGCAAGATTTGGACAAAGTTTGTTACCCTAATACACTGACCAATACATAAGGAGGCGCAGCATACAAGAATAAGGGTTAGAGAGCAATCATGGAGGCAGAACCAAACTTGCAAAAACCAGAAAAAAGTGTGACTTTGAAATTAAGGTTAGAGACATTTTCAAGACTTGAGACGTATCCCAATCGCTTCCTGGCAACTCTCACAAGCTAGCCCAATCCAAACCACGCGTTCTCAGACCTCCTAGTGCATTGTAAGTAACCCACGGATTCACCATGTTCTTGAAATCGAAACTCTTTATTCTTTCATCCATTGTAAAAAGTAATGGCATATTATGATTCACCACATCATTTGCAAACTGTTTGTAATAACCAATTTTATTTATGTGCTCTGTATCGTGAACCACCATTACTAGGGTTTTGCGTTTGGTTTTAGGGAGTTTCGTTTCAGGGAAAATTGGCCCCAATGATGGGCATGGTTGCAATCAGAAGGAGATGACGAGTTCAACCATGATCCTAGAAACCATTTTCATGGCCGATAGAGGATTTTGAAACAAGCACGACTTGTAGTGACGGCCAGCGTCCGTAGCTATAAGTGTTGCAGGGTTTTAGCCACGGTTGGAGGTCAGGGACGATGCGTGTCACATTCCCATTGGACCATTCAAATAATTGCGCGTTTTTTTTTATATTTTCTGACCATTTGATTTTGTTTTATTATATTATTATTTCTTTGTGTTATACTAACAATTAAAACAATATGGCGTGATGGTAAGCTTGGCATTGGATATCCCTTCAGGACCTGGGTTCGAATCCCAGGTCCCCCCCTTTCTCAATATTATTTGTTTTTAGATATTCCAGTGCAGATGCCAGCCTAAGATCTACCATACTCCCTCACCAATCAACACGCCATATGGCCAGATGGCCAGATCTGGTGGCCAAACCTTGAGGGTACACCATGGACTCAGTCAACGCTCATGCATTGGATCACAAAAGTCCAAACGGACCAGCTTAATGGGCCAACAAAAAGGCTTGTTGCACCCTCCAAAACAAGCCCACTCTCTCTTTTCTTTACATTTTGTTTATTTAATTTAATTGCTTTATTTTATTTAATTAATTTACTAACTAATAAAGTTGATTCCTTTTTATCAAAAATCACCAAAAAATACTTTTTATCCAATAAAAATTCAGAATTCCATTTTTTTATTAATAAATACTAACTAATTAATTAGGTTTTTAATTCTAGGAAACTTTAATTTATTTTGTAAATAAATAAAATCAATTAGAATTAATTAGGTTTTGATTTAATTTAATTATTTTAATTTCTTTCTTAAATTAACAAAAACTTCAAAAAACATGTCATTTATTATTTTTCATTAATTTATTTATTTAACAATTAAATTAGTATTTAATTTAGGATTAATTTCTTTTCTTAAATAAAAACAACAAAAAAAGCATTTTCTTTTAAAAGGGTCAAAGCCCTAATTCACATCCGATTTAATTTCGCGTCGCACTTTATTTTTATTTAATTATTGATGTATCTGCTTCCGGTATGTAATAGATAATTAGGACCTTTTATTTATCTTACCGCTTTATTTTATTTTTCAAAGGGGTGCTTTTGGCGATGTAAATACCCGACGCCTTGTAATTTAATTGCCGCATTTTAATTCCGCAAATTATAACTGCTAGATGTTTGATAATAGGGTTTGCATGACAAGACTGAATGTTTAATCTTAAAATCAAATTAGATCACCCTTAACATGTGCAAAGATAAAAATAAACTGAAAACGACACACTCGCACATGCGCACTCCTAGGGTACATCCCACTTGGTTGCCTTCGTACACAGTCATTGAGTATAGGTCGTTTTAGAGGTCGTCCTTTTGTCTAAAAGATCATAGTTTCCTCGAAATGGTTGCCTCAGATATTGTTGCCTCAAACAAATGATCAAAGACATTAGGGTTACTGCTAAGGCGTCCTAACATTGTTTTAGTGACCATATGTCCCTCTTTCGAATTGACCCTCAAACTCCAATGACAGTGCTACCTACTCACTAATAGTGGGATAGCATTGTCTAAAGGAAATTAGCATAGAACGATTCCTTTTTCGAGTACGTAGATAGTTCTTAGATACTTGCTCATCCAAAACAAAACAAGTTTTTCGCACTTACACTCCTTTTCAAACAAAGTTTTTTTTTCAAAAACACTTCATTACACTCTTGAGGACAGAAGCAGGAGTTAAATCGAAGTTTAAAACAAAAACTTTTTCAAACCCACAAGCACAAAGAAAACAATTTTGAAAATGATGAGCAAGTACCTAAGAGCCTGCAGATAACTACGGATAGAAAGGGTGCTAATACCTTCCCTTTCTATAATCTACTCCCCGAACCCGAGAAATATCTCGAAAAAAGGAATTTTTCTGTGCCTTTTTCCTTTCCTTGTTGGATAAAATAAAAGTCGGTGGCGACTCTTGCTTACCGCGACATTTTACGAACATAAACGCAAAACCCAAACCAACATTCCAAAAACAGTCAGTTCTTTCCACCGTATCACAGAACTGGCGACTCTGTTGGGGAGCTAATAAGTGGGGTGTACCTTATGATTAGTTCATAATGTTTTCAATTGCTTGATTTGTATGCTTTATCTTTGTGTGTTTGAATCGGAGTTAGTATAGATCCTAACCCAGATCTGAGGGATACCTTTTAGGTAAGTAGCAATAGACTGTGAGGGAACTGTACAACGTAGACCGATACGGTTGAAGCAGTAGCTACGTTGGTGTGGCACTTTAGTTTGTACTGATATCCCTTATGGTGGAACAAGGAGAATATGGGGCTGCTAAGGGGTCATTAAGCATCAACTGACCTTAGAACCTATAATTGACCAACTTGGCCATAGAAAAGTAGCAGTATGCTACACTCATTGAGACCATACTCTCGCGATGATTCCGGCCGCAAGAAAAGGTTGCTAAACTGGAATTATGATCGATCGAGGATGGTCAGTGATATTGAGAACCTCTAGAACCCGGTTACTATTATTAGTGTAAGTCTAAGAGTGCCTAAGAGGGGGGGTGAATTAGGTATATAAAAATTTATTCGGTTTTATGAGAATACTTGTAGTAATTTGTGGTTAAGTGTTTGAAGGTTTTTGACTATATCTTATCTTTTCTTGATTATGGTGATGAAAACGATAAAAGCGGAAAAGTAAAGAACACGGCGATATATCCTGGTTCCCCTTACAATATGAGAGTACTCCAGTCCCCTTTCCAACACGAAAGAGATTTCACTATAGTTTAGAATGATTGTACAGCCTATGCTTGCTATCTAACCTATAGGGTGACCAAAGGTTCTTAACACCTTTAAGGTCAAACAAACACTAATGTGAATGAAGAACAATCCTCTTCAAATCATAACACTTACTTCCAACAATCCTGGATAGTAAGGGAATACTTTCTTTTTGTAATACAATGATTTATTTGAAAGAGATGGAGAGCACTATCAATCTTTGATTGATCTTCTTCTTCAAGAAAGAAACAATTCTCAAGCAATGATTATAAATGTTCACAATGAATGTATGAAACTTGTAATGATTTCTTAATGAAAATGTATATGGCAAGTTTCACAAAATTTATGATTTGTAAGAACACTTGAAAGTTTGTAAGAATATGCAAATTTGAATGATGAAAATTGTTAATTGAAGAAGGTTATTTGAATTTGAAAATCTGCACAATTTATAATGTCACAAATACCTCTTCATTCATGCCATTTGATATGAAAAGATGCAATGCAATCATGAAAGAATACCATTTGAATTATGTTCAAAAAACAAAATAAAATTTGTACTGGTTCGCTGGGAACCGGTTCCGACCCAGGCATAACCCAGTTCTTAGTGAACGTTATAACCCAGAATTCAAAAATAACACGCAGGAACCGGTTCCCCTATAGGTACAACCCGGTTCCTGGTACAAATTCCAGGGAAGTGATTTTTGAACAAGTTTGGAACCCGGTTCCCTGTTAGGTAGCAACCGGTTCCTGAAAGTTTATTTTCAAAAAATCCTTTTGAAAAAGATTTCAAACATAGTTTTTCTTATTGTTAAAAATGTGGGATATGTATATGATTATGAATGCATATTTGTGAACATCTATATTCAAGTTTAATAATTATTTATACCTTTTGACATTTGTTGTTTCTTTAATAATTCTTCTTCTAATCTTCAAGACTTGTAACAAGGTTTTATATGATATTGATAAACTTTTTGCACATCCTTTGAATGTTGATATCCATGTTGTCTTCATCAAAACCAATGCTTTAAACATGACTTGAGAAGCTTGCAATTACATTCTCCCCCTTTTGATGATGACAACCAAGTCTTGAAAACAATTCTTGAAATGTTTATGTTGTTTTGTGTAGCAAAAATGTTAAGCAAATGCAAGGCTCCCCCTAAATTGTATGCTCCCCCTAAGTCCATGATTCTTTGAATTTTGGAGTGAGTTTTATGATAGTTATTTTGGCCTGCAATTTCTTTGAAACAAAACAACACATATGCATATTCTTCTCCCCCTTTGTTAACATCAAAAAGGATGGGGAAAAAGAGTGAAACAAATTCATTTAAAAAACACAAACAATTTTAAACACAACCACACACTAAAACACGAACATAACGAATTGTACGATACAACATATAACAACGAAACATAAGAAACCTAAACATCACGAAACATAAATTTTTTTAAGAAAAAATTAAGACGTGCACCTTATGAGAAACATTTAGAGATCACCTTCATCCAAAATACCAAGTTCTCTTCGGATTTTGAAGAATGGTTCTCGAGCAAGCGGTTTTGTGAAGATATCTGCGAGTTGGTTATGAGTATCCACAAAAGTGACTTCGACATCTCCTTGAAGTACATGATCACGGAGAAAATGATGTCGAATATCTATATGTTTGGTTCTTGAATGCATGACCGGATTCTTTGTAATATTGATAGCACTTGTATTGTCGCATCGAAGAGGAATGCATCCGAGATCAAGTCCGTAATCACGGAGTTGTTGCTTGAGCCAAAGAATTTGTGCACAACAACTACCCGCTGCTATGTATTCTGCTTCGGCCGTGCTAAGAGCAACACATGCTTACTTTTTACAAGCCCATGATACTAATGCATTTCCAATAATGTGACAAGTACCACTTGTGCTTTTACGATCAGTTTTACAACCTACATAATCCGCGTCAGAATAACCAATTAAAGTGCAAATACTACCTTTAGGATACCATAAGCCGACATTGGTTGTTCCTTTGAGATACTTCATGATCCTTTTAACTGCCATGAGGTGTGATTCCTTTGGATTTGCTTGAAAGCGAGCACAAAGACAAACACTAAACATTATGTCAAGACGGCTTGCCGTTAAATACAATAAGGAACCAATCATACCTCGGTATTTTGTAATATCAATTGGAGTACCGGATTCATCTTGATCAACATATGTACCGGGGCCCATTGGAGTATTCATTGCTTTACAATTGTCCATATCAAACTTTTTCAATAATTCTTTGCAATACTTAGATTGGTTGATGAAGATTCCATCTTTTAGTTGCTTGATTTGTAGTCCAAGAAAGTAGTTCATCTTTCCCATCATAGACATCTCGAATTCTCCTTGCGTCATCAATGAGAATTCCTCACACATTTCTTTGTTAGTCGATCCAAAAATGATATCATCAACATAGACTTGAACCAATAAAGTGTTAATTTTGATTTTCTTAATGAACTAAGTTTTATCAACCTTACCCTTTTCGAAACCTTTTTCACACAAAAAATTGCTAAGTCTCTCATACCATGCTCTTGGTGCTTGCTTTAAGCCATAAAGAGCCTTTCTCAACTTAAAGACATGTGTAGGATGTTTGAAGTCTTCAAATCCCGGAGGTTGTTTGACATAGACTTCTTCATTGATGTATCCACTCAAGAATGCGCTTTTGACGTCCATTTGAAAAAGCTGAAAATTTAATGAACAAGCATAAGCAAGTAAAAGACGTATAGCTTCTAACCTTGCAACCGGAGAAAATGTTTCTTCAAAGTCGATTCCTTCCTCTTGATTGTAGCCTTGGGCAACCAACCTTGCTTTGTTTCGAACAATTAGACCATTCTCATCAAGTTTGTTCTTAAACACCCATCGGGTACCTATGATGTGTTTACCACTTGGTCTAGGAACAAGTTCCCAAACTTGATTTCTCTCGAATTGATTTAATTCTTCTTGCATAGCAATAATCCATTGATCATCTCCTAAGGCTTCATCAACTTTGGTAGGTTCAATTTGAGAAACAAACGCCATGTTTAAGCAAGCATCTTTTAGATTTAATCTTGTTGATACTCCTTGGCTAATGTCACCAATAATTTTGTCAATAGGATGGTCTCTATGAGTTCTCCATTCTTTTTGTAGATCATTGATGTTTGAATCTTGTTGTACAATGTCTTCTTAATTTTTCGGTGATTTCACAACTTGATCATTTGAAAGTTCTTCCGGGGGTAAATCTATAGGATCATCATCATCACACACAAGTACTTCCTATTTAGAGGTGTTAGTTTCATCAAAAGATACATGCATAGATTCTTCAATAGTTAAAGTTCTTTTATTATAAATTCTATATGCTTTACTAGAAAGAGAATAACCAAGAAATATACCTTCGTCGGATTTCTCATCAAACTTACCGAGATTGTCTTTGTCATTGTTAAGAACAAAACACTTGCATCCAAAAATGTGGAAGTGAGCAATATTTGGCTTTCTTCCTTTGAAGAGTTCATATGGAGTCTTCTTTATTATAGGTCTAATGATAACTCGATTTCCAACATAATATGCCGTACTAACCGCATCCGCCCAAAAATATTTAGGAAGATTTGCATCACTAAGCATTGTTCTTGCAAGTTCCACTAGAAACCTATTCTTTCTTTCAACTACTCCATTTTGTTGTGGAGTTCTAGGTGCTGAAAAATTATGAGAGATACCATGTTCTTCACAAAATTCTTCAAATTGTGCATTTTGGAATTCTCCACCATGATCACTTCTTATGGATACAATCTTTAGTTATTTTTCATTTTGGATTTGCTTAGCATACTTCTTAAAAGCTTTAAAGGCATCACTTTTCTGCACAAGAAACAAAGTCCAAGAATATCTAGAAAAATCATCAACAATAACCAAAGCGTATACATTACCTCCGAAGCTTTTTGTTCTTGATGGACCAAAGAGATCCATGTGTAACAATTGAAGTGGTCTTGTTGTTGAAACCACATTCTTAGATTTGAAATATGATTTTGTTTGTTTCCCTTTTTGACAAGCATCACAAAGTCTATCTTTGACAAATTTTCTCTTAGGCAAACCAATGACAAGATCACGCTTGATTAGTTTATTCAAGTGTTCCATATGAATATGAGCAATCCTTTTGTGCCAAAGCCATGAATCATCATTGTTTGCCATGAGACATTTTACCTTCAAAGATGGATCATCAAGGGAAATCATAAATATATTATTAATTCTTTTACCTTTGAGTTTTACCTCATTGGTTGCCTCATCCATAATAAGGCATTCTTCTTTGTTAAATTTGATCTTGAACCCTCTATCGCAAAGTTGACTTATGCTAAGAAGGTTGTGCTTTAATCCTTCAACATAGAGAGCATCCTCAATTTGAATGGATGGAGGTGTGCCAACTATTCCAACGCCAAGTATCTTTCCTTTGGTGTTGTCTCCATAGGTGACATACCATTTGGCTTTATGTACTAGATATGAAAATTGGTGTACATCTCCTGTCATATGCTTTGAACATCCACTATCAAGATACCAAACATTTGATGTGGATTTAAAGCATACCTACAAAAACAAATTATTTATTGTTAGGTACCCAAGTTTCCTTGGGTCCTTCATAGTTAGTTCCCTTTTTCACCCATGCATAATGTCCACTAGC
The DNA here is from genome assembly GCA_948472305.1 of Vicia faba. NCBI lineage: Eukaryota > Viridiplantae > Streptophyta > Magnoliopsida > Fabales > Fabaceae > Vicia > Vicia faba. Next base: position 1,010,170,861 of record OX451735.1, read on the forward strand.
CATACTGAAATTTCTAATATAGCATGCATTGGGTGTGTGTCCAATAATACCACAGTAAAAACAGTTTGGAACAAATTTGCTCTTGTATCTATGAATTTGTTTTCTTTTAGATACATTAGCCTTTTTCTTTTGATGATTATGAACAACTTGCTTCTTTTCTACTTTCTTGGGATTGGAACTATTACTAGCCTTTACAAAAACAGTGGGATTGTTACTTGGTTTCTTAGTATTAACATAACCAAGACCTCTTTTATCATTTGGATAACGTTGTTGGCTTAGTAATCCTTCCAATCCTATTTGTCCTTTTTCATATCGTTCAATGACTCTTTTCAATTGAACAATTTGAAAGACATTTGATTCACACTTGGAACATGCAAAGTTTTCCTTTTCTTTAATAAAATTTTGTTTTTGAAGATCAAAATCTTTAGTCATGGTGTCAATTTTTTCTAGACAAATTAGAAGTTCTTTTTCTTGTTTTGACACCTTTTTGTATAAACTTTTGCATTCTTTCAAGAGTTCATCAATTGCACCTTGAACATCATCATCAAAAAGATTAAATTCATTACTAACCTCTTCTTCATCGTCGGAGTGATGTGAAGCCATCAATGCTAGATTTGCACTTTCGTCACTATCCGAATCGGATGAAGAACTTATCTCATTATCTTCCCATGCAACATAAGCCATTTTGTTCTTGAACTCCTTTTTGCCTTTGAATCCATTTTTCTTGGAGAGTTTTGGACAATCCGGCTTTATGTGACCTTGCTTTCCACATTCATAGCATGTGACATCTTGTGTTGATGTGGAGGCTTCTTTATCTTTATGCTTATAAAATTTCTTTCTTTTGACAAAGTTAGCATTATGAAGATTATTTTTATGACCAAAATATTTTCCTAACCTTTTTACAAGAAGCAAGAAGTTTTCATCTTCCTCCGATGCATCTTTATCTTGACTTTGTTTTGAATCAACTTTCAAAGCAATGCCTTTGGATTTCTTCTCATGATTCTCATGTTTTTCAAGCCTTCCAAGTTCCGTCTCATATTCTTGAAGCTTTCCGAAAAGTGTTGCGGAAGTCATAGTTGCTAGGCTTTTCTTTTCGGATATTGTCGTCACTTTTGGTTTCCATTCCCTAGTTAAAGACCTAAGCACTTTAAGATTTAATTCATCGTTAGTTAAAGTCTTACTGAGTGCCTTCAAATGGTTTGTCAAGTGAACGAATCTCTTTTGCAAGTCAAGGATGGATTCTCCGGGCAGCATTCTGAATAATTCATATTTTTGACTCAAAGTGTTCAATCTAGACCTTTTGACTTCGGCGGTTCCTTCATGAGTTTCTACAAGAGTATCCCAAATTTCCTTTGACGTTGTACATGCCGATACTCGGAAAAATTCATCCATACTAAGAGCACTTTGGAGAATATTGATTGCCTTTTTGTCAAAGAGAACTTTTTTCTTGTCATCGTCATCCCATGATGCTTTAGGCTTTGATGACCCAACACCATTGACAACACACACCGGAGTAAATGGACCATTCTCAACAGCATTCCATATTTCTTCTCCTTGCGCTTCAAGATGAGACTTCATGCGAATTTTCCAAAAGTCAAAGTATTCACCACAAAACAATGGAGGCTTGTTGTTACTACCACCATCTTTGAAAACCGGATTTTGATTTGCGGAAGCCATTCTGGATCTTTAGGAACAAGTTACCTATAACTTGCTCTGATGCCAATTGTAAGTCTAAGAGTGCCTAAGAGGGGGGGTGAATTAGGTATATAAAAATTTATTCGGTTTTATGAGAATACTTGTAGTAATTTGTGGTTAAGTGTTTGAAGGTTTTTGACTATATCTTATCTTTTCTTGATTATGGTGATGAAAACGATAAAAGCGGAAAAGTAAAGAACACGGCGATATATCCTGGTTCCCCTTACAATCTGAGAGTACTCCAGTCCCCTTTCCAACACGAAAGAGATTTCACTATAGTTTAGAATGATTGTACAGCCTATGCTTACTATCTAACCTATAGGGTGACCAAAGGTTCTTAACACCTTTAAGGTCAAACAAACACTAATGTGAATGAAGAAAAATCTTCTTCAAATCACAACACTTACTTTCAACAATCCTGGATAGTAAGGGAATAATTTCTTTTTGTAATACAATGATTTATTTGAAAGAGATGGAGAGCACTATCAATCTTTGATTGATCTTCTTCTTCAAGAAAGAAACAATTCTCAAGCAATGATTATAAATGTTCACAATGAATGTATGAAACTTGTAATGATTTCTTAATGAAAATGTATATGGCAAGTTTCACAAAATTTATGATTTGTAAGAACACTTGAAAGTTTGTAAGAATATGCAAATTTGAATGATGAAAATTGTTAATTGAAGAAGGTTATTTGAATTTGAAAATCTGCACAATTTATAATGTCACAAATACCTCTTCATTCATGCCATTTGATATGAAAAGATGCAATGCAATCATGAAATAATACCATTTGAATTATGTTCAAAAAACAAAATAAAATTTGTACTGGTTCGCTGGGAACCGGTTCCGACCCAGGCAGAACCCGGTTCTTAGTGAACGTTATAACCCAGAATTCAAAAATAACATGCAGGAACCGGTTCCCCTATAGGTACAACCCAGTTTCTGGTACAAATTCCAGGGAAGTGATTTTTGAACAAGTTTGGAACCCGGTTCCCTGTTAGGTAGGAACCTGTTCCTGAAAGTTTATTTTCAAAAAATCCTTTTGAAAAAGATTTCAAACATAGTTTTTCTTATTGTTAAAAATGTGGGATATGTATATGATTATGAATGCATATTTGTGAACATCTATATTCAAGTTTAAGAATTATTTATACCTTTTGACATTTGTTGTTTCTTTAATAATTCTTCTTATAATCTTCAAGACTTGTAACAAGGTTTTATATGATATTGATAAACTTTTTGCACATCCTTTGAATGTTGATATCCATGTTGTCTTCATCAAAACCAATGCTTTAAACATGACTTGAGAAGCTTGCAATTACAATTAGGACAGGTTGAACCAACTAAACTGAAAGAGGGTAATACCTAAACTCCATGCCAGCCTGAAATTTAAGGGCTATTGTGTGACTTGTGTGCTTTCAACTTCAACTACTTACACATGTTTGTTATCTAACAACTTGAGTTCCTTGCAGGTTTTGTTTACAGTCCTTATCCAATACCTTGGATTTCTTGCTGGATTTACTTGTTTACGTTACCTCGTACTTTTACTTAAACACATAACATACACATCATAACATCATGCCTTAACATTTCCTTAACCATTTCAAGGATATCAAAGGTTTGTGATGCAGGTTATGGTAAATCAAACATCTAGCAATGGGAAAAGGGGATTTATTTTCCTCTAGCCAATGTCGTCTAGAGATCAAAATACGATAACTTGAGTCAGTGACTATGACCCACTCGATATGGTGAGCTTGACTCTTGAAGAAAGACTCTTAACAACACGGAGTTTCTTCAATCAAAGCTGCAAAATTCAAATTCTAACAAGTTTCTTGGTTACCCCGCGAGATCCTTGAAAACATTGCATACATATATCATACATATCATTGCATAACAGGTCTCCCAGTACAGGTCTCTCATGTTCTCGCTGTTTATTTCAGCAATGGCTTTCCAACAAGACAACTAAGATCTTCAAACTCAAGAAACTCAGTTCAGGGACGTATTCCTAAACCTATTCAAGGGGCACGAAGAGTTGAAAACACTCCTCGTCGGGAACTTGGTCAAGAAAAGTCCTGAAGACAATAAGGACGAACGATTGGAACAACTGCAAGCTGAGTTAGGTGCCATAAAAACCCAGATGTTGGGGCAGATGGCTCTTATCCAAGGCTTAGCTCGGGAACAAGAAGAGCTGAGAACCATTTTCAACCAGATTCATCAAGACAGATACAACAGTATGAAGCAAACAGTCGAGGCCGGGGACCAAGTCATTAATCAACCTCCAAGAAAACAAAGATTTGGTTTGGTAAAGAATGGACCTCTCTAAGTTGCTACTACCTCAAGGGTCCAACAACAACCTTGCCATAAACAACGGGTTAATCAGAGGCAGTTTACCAAGCTCAACATGCCGTTGTCCCAAGCTTTGCAACACCTATTAAGATTGAATCTGGTGATGTTGGTAGGACCTCATTCGAATCCTAAGACTTCTTCACCTAACTACAATTCTGATGCAAGGTGTGCATACCATTATAACAGCCTGGGGCATGATACTGACGACTGTTGGAAGTTGAAGTACAAAATTCAAAACCTGATTGATGAAGGAGCATTGGAATTCACACAAGACGGTCAGGTTGAGTTCTTCTACCATCCCTCCAATGCTCACCATTTGAAGTGACAAGTCCTGAGACGAGAAGACTTTTTGTTCATTAGAATTTTCAATTTGTAATTTTCTTTTGATTGTTCAGGCATTTATTCATGTTAAACTTTGTTACTTTATCAATGCATTGCATGTGTCTGTTTTGAATCAGTCAATTCGTATTCACTATATTCAAATTGCTTTCATATTTGTGATGTTCAACTCTCGACTAAAAAATTCTAGGCCTTTAAAGGGAGGATGACGAAAATGATACCACAATCTCTACAGTATGCTTTTGAACAGACCCCGCTGACGATGTACAGGCGTTGTTTCAAATCCTAAACAGTGGAGTTATAAGGAAGATAATCCCTCGTCAACCCCTTTGAGCCAAAGAAGTAGGAGTTTTTCTTTTCACACAAATTAAAACCCTTAATCACAACTTGGGGCGGGGTAGTTTTCTCAGTTAATTCAGGTGCACAATGAATGACATTAAAGAAGTCCTTCCAAAATAAAAGACGGTGATGGTTCCCTATAATCGTCAAGACAGGCAGTCAGTATCTCTCGAAATAAAAGCCCAATAAGTCAAAACCTATGAAGGAGACTTAAGAAAAACTGGGGCATCCCGCTGACTGTAATCACAAAAAGACACAGTTTAGGAAAAAGACATGGATAATAAAAATCAAAAGGAAAGAGATCCTGCAAACTCTCAACAAAGTGATTGCCTATAAACTGTCAGTATCCGAACCATCACTGGAATATTAGAGCAAAGACTCAAACGGGATCTAAATGCACAATTAGTTGAGGTTAGCATCGAAGAACATCACGAAGAACGTGTGTGTACAAATAAAATTTGAGCCTTTACCCTTTGTTTCTTAAACCGTGAACCAGGCCACGTTATAACCCTTAAAAGTCCTAGCTGAAGCATGGGTTAGTTTGAAAGCATATTGTTATAAAAGGTATCCTGACTCCTGTAGGGCTTGCTGTAAATCCTGAGTTGACGTCACATTTTACAAAATTTTCCTATCTTACTGAAAAAATGAATTTTCAAAAACTTCAAGACAGACATAAGCTTTTCATTCTTAAAATAACATTGTTTGCATATGACTATTTTTTCAAACAGAAGATAAATTCGCGCGACGAATATCTAGTGAACAAAAACCTTTTCAATAAAAAGGGTCACCTCAAGTGAAAAAAAAGCACTTCCAACCAAGGGGCAGACACGATCGTTGTCCATCATTTGGGGCAGTTAAGTCAAGATTCAAGGAATCTCTCAAAGATGCCAAATAGCCAGGGGCAAATCTCCATCTGAATCGCTTGGGGCATTAGACATGGATTCCCGCAACAAATCTTGCATGATCAAACGAACATCTTCTGGTAGTATGGCAACTGTGATCGGTGGATCTGGAACTGACTGTTTAACGCTGGTTCGCGAAATGTCGCGGAAGCAAGAGTCGCCACCGTCTTTTATTTTCTCCAAATGGAAAGGACAAAAGCACAGAAAAATTCCTTATAGAGATTGCTCTCGGTTCGGGAGGTAGGTTATAGAAAGGGAAGGTGTTAGCACCCTTTCTATCCATGGTTATCCATGGGCTCTTAGATACTTGCTCAATGTGTTTTCAAAATTGTTTTGTGTGCTTTTCAATGTGGGTTTAAAAAGTTTCTTTGAAAAATTTCAGATCGACTCATACGTCAGAGTGTTTGAAAAGTTTGCTTTGAAAGCTTTTGAAAATGTGTCAGTGTGAAAAGTCTTTTGAGTTTGTTTTGAGATTAGAGCAAGTATCCTTGAGAACCTACCTACCCTAAGGAATTCGTCTGTGTAGATGTCCTTAAAAGTAGTGCCATCCCACCATTGAGAGGTAGGTAGCACCACCGTTGGAGGTGTTCGGGTCAATTCGATGTTTAGGGACATGGTGATCACCGGAGCAATAGGAAGACACCTTAGAAGCTACCCTCATGCCAGGTTCCCGGATCATGAGGACTTACTAAGACGTTTTCTACTCGACGATCACCTTTCGAAAGGCAACAGTGAGGCGTACCCTAGGGGTGGTGTGTGCGAATTGTGTGTCATGTTTCAGTTATTTGTCTTGTCATGTTTGTTGTGATCTACGCTTGATTTTATTAAGACATTCATTCTTTCATGCTTGGTTAACAGTTAAATATTTTGCGAGGAAATAAATCTAAACTATTACAAATGGCGCGGGTCCACATCGCCAAAATTAAACCGGACCCGATTTAGCGAAAAATAAATAGTGCGATTAAATAAAGTGCGAAAAGTAAATTACAACGCTTTGGGACAATTACATAATTATTTAAACGATTATAAGATAAATGCGCGAAATAAGGAAATTAAAACAAAAATAGGGCGTTGGACCCTTTTACAAACAATTAAAATTAATAAGGGAATTAAAATTAAGTATTTTTGTTGTTTTGTGTTTTTTTATTTCATGAGAAAAAGAGTTAATGGAATTAAATTAAACGGCAAACCCTAATTCTAATATTTTTTATTTATTATGAAAGAATTAAAATATAATCTAAATTAAACCCTAAATTATTTATGTACAATTTTTAATTTATGAAAATAAGATAATAAATAAAAAAGGGAAAAATTAAAAGAAAATAAAAAGATATTAAACCTAAATTCTATTTTTGGTGTTTTTTATTAAAAAAGATTAAAACTATAACCTAATTATACTAAGTATTTACATATATTAATTTATTGATGAAAATAATTAAAATTAAAAGTTATATTTTTATTTGGACACTTTTTATTTTTATGATGTTTTTTTTTGTATTTTTTGTAAAAAGGATATTTAATTAAATCAGAAAATAAATAAACAAATAAACAATTAAAAATAATAAAAGATAAAAGAAAATTTAGAAAAGAGAGAACCAGGGGGGGGTTTCTGTCCCATTATGGAGGTGTTGATGTGAAAAGCCTGGCCCAATAAGCTGGACGTTGGTTGACTTTTTGAATCCCATACAACGCGTTGGACTATGGTACATGAAGCTCCTCCAATCTTTGCCCTTAGCTTGATCTCATGGGACGCGTGGCTGCCTAATGGTGAGAGAATATGGTGTACATCATAATGAGCGCTGCATAGGAAATTGGTTTGAAAAACAATATGGAATTTTTGCCAGACCTGGGACTTGAACCCAGGTCTTTGAGGTCATATGCCTAACACGTTACCACTGAACCAAGCGCATTTCATTTAATATATAATAATACGCAAATATAATAAATGAAACATAATGCTAATTGGTAAAAGACGCGCGAATTTCAAAAGGACCAATGGCTGATGGACACGCACTCGTCTTCTTCCCCACCCTGTAAAACAAAACAAAAGGGCAACGGTTTTTACAGTGTTGCGTTAGGGGGGATTCAAGAAAATAGCGAATAGCTTTCCTTGATCCATAAATCTATCGCGAGGTATGTGTCTTGTTCAGAAGAACACGCTGAGTGCAATGGTCATGATCTCAAGTCCCAATTATTCCTTGGGTGAGAAACCCCAAATCAAGAACCCTGCAACCCTAAATATCGTCCATGGCCAAATCGCATGTATTGCTCAAAAATGAAATCAATTAGTATGGTTAGCTTTAGAACATCATGAGAAACAAGAATTCATAAACAAAATATGCAAAAGATGTATGATTCGTGCTATGCGATTTCAGAAAATTCACTTTGCAGTTTGAGTTCTAACCAACGATTCTTTGTGCTTTAGTTGATGTTAATGATTGAGAAAGGTTCAAGAATGTCTCAGGATGCTATTGGAATGAAACTTGAGGCTTGAAACGACCTAAAAGCTAGTTTTCAGTCTTGAGTTTTTTGTGAAAAAATTCAATGTGCAATGCTTGTTTTGGGCGCAGCTTGCAACTTCTTTGGCATTAGGTCTTGATTCTGATCATATAGGGAGTGATTAGGTTAAGAAAAATTGGACAAAATCTTATGCATTGATGAATTTCAATATTTGATTTTACAAGATCTTTTTCCAATCTTTTTCTCATGGCTTTTGGTTCAATCATGCTCAAATCTTATCAAAACTTTCCCTATTAGCATGTGCACGAGTAATAGAGGCCAAATCATGTATAAAAAGATTTGTTTAGGTCAAATTTATATTTTTCACATATTAAAATAATTTAAATGCATATAAATTAATATTAATTCAAATAAATAATTAAAAAATATGAAAATACTTCCCTTTGGGCCTAGTGGTCGTGCATAGGCTTGGCATGAAGAAACTTGGAAGAAAAATAGGCCCATTTGCATTTTTAGGCCTTTTGCATCAATGTTGACTTTCAAAAATTTCCAAAAATTTCCAAACTTCCACAAGGCATAACTTGGTCAATTTTTAAGCTTTTCACATGTTCTTGGACATTTTGGAAAGGTCTTTGAGTCCTTTAACCAATGCCTTTGGTCCCATGTCATTTTTATTTGCCAATCTCAAGTTATGGCCTTTGACTTAAAGTCACTTTTTGTTGACTTTTGAAAATGACCTATAATGTTGAAATTGATAACTTTTTGTGAGAGAATTTCTTGGACTTGGAACATGAAGATGAATTGTAGGAAATGTCTTTCTCTTCAAAATGAGCTTTGGATGGAATTTTTCTGATAATCCATGTGAAAGTTATGCCCTGGTCAATTTCAGTTGACTTTTTCAGCTGTCCAAATATAGCAACTTTTGCATCTTTGATGATTTCTGAGCCAAATTTTGAGAATCATGATCAAGCATTGATCAAATGATGTTTGTGGCTTCAAAATGACATGTTGACCAAAAATTTGAACTTTTGACTGTCAAATGACCATTTTGCCCCTACAGTTGACTGTAGTGCAATCTAGGGTTTTGACTGTGCAATTTTGAGCTGAAGGCCTTGAAACTTGACATGAAGACACTTGACCATCTTTTTAAGCATGTGAGACTTGATTGGGCCTTTGAAAACTTCCTTTCTTTGACCAGAACTCAAACCCTAGTTTTGACTGTATAGGAGATAGTTGAGCTGCACAACCCTTGGGGAATTTTGTGACCTTGACTTGACAAATCTTGGAGAATATGGGAGGGCAAATTTTGGGGTACAACAGTTGCCCCTGTTCAATCTTCTTAGACCTGAGGATGCAGATTGGCTGATGTGCCTTTCGTAATCCGAGGGTAGAAGATGATTGGACACTAGAGTGCCCAGAAATTTGCGCTCACATAGTAGCAGTGTGATGGGGGAATGGGCTTATAGATGCCATTTAGAGATTGCTGGATAGGATGATGGGCTTATAGATGCCATCTGGACGTTGATCGCGTAGGAGATTCCTTAGCGGGAACCTGCATACCTGCAAAACAGAAAAATGAGTACCTGACACGTCGCAAGAGCTGATTTTAGATGCTTGTTATAGATATGTCCTGACTGGTTACAGGAGCTGGGTCTGGAGCTTCAAACGCTGATGAATGAACCAGGGATGGTTACTGCCTTAGCATGGATGGTAAGAGAATCCTAGGTGATTTTATCTTCAACAACGCTCGTTGAGAAAATCTTGGTGAGAATTACCATCTTTGTAGTGTCAGGAAGAGAACCAAAGGACATTATAATCTCAAAGGGAGTCACCTCATTCACCGTTGGAGAGGAAACTATAAGAAATTATAATCTGAAAGGAAATATCACCTCACGCTCATGCCGGAGAGGGAAACATCTTGAGAGTATCACCTCACGCTCATGCCGGAGAGGGAAACATCTGAAGAAGGAATTACCACCTCACACGCCGTTGGAGAGGGGACCATAAGAGAATATCACCTCACGCTCATGCCGGAGAGGGAAACATCTGAAGAAGGAATTACCACCTCACACGCCGTTGGAGAGGGGACCATAAGAGAATATCACCTCACGCTCATGCCGGAGAGGGGAACATCTGAAGAAGGAATTACCACCTCACACGCCGTTGGAGAGGGGACCATAAGAGAATATCACCTCACGCTCATGCCGGAGAGGGAAACATCTGAAGAAGGAATTACCACCTCACACGCCGTTGGAGAGGGGACCATAAGAGAATATCACCTCACGCTCATGCCGGAGAGGGAAACATCTGAAGAAGGAATTACCACCTCACACGCCGTTGGAGAGGGGACCATAAGAGAATATCACCTCACGCTCATGCCGGAGAGGGAAATATCTGAAGAAGGAATTACCACCTCACACGCCGTTGGAGAGGGGACCATAAGAGAACTTCTACTGAGTCTTTATCAGAAAAATCTGTTTGGAGTCGATTTAACTGGACTAGAGAAGTCTTTAAAATATGTTTGAGCATTTCAACTGCACCCTTCCTGAAAGGTAGAGGTCAGTTATATGCGATGCATGATATGGATCAAGCAAACATGGATACGATTTATATGATATGATGTGTACATGCATGCTATAATGATGTATGTGATGATTCATGTATGTTTTCGTCTAGGAAAATAAATCCTTGACGGGTGCCGGGAAGTCATATCCTGGGCTGATGTTGAGGAAGAGATTGCGCTTCCGCTGTAGATGATTGTTGCAAGAATACCGGTAGGAGAAGATAACTCCGTTGAGGAATAAACTTGGCAAATGAAATAATTCTGCGGGAGAAAAGATACTCTAGCGATCATGCTGGGGAGTGCTACTCTGTGGGGATAGCGATGCTTTGCTGAGTTGATGAAGATAACTCCGCTGGGGATACTGTTGATGAGTTATGCTGGGAGATTTGCTGAACTCCGCTGGGGATATCCTTGTTATGCTGGAAGTGTTGATAGACTTCGCTGGGGGTAGGAAGATATTTTGCCGAGGACGCTCTTTCCGTGGCTTTTGGCTGAGGATAACCCAGTTATATCCTGTTACGGAAATAACTCTTTAAATCAAGCCGGGACGACGCGTTCGTGCTCTGAGGATAAGCTTCCAGAATCTACTGGGAATAAGCTTACTGCTTGGGGATATATGAATTCCAACTTTCCTGGGGAAACTGGATTGGACTCTTCTGGGGAGGTTTGATATGTTTGGGAAAGTGATTCCTTTGATGTGCCGCCGGGGAACAATCTTTAGACCAAGACTGCCGGGGAATGCTTTGTTAAAGAATATATGCTGCTGCTGGGGAAGTATTGAGATCTACGGGAGGATACTCAATTTCCTTTGATTTTTGATGACAGCTTGGAGAAGAATGTATTGTTTTGTTGAACGACTCTCTGGGGAATTAAGATACACTTGGCCGTGTTCTTTAGCTGAACCTACCTTGGTACCTGGGAGGATAGAGCAATTGGATGGTTTAGACCACTCTTTATTGCCCCTGTCTTTGTGGGAGAAGATACTGGTGGAGTCTTGATAACTGCCTTTTGACAAACCTTCTTCTGATAGGCAAGTGACGAGATGACAGGACATAGTCGTACGCTTTGATCCCTAACTTTTGCCTGGACCGCCCTTTCGGGTTTTCAGTCCACCGGGATACGCATTTTTGCCCAAGCCGCCTTTTCAGGTTTTCGACTTGTCGGGTGTACAAATTTTTCATTTCATCCCTTATTTTTGCCCGAACCCTTTTGGTTCGTCGGGAAGCCCTTATTTTTGCCTAGGTATGTCAACCTAGCAGGTCTTTGATTTTGCGTAGTATTTTTTTCGACTATGTCCATGCTCTCAGAATGTAGGGAGTTGCCCCTGTTATAAGTGCTTTGTCATGCCACCAGAAGGTGTTTGATCAGGTCAGATTCGTTGTTGGAATGCCCCAAGTGACTCAGGCGGAGATTTGCCCCAGGCTATTTGGCCTTTGAGAGATTCTCCGAATCTTGATTGGACTGCCCCAGATGATGGACAATGATCATGCCCTGCCCCTTGATTGGAGATAATTTTGTTCACTAGGTATTTCTCGTGCGAATTTCCCTGCTGTTCAAACAAAAAGTCATATGCAAACAAAGTTATGTCAAAAACGCAAAGCTTATGTCTGTCTCGAAGATTTTGAAAATGCATCTTTTCATAAAACAAGTGAATGTTTGTAAAACGTGATGTCAACTTCGTATTTACCGTAGGCCTTAAGGAGTCAGGATACCTTTCGTAATAGTATGCTTTCGAACTAACCCATGCTTCAGCTAGGACTTTTGAGGGTTATAACGTGGCCTGGTTCACGGTTTAAGAAACAAAGGATAAAGGCTCAAATTTTATTTGTACCCACCCGCTCTTCGTGATGTTCTCCAAACCTAAACTCAGTTGATCATACGTTAGACCTTGTTTGAGTCTTTGCTTTGATGTTCCAGATGTTGATGATTTTTTTTTGAATAGGCAATCATTTTTGCTTTGGTTGAGGGTTTGTGAGACCTCTTTCTTGATTTCTATTATCCCTTTCTTTTTTGCCTGAACTGTTTCCTTTTTGGAATTACAGTCAGCGGGATGCCCCAGTTTCATAAGTCCCCTTTGTAGGTTTAGACTTTTTGGGCTTTTCATTTATGAATTTTGATGATGACTGCCTGTCCTTTTGATTGTTCTGAACCATCACTGTCTTTGTTCGTTTTGTAAAGATGCGCTTGGATCAACTGAGAGAACTACCCTGCCCCAGGTTATGATTAAGGGTTTTGATTTTCGAAAATAAAAACTCCTACTTCTTTGGCTCTGATGGGTTGACGAGGGATTATCATCCTTATAACTCCAGTGTTTAGGGGTTGAAACAATGCCTGTACTTCATAAGCGGGGTCTGTTCAAAAGCATATTGTAATGATCGCGGTATCGTTTTCGTCATCCTCCCTCAAGAGGCTTAGAATTAATGAGAGTTGATCATCAGAAAAAATATGAAAATAATTTGCGTATAGTGAATACGAATATATTGATTCAAAACAGACATATGCGATGCACTAGTGAAATAACAATGTTTGACAATGAGTAAACGTTTGAATAATCAAAAGGGAATTACAACTTGAAAAATCCTAATGAACAAAAATTTCTAGTTTGAGACAGCCATGAAGAATTCTCAGCGGAAGGTTTTCATCTCGCCATCTGGCATGAACTCTATCACCCCTTCGTCAATCAAATCCTGAATTTTATTCTTCAAGGTCCAACAGTCGTCTGTAGCATGCCCCGGGCTGTCTGAATGATAAGCGCAGTGGGTGTCGGGGTTATACCTTGAAGCTGTCCTGTTGGGATTTTTGGGAGGGTCCTTTAGAGTGATCAGATTGACCTCCAGCAAGCGCTTCAGTATAAAGGATGAGGGTATATCAGTCTCCGAGAAATGTCTTCCGGGCGCATTTCGTTTACGTTGACTACCCCGTTGAGGCTGGGCTCGTGACCCTGAAGCAAGCTGAGGAGATTTTCCTTTGTCTTCTTGCCCCGCATGTGGTTGAATGATGGCTGGAGCTTCCACCTTGGCTGTTTGCCCTACTGGATTATTTTGAAGCAGCTTGGTGACGAGGACCCGGAGCTCTTCTTGTTTTTGAGCTAAATCCTGAATGAGAGTCATTTGGCCCACCAACTGCCCCATCATTTGGATCTTCATGGTTGCCAACTCAATTTGTAGCCCTTCCAGCTGATCGTTCCTGATGCCCCCTGCATTCCCTAAGGTCAAGTTCCTGGTGAGGAGAGTCTTTATTTCTTCTTGCCCCTGGGATAGGTTCAAGAACATTTCTCGCAGTTGGGCGTTCTGAGTACGAAGATCTTGGTTGTCTGGTTGGAAGGCCATTGCTGAAATAAACAGCGAGAAAGGTAAGTGACCTGCAACAAAGATACCTGCTATGCAATGATGTGTATGATATGCATGCAATGTTTTCAAGGACCTCGCGGGGTAAACAAGAAATTTGTTAAAGTTGGAAACTGGTGACTTGATTGAAGATACTTCATGTTGTTGAGAGTCCTTCTTCAAGGGTCAAAAGCTCACCATATCCAGTGGGTCATAGCCCCTGACAACCTTGGCTAGAGGAAAATAAATCCTCTTTGCCCCCGGCTAGATGTTTGATTTATCATAACCTGCATCACAAGCCCTTGAGATCCTTGAAATGGGTTAGGATGTATGCAATGGTATGATGTTATGCTATGCATGGGGTAATATGGATAAACCCTGTTATGAGCCCCTACTAAGGACTGCAAACCAAAACATGCAAAACTAGTCTGCAAGAAACTCAGTACATTCTGTTATAAGCCCTAATTAAGGGCTATGAACAAAACCTGCAAGAAACTTAGTAAGCCCTGTCACGTGTCCCAATTAAGGACTAAAACAAAACCTACAAGCAGTTCATGTGTCAGATAAAGCATGCAAGTAGTCAAGTACGAAGGCACACAAGTCACACGAGAGAAGCCCTTAGAGTTTAAGCCAGCATGAGGTCTAGGTATTACCCTCTTTCAGTTTGTTGGTTCATACCTGTCCTAATCAAAAGTAACCGGGTTCTTAGAGGATCCCAATATCATTGACTACCCTCAATCGGTCATAACTCCAGCATCGCAATCTTTTCTTGCGGCCAGAACCATCACGAGAGTTTAGCCTCAATGGGCGTAGCATACTGCTACTGTTCTAATGGCCAAGTTGTGTCATTTAAGGTTCTAAGGTTGTTGGTGCTTAATGACTCCTTAGAAGACCCATACTCTCCTTGTTGCAACACAAGGGATATCGGTACAGACTAAGGTGCCACACCAACGTAGCCACTGCTTCACCTGTGTCGGTCTACGCCGGACAGGTCCCTCACAGCTTATGCTACCTAAACAGGGTATCCCCAGATCCGGGTTAGGATCCATGTATCTCCGATGCAACCCACAATAGTAAAGCAAGCAAAACAATACAAGTGAAAACACAGTTATGACCTAGCCCTAAGGTACACCCCACTTTAAAGATTAGTCCCCAGCAGAGTCGCCAGTTCTGTGATCGGTGGATCTGGAACTGACTGTTTAACGCTGGTTCGCGAAATGTCGCGGAAGCAAGAGTCGCCACCGTCTTTTATTTTCTCCAAATGGAAAGGACAAAAGCACAGAAAAATTCCTTATAGAGATTGCTCTCGGTTCGGGAGGTAGGTTATAGAAAGGGAAGGTGTTAGCACCCTTTCTATCCATGGTTATCCATGGGCTCTTAGATACTTGCTCAATGTGTTTTCAAAATTGTTTTGTGTGCTTTTCAATGTGGGTTTAAAAAGTTTCTTTGAAAAATTTCAGATCGACTCATACGTCAGAGTGTTTGAAAAGTTTGCTTTGAAAGCTTTTGAAAATGTGTCAGTGTGAAAAGTCTTTTGAGTTTGTTTTGAGATTAGAGCAAGTATCCTTGAGAACCTACCTACCCTAAGGAATTCGTCTGTGTAGATGTCCTTAAAAGTAGTGCCATCCCACCATTGAGAGGTAGGTAGCACCACCGTTGGAGGTGTTCGGGTCAATTCGATGTTTAGGGACATGGTGATCACCGGAGCAATAGGAAGACACCTTAGAAGCTACCCTCATGCCAGGTTCCCGGATCATGAGGACTTACTAAGACGTTTTCTACTCGACGATCACCTTTCGAAAGGCAACAGTGAGGCGTACCCTAGGGGTGGTGTGTGCGAATTGTGTGTCATGTTTCAGTTATTTGTCTTGTCATGTTTGTTGTGATCTACGCTTGATTTTATTAAGACATTCATTCTTTCATGCTTGGTTAACAGTTAAATATTTTGCGAGGAAATAAATCTAAACTATTACAAATGGCGCGGGTCCACATCGCCAAAATTAAACCGGACCCGATTTAGCGAAAAATAAATAGTGCGATTAAATAAAGTGCGAAAAGTAAATTACAACGCTTTGGGACAATTACATAATTATTTAAACGATTATAAGATAAATGCGCGAAATAAGGAAATTAAAACAAAAATAGGGCGTTGGACCCTTTTACAAACAATTAAAATTAATAAGGGAATTAAAATTAAGTATTTTTGTTGTTTTGTGTTTTTTTATTTCATGAGAAAAAGAGTTAATGGAATTAAATTAAACGGCAAACCCTAATTCTAATATTTTTTATTTATTATGAAAGAATTAAAATATAATCTAAATTAAACCCTAAATTATTTATGTACAATTTTTAATTTATGAAAATAAGATAATAAATAAAAAAGGGAAAAATTAAAAGAAAATAAAAAGATATTAAACCTAAATTCTATTTTTGGTGTTTTTTATTAAAAAAGATTAAAACTATAACCTAATTATACTAAGTATTTACATATATTAATTTATTGATGAAAATAATTAAAATTAAAAGTTATATTTTTATTTGGACACTTTTTATTTTTATGATGTTTTTTTTTGTATTTTTTGTAAAAAGGATATTTAATTAAATCAGAAAATAAATAAACAAATAAACAATTAAAAATAATAAAAGATAAAAGAAAATTTAGAAAAGAGAGAACCAGGGGGGGTTTCTGTCCCATTATGGAGGTGTTGATGTGAAAAGCCTGGCCCAATAAGCTGGACGTTGGTTGACTTTTTGAATCCCATACAACGCGTTGGACTATGGTACATGATGCTCCTCCAATCTTTGCCCTTAGCTTGATCTCATGGGACGCGTGGCTGCCTAATGGTGAGAGAATATGGTGTACATCACAATGAGCGCTGCATAGGAAATTGGTTTGAAAAACAATATGGAATTTTTGCCAGACCTGGGACTTGAACCCAGGTCTTTGAGGTCATATGCCTAACACGTTACCACTGAACCAAGCGCATTTCATTTAATATATAATAATACGCAAATATAATAAATGAAACATAATGCTAATTGGTAAAAGACGCGCGAATTTCAAAAGGACCAATGGCTGATGGACACGCACTCGTCTTCTTCCCCACCCTGTAAAACAAAACAAAAGGGCAACGGTTTTTACAGTGTTGCGTTAGGGGGGATTCAAGAAAATAGCGAATAGCTTTCCTTGATCCATAAATCTATCGCGAGGTATGTGTCTTGTTCAGAAGAACACGCTGAGTGCAATGGTCATGATCTCAAGTCCCAATTATTCCTTGGGTGAGAAACCCCAAATCAAGAACCCTGCAACCCTAAATATCGTCCATGGCCAAATCGCATGTATTGCTCAAAAATGAAATCAATTAGTATGGTTAGCTTTAGAACATCATGAGAAACAAGAATTCATAAACAAAATATGCAAAAGATGTATGATTCGTGCTATGCGATTTCAGAAAATTCACTTTGCAGTTTGAGTTCTAACCAACGATTCTTTGTGCTTTAGTTGATGTTAATGATTGAGAAAGGTTCAAGAATGTCTCAGGATGCTATTGGAATGAAACTTGAGGCTTGAAACGACCTAAAAGCTAGTTTTCAGTCTTGAGTTTTTTGTGAAAAAATTCAATGTGCAATGCTTGTTTTGGGCGCAGCTTGCAACTTCTTTGGCATTAGGTCTTGATTCTGATCATATAGGGAGTGATTAGGTTAAGAAAAATTGGACAAAATCTTATGCATTGATGAATTTCAATATTTGATTTTACAAGATCTTTTTCCAATCTTTTTCTCATGGCTTTTGGTTCAATCATGCTCAAATCTTATCAAAACTTTCCCTATTAGCATGTGCACGAGTAATAGAGGCCAAATCATGTATAAAAAGATTTGTTTAGGTCAAATTTATATTTTTCACATATTAAAATAATTTAAATGCATATAAATTAATATTAATTCAAATAAATAATTAAAAAATATGAAAATACTTCCCTTTGGGCCTAGTGGTCGTGCATAGGCTTGGCATGAAGAAACTTGGAAGAAAAATAGGCCCATTTGCATTTTTAGGCCTTTTGCATCAATGTTGACTTTCAAAAATTTCCAAATATTTCCCAACTTCCACAAGGCATAACTTGGTCAATTTTTAAGCTTTTCACATGTTCTTGGACATTTTGGAAAGGTCTTTGAGTCCTTTAACCAATGCCTTTGGTCCCATGTCATTTTGATTTGCCAATCTCAAGTTATGGCCTTTGATTTAAAGTCACTTTTTGTTGACTTTTGAAAATGACCTATAATGTTGAAATTGATAACTTTTTGTGAGAGCATTTCTTGGACTTGGAACATGAAGATGAATTGTAGGAAATGTCTTTCTCTTCAAAATGAGCTTTGGATGGAATTTTTCTGATAATCCATGTGAAAGTTATGCCCTGGTCAATTTCAGTTGACTTTTTCAACTGTCCAAATATAGCAACTTTTGCATCTTTGATGATTTCTGAGCCAAATTTTAAGAATCATGATCAAGCATTGATCAAATGATGTTTGTGGCTTCAAAATGACATGTTGACCAAAAATTTGAACTTTTGACTGTCAAATGACCATTTTGCCCCTACAGTTGACTGTAGTGCAATCTAGGGTTTTGACTGTGCAATTTTGAGCTGAAGGCCTTGAAACTTGACATGAAGACACTTGACCATCTTTTTAAGCATGTGAGACTTGATTGGGCCTTTGAAAACTTCCTTTCTTTGACCAGAACTCAAACCCTAGTTTTGACTGTATAGGAGATAGTTGAGCTGCACAACCCTTGGGGAATTTTGTGACCTTGACTTGACAAATCTTGGAGAATATGGGAGGGCAAATTTTGGGGTACAACAGCAACACGACACTACCGATAGTGAAAACTCCCTACGCTCTAAGAGCGTGGACGTCGGTCAGAAAATATTGTGCATGAACAAAGACCCGCTAGGTTGACACACCTAGGCAAAAATAAGGGAATCCCGGCGAACCAAAAAGGTTCGGGCAAAATTAGGGATAAAAACAAAAATATTTATACACCCGGCAAGTCGAAAACCTGAAAAGGCGGCTTGGGCAAAAAAGGGTATCCCGATGGACTAAAAATCTGAAAAGACAGTCCAGGCAAAAGTTAGGGATTAAAGCGTACGACTATGTCCCGTCATCTCGTCACTTACCTACCAGAAGAAGATTTGTCATTTCAATCGGGAATTACCAAGCACCTCATAGGTTGGGATAATACTTGATCCACAAGGCCTCCGCAGGCACCTTCTCCCGCAGAAATAGGGGCAGAAAAGTCTCGATGCAAAGCCATCGTCATATCCTTTGCACGCGTCCCAGTAACATCCACTCCCCGCAGAGTAAGGAGAAAGATAATGGTGTTAGCTAATCCCCAGCTGAGACTCACAACTGTGAATGCATCAGTAATATTCTCCCCAAGCAGAGTTTATCTACCATCAGCACTGAAAAGTCTTATCATCCCCAGCGGAGTATATAATATCCCCAGTGGAGTTTGAAATTTTCCCCAGCGCAGTCTGAAAAAGCTTCCCCAGTGGAGTATGGAGAATCATCCCCAGTAGACCTTGGACAATTGTTCCTAGTAGAGTCTAAAAGGTTATCCCAGTGAAATCGCGGTTGAAGATCATCCCCAGCAGAGTTAATTCCTTTCGCAAACAGGAATTCAATCCTCAACAGGATTCAGTATCACCAACAACGGTAATTCATCCCCAGCTGAATTTATCAGTGGAATCCTCTACAGAGCATCTCTTCCCCACAGAGTAATCTCCTCATCGGTTTATTCCCCAACGGAGTTATCCTCTCCTGCAGGTTTATTCTCACAGTCGTCTTCGTTTGTCATCCCCAGCGGAAAACGAAGAATTCAACTCTTTTCTCCAGCATCTATCCGGGATTTATTTTCCCCAGCTAAAAACATTACATTTCCATACATCATGACACATGCATATACGCATCATACGGCACGATCTCATTTATTTTGAGAACATCATTGCTTGATACATATCATGCATTACATACAGCTAACCTTTACCTTTCAGGAAGGATGCGGTTAAATTCTCATAAAATTCAAAGCTATGAAGCTTTTACCTCAGTCGAACTACGGACAAGTTCTTAAATCTCATCAGAGATGTTTTCTCAGTTGAATTACAGACAAGGTCCTAAATCTCGACAAAGTTCCTCCGTTGAAGTACACACGGGTTCCTAAATCTCAGTAGATAAATTTTCTCAGTTGAATTACGGGCGAGTTCTTAAATCTCGATGAAGATGTTTCCCTCCAGTCGAATTACTGACAAGTTCTTAAATCTCAACAGAGTTTTTCTCATTTGAATTACAGACAAGGTCATAAATCTCGACAAAGTTCCTCCGTCGAATTACAGATGAGTTCCTAAATCTCAGCAGAGGAGTTTTCTCAGTTGAATTACCGACGAGTTCTTAAATCTAGATGAAGATGTTTCCCCAAGTTGAATTACTGAAAAGTTCTTAAATCTCAGCAGGGATATTTTTCTCAGTTGAACTACAGACAAGGTCCTAAATCTCGACAAAGTTCCTCCATCGAATTACAGACGAGTTCCTAAATCTCGGCAAAGTTCCTCCGTTGAAGTACAGACAGGTTCCTAAATCTCAACAGAGATATTTTCTCAGTTGAAGTACGGGGGAGTTCTTAAATCTCGATGAAGATGTTTCCCTCCAGTCGAATTAATGACAAGTTCTTAAATCTCAACAGAGTTTTTCTCAGTTGAATTACAGACAAGGTCCTAAATTTCGACAAAGCTCCTCTGTCGAATTACAGACGAGTTCCTAAATCTCAGCAGAGTTTTCTCAGTTGAATTACGGGCGAGTTCTTAAATCTTAATGAAGATGTTTCCCCAAGTCGAATTACTGACAAGTTCTTAAATCTCAACAGAGTTTTCCTCAGTTGAATTACAGACAAGGTCCTAAATTTCGACAAAGTTCCTCCGTTGAATTACAGACGAGTTCCTAAATCTCAGCAGAGAAGTTTTCTCAGTTGAGTTACGGGCGAGTTCTTAAATCTTGATGAAGATGTTTCCCCCCAGTTGAATTACGGACAAGTTCCTAAATCCCAACAAAGACCAGACTTCCCCAGCAGAATCTTCCTCAACAACAGGTATACCAGCTTTCGCTAAGGAATCTCTTATGCGGTCGACACTCCTTCAGATGGCATCTTTACGCCCATCCTACCGTCAGCAATCTCCAAATGGCAACTGTAAGCCCATTCCTGACATCA
Source organism: Vicia faba (assembly GCA_948472305.1). NCBI lineage: Eukaryota > Viridiplantae > Streptophyta > Magnoliopsida > Fabales > Fabaceae > Vicia > Vicia faba. The sequence continues at coordinate 1,010,192,090 of OX451735.1, forward strand.
CAAGACCATTATCACTTCATGCGAGTGCAAATTTCTGGGCACTCTAGTGTTCAATCATCTTCCACCTTCGGATCACGAAAGGCATGATAGCCAATCTACATCCTCAGGTTTAAGAATATTGAACAGGGGCAGTTGTTGTACCCCAAAATTTCCCCTCCCATATTTCTCAAAAAAACATTGCAAGAAAAATCTCCAAGTTGCTCAAGGTAGCCCAAGAATTGGTCAGACAAGCTCTCTCCTAAGGCAGTATACCCCAAATTAGGGTTTTGTGTTGAATAAAGATCCTTGAGTACAAATGACCTCAAGTTCTCCCTAATGTCCTAATATGTTCTCAATATCATCCATGTCAAATTTCAAGCCTTGCAGAGGAAGTTTGCTCAGTCAATTGCTCAAAGGTCCAAAAATCGACTATGCGAGGGCAAAAGTCAATTGTGACCTACATACAGTCAAACTTCAAGATTTTTTGTCAACATTCTCATTTTTAAGGGTATTTCATCATTTTATCAAGGTTTGATCATGATTCATCAAGGATTGCTCACAATTCATCACGATTCAAAAGTTGCTAAATTAGGGTTTTGTAGGAAAAGTCAACTCAACTTTGACCAGGCATAACTTTCTCATACTTTATGAGAAATGACCCATCCAAAGCTCATTTTGAATAGGATGAAATTCCCTACAATCCATATTCATACCCCAAGATCAAAATATGCACTCACAAGAAGTTATGAATTTTTACATTATAGGTCATTTTTGAAAGTCAACAAAAACACCTTTTTTGTCAAAGCTTGTAACTTGAGCATGGAATATCAAAATGCGATGAGACCAAAAGGGTTGGTTAGAGGACATCTCAAGCTTTCCAAAAAGTCCAAGAACACCTCCAAAAGTTCAAAATTGAAGAAGTTATGCATTGTTGACGTTGTACTTTTTTGCAAAATTGCCAAAAGTCAACTATCCCCAAAACTTCAAATTTTGCCAAATGGGCCCATTCTTTTTCACTTCTTTTGAGTTTGCCTTATTGCCCACGTGCTCCAGCTTTGGCCATGTGTCCATATCTTATTTTTATCATTTAATTTGATTTTTATTTGAATTAATTCATTTTAAATCAAATAAAATCATATAAAATCAAAAACATTGAAAACTAAAGATCTTGTGATCATTTCAGGTTTCAATAGACAGCTTGCATCCTTCCAAATTCGTATCAAGGCATTAGAGCACATAAAGATTGGATTCAAGCCAGAATTGGAAGGTTTTAATGGAATAATCAAATCAAATTCAAGAGTATTGATAGAGCAAGATTTGGACAAAGTTTGTTACCCTAATACACTGAGCAATACATAAGGAGGCGCAGCATACAAGAATAAGGGTTAGAGAGCAATCATGGAGGCAGAACCAAACTTGCAAAAACCAGGAAAAAAGTGTTACTTTGAAATCAAGGTTAGAGACATTTTCAAGACTTGAGACGTATCCCAATCGCTTCCTGGAAACTCTCACAAGCTAACCCAATCCAAACCACGCGTTTTCAGACCTCCTAGTGCATTGTAAGTAACCCAAGGATTCACCATGTTCTTGAAATCGAAACTCTTTATTCTTGCATCCATTGTAAAAAAATAATGGCATATTCTGATTCACCACATCATTTGCAAACTGCTTGTGTGATCGGTGGATCTGGAACTGACTGTTTAACGCTGGTTCGCGAAATGTCGCGGAAGCAAGAGTCGCCACCGTCTTTTATTTTCTCCAAATGGAAAGGACAAAAGCACAGAAAAATTCCTTAAAGAGATTGCTCTCGGTTCGGGAGGTAGGTTATAGAAAGGGAAGGTGTTAGCACCCTTTCTATCCATGGTTATCCATGGGCTCTTAGATACTTGCTCAATGTGTTTTCAAAAATGTTTGCTTGCTTTTCAATGTGGGTTTTAAAAAAGTTTCTTTTGAAAATTTCAGTTCGACTCGTACGTCAGAGTGTTTGAAAAATTTGCTTTGAAAGCTTTTGAAAAGTGTTGGTGTGAAAAGTATTTTTGATTTGTTTTTGAAATTAGAGCAAGTATCTATAAGAACCTACCTACCCTAAGGAATTCGTCTGTGTAAATGTCCTTTAAAGTAGTGCCATCCCACCATTGAGAGGTAGGTAGCACCACCATTGGAGGTGTTCGGGTCAATTCGAGGTTCGGGACATGGTGATCACCAGAGCAATGGGAAGACACCTTAGAAGCTACCCTCATGCCAGGTTCCCGGATCATGAGGACTTGCTAAGACATCCTCTACTCGACGATCACCTTTCGAGGCAAGGCAACAGTGAGGCGTACCCTAGGGGTGGTGTGTGATTTGTGTGTCAGGTTCGTTTATTTTTGTCTTGTCATGGTATAGGTGATCTACGCGTTTGTTTTTATTTAGACATTCATTCTTGCATGCAATTATTAACAGTTAAAAAAGTTGCGGAAATTAAAGTTCCTAAACTATTACAAAAGCGCGGGTCCACATCGCCAAATTTAAAATCCAGGACCCGATTTGACGGAAAGTAAATAAAGAAATAAAATAAAGTGCGAGAAATAAAATGTCCGAGTTTACAAGGCTTTGGGAGAATTACATTAATATTATAAGAAATAAAATAAAATGCGCGAATTGGAATTAAAATTGGAAGCGAGGGCGTTGGACCCTTTTTAATGAAATTAAATGAAATTAAAAATTAATTAATTATTTATTGAAATAAAAGAAGTGTTTTTTAGGTTTTTTTTTGTATTTATGAAAATAAGTTAAATTAAAATTAAAATTAAAAGAAACCCTAATTCTAAGTTATTTTTAATTATTTGAGAAAAATATTAAAGTTTAACTTAATTTACTAAAGAATTTATGTACATGTTTATTTACAAAATAAATTAGTAATTAATAATAATAATAATGATGAGAGAATTATTTATTAAAAAAAATGATGAAAAAGTTAAAAACCCTAATTTCTACATATTTAATTTATTAAGAAAAATATTAAAGTTTTGAAACCTAAATTAATCTAATTAATTGTTTAAAGTTTATTTACAAAAATAATAATAGTGAAATTAATATTAATAAAATAAACATTTTTTTGATTTTTCTGTATTTTATATTTATTATGAAAATTATTTTATGGAATTAAAAGAAAACAATTAAAAAAACAATTAAAAGAATAAAAAGAAAAAAACAAATAAAAATTAAAAATTGAGCAAACCATGGAGGTATTCAGACCCAAAGGGAGGTTTTTTTGAACGGTCTGCATTCTTTGGCCATTTGATTGAGTTTCATGCATAAGTTGTTCTACTTTGGCCATTTGGCTTTTGGCTTTTGGCTTTTGGCTTTTGACCATTTGTGTTCTGGCTTCAACGTTCCCTTAATCTCTGGCTTAATGTCTGCCTCGCCATGTATTGGTGTCATGTTCTGTTTTGGCCATTTGGCTTCTGGCCTTTTGGCCATTTGGCCTCAACGTTCCTTAATGAACCTGCATGGAATCCTGTCTAAATCTGCAGTGTTGAACCTCATGAACACATTAAATAAAATCATAAAAATTCAAATAAAACCAACATATTAATGTTTAGGCACAATATGGCATGTATGAATGATTATACCCTTTTGATCATGGAGATCAAATCAATCTTACCCTTACTGGAAGATTAGTGACCTGAATGTTTTTATGCCTTACTGGAAGATTAGGATCATGGAGATCAAGCCAGCCTTATCATTACTGAAGAAGTAGTGAGGTATTGGTTTATAACTGTGATGGCTTTGTTTGTAGTGAGAGAGGGATTTGTAATAAGGATTTCAAGGTTTTAGGGTTCTTGAAAGAATTTGATATTCTAGCAGTGTTGTGGCTAAGTTTTTTCTCTCTTTTTCTCTCTCTCCTTTTTTCTTTTTTTCTCCCCTTTGTTTGTGTGACAAGAAGGTGATTATATAGTGGAAATTAGGGTAAAGAAAATGGGCTTTGAACGTGCAATTGGGCCTCCAATATTCACTTGAATTCGTCACTTTCCAAGCTAAATCGCAGGGACTTAAGTGCATTTTTTGAAGTTGAAATGTGAAAACAAAATGTAGCCGACATCGAGAACTAACTCCTGTCCGAAAATCGACTCAATCGGATAAACGGTGAATTAGTTATGAATTTTTGAAGTTTCAGCTCAGACAAACTTATTTTGGGCTCCAGTGTCGGCTCTGACACATTCTTCAATAAAAAACTGGTATTGATCGGTGCATAATTTGGTCTCGACTTTTGAAGCAAAGTTGTAGATCTATGAGTCAGTGACCTTGTGTAAAAGTATGAGCCCAATCCGATAAAAATTGACCGAGTTATGAATTTTCGAAGTTTCGGCTCAGATGAAATAATATTCAGCATTCAGGATTTTCAGCGTGTCACGCACTCTGAGCAAAAAACGAAGGCCTTTTGAATACCGTTTGAACTCAATACCTTCTATGAAAATGTAGCCAACTCAATTTGTGAAATTTTGGCACCGGAACCAGCTTGATACGATGAAAATCGACCAAGTTATGATTTTTTGAACATGACGCAAATAAACTTCTGTCACAAATTTTCTGCACGAAAATACTTGATAAATCCACATTTTTGAAGACCTTCTGATCGAAATTGGCTTCCAGCCGTGAGAGATGAAAACGTAGATAATATCAAGACGGAATTTTGGCCACCGGAACGGGTTCAAAACGAGTCACGATCTTCAAGTTATGAATTTTTTAGCGCGTAAAAACTGCACTTTCAGCACGCTTTTTCACCATATTTCTTCGAGAAAACTCACACATTCGGATACCTTCTTTAAAGAATTGACTCTTGAGCCGAACCTGAATTTGAGAATATGTTATCAGAGATATCTTGGCGAAAGAATACCTGAATATGACGCGCCGAGTTGGACTTGTGAATTTTTCTTGAAACGTTTTTTTTGAGAAATATGGGAGGGCAAATTTTGGGGTACAACAGTTGCCCCTGTTCAATCTTCTTAGGCCTGAGGATGTAGATTGGCTGGCGTGCCTTTCGTAATCCGAGGGTAGAAGATGATTGAACACTAGAGTGCCCAGAAATTTGCGCTCACATAGTAGCAGTATGATGATGATAGGAATGGGCTTATAGATGCCATTTAGAGATTGCTGGATAGGATGATGGGCTTATAGATGCCATCTGGATGTTGATCGCGTAAGAGATTCCTTAGCGAGAACCTGCATACCTGCAAAAGAAAAATGAGTACCTGACACGCTGCAGGAGCTGGTTTTCAGATGCTTGGTATAGATGTGTCCTGACTGGTTACAGGAGCTGGATCTGGAGCTTCAAAAGATGATGAATGAACCAGGTATGGTTACTGCCTTAGCATGAGTGACAAGAGAACCTTGGGCGACTTTAGCTTCAACAACGCTCGTTGAGAAAATCTTGGTGGGAATTACCATCTTTGCAATATCGGGAAGAAAACCATAAGCTATTATAGTCTGAAAGGGAATCACCTCACTCAACGTCGGAGAGGGAAACATCTGAAAAAGGGATTACCACCTCACACACCGCTGGAGAGGGAACCATAGGGAGAATATCACCTCACACTCATCGTCGGAGAGGGGAACATCTGAAGAAGGAATTACCACCTCACTCGCCGTTGGAGAGGGGACCATAATAGAATATCACCTCACGCTTATGCCGGAGAGGGAAACATCTGAAGAAGGAATTACCACCTCACACGCCGTTGGAGAGGGGACCATAAGAGAATATCACCTCACGCTCATGCCGGAGAGGGAAACATCTGAAGAAGGAATTACCACCTCACACGCCGTTGGAGAGGGGACCATAAGAGAATATCACCTCACGCTCATGCCGGAGAGGGAAACATCTGAAGAAGGAATTACCACCTCACACGCCGTTGGAGAGGGGACCATAAGAGAATATCACCTCACGCTCATGCCGGAGAGGGAAACATCTGAAGAAGGAATTACCACCTCACACGCCGTTGGAGAGGGGAACACAAAAGACTATCACCTCACGCTCATCGTCGGAGAGGAAAACATCTTGAAAAAGGAATTACCACCTCACGCTCACCGTCGGAGAGGGGACCACAAAAGACTATCACCTCACGCTCATCGTCGGAGAGGAAAACATCTTGAAAAAGGAATTACCACCTCACGCTCACCGTCGGAGAGGGGACCATAAAAGACTATCACCTCACGCTCATCGTCGGAGAGGAAAACATCTTGAAAAAGGAATTACCACCTCACGCTCACCGTCGGAGAGGGGACCATCTTGAAAAAGGAATTACCACCTCACACGCCGTTGGAGAGGGGACCATAAGAGAACTTCTACTGAGTCTTTATCAGAAAAACCTGTTTGGAGTCGATTTAACTGGACTAGAGAAATCCTTGAAATATGTTTGAGAATTTCAACTGCATCTTTCCTGAAAGGTAAAGGTCAGTTATATGCGATGCATGATATGGATCAAGCAAACATGGATACGATTTATATGATATGATGTGTACATGCATGCTATAATGATGTATGTGATGATTCATGTATGTATTTCGTCTAGGAAAATAAATCCTTGACGGGTGCCGGGAAGTCATATCCTGGGCTGATGTTGAGGAAGAGATTTTGCTTCCGCTGTGGATGATTGTTGCAAGCATACCGGTAGGAGAAGATAACTCCGTTGAGGAATGAACTTGGCAAATGAAATAGTTCTGCGGGAGAAAAGATGCTCTAGCGATCATGCTGGGGAAGTGCTACTCTGTGGGGATAGCGATGCTTTGCTGAGTTGATGAAGACAACTCCGCTGGGGATACCGTTGATGAATTATGCTGGGGATATCCTTGTTGTGCTGGAAGTATTGATAGACTTCGCTGGGGGTAGGAAGATACTTTGCCGAGGACGCTCTTTCCGTGGCTTTTGGCTGAGGATAACCCAGTTATATCCTGTTACGGAAATAACTCTTTAAATCAAGCCGGGACGACGCGTTCGTGCTCTGTGAGGGGATAAGCTTCCAGAATCTACTGGGGATAAGCTTACTGCTTGGGGAGATATGAATTCCGACTTTCCTGGGGAAACTGGATTGGACTCTTCTGGGGGAGGTTTGATATGCTGGAGGATGATCCCTTAGAATGTTGATATACCGCCGGGGAACAATCTTTAGACCAAGACTGCCGGGGATGCTTTATGTATACTGCTGGGGAAGTATTGAGATCTACTGGAGGATACCCAATTTGCTTGAGACTTGATAACTCTGCCTGGAGAAGAATGTATTGTTTTGTTGAACCATTCTCTGGGGAATTAGGATACACTTGGCCGTGTTCTTTAGCTGAACCTACCTTGGTACCTTAAAGGATAGAACAATTAGACTGCTCAGACAACTCTTTTATTGCCCCTGTTTTGTGGGAGAAAATACTGATGGAGTCTTGATAACTGCCTTTTGACAAACCTTCTTCTGATAGGCAGATGGCAGGACATAGTCGTACGCTTTAATCCCTAACTTTTGCCTGGACCGCCCTTTCGGGTTTTCAGTCCACCGGGATACCCATTTTTGCCCAAGCCACCTTTTCAGGTTTTCGACTTGCCGGGTGTACAGATTTTTATTTCATCCCTCATTTTGCCCGAACCCTTTTGGTTCGCCGGGAAGCCCTTATTTTTGCCTAGGTATGTCAACCTAGCGGGTCTTTGATTTTGCGTAGTATTTTTCCAACTATGTCCACGCTCTTAGAATGCAGGGAGGTGCCCCTGGCTGCTTGTGTTGCCATATTACCAGAAGATGTCTGATCGGGCAAGATTCGTTGCTGGAGTGCCCCAAGTGACTCAGGTAGAGATTTGCCCCAGGCTTTTTGGCTTTTTGAGAGATTCTCCGAATCTTGATTGGACTGCCCCAGATGATGGACAATAGTCATGCCGTGCCCCTTGATTGGAAGTGCTTTTGTTCACTAGGTATTTCTCGTGCGAATTTCCCTGCTGTTCAAACAAAAAGTCATATGCAAACAAAGTTATGTTAAAAATGCAACGCCTATATCTGTCTTGAAGATTTTGAAAATGCATTCTTTTTTCATAAAACAAGTAAATGTTTGTAAAACGCGATGTCAACTCCATATTTACCGTAGGCCTTCAGGAGTCAGGATACCTTTCGTAACAGTATGCTTTCGAGTTAACCCATGCTTCAGCTAGGACTTTTGAGGGTTATAACGTGGCCTGGTTCACGGTTTAAGAAACAAAGGATAAAGGCTCAAATTATTTGTACCCACCCGCTCTTCGTGATATTCTCCAAACCTAAACTCAGTTGATCATACGTTAGACCTTGTTTGAGTCTTCGCTCTGATGTTCCAATAATGGTTCAGATGTTGATGATTTCTTTTGTTTAGGCAGTCATTCCTTTTTTGTTGAGGGTTTGTAAGACCTCTTTCTTGATTTTGTTATCCCTTTCTTTTTTTGCCTGAACTGTTTCCTTTTTTGGAATTACAGTCAGCGGGATGCCCCAGTTTCATAAGTCCCCTTTGCAGGTTTAGACCTTTCGGGCTTTTCATTTATGAATTTTGATGATGACTGCCTGTCCTTTTGATTGTTCTGAACCATCACTGTCTTTGTTCGTTTTGTAAAGATCTCTTCGGTGCCATTCGTTATGCACTTGGATCAACTGAGAAGCCTACCCTGCCCCAGGTTATGATTACGGGTTTCAATTTTCGAAAATAAAACTCCTACTTCTTTGGCTCAGATGGGTTGACGAGGGACTATCATCCTTATAACTCCAGTGTTTAGGGGTTGAAACAATGCCTGTACCTCATCAGCGGGGTCTGTTCAAAAGCATACTGTAGACCACGGTATCATTTTCGTCATCCTCCCTCAAGAGGCTTAGGATTAAAGATCGCGAGTTGACATCAGAAAAAATATGAAAACAGTTTGCATATAGTGAATGCGAATATATTGATTCAAAACAGACATAAGCGATGTATTAATGAAATAACAACGTTTGACATGAATAAATGTTTAGACAATCAAAGAAAAATGCAACTTGAACATTCGAATGAACAAAAGTTTTCTAGTTTGAATTAGTCACTTCAGATGGGAGATTCTCAGCAGAAGCATTTCATTTGGCCACCCGGCATGAACTCCAGCACCCTTCCGTCGATCAAGTCCTGGATCTTGTTCTTCAAGCTCCAACAGTCATTGGTGTCATGTCCAGGACTGTCAGAATGGTAGGCACATCTTTTATCAGGGTTATAAGTAGGAGCAGAGATGTCAGGATTCTGGGGAGGACCCTTTAAAGTAATCAGATTGACCTCCAACAAGTGTTCCAGCATTAGAGATGGTGGTATGCCAGTCTCAGTGAAATGTCTTCCAGGCGTGTATCGCTTGCGTCGATTACCCCGTTGATACTGGGCTTGTGAAGTAGTAGCAATTTGGAGAGGTTCATTCTTCACCATACCAGACTTTGGTCCTCTTGGTGGCTGATTAAAGACTTGGTCCCTGACTTGGGCTGGTTGCTTCATATCTTGAGGAAGCTGACTGATCATGGCCCTCAGCTCTCCTTGCTCCTGAGCTAAACCTTGAATGAGGGCCCTTTGCCCCAGCATCTGGGTTTTCAATGTGTCTACCTCAGCTTGTAGACGTTTCAGTTGTTCGTCCTTGTCATCTTCAGGACTCTTTCTGATCAGATTCCCCATGAGGAGTGCCCTCAACTCTTCCTGCCCCTTGGCTAGACCTAGGAAGATTTCCCTGAACTGAGTCTCTTGAGCATGAAGACCCTGGTTACCTTGTTGGGAAGCCATTGCTGAAATAAACAGCGAGAAGGGTAAGTGACCTGCAACAAGGATACCTGCTATGCAATGATGTGTATGATATGCATGCAATGTTTTCAAGGACCTCGCGGGGTAAACAAGAAAGTTTGTTAGCATTTGGATCCGGTAGCTTGATTGAAGGAACTGCATGTTGTTGAGAGTCCTTCTTCAAGGTCAAAGGCTCACCATATCCAGTGGGTCATAGCCCCTGACAACCTTGGCTAGGGGAACCTTCTTCAAGTGTCAAAGCTCACCATATCAAGTGGGTCATAGCCTCTGACAACTTTGGCTGGAGGAAAATAAATCCTCTTTACCCCTTGCTAGATGTTTGATTCATCATGACCTGCATCACAAGCCCTTGAGATCCTTGAAATGGGTTAGGATGTATGCAATGGTATGCAATGATATGATGTCATGCTATGCATGGGGTGATGTAGGTAAACCCTGTTATGAGTCCCAATTAAGGACTATAAACAAACCCTGCAAGAAATTCAGTATACTTTGTTATGAGTCCCAGTTGAGGACTATAAACAACACCTGCAAGAAATTTGGTAAACCCTGTCATGAGTCCTGGTTAAGGACTATAAACAAGACCTGCAAGTAATTTGGTAAACCCTGTCATGAGTCCTAGTTAAGGACTATAAACAAGACCTGCAAGTGATTCAGTATACTTTGTCATGAGTCCTAGTTAAGGACTATAAACAAGACCTGCAAGTGGTTAGTACACCCTGTTATAAGTCCCAATTAAGGACTATGAACAACACCTGCAAGACATCAAGGGTCAGATAACAAGTATGCAAGTAGTCAAGTACGAAGGCACACAAGTCACACAAGAGAAGCCCTTAGGGTTTAGGCCAGCATGGGGTCTAGGTATTACCCTCTTGAAGTTGGTGGGCTCAACCTGTCCTATCAGAAGTAACCGGGTTCTAAGGTTCCCAATATCACGGGATTGCTTTCATTGTTCATCGTTTCGATTTAGCCACTGAACTGGCGACCGAAATATTCCAGGAAAGCAACCCTCAATTGAGCGTAGTATCGAGTATCAACCAACCTCGGACTGCACCAAAGTCAGTTATCTCACTACCCTAAAGAGGCCAAGATAGTTCAATTAAGGTTCCTAAGGTCTGTTGATGCTTCACGACACCATGCGGAGGCCCCGTACTCTCCTTGACTGAACTCAAGGGTTACCGGTACACACCAAAGTGCCACATCAACGTAGCAGACTGTTTCAACCATGTCGGTATACCCCGCACAGTTCCCTCACAGCCTTGTTGCTACTTTCTAAGAAAGGTATCCCCCAGATCCGGGTGTAGGATCTATAGAACTCCCAAGCAACCCACAATTTAAAGCACACAAGGAAAACAATTGAAAACATAGTTATAAGCTAGCCCTAAGGTACACCCCACTTTAAGTATTCTCCCCAGCAGAGTCGCCAGTTCTGTGATCGGTGGATCTGGAACTGACTGTTTAACGCTGGTTCGCGAAATGTCGCGGAAGCAAGAGTCGCCACCGTCTTTTATTTTCTCCAAATGGAAAGGACAAAAGCACAGAAAAATTCCTTAAAGAGATTGCTCTCGGTTCGGGAGGTAGGTTATAGAAAGGGAAGGTGTTAGCACCCTTTCTATCCATGGTTATCCATGGGCTCTTAGATACTTGCTCAATGTGTTTTCAAAAATGTTTGCTTGCTTTTCAATGTGGGTTTTAAAAAAGTTTCTTTTGAAAATTTCAGTTCGACTCGTACGTCAGAGTGTTTGAAAAATTTGCTTTGAAAGCTTTTGAAAAGTGTTGGTGTGAAAAGTATTTTTGATTTGTTTTTGAAATTAGAGCAAGTATCTATAAGAACCTACCTACCCTAAGGAATTCGTCTGTGTAAATGTCCTTTAAAGTAGTGCCATCCCACCATTGAGAGGTAGGTAGCACCACCATTGGAGGTGTTCGGGTCAATTCGAGGTTCGGGACATGGTGATCACCAGAGCAATGGGAAGACACCTTAGAAGCTACCCTCATGCCAGGTTCCCGGATCATGAGGACTTGCTAAGACATCCTCTACTCGACGATCACCTTTCGAGGCAAGGCAACAGTGAGGCGTACCCTAGGGGTGGTGTGTGATTTGTGTGTCAGGTTCGTTTATTTTTGTCTTGTCATGGTATAGGTGATCTACGCGTTTGTTTTTATTTAGACATTCATTCTTGCATGCAATTATTAACAGTTAAAAAAGTTGCGGAAATTAAAGTTCCTAAACTATTACAAAAGCGCGGGTCCACATCGCCAAATTTAAAATCCAGGACCCGATTTGACGGAAAGTAAATAAAGAAATAAAATAAAGTGCGAGAAATAAAATGTCCGAGTTTACAAGGCTTTGGGAGAATTACATTAATATTATAAGAAATAAAATAAAATGCGCGAATTGGAATTAAAATTGGAAGCGAGGGCGTTGGACCCTTTTTAATGAAATTAAATGAAATTAAAAATTAATTAATTATTTATTGAAATAAAAGAAGTGTTTTTTAGGTTTTTTTTTGTATTTATGAAAATAAGTTAAATTAAAATTAAAATTAAAAGAAACCCTAATTCTAAGTTATTTTTAATTATTTGAGAAAAATATTAAAGTTTAACTTAATTTACTAAAGAATTTATGTACATGTTTATTTACAAAATAAATTAGTAATTAATAATAATAATAATGATGAGAGAATTATTTATTAAAAAAAATGATGAAAAAGTTAAAAACCCTAATTTCTACATATTTAATTTATTAAGAAAAATATTAAAGTTTTGAAACCTAAATTAATCTAATTAATTGTTTAAAGTTTATTTACAAAAATAATAATAGTGAAATTAATATTAATAAAATAAACATTTTTTTGATTTTTCTGTATTTTATATTTATTATGAAAATTATTTTATGGAATTAAAAGAAAACAATTAAAAAAACAATTAAAAGAATAAAAAGAAAAAAACAAATAAAAATTAAAAATTGAGCAAACCATGGAGGTATTCAGACCCAAAGGGAGGTTTTTTTGAACGGTCTGCATTCTTTGGCCATTTGATTGAGTTTCATGCATAAGTTGTTCTACTTTGGCCATTTGGCTTTTGGCTTTTGGCTTTTGGCTTTTGACCATTTGTGTTCTGGCTTCAACGTTCCCTTAATCTCTGGCTTAATGTCTGCCTCGCCATGTATTGGTGTCATGTTCTGTTTTGGCCATTTGGCTTCTGGCCTTTTGGCCATTTGGCCTCAACGTTCCTTAATGAACCTGCATGGAATCCTGTCTAAATCTGCAGTGTTGAACCTCATGAACACATTAAATAAAATCATAAAAATTCAAATAAAACCAACATATTAATGTTTAGGCACAATATGGCATGTATGAATGATTATACCCTTTTGATCATGGAGATCAAATCAATCTTACCCTTACTGGAAGATTAGTGACCTGAATGTTTTTATGCCTTACTGGAAGATTAGGATCATGGAGATCAAGCCAGCCTTATCATTACTGAAGAAGTAGTGAGGTATTGGTTTATAACTGTGATGGCTTTGTTTGTAGTGAGAGAGGGATTTGTAATAAGGATTTCAAGGTTTTAGGGTTCTTGAAAGAATTTGATATTCTAGCAGTGTTGTGGCTAAGTTTTTTCTCTCTTTTTCTCTCTCTCCTTTTTTCTTTTTTTCTCCCCTTTGTTTGTGTGACAAGAAGGTGATTATATAGTGGAAATTAGGGTAAAGAAAATGGGCTTTGAACGTGCAATTGGGCCTCCAATATTCACTTGAATTCGTCACTTTCCAAGCTAAATCGCAGGGACTTAAGTGCATTTTTTGAAGTTGAAATGTGAAAACAAAATGTAGCCGACATCGAGAACTAACTCCTGTCCGAAAATCGACTCAATCGGATAAACGGTGAATTAGTTATGAATTTTTGAAGTTTCAGCTCAGACAAACTTATTTTGGGCTCCAGTGTCGGCTCTGACACATTCTTCAATAAAAAACTGGTATTGATCGGTGCATAATTTGGTCTCGACTTTTGAAGCAAAGTTGTAGATCTATGAGTCAGTGACCTTGTGTAAAAGTATGAGCCCAATCCGATAAAAATTGACCGAGTTATGAATTTTCGAAGTTTCGGCTCAGATGAAATAATATTCAGCATTCAGGATTTTCAGCGTGTCACGCACTCTGAGCAAAAAACGAAGGCCTTTTGAATACCGTTTGAACTCAATACCTTCTATGAAAATGTAGCCAACTCAATTTGTGAAATTTTGGCACCGGAACCAGCTTGATACGATGAAAATCGACCAAGTTATGATTTTTTGAACATGACGCAAATAAACTTCTGTCACAAATTTTCTGCACGAAAATACTTGATAAATCCACATTTTTGAAGACCTTCTGATCGAAATTGGCTTCCAGCCGTGAGAGATGAAAACGTAGATAATATCAAGACGGAATTTTGGCCACCGGAACGGGTTCAAAACGAGTCACGATCTTCAAGTTATGAATTTTTTAGCGCGTAAAAACTGCACTTTCAGCACGCTTTTTCACCATATTTCTTCGAGAAAACTCACACATTCGGATACCTTCTTTAAAGAATTGACTCTTGAGCCGAACCTGAATTTGAGAATATGTTATCAGAGATATCTTGGCGAAAGAATACCTGAATATGACGCGCCGAGTTGGACTTGTGAATTTTTCTTGAAACGTTTTTTTTGAGAAATATGGGAGGGCAAATTTTGGGGTACAACAGCTTGTAATAACCAATTTTATTTATGTGCTATGTATCGTGAATCACCACTACTAGGGTTTTGCGTTTGGTTTTAGGGATTTTCATTTCAGGGAAAATTTGCCCCAATGATGGGCATGGTTGCAATAAGAAGGAGGTGACGAGTTCAACCATGATCCTAGAAACCATTTTCATGGCCGGTAGAGGATTTTGAAACAAGCACGACTTGTAGTGACGGCCAGTGTCTGTAGCTATAAGTGTTGCAGGGTTTTAGCCACGGTTGGAGGTCAGGGACGATACGTGTCACGTTCCCATTGGACCATTCAAATAATTGCGCTTTTTTTTTATTTTCTGACCATTTTATTTTGTTTTATTATATTATTATTTCTTTGTGTTATACTAACAATTAAAACAATATGGCGTGATGGTAAGCTTGGCATTGGATATCCCTTCAGGACCTGGGTTCGAATCCCAGGTCCCCCCCTTTCTCAATATTATTTGTTTTCAGATATTCCAGTGCAGATGCCAGCCTAAGATCTGCCATACTCCCTCATCAATCAACACGCCAGATGGCCAGATCTGGTGGCCAAGCCTTGAGGGTACACCATGGACTCAGTCAACGCTCATGCATTGGATCACAAAAGTCCAAATGGACCAGCTTAATGGGCCAACAAAAAGGCTTGATGCACCCTCCAAAACAGGCCCACTCTCTCTTTTCTTTACATTTTGTTTATTTAATTTAATTGCTTTATTTTATTTAATTAATTTACTAACCAATAAAGTTGATTCCTTTTTATCAAAAATCACCAAAAAATACTTTTTATCCAATAAAAATTCAGAATTCCATTTTTTTTATTAATAAATACTAACTAATTAATTAGGTTTTTAATTCTAGGAAACTTTAATTTATTTTGTAAATAAATAAAATCAATTAGAATTAATTAGGTTTTGATTTAATTTAATTATTTTAATTTCTTTCTTAAATTAACAAAAACTTCAAAAAACATGTCATTTATTATTTTTCATTAATTAATTTATTTAACAATTAAATTAGTATTCAATTTAGGATTAATTTCTTTTCTTAAATAAAAACAACAAAAAAAAGCATTTTCTTTTAAAAGGGTCAAAGCCCTAATTCGCATCCGATTTAATTTCGCGTCGCACTTTATTTTTATTTAATTATTGATGTATCTGCTTCCGGTATGTAATAGATAATTAGGACCTTTTATTTATCTTACCGTTTTATTTTATTTTTCAAAGGGGTGCTTTTGGCGATGTAAATACCCGACGCCTTGTAATTTAATTGCCGCATTTTAATTCCGCAAATTATAACTGCTAGATGTTTGATAATAGGGTTTGCATGACAAGACTGAATGTTTAATCTTAAAATCAAATTAGATCACCCTTAACATGTGCAAAGATAAAAATAAACTGAAAATGACACACTCGCACATGCGCACTCCTAGGGTACATCCCACTTGGTTGCCTTTGTACACGGTCATTGAGTCTAGGTCATTTTAGAGGTCGTCCTCTTGTCTAAAAGATCATAGTTGCCTCGAAATGGTTGCCTCAGATATTGTTGCCTCAAACAAATGATCTAAGACATTAGGGTTACCACTAAGGCGTCCTAACATTGCTTTAGTGACCGTATGTCCGTCTTTCGAATTGACCCTCAAACTCCAATGACGGTGCTACCTACTCACTAATAGTGGGATAGCATTGTCTAAAGGAAATTAGCATAGAACGATTCCTTTTTCGAGTAGGTAGATAGTTCTTAGATACTTTCTCATCCAAAACAAAACAAATTTTTCGCACTTACACTCCTTTTCAAACAAAGTTTTTTTTTCAAAAACACTTCATTACACTCTTGAGGACAGAAGCAAGAGTTAAATCGAAGTTTAAAACAAAAACTTTTTCAAACCCACAAGCACAAAGAAAACAATTTTGAAAATGATGAGCAAGTACCTAAGAGCCCGTAGATAACTACGGATAGAAAGGGTGCTAATACCTTCCCTTTCTATAATCTACCCCCCGAACCCGAGAAATATCTCGAAAAAGGAATTTTTCTGTGCTTTTTTCCTTTCCTTGTTGGATAAAGTAAAAGTCGGTGGCGACTCTTGCTTACCGCGACATTTTGCAAAAACAAATGCAAAACGCAAACCAGCATTTCAAAAACAGTCAGTTCTTCCCACCGTATCACACATAGGAACTGAGGATACCGCCTTGGTCGCCGCTATTTCCTGAGAGACTTCTTCAAAATATTGGAAAGGGGTTTCAATGAATTCGCCATCCAACTCTACATATCAGAAAGAATTCAGATGACTAATCATGTACTCCTCTTCACCGTGGACAGTTATGATCTTCCCTTGGACAGGGTACTTCAGCATCTGATGCAAAGTAGAGGTGACAGCACCGACATTGTGAATCCAGGGGCGTCCCAATAGACAAGAGTAAGAAGGATGGATGACCATCACATAGAATGTTGAATTGAATGTCTGAGTACCTACCTTGATCGGGATGTCCACCTCCCCATAGACCATCCTCTTAGAGCCGTCAAATGCTCTCACAATTATATTACTGGGTTTTAAAGTCATCCCCTCACAATCCAGTCTATCCAGGGCTTTCTTTGGCAAGACGTTCAGAGATGATCCAGTATCAACCAAGACATGGGCTAGGGTGGTTCCTCTACACTCCACTGAGACATGTAGTGCCTCATTGTGTTTTCTCCCTTTGGGCATCAAGTCAGCATCGGAGAAACCCAGGCCATTGTCAGCTGTCAAACTGGCCACACACTCTTGGAATTGATCTGCAGACATCTCTTGCGGCACATGAGCTGTCTTCAGAAATTTTACCAAAGCTTTAGCATGTGCCTCAGAGCACAGCAACAAGGCTAACATAGAGATCTTGGAAGGGGTCTGCCCCAATTGTTCAACCACATCATAATCACTCTTCTTTATGATCCTCAGGATTTCTTCCATCTCCTTCTTGGATGTTTCAGGAACAGCTAGTGATTGAGCCTTCGTCAGGACAGGCTCCTCTTGAACATTCTTTCATTTATTCTCAGCAGTGGAAGTAGGGATAGGAATTGTATTGTCTTCGTTGGTAGGTACGCTTGCAGGTACAATCACTGGTACAGATGTAATCTTCGGAACGGCCACGGGTCCAAAGACTGCCTTTGGAGGGGAAATCTCTGGAGAGAAAATTCTCCCACTACGGGTAATTTTGCTTATTCAGGCAATGTTACTGATGTCAGAATTGTCCTCTTCGGAGCTCTCTTATTCGGCAGTCTGTTCAATCTGTTTGACACCATGGTAGTAGATTTCTCCACCATAATTCCATGGTACCGTTTTATCTGATTTGTATGGAGCAGGCCCGGGCATTGTTATCTTCAGCGGAGCAGTCTTTGGAGCAGATGTAATCCTAACGGGTCTTTTAGGGACCCTGGAAGGATTGGCGTAGATGGTTATTATTGAAACTTCTTTAACTGGAACGGGTGAAATAGGAGCTTTCTCAAATAAAATTTCTTGGTTATCAATCAATTGTTGGATAACTTTTTCAACAGAGGGCAGTCAAATGATGAAGATAGGCAAATATGGCAATCTTTGTCACAACCAGGGAAAATACCATCCTTCAACAAATTCAACTTGATGGTTGGGAGAGGAGTTAACAGTTCATCTACGGTAGCAACAAACAGATCTTCCTCAATAGCATTGATATTGTGGCCATGCCTAGGCATTGGAGCAGAGATAACATTCGATTTCTTAGGCGCTTCAAACTCAACTTCCTTAGCATCTATCAGGTCTTGAATTTTGTTCTTCAGAGCCCAACAGTTGTTGGTGTCGTTCCCTGGACTTTCAGAATGGTATGCGCACCTGGCATTCAGATGGTAGTGAGGAGACGTAGTATTGGGATTTTTAGGGGCCTCTTTTAGCATGGCCAGATTCAACTTCAGAAGATGTGGTAGGACTTGAGCTGGAGTCATGTTTATCTTGGTGAATTGTCATATTGGCCTTTCCACCCTTTGCTGGTTATTTCTCGGCTGATTGTTTCTCGGCTGGTCTGATGCAGGCTTTTGAATCATAACGGCCCCCACCGTTGGTCGGCGCTCGGTTCTTCCCTAATTCCTCTGTGAATAGACAGCATACACTTCCTTCTTTCAAGTGAAGGGCTTTTTTGTAGCTGCAGAGGTAGACGCGTCCTTCTGAATTTTCCCGCTTCTTATACCGGCTTCCACCCTCTCACCAGTTAAAATAAATTCAGTGAACCCTGCAGAGGAACTTCCAATCAGGTGATTAAATAAAGGACCTGATAGGGTTCCCAAGAACATGTCCACTAGCTCCCTTTCAGATAAAGGAGGTTGCACCCTTCCGGCTAAATCCCTCCACTTTTGGGCGTAGTCTTTGAAGCCCTCATTGGACACCATAGCCATACTCTGGAGCTGAGCACGGGTTGGTGCCAAATCGGAGTTGTATTGATATTGTTTATAGAAGGCTGCTGCCAAGTCCTCCCAATTATGCACATCAGACCTTTCCAACTGGTAGAACCAATCAAGTTGTGTTCCTGATAAACTGTCCTGGAAAAAGTGAACCCACAAGTCTTTTCTGCAGAATGTGGCTGAATCTTCCTAACATACGACCGAAGGTGCATTTTGGGACAAGACAACCCATTGTACTTGGCAAATAAAGGCACCTTAAACTTCGGCGGGATTACTATTCCGGACATCAGCCCCAATTCCTTATTATCTAGCCCCGATACTCTCTATATCTCCATAGCAGTTAGACGCTCTTCCAGGTGTTTGTATTTGTCATCGGCCGGAGGGTATTGCTGTTCAGAGTAATCCTCTTCTTCCTCTTCTTCTGCTTCAGAATCTGATGGTACTGTCGTCTCGTTTCCATTTCTTTCCCCTTCCTCAGAGGTTGTTGGAAATTCCAAGGTCCTTCTGGCTTGTCCTTGGAACCTTCTGCCCATAATAACCACACCAGCTGACTTCTTCTTCTTTTTCTCTTTTTCTTTTTCTAGCAGAGTCTTGAGCTCCTCCTGCCCCTTGGCCAAGGTCAAGAGTAGCTATTGAAATTGTGAATTCTGAGCTTGCAAGTCTTTAACCGTTTGTTCAAGATCCATCTTTGCTGAAATAAACAGTAGAAGGATGAGGAAACTTGTTGCAAAGACATGTTTATGCTCATGATGAATGATATGTATTCATGCAATGTTTTCAAGGATTTGAAAATTCAAATTTGTGTCAAACAAAAAAGAAACACACGTTATATTAATAAAATAGAACTTGAGTACATCAATGCCCCTAAGGAAAAATAATATAAAATTCTAAGATAAAAAGATGTTGCGCATCCTCTTTGGTGAAATGTAGGTGTTGAG
Organism: Vicia faba; assembly: GCA_948472305.1. NCBI lineage: Eukaryota > Viridiplantae > Streptophyta > Magnoliopsida > Fabales > Fabaceae > Vicia > Vicia faba. The sequence goes on from OX451735.1 coordinate 1,010,211,925, forward strand.
AGTCTGCTCTTCGTGAAGTAGTCGAGTAAGTTCCAAAACCTTCTTCTCGCTTGCGTAGAATTGGGCTTCGAAAGTATCGCGTTCTTCCTTGAGCTGTATCCAACTCCTTTGCAGGTCTTCGGGTGATGTTGGCATGTCAGGATGTAGGATGGTGTATGGAACCTCTCCTTCCTTAACAGGCTCTATAATCACTGGGAGAATGGAGGGGTAAGGCATCATAAGACTTTGGGCGTGGGTTCGTACCCACTTGAGGTAAGGCCCAAGAGGGATTGAATTCTTGTGTCCCAAGGTCTTACTATCTACCTTGTTTGGCATCCTCCAAGTTCGGATGAACCTTTGGCAAAGTCCTTGATCATCATTGTCGAAGTCGAAAACCAAACCTTGAATCAGCATATCATGTGGGCCATCCCTTCGGGCATAACCAAACAGTCTTAGAGCCAAGCAAGGGTTGTAGGTGATGCCTCCCCTAATGCCAAGTAGAGGGACATTAGGGAATTCCCCACAACGGTCGACAATGATAACATTCTCTTTGGATCGAGAACACCAATGAATATCAGAATGTGTAAGTGTCATCAACCTTTGTGACCACCTAAAACCTTGCTCATTCTTCAAGACTGATTGGGGAAGATGAGAAATAAACCATCTTGCCAGGAGAGGAGTGCAACACATGAGAACACCTCTTTTCCTCGTTGTACGAGTGTCAAAAGAGTGTAAGATATCTCCAAGCAATGTAGGCACTGGATTGCGTGACATGAAGATTTTGACAGCACTCACATCTATGAGTTGGTCAGGATTAGGGAACAAGACCATCCCATAGATAAGAAGAGCTACAATCTCCTCAAAAGCTTGTAAATCCAATGAGTCCCAACAGCTTTGGGCCTTCTCAAACAAGAACTTTTCCAAGAAGCCTTTGACACCACTTTTAGTTTCCCAATGGGTTGTGACATCAGATGAGTGCAAGTGTAGGGCTTGAGCAATCTCTTCTGGCTTTGGATCTCTTTCCGTACCATTAAAAGGCAGTTGATTGAGAATAGGAATACTCAAGAGTTGAGAGAATTCTTCCAAAGTAGGCACAAGCTGGTAGTCAGGAAATGTGAAGCAGTGATGCAAAGGGTTAAAGAACTGGAAGAGAACCTTCATCATGTCTTCCTCTGTGTTGGAGGTGACTAACTTGAGTAGACGACCATGTCTTTCGGTGAATGGAGAGTTCTCAGGAATCCTTGAAGCTAGCTCCTTGAGTTGTGGAGGAATTCTTACAAGGTTGATTTGGATAGTTTTCATGTGAAGTGAATCCATATCCTACAAAACAAGAACAAAGATGAATTTCCAAAATCCTTGAAATGGTTAGTGGATGCATATGGTGCTCATGATGTCCATGATGTTATGCACAAGTATATATGTACAAGAAAATAAAACAAGTTCCTAGTTTAGGCTTGCATGGGGTTTCATAGGTGAGTACCCTCTTGAAGTTTAGTTGGCTCAACTTGTCCTAGAAATAGTAACCGGGTTCTAAGGAGCTCAATATCACTGGATTGTTTCCTTGTTCATTGTTTCAATTCAAGCCTCTTTACTGGCGACCGAAATATTCCAAGGAACCAACCCTCAATGAGTGTAGTATCGAGTATCTACCAACTTCGGACTGCACCAAAGTCGGCCATCTCACTACATCCTAAAAGGCCAAGTTGGTCAAGTAAAGGTTCTAGAAGTTCTTTAGTGCTTCATGACATCACTCAGCGGCCCCGTATTCTCTTTGATTGACTCAAAGGCTACAGGTACCCATAAATATGTCACACTAACATAGCTCGTGCTTAGACCGTGTTGGTATACCGCGCACAGTTTCCATAACGTATTGTTATTTACCTATAATATTTCCCAAATCTGGGTGGAGGATTTAAACCCAAACAATAGAACCAAAGTGTAAAGAAAACAAGTCAAACAAGGTAAGCAAATAAAGGTGATCTAAACCTTAAGGTGACCCCACTTTTATAATTTTCCCCAGCAGAGTCGCCAGTTCTATGATACGGTGGGAGAACTGACTTGAGGTTTTGCGTTTTGTCGCAAATGTCGCGGTTAGCAAGAGTCGCCACCAACTTTTATTTTATCCAAAAGGAAAGGTAAAAAAGCACAGGAAAGACCTTTGAGATGTTTTCTTGAGTTCGGGGGGTAGATTATGAAAAGGGAAGGTGCTAGCACCCTTTTCATCCATGGTTTTCCATGGGCTCTTAGTTACTTGCTTAGATCACTTGCTTTGCTTTAAAATTGTTTGAAATGGTGCTTGGTGTGATTTTGAAAGTATTTTGAAAAGAGGTCATTCGTTTAGACAATCTTTGTAATGATTCTCGTTCGTAAGAATGTATGCAAAGACGTTTGTCTTTTGAAAAATGTTTCAATGTTTTGCAAGATGTTTTGAAATGTGTGTGTGTTTGTTTTTGAAAATAGCAAGGATTGTTTTGAAATGGAGCAAGTAACTTAGAAGCTATGTACCTACTCAAATGTCTTTCTTGTGCATTTTTATTCCTTTGACATTGTTGACTTACCATTGATTTGGTAAGCAACCCTATCTTTGGATGTTAAACGGGACGGGCGTGGGTCATCGTATGACCATGATAGCAATGTTGTAAAGTATCTTAGCATGTTTGGAAGGACCAAGATCATTTTGTTTTAGGCAACCTTTGTATAGCGTCATCGAGGGACTATGATCTTATACTTGTTTTGTTTTTCCAAGATACTTCGCGTGCGTAACATGGCCATTTTATTTAGGAAACCAAGTGGGTGAAACCCTAAGGGTGCTTGTGTGCAATGCGTGTCATTTTTCATGCATTTGATTTGTCTTGGATTAGGTCTTTTCTATTTGTTTTGTTTTTGTTCTTGTCATGCAAACCCTAGTTTACTAAACATGGTATAAAAGCGATAAATTGCATAAAAATAAACTAAGCTATTACAACAATTATTATGGGAGAGGGAATACAAGTTTTTGAATGGAGATTTTGCATAAATATAAACCTAAAAATATAATTACAACCCAATCGAATATTGTGTGCATTAAATAAATATACAAATATTAAAATGCAATGCAAATGTATTTATGCAAAAAATGTTTTTGTATTTGTTTAATGCATGAGAAAATAAATTAATTAAACCCTAGAAATAAGGAAAAAATATTATTTATTTTTGGAAGGGTGAAACCCTAATTTTTTTTATTAAAAGAAAATAATGTTTCTCATTATTATTTTGTCCATTTTTTTTGTACAAGAAAATAATAAACAATATCATATATAAATATTAAAAATTAAGTATGTATGAAAATAAATATTTTATATGTATAAATAGTATAATAAAAATATGTAGTATTTTTAAATGTATTTACAAGTTTATTTAAGAAAATAAAATCTATTATCCTAATAAACTATTTTTTATGCAAAAAAATAATAAAAAAATAAAATAAAATTGCAAAAATAAAGAAATTATTTTTTTATGATTTTTTAATGTTCAGAAAAAATAATTAAAAGCAATAAATATAAAAATATGAGAAAATATGAAAAATATAACAAAATAAGTCAGGGGGTGCAAATAGTGAGTCAGGGGATGTGGAAAGCAAAAACAAAAAGCCCAAATGCGCCAAAAAGTCCAGACTTCGTCCCTGTCCTCCAGCTTCTTCTCCTTTGCGCGCGTGTTATGATTCAAACTGTATCTTTCACATGCTTGCATAAAAACAAAATCTCATAACATAAAAAATGTAGCATTTAATCTCACGATTCCAACCATATAAAATTTGTAATCTAACTCTCAAAGATCAGGGAGAATTTTGGGAGCCCTAAATCGTGACCTAGAAATTTTATGAACTTCAAGCTTCAAATTCTCACAGCACAGTTAATATAAATGAAAAGTATGCATATGTACAGCTTCACCATGTTATAGACTATATCTTTTCTCCATAAATCGTGGCTTGAGGATGCCTAAATAGAGAGATAGAGTTTTGAAAAATACCTCATTCAGTTGGATTTGGATAGAGCAATGTAGGGACTTTGATGGAGGCCTGAGGATCGTGTGAGCTTCCTTGAGCTTCCTTCAAGCTATTCCAATGCCTAGCTTGCTTTCTGGATAGCTAGAACTCTTTGCACAAGTCAAGTTGCAAGCTCCAAGTTTGAAAATGGCAATGGCTGAAACAGGGCTTACAAATGCAGGATGAATGCTTGGACTGCTTTGGTATAATATGTATGAAGTGTTTCAAATGTAAAAATGCAAAACGCACGAGCCAAAAATGAAATGGCTATGATTTTGCAGAACTGCTGTATGTTTGGCAGAAATTTGGAGTTTTGAGTTTGAGTGTGTTTCAGATGTTTAGCCATCGTGTTCAGCTTTGCCACAACTTTGTATATTTGTATAGAATGGATACAAAGTCCACTTTTCACTAGCTGTGTCAGTTCTGACCTTTTGGCAACTTTTCTTGCATTTGAAGAAAAGTGAGGTGACCATACCAACATGCTTGTACTGGCTGGCTTGTGAGATGATAGGAGTTGGTACACAGTGCTTGATACCTGTAGAAGTTGTTTGTACCAAAGGGACGGGTCCAAGGCTCAAGATTTGTAAAGTTGCAAAAGCTCACCTTTATGAAAATGACATTGTAACCTTTATGCCTAAAATGGAATTATCTCTTGTACAATGCTCCAAAAGCCAAGATAAAGTCTTTAACTTCTGAGTTTGCATTTAATTATGGAGTGCAGAATGATTTTAGGACCTGTAAAGCAAGATTCAAACATCAAAGATCTGATTTTGCAACTTGATGCTTTGTAAAAATGGCATGAACAAAAGTGATAAAATGCCAACTTCCCTTCTTCGATTCTCCCTAACCAAAAATGATCTTGGAGAGTTCTTGGACATTTTGGAAAGCTTGCAATTTTCTCTATAATCCATCTTTGAAATACAATTTTATATACCTCTTGGAACTAGGTGGAAAATGTCCATGAAGTTGGGTCAAAAACCTGCCTAAATTAGGGCAAAATTTCACTAAGTTATTTAGTTCATGGACCTATATTCACAAATTCATAACTTGAGATCCAAGCATATTTTGGGAAGACTTTGTGAAGAAAAGTTGTATATTTCATGTAGGACTACAACTTTCATGTTGGAAGTTTTCTTTGAATCAAATTGCATCATGGTGAAAAAGTGGTGGAAAGTTGGGGAAAAATAAGAAAATTTTCATACTTAGAAAAATTCTAAGTTATGAAAATTTTCAAATTCAAAACCCTAATTTTCAAAATTGGTTTTCTTGGTCAACAAGTTTCACATTTTGACATATCTTGATGGATTATGACCCTTGGCATTTGATTTTGACCAAAAAGTCAAAGTTTGACTTTTCAGTGTACAATTGACTTTTAATCAGTTGACTGCAAAATTCATCTGTCAATCCAATGAACTTGAGATCTTTTGAACCATGTAATTAGGTCAAGATGATGCCATTTAATCCTTGAAATCATGCTTGAACTCAATTGGTCATTGGCTAGGTTAAAAATCAGAAATTTCCCTTTCTTATTCAAAACCTTAATTTTGACCATTTTGCCCTTTTGATGATTTGATCAAATTTCTTGAGGAGTTGTGATCCAAACTTGATCAAATGGTACATATGAGTCTAAAGTGTTGTTGTGGATCAAAAATTATGAAGTTTGACTGTAAATTGGTCATGGTTGACTTTTTCCCCAATACAGCTGATTTTTTAGGTCAATTATCCAATTGACTGATCAAAAATGTGGTTCAAGGCTTGAAACTTAACATGAGCAATCTTAGGGGTCCAAGGTGGTGTATGAAAGTCACATGAAGCATTGATGGTCCAAAAATCCTTGTGAAAACTCAAACCTTGATCTTGTCTTGAGTCCAAGAAGTCTTGTGAGGAAAATCTTGATAAATGAGAGGGAAAATTTTGGGGTACAACACATTCTGATACTCATTCAGATTCAGCTTTCAGATACAGTTTAGATACGCTCCAGATACGGATGCCATTCTGATACTCATTTAGATTCAGCTTTCGGATATAGTTCAGATACGCTCCAGATACGGTTGCCATTCTGATACTTCTCTCAAATTCAGCTTTCAGATACAGTTCAGATACGCTCCAGATACGGATGCCACTCTGATACTCATTCAGATTTAGCTTTCCGATACAGTTCAGATACGCTCTAGATACGGATGCCATTCTGATACTCATTCATATTCATATTTGGGATACATATCAGATACGCTCCAGATACGGATGCCATTCTGATACTCATTCAGCTTCAGCTTTCAGATACAGTTCAGATACGCTCTAGATACGGATGCCATTCTGATACTCGTTCAGATTCAGCTTTCAGATACAGTTCAGATACGCTCCAGATACGGATGCCATTTTGATACTCATTCAGATTCAGCTTTCATATACAACTCAGATATGCTCCAGCTACGGATGCCATTCTGATACTCATTCAGTACATTTTTCCATTCGGATACAATCACAACATAGATTCATTCTGACACTCCCTCACACAGCTGCCAGATACATACGACACAATCTCATTTATTTTTAGAACATTATTGTACCATACATTCATACATCATGACATTGCATACAACTAACCTTTCACCTTTTCAGGAAATATTAATCAACAGAAAATTATCGTCAAAATTTTCAATAAGTCAAATACATATCAATTCCCAAGAAAGGATTGGTCAACCATCTACGTAGCAGACGATTTCTCTGGTTCAGATAAATCTCTCAATGATTTATTCTGATTCTTCTCCAAATCCCCACTGATTCAGTTTAAATCTCTCAACGGTTTATCCTGATTCTTTCCCACAGACAGTTTCTCTGGTTCAGATAAATCGTTCCAAGATTTATTCTGATTCTTTTCCAGTTGAAATCAAGCTCAGACTTAGTCCATCCTCTGTCAACAGTCACCCTTGGATGGCATCTACAAGCCCATCTCCGGCAGATCTTCATCATTCCTCCAAATGGCATCTATAAGCCCATTCCCATCTTATCTTCGAGTGCAAATTTCTGGGCACTCTAGTGTTCAATCATCTTCCACCTTCAAGTCACGAATGGAAAATTCGCCAATCTAACTCTTCAAGCGTAAGAAGATTGAACAGGGGAAACTAGGATGATAATCAAGTTGTCCATCAATCCCCACAGAGCATGATATTACCCTCCACAAAGTAGTCTTCACAAATAAGGGTACATTCCCCGTGATCTCCCTGGCAGATTGGTCTAGCAAATAAAGGAGTATAATCTCTTTCCCGGCAATATCACCAACCTACAGAGTTTCAAATCAGTATAATGCATGGAAATTATCTCCCCCAACTGAGTTTGAAAACTGTAAAACTCCTGCAGATTTCCTCTCTTTAGCAAAATTCAATTTCCCCAGGAGAGTTTGTTTCGTCGGCTGAATATTTCTCCGTCAATAGGGTTTATTTCCTCAATAGATTACAATCTCCCTGGATTGCTACAAATCATTAACAAAATTCTTCTCCCCGGTAAAGTTGCCACTATCTCCAGAGACTTGCTGCAAAACCTGGAATCATACCAGATATCAGTTAGCCTTATCTTCCCCAGACGAGTTGTAAGATTATCCATCTCTTTTATATCCAGTCGGGGTATATAAGAATTATTTTCCCCAGAAGAATCAGAAGGTTATCCATCTTTTTTATCCCCAATCAGGGTATATAAGAATTATCTTCCCCAGACGAATTGGAAGGTTATCCATCTCTTTTATCCCCAATCAGGGTATATAAGAATTATCTTCCCAAGATGAATCAGAAGGATATCCATCTCTTTTATCCCCATTCAGGGTATATAAGAATTATCCTCCCTAGACGAATTAGAAGGTTATCCATCTCTTTTATCCCCTGTCAGGGTATATAAGAATTATCCTCCCCAGACGAGTCGGGAGGTTATCCATCTCTTTTATCTCTAGTCAGGGTATATAAGAATTATCCTTCCTGGACGAATCGGAAGGTTATCAATATCTTTTATCCCCAGTCAGGGTATATAAGAATTAAACTCCCCAAAAGAGAGAGGAACGACCAATGTTCCTAAACTCTACTCCCCAAGCAGAAATCAACATCCCCAACGGAGTTTCCTTAAACGAGTAAACAAGAATCCCCAACGGAAGCATTCTAGACAAGATTGAAGATACACATACTCTTCATCCCCAGCAATAGTCAGATATTTATTTTCCTATACAAAATACAGCACAGGGTTACAAATACACTTCAACAACATTTCACATTCATACATCATAGCATATGCATACGAAACACATATATAACAGTCTCATTTATTTTGAGAACATCATCACGCAATGCATTTCATACATCATGACATTTCATACAGTTAACTCATTACCTTTTCAATAAGAATCAATCGACAGACCTCTATCATTAACAAATCCTCAAAAGAGATTGTAGGTCATTCCCTGAAACAAGACAGGGCAAATATCTACATGATAAACACTCCCTTCAAACATCTGTTGGCTCAGATTAAATCAATCAAAGATTTATTCTGATACTTCTCTCAGTAGACCTTTTCTGGCTCAGATTAAATTGACCAAAGATTTATTTTGATGCTTCTCCTAGATAAAGACTTAAAGACATCTGTTAGATCAGATTAAATCGACTAAAGATTTATTCTGATACTTCTCTCAGTAGACATTTTCTGGCTCAGATTAAATCAACCAAAGATTTATTTTGATACTTCTCCTAGTTAAATACTTAAAGACCTCTGCTGGCTCAGATTAAATCGAACAAAGAATTATTTTGATACTTCTCTCAGTAAACCTTTTCTGGCTCAGATAAAATCGACCAAAGATTTATTCTAATACTTCTCCCAGTTAAAGACTTAAAGACATCTGCTGGCAGATCAAATCGACTACAGATTTATTCTGATACTTCTCTCAGTAGACCTCTGCTGGCTCAGATTAAATCGACCAAAGATTTATTCTGATACTTCTCTCAGTAGACATTTTCTGGCTCAGATTAAATCGACTAAATATTTATCTGATACTTCTCCCAATTAAAGACTTAAAGATCTCAGCTGGCTCATATTAAATCAACTAAATATTTATTTTGATACTTCTCCCAGTTAAATACTTAAAGACCTCAGGTGGCTCATATTAAATCGACTAAATATTTATTCTGATACTTCTCTCAGTAGACCTTTCCTGGCTCAATCAAATCAACCAAAGATTTATTCTGATACTTCTCCCAGTTAAAGACTTAAAGACCTCTACTGGCTCAGATTAAATCGACTAAAGATTTATTCTGATACTTCTCTCAGTAGACCTTTCCTGGCTCAAATTAAATCGACCAAAGATTTATTCTGATACTTCCTCCATTTAAAGACGGACGCAGACATCTTCTATCTCAGATTAAATCAACCAAAGATTTATTCTGATACTTCTTCCAGTAGACATTTTCTGGCTCAGATTAAAGTCGAGCATAGACTTAGTCTAATTTCTCTATCAACAGTTACTTTGGATGGCATCTATAAGCCCATCTCCGACAACTCTTCATTTCCTCTCCAAATGGCATCTTTAATCCCATTCTCTGTATAATAAACAAACAATTTCACTTCATGCACATGCGAGTGCAAATTTTTGGGCACTTAAGTGTTCAATCCTCTTCTACCTTCAAGTCATGAATGGCGAACAGGCCAATCTAACTCTTCAGGTTTAAGAAGATTGAACAGGGGCAGTTGTTGTACCCCAAAATTTTCCCTCTCTTTTATCAACACATTTCTCACAAAAGATCTCAAATGCTCAAGGGTTCTTAAAGAGTTGATCAGACAAGCTCACCTCTTAAGCACTGAGACCACAAATTAGGGTTTTGGTTTTATCAAGGGTAATTAGACTTTTGATACCTAAAATTACTTTCATGGTTCATTATAGGTCTCTAAGAATACTCATACCAAGTTTCAAGTCTTGCATAAAAAATTTACTCAGTCAATTGCTCAGATAATTGAAAATCAACTGTATTGGGTAAAAAGTCAATTATGGACAACATACAGTAAAACTTCATGATTTTTGGCCAACATCAACATTTTGAAGTCATATTCATCAAATTATCAAGGGTTAATAATAATTCCTCAATAAAAGCATTCAAATCATCAAAGGGGCAAAATTGTCAAAATTAGGGTTTTAACTGAGAATGACTGATCAGTGACTTTTGACCTAGTACATGACCTAATGGCTTGAAGCATGATCTCAAGGGCTCAAACACAATATCTTTACCTAATTTCATGTCTCAAATAATTTCTCAAGATCAATGGACTGATAGTTGAAATTTGATCAACAGATGAAAAGTCAACTGATACACAAAAAGTCAAACTTTGACTTTTTCGTCAACATTGAATTTAAAAAGATCAAGATTCATCAAGACCTTAAAAAATATCAAACTTGATCATCAAGAATCAGGAAGGTCAATAAAATTCAATAAAAGTCAAGATTTTAAAGACTTAGAAAAATTCTAAGTGTTTTTTAACCTTGATAATCTCACTACTTCATGACAAATTTTCACCAAGATGCAAGATGATTCAAGGAAAACTTGTAACATGAAAGTTGTAGATCTTGATGAATTCTACAACTTTGTCCTTGATGTTGGATCTCCAAAAAATGCTTAGATTATGAGATATAGACCCATGAAGTCATGGCTTTTTATCAAAAACACTTAGTGAAATTTTCATCAAGTTAGGCAGATTTTTTGTCCCAACTTCTTGGAAATTTTTCACCAAGTTCCAAGTTGATATAGCCAAAGTGGTCAACATGAAGTTTGTATACAATGTTTCAAGATTTCCAAAATGCCCAAGAACTTGAAGAGATCATGCTTGAGCTAGGAGAATATAAGAGAAGAAGTTGAGCATCCATTCTTGAATTTTAGATAATTTTGTGATGAACCTTATGATCCAATCTTCAAGCATGCTGCATAATCTTGCTTTGCAGGCCTTCAAACTTGAAAATCACTCAAAAATTAAATGTCTACACAACTTATTGAGCTATGATCCAAGTGCTTGAGCTATTGTCCAAGTGATTAATCCATTTTTGGCACAAAGGTAACATTGCCATTTTGGAAAAGTGAATTTAATCACAAAGTCGACTCTCCTTGAGCTTTGCACCTATTCCTTCTGAACACACACAATCTCAAAGCCAGAAGAAACTTGTCTAGAGCCTCTAACTACTCAGACCATGCTTGTACTATGCATTGAAACTATGTATTTCAAGTTTGCTTCAAAAACAAGTTTCAAAACTATAACATGTGATTTTTAAAATATGATTGCTAGAGCCTCAAAAACCTTTTCTCTATAAATAGAGAAGTTGTTTGCAATCTAAGACACGAATTCACAAGCCTTGAAACACTTACAAACTCTCTAAAACTCAGAATTGTACACAAAACCTCCATTGTTGCAATTCCTGGCCAAAAACTTCAAACTCACAATCCACTCATGCGTTTTCACTCTAAGTCAATCACAAAGTTTCCATACCTCATTTAGAACTCATCCCCACCCCTGTTTCATCACTGTAACACCATTTACCCTATCCTCCATTTCCAAAAACTCAAACCTGCAACTTGACATCTCCAGAACGATTCGGCACCTTCAGCATAAAGTAAGCATTGCATTAGCTTCCTAGGAGTCCAGTGAAGCTAGCCAGATCATCACAATACTTGCAGGAGTGCTCAAACTCCAAGCAGGATTTCCATTTTTGAGGTAAGTTTTATCAACTTTGAACTCTCTATACAAGCATCATTAATGGTTACTTCGTGAATGAAAAATGTATACATCCTATCCCTGAAGCTAACCATGCCTTTAGTTCTCATTTATGTTACCATAGTGATGCGAATTTTGAAGTTAAACTTTCTAAATAAATTAGGTTTTATTTGGTACCAAACAAAATTCCCATTCATCTTTGATTTATAGCTTATGAAATTTGTATGGTTGGATTCGTGTTGAAAAATGGAACAACTTTCATGTTTACATTTTTGAAAATGGTTGAGAAATGAGCAAGTTCAGAATCCAACCATGGTTGTGTTCTTCTCTGCATGCGCAAGGTTGAAGATGAAGTCATTTTCAAATTCAGAAACTAGTTTATTTTATATTATGTTGAAGTTGCATTATTATCGGATGAAACAACCACCCCAGTGGTAGAGAAGCGCGCGCTAAGGCATTGATCTATAGGGACCTGGGTTCGAGCCCCAGTGGTACTGTGATACGGTGGGAGAACTGACTTGAGGTTTTGCGTTTGTTTTTGCAAATGTTTCGGTTGAGCAAGAGTCGCCACCGACTTTTTATTTTATCCTAAGGAAAGGTTAAAAAGCACAGCAAAAACCTTTGAGATGTTTTCTTGGGTTCGGGGAGTAGATTATAGAAAGGGAAGGTATTAGCACCCTTTCTATCCATGGTTATCCATGGGCTCTTAGTTACTTGCTTAGATCAACTTGCCTTGATTTTCAATTGTTTGAAATGGTGCTTTGTGTATGGGTTTGAAAAATGTTTTGAAAAGAGGCCAATGTGGTGGCAACCTTTGTAATGATCCATGTTGGGATGTATACAAAGGTGTATGTCTTTTGAAAAGTTTTCAATGTTTTTTGAAAGTTGTTTTGAAAGTGTGTTTGTGATGTGTGTTTTGAAAAATAGGCAAGTGTTTTTATTTTGCAAGTTGGCAAATAACCAAGAGCTATCTACCCTAAATTTCTCAAAGATCTTTGCAATGTTTTAACCCTTTTAACAATTTTATTCCACCATTGTATTTGGTGGAAAATCTTGTGTTAGGATGTGAACGAGACGGGCGCGGGTCATCGTTTAGACCATGATTGCAATGGTGCCAAGTGTCTTTGGGCAATCTTTCTTTAAGGGACTTGATCATTTTTAGGCAACTTTCGAAAGCATCATCGAGGGACTATGATCATTTGATTTGTTTTGTTTTGCCAAAGACACCTAACATGCAACATGGCCCATTTATTGAAGACAACAAGTGGAGTAACCCTAGGGGTGTTAGTGTGCAAGTGTGTTTTATTGCATATAAGAGTTTATCTTTGAATTAGGATTTTCTATTTCATTGATTTTATCTTGCCATACATATCCTAATTACTAGCAATAAGAAGCGGAACTATAAAATCCTACACTATTACAACAATTAGGGAGTGGGGATACACATTTGTACATGGGGGGTTCAACGAGAAAAATAGACAAAAAAGAAAATAGCAAAAAACAAGATAGAGAGAAAGAGAGAGGGAGCCAGCGCGCTGCTGAGAGGTCATCAGAAGTTCTGACTCAGACCCGCTGTCAGATGATCAACCTTTTGGTTAAACTATATGAGTCAGAGCTTCTGACTCTGGCACCTGCAAAACAGAAACCTGTTAGTGGGGAAATCATAAGTTCTGACTCCCCTGCGCTGCAAGACAGAAGTTTGTTAGTGGAGAACTCAGAAGTTCTGATCCTGCTGGAAAGACAATAACTCTCAGAAGTTCTGATATTATTGACAGCAAAATAGGCTTCAGATGTGCTAGCGTCAAAGTCAGCACTTAGCTTTTCCCTGTACTAATCAGAACATCTGCAATTTTGTTGTTATTCCACAAAACAGGAAACATATTTGGAACAGCTCCAGCAAATGTCAAAGTGTTTCAGAGGGCAGAACCAACAAGGTCACAGGCAGGTCCTACACTGGCTCAGAACGTTCTGAGGTACGAAACTCCTCAGAACACAAATAGCAACAATATGATATTTACATTATGTTTATTTGAGTATGCACAGCTGATGATGCTTAGCAGCGTGATGAAGGTCAGCAGGTGCTTACCTGACTGTTGGAAAAGTTTGTGGATGTGAGCTAGCTTTTGGCTCTGATGGTATTCTGGACAGATTATTTTTGAAAAGGGTAGGTGAAGGGGTGTGCGTATATAGGGTCAGAAGTTTGAAAAGGGTGTTTTTAGTTCACACAGAAAACTGGGTATTTGATGAAGTTTGAAGGTAAGAAATTCAAAGTTATGAAACACTGGAGATTTTGGCAGAGTTTCACAGCACTTTCTTGCTAAAGATCTCTGTTTTTCTTCTAGAAATTTTTCTGTTTCTTTGGACGCCTCTTTTCAGTGGACAATGATTCTCTATTTATAGGCAAAACTCTTGTGGATTTCTTTGAACATTAAAGCGCCAACAGAGGCTGAGTTGTTCTTTGAAAGAAATTCCTGGGAAGTTGTGATAACAGATAGCCTTCAGCCTAGGCTGGAACAGCAGGCGTGGATTGGGGAGAAGTGACCTCTTAGGTGGATGGTGGCGTGTAGACCCATGCTAGAACCTGCATAAAGGCGTTTTCCCAGCCACACGTGAAGGGATTACTTGGATGAATGTTCAGGAGTGGTTGGGAGCATTAATGAGCATTAAATGGTGATGAGACTTATCAACACCAATATTCTGGTAATGGAAACCAAACTTTTGAACCAGCAGTTCTGTTTCACCAAGAATCAACGTAAACCATGCTCTGGTTTTGGCCTCCTGTTGTCTTAGCAAGTTCTGGGGATTCTCCTGATTTCCTGACACGTTCCTTGGATTTGCTTCTTGAACTCCTGGGCTTAGAGATTCTGTATCAGTGTAACACCCATTCTTCTGACCTTTTCATCTTCTGATTTCAGCATGTTCTGAAAGAGCCTTCAGACTTCCTTGCTTCTTTTGCATTCCTTTAGCAAATTCTGACTGAGCTTGCGTAACTGCTGAAAGAGTCATGTTCTGTCTGAGACTTATGTATTGAACCACATTTACAACTTCTGATTGAGCTGATGTAGCTACTGAAGAGCCAACTTCTGACTGCGCTGCAACAAGCTTGCAACTTCTGACCGTTTCTATCTGGAGTTTGGTCCAGAAGTTCTGAAGCGCTGATTTTTTTTCTTAAACACTCATTTTAGAGAAAAATTCCAAGTACTTAGAATCTAATTTTTCTCAAGATAAAAGCGTTGTCTTTAGAGCTTGTGTGATCATCTTGCTCTTGTAAATGGTTTGCTTGGGAAAAAATGACAATTCAGGACTTGGATTTGTTTCAGAGGGACTCTAAAAATCCAAGATGATTTCCTGAGAAAGAGAGAGCAAATTTTGGGGTACAACAGTTGCCCCTGTTCAATCTTCTTGCACCTGAAGAGTTAGATTGGCAGGTTTGTCTTTCGTGTCTCGAAGGTGGAAGATGATTGAACACTAAAGTGCCCAGAAATTTGCACTCGCATAGTGGAGTATCAGCAATGTGATGTCGGGAATGGGCTTATAGATGCCATTTGGAGAGATGGTGGATAGGAGGATGGGCTTATAGATTCCATCTGGAGACGTGACAGAACCTTGTTGGGAATGGGCTTATAGATGTTATTTGGAAGTGTCGATCGCGTAAGAGATTCCTTAGCGAGAACTTGCGTACCTGAGAAAGAAAGATGGTTTCCTGGCTTGCTACAGGTGTTGATCTTCAGTCTCTTCATGTAGATATGCCCTGGCTGGATACAGGTGTCGAATCCACAATCAGTTACTCACAGATATACCCTGGCTAGATACAGGAATCGAATCTGGAATTGGTCGTCTACAGATATGCCCTGGCTGGATACAGGTATCGAATCTGGAAACTCTTCATGTAGATATGCCCTGGCTGGATACAGGTATCGAATCTACAATCAAACACTCACAGATGTGCCCTGGCTAGATACAGGTATCGAATCTGGAGTTAATTGTCTACAGATATGCCCTGGCTGGATACAGGTATCGAATCTGTAAATTGTCGTCTACAGATATGCCCTGGTTGGTAATTACGACAGTTGATGGTAATCATCTTTGGATTGACCTTTTCCTGAAAAGGCAAAACATTAGTTGTATGCAATGTCATGATGTATGAAATGCATGATGTCATGATGTTCTCAAGAATAAATGAGATCGTGTCGTATGCACTTTATTATGTATGTAAGCAGGATGTATGAAATGTGATATGTCTATGAATGTATTTTCGTCTAGGAAAATAAATCCTTGACGACTGTCGGGAGTTAAAATCCTGGGCTGATATTGAAGAGTAGAGTTCTTCGCTTCCGCTGGGGATGATGGTTGCAAAGATAAACCGGTAGGAGAAGATGACTCCGTTGGGGAATAAACTTGTTGGAGAAAATACTCTGAGGGGAATTACTCTGTGGGAAGAGATACTTCGCTGAAGTTTTGATGAGAACTCCGCTGGGGATTCCAATGGTAGACTCCGCCGGGGATTCTGCTGATAAGTTATGTTGGGGAACTTTGATGAACTCCGCTGGGGATAGGAAGAACTTTGCTGAGGACAATCTTCCCGTGGTAATTAGCTGAGGATAACCCAGTTATAAGCTCTTGTGAGGGATAACTTGGAATAAAGTCCGGGAGGGACGTCCGTACTCTGCATGGGATAAGCTCCAAGACATGCTGGGGATATGGATTCTACCTTCCTGGGAAACTTTCAGACTGTACTGGGGTGTTGGTATTCCGCCAGGGAACAATCTCATACTAAGACCGCCGGGGATGCTTGCTGAGGAATGTTCATACTCCGCTGGGGAATGTTGAGATATTCTGGGGGATACCCAACTTCCTTAAGGCTGACAGTAGACTAACTCTGTTTGCGGAGAATATCACCGACTTGCTAGGGGAATATTGTGCCTTTTCAGGGCTGATAGGAAACCAACTCTTCTTGGGGAAAGTATTGCTGAATTTTGTCTTACTCTGTGGGGAGTTGAAGTGGCTCGGTTACACTCTTCAGCCGAACCTACCTTGGTACCTTGGTGGACAGAGCAACTAGACCGCTTGGACAATTCTGAATTGCCCCTGTTTCTGATGTCATTTGTAATTAGTCTTTGGTTTCGCATGTAAGTATTTATGATTAGCAATTAATGGCAAATGTGTATATCAAAAATGAACATTGGACGTTCTTCGCAAAACAAAACAGAAAAAAAAGGAAAAACAATGGATAATTTGTCTGAAAAATTGAATTTGTATTGATTTTAAAATTTGCCTGTAAATAGGCGTTTTTTTGTACAAGAGGCTGACGTCCTAGTAAGAGAACGCCACCAATCCAAATAGAGTTCATACAAATTTGTAAAAAGGAAACAAAACAGCTATGTGAAAAATAATCCCACTAGGTTCCAACTCTGCTATTGCCTTTATGTTTTCAAGCGTCTCATCACTTTGCTATTTAGTTGAAGATGAAGCGGATTGATCGATGCCGAAGTCTGAGCCCGATAGTTGATTCTGAACTCCGGATGCAAGGTGATCCAATGAGACATAGTATTACGCTTTATCCCTAACTTTTGCCTGCACCGCTCTTTCGGGTTTTCAGTCCAACGGGATACCCATTTTTGCCCAAGCCGCCTTTTCAGGTTTTTGACTTGCCGGGTGTACATATTTTTTTCATTTCATCCCTTATTTTTACCCGAACCCTTTTGGTTCGCCGGGAAGCCCTTTTTTTGCCTAGGTGGGTCAACCTAGCGGGTCTTTTATTCATGCGTAGTATCTTTTTACTATGTCTGCATTGGCGGGGTGAGGAAGGTCGTCACCATCCATGGTGGTTAGAATCATAGCTCCTCCTGAGAAGACATGCTTAACCACAAATGGCCCTTCGTACGTAGGGGTCCATTTGCCCCTGGGATCACTTTGAGGGAGAATGATGCGCTTGATTACCAGGTCTCCGACTTGATAGTCTTGCCGTTTGACCTTCTTGTTAAATGCCCTGATCATCCGTTTTTGATACGTCTGACCATGACAAATAGCAGTGAGTCTCTTTTCGTCAATTAGGTTTAATTGATCAAGTCGAGTCTGGATCCAGTCATTTTCGCTCAAGTCTGCATCCTTCATTATCCGGAGAGAGGGTATCTGGACTTCAATAGGCAAGACTGCCTCCATGCCATAGACCAAGGAAAAGGGAGTTGCCCATGTTGACGTTCGTGCTGAGGTACGGTACCCATGAAGAGCAAATGGTAACATTTCGTGCCAATCTTTGTAGGTCACTGTCATCTTCTGCACAATTTTCTTGATGTTCTTATTTGCCGCTTCGACATCCCTATTCATCTTCGGCCTGTAGGGAGAAGAGTTGTGATGCTGTATCTTGAATTGCTCGCAGAGCTCAGTGATCATCTTGTTGTTAAGATTGGTACCATTGTCCGTAATGATCCTCTCAGGTATACCGTATCGACAGATCAGGTTGTGCCGAATGAACTGTGCCACGACGCTCTTGGTTACGGTAGTGTAGGAAGCTGCTTCAACCCACTTCGTGAAGTAATCAATGGCTACTAGGATGAAGCGATGCCCGTTGGATGCCGTAGGTCTGATTTTGCCGATCATATCAATGCCCCACATTGCAAAAGGCCAAGGTGCTGTCAAGACGTTCAGAGGAACCGGAGGGATGTGCACCTTATCAGCATAAATCTGGCATTTATGACAAGTTCGCGAGTGTTGGTAACAGTCGGCTTCCATTGTGGACCAGAAATATCCTGCCCGAAGGATTTTCTTTGCCATGGTATGTCCACTGGAATGTGTTCCGAACGTACCTTCATGAAGCTCTTCCATGATCTTCTCTGCTTCAGTCTTATCCACACAACGCAGTAGAGTTGAATCATGATTTCGTTTGTAGAGAATGCCATTGCTGAGGAAGAACTTTGCTGTGAACCTTCTCAGAAACTTCTTGTCGTTAACGGATGCACCCTCGGGATATTCTTGAGCTTCCAAATACCTATTCACTTCATGATACCAGGTTTTTTCAACTACCTCCTCAATCTCAAGATCACAGCAATATGCAGGCTCGTCCAACTTCCAAATGATGATCCGGGGCGCCTCGTTGTCCCATTTGACTTTGAACATTGAAGACATCGTAGCTAACGCGTCCGCCAACTGATTCTCCTCTCTTGGGAAATGTTCAAAAGTTATCTCCTCGAAGTGGGGAAGCAATGTCAGCACATACTCCTTGTAAGGAATAAAATTTGGGTGTTTTGTATCCCACTCGCCTTTGACCTGATTGATCACGAGAGAGGAATCTCCGAAGACACTCAGAAACTTGATCCTTAAGTCAATTGCAGCTTGAATACCCATGATACATGCCTCATACTCTGCCATGTTGTTGGTGCAGTTGAAACATAACCGAGCGGTGAGTGGAGTATGAGTGCCTTTGGGGGATATGATCACAGCGCCGATACCATTACCCAAAGCGTTTGAGGCTCCATCAAAATGCATAGACCATCGGGATCTCTCCTCAGGTCCTTCATCCGGTCCAGGTACCTCACAATCAGTTACTACCATGATATCCTCGTCTGGAAATTCAAAGTTCAACGACTGGTAATCATCCACCGGTTGGTGTGCCAAATGGTCTTCCAATACACTTCCTTTGATTGCTTTTTGAGTCGTGTACTAGATGTCATATTCCGTCAAGATCATTTGCCATCTTGCTATTCTTCCGGACAGAGCGGGCTTTTCGAATATGTACTTGATTGGATCCATTTTTTAAATCAACAGAGTAGTGTGAGTCAACATATACTGTCTCAGCCGGCGGGCAGCCCATACCAGAGCGCAGCAAGTTTTCTCGAGCAGTGAGTATCGGGTCTCACAGTCGGTAAACTTTTTGCTAAGGTAATAAATAGCGTGCTCTTTTCGGCCAGACTCGTCATGCTGCTCCAGCACACACCCCATTGAGTTGTCAAGTACTGTCAAGTATAAGATTAGAGGTCTCCCTTCAACCGGTGGCATAAGAATGGGTGGCTCTTGGAGATACTCTTTGATTTTTTCGAAAGAGGCCCGACATTCATCGTTCCAACGTACCACTTGATTTTTCTTCAGCAGCTTGAAGATTGGTTCACAGGTAGTAGTTAAATGTGAGATGAATCGGGCAATGTAGTTCAAACGTCCTAGAAAGCCTCTGACTTCCTTCTCTGTCTTGGGAGCTGGCATCTCTTGTATGGCTTTCACCTTGGCAGGGTCTACTTGAATACCTTTGTCGCTTACGATGAAGCCTAGCAATTTTCCAGATCTCACCCCAAAGGTGCACTTGTTCGGGTTCAACCTCAGCTTGTACAACTTCAGACGGTCAAACAGCTTCCGTAGATGGTCAAGGTGTTCCTCCTTAGTTTGGGACCTTGCAATCATATCATCCACATACACTTCTATCTCGTGGTGGATCATATCGTGGAATAAAGCGACCATGGCACGTTGGTAAGTTGCCCCAGCATTTTTCAATCCAAATGGCATGACCTTGTAGCAAAAGGTGCCCCACTGAGTGACGAAGGTGGTTTTCTCCATATCTTCAGGAGCCATTTTGATCTGATTATAACCGGAGAAGCCGTCCCTGAAGGAGAAAACTTTATGCTGAGCCTTATTATCAACCAGAACGTCGATATGAGGCAGAGGGAAATCATCCTCGGGGCTGGCCCTATTCAAATCCCTGTAATCAACACACATTCGGACCTTACCATCTTTCTTCGGCACCGGAACCACGTTGGCAACCCACTGAGGGTAAGAAGTTACTGCTAGAAACCCGGCATCAAATTGTTTCATAACCTCAGCTTTGATTTTCTCGGACATCTCTGGACGCATACGGCGGACCCTTTGTTTTATCGGAGGGCAGTCTTCCTTGGTAGGCAGGTGATAGACCACTATGTCGACATCCAACACAGGCATGTCTTCGTAAGACCAAGCAAAGATTTCCACATAGTCATGTAGCATCTGAATCAACCGTTGTTTCACACTAAGCTCTAGGTTGGCACCAATCTTAACTTCCTTTTTGTCTGTCTCAGTACCCAGATTTACCGTTTCCACTGGCTTTTCATGTGGCTGAATGGCCCTCTCTTCCTGGAGTAGCAGTCTTGCAAGTTCACCAGGCACTTCGCAATCATCTTCACCTTCGTCTTCGGCCAAGTTGATCGGATTTTCGAAGTCATAACTGGCAGTAGCAGAGTCGTTACCAGTGAGATCCAGAGTGGATTGGAACCTGTATAAGTGAGTGTGTGTAAATATAGTTGTTTTGCAGTATATGATAAAGAAAGAAAAGGAGCACAAGATTTGAAATGCAACAAACGTCCAATGTTTTGATTAATGATATATGAAAATGTCATACAAAAGCCCTCACAAATGGAGCCACGGTGCCCCGGGTAGGACACCGAGCCATAAAAGTTTCAACATATTGTTTGTTACAAATTGAAAACAAGAGAGTTCATTACTGAGTGACAAAAGTAATAGGCGTGAAGTCTTTGGCAGTCCAGTTGCTTGGTCCACTGTCGGTTGTTGGGTAGATCCAGCTGTCAAATTCTGATTCCTCCATGTCGTCTTCAATAGCATTCACTCCTGGGTTGGTGATGAACACAGGAGGTCTTCCAATCCTCGCCTTACGAACAGCCTTCTGAGCCTCTGCAGTGAAGCCCAAACCAAACTTGTCGGTCTTTGGAGTAAAGTCAGGAAGTCGGCCCCAGTTTGCACATTCACCCTTCTTAATCACAGCCCGGGCATCCTTTAAGGAAGCCATCTTCAAAGGAGGGTCTTCACTCACAGTTTCAGCTGACGCCAGCGTTTGAGGCACCTCTTCAAAGTGTTGAAAGGGGGTCTCAATGAATTCCCCGTCTATTTCTATGTACCGGAACGAGTTGAGGTGGCTGACCATATACTCCTCTTCCCCTTGGACTGTAACAATCTTTCCTCTGACTGGGTACTTAAGCTTCTGATGCAGTGTGGAGGTCACAGCTCCAGCCTTGTGAATCCATGGACGACCCAGCAAACAAGAGTAGGATGGACGAATGTCCATCACATAGAAAGTAGAATCAAACACCTGAGAACCAACTCTGATTGGGATGTCAACTTCGCCATGTACCATCCTCTTCGAACCGTCAAAGGCTCGGACTACAATGTTACTGGGCTTGAGCTCCAGACCCTCACAATCCAATCTGTCCAGGGCTTTCTTGGGCAATACATTCAATGAAGAACCGGTGTCTACCCACACATGGGCAAGAGTAGTGCCCCTGCATTCAATAGAGACATGCAGGGCGTCATTATGGTTCTTCCCTTTGGTAGTCAGATCGGCGTCAAAAAAGCCCAGACCATTATCGGCAGTCAAGTTGGCCACACAATCAGTAAATTGATCAGCAGATGTTTCTTGTGGCACATGAGCCGTCTTCAGGAAGGAGATTAGAGCTTTTGCATGGGCCTCTAAACACAACAGCAGCGATAGCATAGAAATTTTTGATGGGGTATGCCCCAGCTGCTCAACAACATTGAAATCACTTTTCTTGATAATCTTGAGGATCTCCTCCATCTCTTGCTGGGAGGCTTCAACAGCGGTTGTCTTAGGTGCCTCCGTCAGGGCAGGCAAATCAGTAGCAATCCCTTTGCCCCGAGCGTTAGAGGACTCGGCAGCAGGGGTAGAAACAGGGACTTGATTAGGAAGTGGAACATGCACACTTGCGGGTGTGATGATAAGAGGTTTCTGAATGACTGGTGGTGCGATATCTAGAAAACATAGCCTACCACTGTGAGTAATCTTGGCAGGCCCGGTGATGTTACTGACGCCGGTACTTGTATCAAATTCTTGTTTTACTCCAAGCACATAAACATCTGCCCCATAGTGCCATGGGATAGCTCTGTCGGATGTATAGGGGAGGGGCCCCGGAACTGTAATGATGATGGGAGCAATCTTCTGAGTGGACATGATTTTGACAAGCTTCTTTGAGAGAGCCTTAGGAGGTTTTTTGAAAATAGTGACAATAGAAACTTCTTCGGCAGGGACAGCAGGAACGGCAATCTTCTCGAATAAGATCTCTTTGCTATCCATCAGGCTTTGGATACCTGATTTCAGCAAAGGACAACCAAAAGGGGAAACAGCACATAGAAGGCAATCTTCACCACATCCCGGAAATAAACCGGCTAGCATCAGACTCCTTTTAACAGTCGATAACGGAGTAACAATCTCTTCCACAGAGGCTACATATCGGTCTTCTTCCACAACACTCACTCCATGCTGGGGCATGGGAGCAGTCACAACATTGGGCCTTTCAGGCGCCTCAAACTGTATTTTCTTAGCATCAATAAGGTCTTGAACCTTATTCCTCAGAGCCCAGCAATCGTCCGTAGTATGCCCGGGGCTATCAGAGTGATAAGCGCAACGGGCGTTGGGGTTGTACTTTGGAGAAGCTGTGTTCACCACCTTCGGAGCTTCCTTGACAGTTACCAGATTGGTTGATAGTAGTTGCGGCAATATCTGAGACAGAGTCATACTGAGCCGAGTGTACTGTCTTTTGGGTCTCTCGCCCCTTTGTTGATTATACTGCTGAGGAGCAGCAACAGGCTTTGAAATTACCAATGCATTGACAGCTTGGCGGCGTCCCGGCTTAACTTGTCTTCTAGGGCCATAAACAGCACTAGCTTCCTTCTTGAAAGGCTTCTTCTCAGTACTAGCGGCGGCACCTTTCTGTATCTTTCCCGACTTGATACCAGCTTCTATCCTCTCACCAGTCAAAATCAAATTTGTAAACCCGGCAGAGGAATTACCAATCAGATGATTAAAGAACGGACCAGACAAGGTCCCTAAGAACATGTCAACAAGTTTACGGTCAGTCAGTGGTGGCTGCACCCGGCCAGCCAAGTCTATCCACTTTTGTGCATACTCCTTGAATCCTTCGCCCGTCCCTAGTGACATACCCTGAAGTTGGGTACGCGTAGGAGCGAGGTTAGAATTGTACTGATATTGTTTATAAAAGGCAGTAGCCAAGTCCTCCCAGTTTCGGATACTGGCTCCATCCAGCTGATAGAACCACTCGAGTTGAGCCCCAGAAAGGCTATCCTGAAAGAAGTGGATCCAAAGGTTCTTGTCTGCAGTGTAAGGTTGGATCTTCCTTACATATGATCTGAGATGCATTTTCGGGCAGGACAGCCCGTCATATCTTGCAAAAGCTGGCACTTTGAACTTCGGGGGGATCATAATTCCAGCAACTAATCCCAAATCTTCGAAATCTAAGCCAGGAACTCTCTGCAGCTCCATAGCTGCCAACCTGTCTTCCAAGCCTTTGTACTTATCATCAGCGGGCGGGTATTGTTGATCAGAGTAGTCTTCGTCTTCTTCAGCCTCCTCTTCCTCAACCTCGGATTCGGAAGGTACCGCAGCCGCATTCCCTTTACTGGTTCCTTCTTCAGATGTAGGGGGAAATTCAAGCACTCTTCTGGCTTCACCCTCAAACCTTCTTCCTAAGGTAGCCACCCCGATTCTCTTCTTCTTCTTTTTCACTTGGTCTTTGTTCCCGAGCAGGGCTTTCAGATCTTCCTGACCCTTAGCCAAGGTCATCAGGAGTTGTTGAAACTGTGCGTTTTGAGACTGCAAGTCCTTGCCGTTTGTTCGAGATCCATCTTACTGAAATAAACAGCAGAAAGATAAGGAAACCTGGTGTGGAGACCTGCTTATGCACATGATGAATGGTATGCTTATGTATGCAATGCATTCAAGGATTTAGAACATTCAAAATTGTTGCAAACAAAAAGAACGCACGTCACATTAATAAGAAGAAATTTGCCAGTACATAAATGCCCCATGGGCCAAATATTACAAAAACTTCTCAAGGTAAAAAGACATTGTGCATCCTCTTTGGTGCGATGTAGGTGTTGAGGGTCTCTTCCTCATGGAGTCGGCGGGTAAGCTCTAGAACCTTCTTCTCACTAGCGTTGAAGCTGGCTTCAAAAGTGTTTCGTTCCTCCTTAAGTTGGATCCAACTCTTCTGCATCTCCTCCCACGATGTAGGCATGTCAGGATATAGGATGGTGTAGGGAACCTCTCCTTCCTTAACGGGCTCTTTAATCACAGGGAGAACATGAGGATAAGGCATCATTAGACTCTGGGCTCGGGCTCGTACCCACTTGAGGTAAGGCTCAAGAGGGATGGAATTCTTGTGCCCCAGTGTCTTGCTGTCAACCTTGTTAGGCATCCTCCAAGCTCTGATGAATCTTTGGCGAAGTCCTTGCGCATCGTTGTCGAAGTCAAAAACTAGGTCAGGAATCAACATATCGTGAGGACCATCCCTCCGTGCATATCCAAATTATCTCAAGGCTAGACAAGGGTTGTAGGTAATGCCTCCTCTAATGCCAAGTAATGGAACATTAGGGAACTCTCCACAACGATCGACGATGATGACATTTTCTCTGGACTGAGAACACCAATGTACATCAGAGTGAGTAAGGGTCATCAACTGTTGTGACCACCTTAGGCCTTGGTCATTCTTCAAGACAGATTGTGGAAGGTGCGAAATAAACCACCTTGCAAGGAGAGGAGTACAGCACATGAGAACACCCCTTTTCTCATTGTTCGAGTGTAAAATGAGTGAAGAATGTCCCCAAGCAATGTTGGTATTGGATTTCTGGATAAGAAGATCTTGACGGCGTTGACATCCACAAGCTGGTCAGGATTTGGGAACAAGACCAACCCATAGATAAGGAGTGCCACAATTTCTTCAAAGGCTTGTAGGTCCAATGAATTCTAACACTCTTGTGCCTTCTCAAACAAGAATTTTGCTAAGAAACCTTTGACACCGCTTCTAGCTTCCCAATGCCCTTTGATGTTGGATGGCTGTAGATGTAGTGTTCGAGCAACATCTTCAGGCTTTGGTTCCTTTTCCGTACCGTTGAAAGGTAGTTGATTTAGGATAGGAATTCTCAGGAGTTGAGAAAATTCCTCTAAAGTGGGCACCAACTGGTAGTCAGGAAAAGTGAAACAGTGGTGAAGAGGGTCAAAGAACTGGAACAGCACCTTCATCATGTCCTCTTCAATGTTGTTGTTGACTAAATTGAGCAGTCTACCATGTCTTTCACTGAAGGGAGAGCTTTCCGAAATTCTTGATGTGAGCTCCTTGAGTTGAGGAGGGATCCTCACAAGGTTGACTTGGATGGTTTTCCTGCGAGGAATTTCCATGACCTACAAAACAAGAACAAAGATGAAAATCTAAACCCTTGAAGTGGTTAGTGTATGCATATGATGCTTTATGATGTTTATGATGTATGCACAAACATATGTACAAGCAAATCACACAAAACCCTAGTTTCAGGCTTGCATGGGGTTTCATAGGTAAGTACCCTCTTGAGTGTAGTTGGCTTAAAAACCTGTCCTATAAATAGTAACCGGGTTCTAAGGAGCTCAATATCATTGGATTGTTTTCATTGTTCATTGTTTTGGTTTAGCCACTTAACTAGCGACCAAAATATTCCAAGAAAACAACCCTCAATGAGTGTAGTATCGAGTATCTACCAACTTCGGACTGCACCAAAGCCGGTCATCTCACTACCCCTAATGAAAGGCCAAGATGGTCAAGTAAGGTTCTAGGTCATTAGTGCTTAGTGACATCACTCAGCGGCCCCGTACTCTCCTTGATTGAACTCAAGGGTTACCGGTACTCACAAATATGTCGCACTAATATAGCTATTGCTTCAACCATGTCGGTATACCCTGCACAGTTTCCACAACGTGTTGCTATCTATGAATGTTTGATTTATAACTTATGAAATTTGTATGGTTGGATTCGTGTTGAAAAATGGAACAACTTTCATGTTTACATTTTTGAAAATGGTTGAGAAATGAGCAAGTTCAGAATCCAACCATGGTTGTGTTCTTCTCTGCATGCGCAAGGTTGAAGATGAAGTCATTTTCAAATTCAGAAACGATTTTATTTTATATTATGTTGAAGTTGCATTATTATCGGATGAAACAACCACCCCAGTGGTAGAGAAGCGCGCGCTAAGGCATTGATCTATAGGGACCTGGGTTCGAGCCCCAGTGGTACTGTGATACAGTGGGAGAACTGACTTGAGGTTTTGCGTTTGTTTTCG
This sequence comes from Vicia faba, assembly GCA_948472305.1. Classification (NCBI taxonomy): domain Eukaryota; kingdom Viridiplantae; phylum Streptophyta; class Magnoliopsida; order Fabales; family Fabaceae; genus Vicia; species Vicia faba. Next base: position 1,010,238,749 of record OX451735.1, read on the forward strand.
CAAATGTTTCGGTTAAGCAAGAGTCGCCACCGACTTTTTATTTTATCCTAAGGAAAGGTTAAAAAGCACAGCAAAAACCTTTGAGATGTTTTCTTGGGTTCGGGGAGTAGATTATAGAAAGGGAAGGTATTAGCACCATTTTTATCCATGGTTATCCATGGGCTCTTAGTTACTTGCTTAGATCAACTTGCCTTGATTTTCAATTGTTTGAAAGGGTGCTTTGTGTATGGGTTTGAAAAATGTTTTGAAAAGAGGCCAATGTGGTGGCAACCTTTGTAATGATCCATGTTGGGATGTATACAAAGGTGTATGCCTTTTGAAAAGTTTTCAATGTTTTTTGAAATTTGTTTTGAAAGTGTGTTTGTGATGTGTGTTTTGAAAAATAGGCAAGTGTTTTTGTTTTGCAAGTTGGCAAATAACCAAGAGCTATCTACCCTAAATTTCTGAAAGATCTTTGCTATATTTTAACCCTTTTAACAATTTTATTCCACCATTGTATTTGATGGAAAATCTTATGTTAGGATGTGAACGGGACGGGCGCGGGTCATCGTTTAGACCATGATTGCAATGGTGCCAAGTATCTTTGGGCAATCTTTCTTTAAGGGACTTGATCATTTTTAGGCAACTTTCGAAAGCGTCATCGAGGGACTATGATCATTTGATTTGTTTTGTTTTGCCAAAGACACCTAACATGCAACATGGCCCATTTATTGAAGGCAACAAGTGGAGTAACCCTAGGGGTGTTAGTGTGCAAGTGTGTTTTATTGCATACAAGAGTTTATCTTTGAATTAGGATTTTCTATTTCATTGATTTTATCTTGCCATACATATCCTAATTACTAGCAATAAGAAGAGGAAATATAAAATCCTACGCTATTACAACAATTAGGGAGTGGGGATACACATTTGTACATGGGGGGTTCAACGAGAAAAATAGACAAAAAAGAAAATAGCAAAAAACAAGATAGAGAGAAAGAGAGAGGGAGCCAGCGCGCTGCTGAGAGGTCATCAGAAGTTCTGACTCACACCCGCTGCCAGATGATCAACCTTTTGGTTAAACTGTATGAGTCAGAGCTTCTGACTCTGGCACCTGCAAAACAGAAACCTGTTAGTGGGGAAATCAGAAGTTCTGACTCCCCTGCGCTGCAAGACAGAAGTTTGTTAGTGGAGAACTCAAAAGTTATGATCCTGCTGGAAAGACAATAACTCTCAGAAGTTCTAATATTATTGACAGCAAAACAGGCTTCAGATGTGCTAGCGTCAAAGTCAGCACTTGGCTTTTCCCTGTACTAATCAGAACATCTGCAATTTTGTTGTTATTCCACAAAACAGGAAACATATTTGGAACAGCTCCAGCAAATGTCAAAGTGTTTCAGAGGGCAGAACCAACAAGGTCACAGGCAGGTCCTACACTGGCTCAGAACGTTCTGAGGTACGAAACTCCTCAGAACACAAACAGCAACAATATGATATTTACATTATGTTTATTTGAGTATGCACAGCTGATGATGCTTAGCAGCGTGATGAAGGCCAGCAGGTGCTTACCTGACTGTTGGAAAAGTTTGTGGATGTGAGCTAGCTTTTGGCTCTGATGGTATTCTGGACAGATTCTTTTTGAAAAGGGTAGGTGAAGGGGTGTGCGTATATAGGGTCAGAAGTTTGAAAAGGGTGTTTTTAGTTCACACAGAAAACTGGGTATTTGATGAAGTTTGAAGGTAAGAAATTCAAAGTTATGAAACACTGGAGATTTTGGCAGAGTTTCACAGCACTTTCTTGCTAAAGATCTCTGTTTTTCTTCTAGCAATTTTTCTGTTTCTTTGGACGCCTCTTTTCAGTGGACAATGATTCTCTATTTATAGGCAAAACTCTTGTGGATTTCTTTGAACATTAAAGCGCCAACAGAGGCTGAGTTGTTCTTTGAAATAAATTCCTGGGAAGTTGTGATAACAGATAGCCTTCAGCCTAGGCTGGAACAGCAGGCGTGGATTGGGGAGAAGTAACCTCTTAGGTGGATGGTGGCGTGTAGACCCATGCCAGAACCTGCATAAAGGCGTTTTCCCAGCCACACGTGAAGGGATTACTTGGATGAATGTTCAGGAGTGGTTGGGAGCATTAATGAGCATTAAATGGTGATGAGACTTATCAACACCAATATTCTGGTAATGGAAACCAAACTTTTGAACCAGCAGTTCTGTTTCACCAAGAATCAACGTAAACCATGCTCTGGTTTTGGCCTCCTGTTGTCTTAGCAAGTTCTGGGGATTCTCCTGATTTCCTGACACGTTCCTTGGATTTGCTTCTGGAACTCCTGGACTTAGAGATTCTGTATCAGTGTAACACCCATTCTTCTGACCTTTTCATCTTCTGATTTCAGCATGTTCTGAAAGAGCCTTCAGACTCCCTTGCTTCTTTTGCATTCCTTTAGCAAATTCTGGCTGAGCTTGCGTAACTGCTGAAAGAGTCATGTTCTGTCTGAGACTTACGTATTGAACCACGTTTACAACTTCTGATTGAGCTTATGTAGCTGCTGAAGAGCCAACTTCTGACTGCGCTGCAACAAGCTTGCAACTTCTGACCGTTTTTATCTGGAGTTTGGTCTAGAAGTTCTGAAGCGCTGATTTTTTTCTTAAACACTCATTTTAGAGAAAAATTTCAAGTACTTAGAATCTAATTTTTCTTAAGATAAAAGCGTTGTCTTTAGAGCTTGTGTGATCATTTTGCTCTTGTAAATGGTTTGCTTGGGCAAAAATGACAATTCAGGACTTGGATTTGTTTCAGAGGGACTCTGAAAATCCAAGATGATTTCCTGAAGAAAGAGAGAGCAAATTTTGGGGTACAACAGGTACCCTTTTATTTCTTTCATATTTTTTTCTATGACATTATATGCAGACAAGTCTAGGAAGCGCATGGTGTTCCTCATTCTCTCACCACATGATCATCATAAATTCAAATCAAACGCTCCAAGCTCACATGTGCATCATGGACCCTTTGAAACCATACACATGGAATTATGACAACCGCTGGACTTTTGTTTGGGCCTTTTTGTTTTTGCTTTCATACACCCTCCAAATTACTTTTTATCGCAGGCCCATATGCATTTTTTTAGTTGATTTTCTTACTTAAACAAAAAAAAAACCTTTGGGCATGGCACTCCATTTTCTTTTTAAAACCCCCATTTTAATTTTTAACACCTAGCCCATTTATTTTATTTTGTTTCATTATTTTTATTTATCTATTTATTTTATTTAAATCAAAAATACAAAAAATATTTTTTTCTTGAATAATTAGATTTAAAATATTTTAATTCAATTTTTTTTTATTTACTTCATTTTTTTTCAAACAAATGAAACCTTTAAGAAATTATTTTCTAAACAATTATTTAGACTTAGATTTAATTTATTCTTAATTTCAATTAACTTAGCTTTTAGGTTTTGATTAAATAATTAATTAACCTCTTTTGCAATTAGAATTAATTAGTTTAATGAGGTTAGTTATAAAACCCTTTTCCATCAAAAATCACACAAAAACAATTTCTTTTTTTTTCTTCTTCATCTTTATATTTTGTGCATTTTATTATTATTCATATTCAATGGTTTGTAATAGATAATTAGGCTTTATTGCTTTCCTCCCCATTTCAAAAACTTGTACCACCATTCCAAAAGCGTTGTAATAGCGTAGGATATTTAAATTCTGCAATTTACTGCTTTCCTTATCATTGTTAGTAATTAGGGTTTGCATGACAAGATTAAAATCAACCATAGCAAACACCCTAATTCAAAGATAAAATACTTGAAATCAAAAACACTTTGCACACATGCACCTCTAGGATAATCCACACGTGTTACCTCGGATAAAAAACAGTCATGTCCCTCGAACATGAGATGTTTTAGAAAAGACCCTCGATTAAAAGATCGTAGTCCCTCGATGACCCTTCAATGTTGCCTTCGGTAAACGATCTTAGTCCCTTACAATAAATTTCTAAAACATCTTACAAGTTTCCTTCTATGATTGTACGATGACCAACGCTTGTCCCTAACATCCAATGATATGGCTTCCTACTAACTAATGGCAGGATAACACTATCTAAAGGAGGAGGAAAAGAATAAAGACTTTTTGAGTAGGTAGATTGCTCGTAATTGCTTGCTCACAAACTAAAACTATTCCCACACCTCACACTTTCAAAAACAAACATCTTTTCAAACAATCTCTTTTCAAACACTCTCTTTTCAAATAAATATTTTCAAAACAAACATTTTGTATACATTCTCAACGATACGAGAATCATCACAAAGTTTTCCGTACTAAGGCATTTTCAAAATATTTCCAAAAATAAATATTTTATATACATTCTCAACGATACAAGAATTATTACAAAATCACCACTTTCAAAACATCTTCAAAATATTTTTCAAACATACACAAACATAAAGCATTTTCAAAGTAATCAAGCAATTAAGAGCCCGTAGATAACTACGGATGAAATGGGTGCTAATACCTTCCCTTTTCATAACCTACCCCCAAACTCAAGAATAATTCTCAAAAGGAATTTCCTGTTCTTTTCACCCTTTCCTTTATTGGATAAAAGAAAAGTCAGTGGAGACTCATGCTATCCGCAACACTTGCAATCAAATGCAAAATATCCAAGTCAATTCTCCCACCATATCACACCAATCTATCAAGCTGATGAAGAAGCTGAAGAAGATTGTAAGCCTCCTGAAGAGTTATCCAGATTATTGAGGCAAGAAGAAAAGGACATTCAGCCACATCAAGAGACTATTGAAGTGATCAACTCAGATACCGAAGAGGTCCGAAGAGAAGTCAAGATGGGGGCTGCCTTAGAAGACGATGTCAAGTAAAAATTACTTGAAATGCTCTGTGAGTATATGGATATCTTTGCTTGGTCTTATGAAGACATGTCTGGGCTGGATACAGATATTGTTGTGCATAAAATCCCCCTTAGGGAAGAGTGTCCTCCTGTTAAGAAAAATCTTCGAATAACTCACCCCGAGATGTCTAATAAGATCAAAGAGGAGGTTCAAAAACAATTTTATATGTGTTTTTTGAAAGTTGTTGCCTATCCACCATGGGTGGCGAATATTGTACTTGTTCCAAAAAAAGATGGTAAAGTGAGAATGTGTGTAGATTATAGGGACTTGAACAGAGCAATCCATAAAGATGATTTTACGCTCCCGCACATTGATATTCTGGTTGAGAATACTGCTCAAGCTAAAGTGTTTTCCTTCATGGATGGCTTTTCTGACTACAATCAGATCAAGATGGCACCAGAAGACATGGAGAAGACTACTTTAATTACACTTTAGGGAAAATTTTGTTACAAGGTGATGCCCTTTGGTTTGAAGAATGCAGGGGCAACGTATCAGCGTGCAATGGTCACTCTCTTTCATGATATGATGCATAAGGAGATTGAAGTATATGTGTATGATATGATTGCCAAGTCCCAGACAGAAGATGAGCATCTTGTCTACTTGTTGAAACTATTTGAAAGGTTGAGGAAGTTCATACTGAGGCTGAATCCGAATAAATGCACCTTTGGAGTGAGATCAGGGAAATTGTTGGGTTTTGTCGTAAGCGAAAAAGGAATTGAGGTTGATCCTAGTAAGATAAAAGTTATATAATAAATGCCTATGTCGAAAACAGAAAAAGAGGTTCGTGGTTTTCTTGGGAGATTAAAATACATTGCTAGATTCATCTCTCATCTTACAGCCACGTGTGAGCCATTATTCAAATTGTTGAAAAAAGATCAGACGATCAGGTGGAATGACAATTTTCAAGCGGAATTTGACAAAATAAAAGAGTATTTTCTGGAACCTCTAATTCTCTTGCCTCCAATGGGAGGCAGGCCCTTGATAATGTATCTGACAGTGTTAAAAAATTCCATGAGTTGTGTACTCAGTCAACATGACAAGATGGGTAGAAAGGAGCATGCCATCTACTACTTGAGTAAGAAGTTCAATGATTGTGAGTCGAGATATTCATTGCTAGAAAAGACCTGTTGTGCACTCACGTGAGCAGCAAAACGTCTCAGACAGTATATGTTTTCTCATACTAATCTCTTGATATCCAAGATGGATCCAATCAAGTACATCTTTGAAAAGCCAGCCTTCATGGGAAGAATAACCCGTTGGCAGATGATTTTGACTGAATATGATATCTAGTATACAACCCCAAAAGCCATTAAGGGTAGTGTATTTGCCGATCATCTTGCTCACTATTGTACCCCAAAATTTGCCCTCTCATTTCTCAAGGGATCACCCTGAACCCTCAGGTTTGTTCCCATCCAATTTCAAGCCTTGAATTACAAATTTTCCAAGAAAGTCATCCACAAGGGCAAAATGGTCATTTGCACACTAAAAAGTCAAACTTTGACTTTTAGATCAAAATCAAGTTCCAAGAATCATATTTCATCAAGACATGTTAAAATATGAAGTTTGTTTCATCAAGAAATTCAAAAGTCAAAATTACTTTGGAAAAGTCAAAATTCTAAATACTTAGAATTTTTCTAAGTATTTAAGAAATAGGACAAGCTCAAAACTTCTGATCAGATTATCACCATGATGCAAGCTGATTCTGGAAGAACTTCTGACACAAAAGTTATAGATTTCAATAAGATCTAAAACATTGCAGAATAGAACTTCTTTTAGAAATGCTTGAATTTCAAGTTATACATCCTCAAAGGCACGTCTCTGAAACTGAAACACTCAGCAAACTCTGGACAGTTCCAAGACAGAGTTTGGTTTTAACTTCTGGGCCAGTTTTCACAAAGATTCAGTCAGAGTTTGCAAGGGTAATTCAAAAAAGGTTTACAAAGCATGTTGCAAGCTTCCTGGAAAATCTGAGAGCTCCTTCAGAACATGCTGAAGCAAGGAGATACAAAGATCAGAAGTTGGATGTTTATTCTAAATTACGCTGAAGCTAAACTTCTGATCCAGAATTAAGCAATGATGCAGAATCCCACGTGTGGCATAGAAGCACCTTTGTTGTCTTGGAAATCCAAACTTTTGTACAAAAGTGTGTTGGGCCCATACGTTTCTTCTGCTTTTGAGGTTACCTTTCCTTAATTCATGCTTACAAATCCAGCTTAGGCGCTGCAAAAACTGCTAACCACCATACCTATTTGAACTTACTTTAAGAACAAGTCAGTGCCTAGATTATGATGGTGGTTCCCATTGACCTCTCCAAGCTACAAAACCTTTGCCTATAAATTAGACTTTATTGGCAACTATAAACAGGTCAAAAAATGGAGAAAGAAAAAGCCTTGAACCCCTGCTAAAATTCCAAGAATCCAAAACTGCAAACACAAAATATAAAACCTGCTAACTTTTGATTTCTTGCATTCAAACTCCATTTTTTCTCAAGTGTTTCTTAACCAAAACCATCCATAAGTTTCTGATTCACATATTAGAAACTATCCTAACTTCTGTGTTCAGACTGTAACACACTCTCCATCCACTTCCACCTCAAAGAAGTCAGAACTTTACCCCTTGTCTGTCCCAGAATTCTCTAACCATTTGTAGCCCAAGTTGAAAGCTTCCAGCCTGCTGAGCACGTGAAGAAGCTGTTTAGAACATCACCAGCGTTCAGCACCAAACTTCAGATCACAAATTATTTTCCAGCTGCAAGGTAAGTTTCTGCTGACTCTCATCATATTACTTAGGCACTATCAGATTTGCATGTTCAAAAATACAATGTAAACATCATGATTCTGATGCTGTACATATCATGAGGTTTCATGTATTTGCCTGCCCAGGTAGAGAGAATTTCAGTCCAGAACTTCTTGAAGAAATTAGGATTCAAAATTAGGATTAGCAAATTCATGCTTGCTTCTGATATATAGTTCTAATATCTCTTGTTTCTGAAACATTATGAAACCTGCCATAACTGTTATATGTGTATCTTATGTTTTGTTGAGAAATGATTAAGTTGCAGATATTCTGACTAGCATAGAGGGGGAGATGAAGTTATGTCAGTGGTATCAGAACTTCTGAGATCTTCTTTGTTCCCAGTGGATCCAGAACTTCTGACTTTACCTATTTCCGCTAATATGATTTCTGTTTTTGCAACACGCCAGAGTCAGAACTTCTGATCTCTTTTAGTTCAGCAATGTGTTGATTCTATTTTTCTTTTTCCTTACCATTTTTGCCATCACTTCTATTTTCACTAATCAAAAACAAAAAAAACATTTTTACATTTTTTATGCTTTATTTTATTTCTTAAAACAAAAGATCAAAAAAAATTCTTAAGCAAAACTTATTTCTTTTCTTAAACAAAACAAGCATTTCACATTTTCTTGTACATCCTTATCGATTCAATATGGTTGTAATAGTAACTTAGGATTTAATTTTATCTGTAATCCCCATTTGTAAATCTGTATACCCCATTCCCCTAATGATTGTAATAGCGTAGAATCTTTATTTTTCCGCACTTTTATTGCCTTCATATATTGCTAGTAATTAGGGTATGTATGTCAAGACATGATATCAACAAATAGCTAACCCTAATCAAGACTAAAATGCATAAAAATGAAATACACTTGCACACTATCACCCTTAGGGTAATCCCACTTTGTTGCCTTTCGGAAAATAGTCATGTCCCTCGAATATGGGAGTTTTAGCAAAGACCCTCGATGACCCTCAATGTTGCCTTCGGTAAACGATCTAGTCCCTAAATTACATTGCTAAAACGTCTCATAGGTTGCCTTCTATGACTAAACAAACGTCCCACGCTCGTCCCTTCATATCCAACGATGGGGCTTCTTACCAAATCAATGGTAAGATAACAACATTTAAAGGAAGAAGAAAAGAACATCTAAGACCTTCCGAGTAGGTAGATTTTGAAGAAGTGAAAAACACAAGAAGGGGGGTTGAATTGTAAAACTTGAAATCAAATGCAAACAACACGTTATTTTTATCCTGGTTCGTTTGATCTCAAACTACTCCAGTCCACCCGTCAAGGTGATTTCGCCTCTCTCCAACGAGGTCTTAATCCACTATATTCAACTGAATATTACAACTGCTTTAACAACTGCTAAAGCCTTCTTGAGTCAAAACCACAAACCGGTTTCTCAAGGAAATACTTTCTTACAGATAAATGAAATCTAAGTGTGTTGAATGTTTTCTACAAAACTGTTTATCACAACTGTGATACTACACAAATTAAGCTTATGAGAACTGGAATGCTAAAACAATGGAGTAATTAATTTGAGAGCTTTAGCAAACTGTGAATGAGGATGAAGATGAATCGCTTTAGGCGTGTAGAGAGTTGTAGAGCATTAGCCAATCCGTTCCTCACTTGCTTGTTTATATAGCATTGGAAATGATACGTTGGAGTCAGTTATTCCGTTTCAATGCCAATTACATTTTTTCCATATTGAGAAGATCTTTGTCTGGAATAATGCCGTTGATAATAAAGTATCTTGAATGCACAGTACCGTTGCCAATAAAGCGTGTTCTGGCTTTGGCTTATTCTGACGCTGCTAGGTGCTGATGAATTGTTGTGGTCTTGATCAGAGTTTAGATTGTTACACGCAGATCTGTTCATCAAGCTTCAGCGTAAGCACATGCTTTGATCTTCTGATTCTGGCATCTCATATAACATCTTCTGATGCTGATATTGAAGTTTCATCTTCTGATGCTGATATTGATGTTCTTATGTTGGTATCCATTAGAGTTTCTGTAAATGTACAATATAATTTTTAGGTAGCATATATGTCTCATATGAATTATACAATTTATTTAATCTAGCATTTTGTTATCATCAAAACTTTAACTTGGAGTAGTAGATTAAAACTTTGTTCTAACAATCTCCCCCTTTTTGATGATGACAAAAACCGGATATTTTCAATTTGAAATCTAAGGAAAAATATCAGAGATAACCAAATAATAGATTGTATTAGAGATAGTCAGATAGGTATCAAAGATAAGGAGGAATAAAAAGGTATCAGAGCTTGAGAAGATAAGAAAAAAAACTATCAGAGTTATGATCAGAAAAGCTCCCCCTGAGTTTATTACTTCCCTTTTAATTCCATGAGTCCTTTAGCATCAGATCTTTCTTGAACTTTCTTTGAGCATCAGATCTTTCTGGAGCAGAGCTTCAGTGTATCAGAGATAATTAAATTCTTGTACCTGTAATCTTTTGAAGAACAGAGAAACATTCAAGTATATTAGAGTGTTAGAATGTTTGAGACTTTTGTCTCAGTAATCCGTTATTGAAAAATATCATTCTTTTTCTCCCCCTTTTTGTCAGCAATCAAAAAGTGCAAGTAATTGAAGTTAAAACGATCAGTGCAGAAAAACCATTGTATTTAGTTCAAAGCTTAGAAGATAGTACAGAAGATATGTAAAGAAAACAATGAAAATATTAAGAAACGAAATCTAAGGTTGGGGTGGAAGGCGTGTGAACAGAGCTTCTAGCATATTCTTAATTTGATCAGCGGTTTCCTTCTGCTGATGCACCATGCTGGCTACTTAATCAATTTTACTATCTTGCACATCCATCCTTTCCTTCATCCGTTGATCATTCTCATCCATTCTTTTCTGCAGACGAATATCATTTTGCTTCAGCTCTTCAAGAGTCTGCCTGTCCAAAGCAGCTTGAGAGACGTCAGAATCACGATGCTTCTGAGAGCTTTCTGCAACATCTTCTGCTTGACTAAAGTCTTCAGCTGGAATTGTCTGATCTTCTGTTGGTTGAACTGATGAGGCTGGACGCTTTTCAGACCATGGCTCACTGTCCAGAAGAAGCACTTCCTCCTTCAGCAGCTGACTCATGACTGGACCTTCAACTTCTTTCAGCAGATTGCTGAAGTTCTGTTGAGCCTATTCATAGTTTATGTCTTGCAGCTTGAAGGCTTCAGCGTGTACCCACTTTCTGAATTGTGTCCAGAGTTGGTCTGAAGCAGCAGGATCAATCATTCCAGGACACGCCTGCTTTAGAGAAGCAATCCAATTTTGCATGCCTATTTCAAAATTCAAGATGCTAGAACCAACATCTAGTTGTTTGGGTTTGGGAATGGCGGTTTTATATTTAAGGGCAGCAAGGCGATCAAGGACTGTTAGATCAATGAAGGTCTTGCTGTGGTCATCTGTATTTTGTTTGGGTGAGGGAGTAGGAGAGTCAGAAATGATTATTGGACTGTGTGGGGTGTTAGGTGGAGTAGATTCTGGTGAGGATGGTAGTTGCGGTATGTTTAAAGTTGTACCACATGGCAGTTGAATTGCCAAGGGTTGTGGTTCAGAGGATTCAGGTGATTGAGGTTCAGGGGTTTGAGCCTCAGAGTGGTGAGACTCAGAGTGTTGAGGTGAAGGTGGATTAAGTTCTGGTTATGGATAGGGAGGTGGAGGAGTTTCTGATTCTGGTGATTGTGAATTTTCTGGTATTGGTGAGAGTGTATATTCTGGTTGAGGTGAATGGGCAGTTTCTGGTTGAGTGTTTGGATTTTCTGAGAGGGGAGCGGAAGAACGTTGATCAATTTCAGAAAGAACTTTATCAAGTTCTGATTCTGTTGATGTTGTGGGTTTTGGATTTTGAGGTTTGGTGCGGGATCTCCTGAGAGTTAGTGACTCAGAAGGGTCAAACTCTGGTTCGGTATCATCAATGGTTGGTATGGGAATTGGGAGTTCATATGAAGCTGGGGTTGGAATCAATGTTGGAACAACAGATGAATTTAAAACATTAACAGCAGATAGATTACCTCTCTTCTTTGGGGTCTACTGAGACGATCCTTATGATGCAGCCTTTCTCTTCTTACTCTTCTTCAAAGTAACCTCTGGTGCTTGCTGGTGCAGATCTTTGATGTTCAGATCAGGATCTGTGCCATCAGCTTTACACGCATCCAAGTATCTGAGAATGATGACTGGTTTAGAGTCAATCTCAGAGAACATAGGAAAGTCGTCCAGAGGTACTCTTCTGCTGGTGATTTCAGCATGAGGAGTGACGCTGGGCTCCTTTCTGATATTCTCTATCAGTTTCATCTTCTTCAGATTCTTGGCGTTCAGCTGCTTGCCAACAGCTGGTTCCAGAGAGCTTATTTCCTGTGCCTCTATCAGGTGTTCTATCAGCCTATTCTCAGTTAGAATATCTGATATTAATCTGCCGAAGGGTATCCAATCCCTTTTAGTCTTTTCTTCTTCTCTCGTCTCCTTGACGCTGGTCTTCAGATGATTGAACAGAAGATGAGCAAGGTTGATCTTGGTCTTCTTTGCAATAAAATAGAGTATAAATTGTTGATCTATGTTGATGTAGTCAGGAGAGCTTGTGGGCTTCCTGTGGTTGAAGCAGCCCAAGATGATCTTTGCCCAGATTCTGTGATGATCCATCAAATCTCTGATCTTGCTGGATGGAACCCCATGCGTGAAAATCTGTCTAGAAACTATGGCAGTGTTTCCAGCTCTTTCTGCCATGTCAATACAGCGGATGCCACCACCATTGTATCCAATCAGTCTAGCAATGTGATCTTCAGTAATCACAATCTTCTTGCCCATGGTATATGAAGTGACCTGATGAGTTGAGGCAGACGCATGAATCCAGAACTCTTTAACCAGGATTGGGAACGTTGGACCCACCAACCTATCAAAGTACCTCTCCCATCCTTGTGCCCTAATTTCTTTAGTCAAATCGAAGCCATTTTCTTTCAGACTGTTGAAATCAACGATCAGTTCAGACAGAACTTCCAGATTCTTCACCGGAGTAAGGAGCGTTCTGAAAGGAATCTGATATTGTTCAGATGAAGCATCTTGCTGGGAACCTGCAGAAACAGTGCTAGAAGTTGCCATGTTCACACTAGGGTTTCTTTGAGAAAAAATCTTGAAAAAGGGTTTCTTTGGAAAAAGATGAACACACAAGTAAGAATGCAGAAAATATTTAGATGATTGCAAGAGACGGTAAAAAGTGAATGAATGTAGTGATGGTGTTTAAATAAGTTTCAAAAAGTGTTTTGAAAACATAAACGTTTTTAAGAGAGAGAATTAACTCATGATTATGCGCATTTAATGTTGGCTGATTTTGGGGGATTTGAGAAAGATATTTGGAACGGTTACCAATGACATGTGTCTCAATGCATCCAATTAGCGCTTTGCCTTCTCAGAAATGTGCACGCATGTTCTGCCTCAGGAATAAGCTGATGACTGGATGACACCTGTTTGATTTAGTGAACAACACATCTATCCTTGAACTGAAATGCTCAGATCTTTAAGAATAGAATCTGATACAATCTGCATGTCTAAGATTCTGAAGGAAGATTGATCAGAAGTTCACAGTGAAGTAAAACAAATTCTGAAGGTTAACATATAAACTTAAAACATTTTCACTCTGGGCAGAGCTTCATGCTGAGATGTTTCAGAATGAAGTTGAACCTATCTTCAGAAAGTGGTTTAGTGAAGATATCAGCCCATTGATGGTCTGTATCAATAAATTTTAAGTTCAAAATTCCTTTCTGAATATAGTCCCTAATGAAATGGTGTTTTATTTCTATATGCTTAGCCCTAGAATGCAAAATTGGATTTTTACTTAAGCAAATGGCAGAAGTATTGTCACAGAGTATAGGGATGTTACTCTCAAAAATCTGGAAGTCTTCAAGCTGACTTTTCATCCAGAGCATTTGTGTGCTGCATCCTGCTGCTGCTATGTACTCAGCTTCTGCTGTTGATAGCGCAATTGTGGATTGCCTTTTGCTGGACCAAGAGATCAGATTTTCTCCCAGAAACTGGCAGCTTCCAGAAGTACTTTTACGCTATACTCTGTCTCCAGCAAAGTCAGCATCGCAGTAACCTACTAAGCTGTAATCACTAGATTTTCTATAAAATAAACCCATATTAGTAGTACCTTTCAGATACTTGAAAATTCGCTTAACAGCTGTTTAGTGAGATTCTCTAGGATCTGATTGGAATCTTGCACAAATACATACGCTGAATAAAATATCAGGCCTTGAAGCCGTCAGATAAAGAAGAGAACCAATCATACCTCTGTAGACCTTCTGTTCTACCTTTTTGCTTACCTCTTCTCTTTCCAATATGCACGTGGGATGCATTAGAATCTTTGATGACTTACATTCTGAGAGATCAAATTTCTTCAGAAGTTCTCTGGCATATTTGCTCTGATGAATGTAAGTTCCCTCTGGATTTTGATTGATCTGAATTCCCAGAAAGAATTTCAGTTCTCCCATGAGGCTCATCTCAAATTCTGCCTGCATACACTTAGCAAATTTTCTTCCAAGAGAAGGATTAGTAGATCCAAAAATAATATCGTCAACATAAATTTGACAAACTAAGATGTCATTCTTAACTGACTTACAGAATAAGGTAGTGTCCACCTTCCCTCTGGTGAATTCTTTTTCTAACAGAAAGTTACTTAGTCTTTCATACCAAGCTCTGGGAGCTTGTTTCAGACCATATAGTGACTTCTTTAGTTTGAAAACATATTCTGGATTTTTTGTACTTTCAAAACCAGGGGGTTGGTGCACATAACCCTCTTCTTCTATATATCCATTTAAGAATGCACTCTTGACATCCATCTGATACAGAGTGATGCCTTTATTAATAGCAAATGAAATTAAAAGTCTGATAGATTCTAACCTGGCGACTGGGGCAAAGGTTTCTGTATAGTCTATCCCTTCTTGCTGACTATAACCTTGTGCTACCAGTCGTGCTTTGTTTCTGATAACTTCACCTTGTTCGTTCAGCTTGTTTCTGAACACCCATTTTGTTCCAATGACGTTGAATCCTTTTGGTCTGGGAACAAGATCCCATACGTCATTTCTGGTGAATTGATTCAGCTCTTCTTGCATTGCTAGAATCCAGTCGTTGTCCAGAAGTGCTTCATCAATTGAGGAAGGTTCAATCAGAGAAACAAGTCCCATGAGGGATTCTTCAGAGTTTCTGAAGCTGGCTCTTGTTCTGATTGGATCTTCCTTTCTTCCTAAGATAGTTTCTTCTGGGTGATCCAAGCTGCTTTTGGGTAGTCTTTTCTGAGGTTGGTTAACAGATGTTGCTGGATTGCTAGCAGTGCCTCTTTCTGATGTTGAAGGAGTGTCTTTATTTAGAGCTTCTGATGACTTGTCTTCAGAACCTGTAAATTCAACTTCCATACCTGCAAAAACTTCATTCTGCTTTGACTTTTCAGAGTCAAGCTTATCATCAAAACGAACACTGATTGATTCTTCCACAATCTGTGTTTCTGTATTGTATACTCTGTACCCTCTTGAGCGTTCAGAGTATCCTAACATAATACACTTATGTGCTTTAGAGTCAAACTTGTTCAAGTAATTTTTTGTATTTAACATAAAGCAAGTACATCCAAATGGGTGAAAATATGAAATGTTGGGCTTTCTGTTCTTCCACAATTCATATGGAGTCTTTTCCAGAATAGGTCTTATGGAGATTCTATTCTGAATGTAGCACGCTGTGTTTATTGCCTCTGCCCAGAAGATCTTAGCAACGTTTGTCTCATTGATCATGGTTTTGGCCATTTCTTGCAATGTTCTATTCTTTCGTTCTACAACTCCATTTTGCTGGGGAGTTCTAGGACAAGAGAAATCATGCAGAATGCCTTTGTCATTAAAGAATGACTCAAAATCTTTGTTTTCAAACTCTCCACCATGATCACTTCTGACTTTAACAATTCTAAGATCCTTTTCATTCTGAACTTGGTTACAGAAGGTGACAAACACAGAGTGTGACTCGTCCTTGTGTCTTAAGAACTTTACCCATGTCCATCTGCTATAGTCATCTACGATTACTAACCCATACTTCTTGCCACTGACTGAAGCAGTTTTAACTGGTCCAAATAAGTCAATGTGCAGAAGTTCTAATGGCTTAGAGGTAGAAACAACATTTTTAGATTTGAAAGAAGGTTTTGCAAACTTGTCTTTCTGACATGCTTCACACAGAGCATCTGAATTGAACTTCAGATTAGGAAGTCCTCTGACCAGATTGAGTTTGTTAATCTGAGATATTCTTCTCATACTAACATGCCCCAATCTTCTGTGCCAGATCCATTGCTCGTTGTTAACAGACATAAGACACTTTACATTCTGACTTTTCAGTTCAGAAAGTTTGATTTTATAAATGTTGTTTTTCTTCTTTCCATTAAATAGGATAGTCCCATCTTTCTGACTAACAGCTTTACATGATTTTTGATTAAAGATTATATCATAACCGTTATCACTTAATTGACTTATGGATAACAGATTATGCATTAATCCATCTACTAATAGAAAATTGTTTATAGAGGGAAGATTTCCATTACCTACTGTTCCAGAGCCAATGATCTTTCCCCTCTGATTGCCTCCAAAGCCTACGTGGCCTCCAGGCTTAAGTTCCAGGCTTTGGAACATATGCCTTCTTCCCGTCATGTGTCGTGAGCAGCCAGAGTCCAGGTACCATGACTGGTGTTTCTGATTTGCTGCTAAAGATATCTGCAACATGTATTATTTTATCCTTAGGTACCCATATTTTCTTGGGTCCTGATTTGTTAGCTTTGCCAAAACTCTGGTTGAATTTTGGTTTCACAGAATAATTACTACTAGTATATTTAATGTCATGTGTGTGACCATACACAAAGTGTGAATTCAGAGGAGTGTGTTTAATAGTTAAATCCATGGAATTCTTTGGTGTAGGAACCTTACCTTGGTATCCTATTCCCTTTTTTCCGTTTCTGCTAACTCCATAGATCATTGAAGCCATTTTGCTTCTATTTATGCTTTTAGCAAGGAACTTCTGAAAGCTATGATCATACTCCTTGATGATCTCATCAGCGCTGCTGGGAGTTTCAGAAATTATTTCCTTCTGAGAGTTTTATAAAACATTTTCTAATTTTGAAATTTTATTTTTCAACTCAGAATTTTCCAATTTGAGACTCTCAGTTTTGTCAGAGTCAGAATCAAGATTCCTTTTCAGGTTTCTGAATTTAACTCTGATCTGCTGGTACCTTTCCAGAATTTCGTTAAGGCTTTCAGCAAGTTCAGCCTTAGTAAAATTAATTGCAGTCAGGAAATACCTCTTCGGTGTCTGATTCTGAGTCTGATTCAGAAGCTTCATTGTCTTCTGATATGTTGGCCATGAGAGCTATGTTTGCTCTCTCATCATCTGATTCTGAGTCAGCTTCAGACGAGTTAGAGTCATCCCATGTAGCCATGAGACTTTTCTTCTTTTCTCTTCCAAACTTCTTTTTGGGCTTTTCCCTCTGAAGCTTTGGACAGTCACTCTTATAGTGTCCTTGCTCTTTGCATTCATAGCAAGTGATGTCCTTGGTGTTTAGCTTTCTGCTTCCTGAAGAGCCTTCAGATCTTTTGTATCCAGAAGAAGAGTCTGACCTTCTGTATCTGGAAGAGAACTCATTCTTATCAGATCTTCTGGGATTCCTGAACTTCCTTTGCCTCTGCTTCCATAGTTGGTTCACTCTTCTGGAGAGGAGGGAAAGTTCGTCTTCTTCTGATGAGGACCCATCAGATGTTTCTTCAACTGCCTGCAAAACTTTAGAGTCAGATTTTCTGTTAGATTTTAATGTTAGAGGCTTACCTTGCTTCTGAGGTTCATCAGCTTCTAGCTCTATCTCGTGACTTCTGAGGGAGCTGATAAGTTCCTCCAGAGAAATTTTGTTGAGATCTTTAGCTAGCTTCAGCGCTGTAACCATTGGCCTCCACTGTTTTGGCAAGCTTCTGATGATCTTCTTGACATGATCAGCAGTAGAGTATCATTTGTCCAGAACCTTGAGACCAGCCACCAGAATTTGGAATCTTGAGAACATTTTTTCAATGGATTCACTTTCTTCCATTTTTAATGCCTCATACTTCTGAATGAGCGCAAGAGCTTTAGTTTCTTTGACCTGAATGTTGCCTTCATGCGTCATTCTGAGTGAGTCAAACATGTTCTTTGTTGTGTCTCTGTTAGATATCTTTTCATATTCAGCGTAAGAGATGGCGCTGAGAAGAATGGTTCTGGCCTTGTGGTGATTTTTGAAGTCACGCTTTTGTTGATCAGACATTGCTTTCCTGTCAATCTTCTAACCGCTTGCATTCACTGGGTGCGTGTATCCATCTGTCACCATGTCCCACAGATCAGCATCATGTGCCAGAAAGAAGCTTTCGATTCTGTCTTTCCAGTAATCAAAATTCTCTCCATCAAATACTGGAGGTTTGCCGCTGAATCTGTCTCTATCTTCATTGTTGTCATTGCTGCTGTGTTGATATGTTCCTGCCATTGTGTTTTTCTGACGCTGGATCTTGTACTGACATGGTTAAGTGTTTTAGCTCAGAACCAGGCGCTCTGATGCCAATTGAAGAAGTGAAAAACACAAGAAGGGGGGTTGAATTGTAAAACTTGAAATCAAATGCAGACAACACGTTATTTTTATCCTGGTTCGTTTGATCTCAAACTACTCCAGTCCACCCGTCAAGGTGATTTCGCCTCTCTCCAACGAGGTCTTAATCCACTATATTCAACTGAATATTACAACTGCTTTAACAACTGCTAAAGCCTTCTTGAGTCAAAACCACAAACCGGTTTCTCAAGGAAATACTTTCTTACAGATAAATGAAATCTAAGTGTGTTGAATGTTTTCTACAAAACTGTTTATCACAACTGTGATACTACACAAATTAAGCTTATGAGAACTGGAATGCTAAAACAATGGAGTAAGTAATTTGAGAGCTTTAGCAAACTGTGAATGAGGATGAAGATGAATCGCTTTAGGCGTGTAGAGAGTTGTAGAGCATTAGCCAATCCGTTCCTCACTTGCTTGT
The DNA here is from genome assembly GCA_948472305.1 of Vicia faba. Taxonomy (NCBI): domain Eukaryota; kingdom Viridiplantae; phylum Streptophyta; class Magnoliopsida; order Fabales; family Fabaceae; genus Vicia; species Vicia faba. The sequence continues at coordinate 1,010,257,503 of OX451735.1, forward strand.
TTATATAGCATTGGAAATGATACGTTGGAGTCAGTTATTCCGTTTCAATGCCAATTACATTTTTTCCATATTGAGAAGATCTTTGTCTGGAATAATGCCGTTGATAATAAAGTATCTTGAATGCACAGTATCGTTGCCAATAAAGCGTGTTCTGGCTTTGGCTTATTCTGACGCTGCTAGGTGCTGATGAATTGTTGTGGTCTTGATCAGAGTTTAGATTGTTACGCGCAGATCTGTTCATCAAGCTTCAGCGTAAGCACATGCTTTGATCTTCTGATTCTGGCATCTGATATAACATCTTCTGATGCTGATATTGAAGTTTCATCTTCTGATGCTGATATTGATGTTCTTATGCTGGTATCCATTAGAGTTTCTGTAAATGTACAATATAATTTTTAGGTAGCATATATGTCTCATATGAATTATACAATTTATTTAATCTAGCATTTTGTTATCATCAAAACTTTAACTTGGGGTAGTAGATTCAAACTTTGTTCTAACAGATTTGCTCCTAGTTGATCGCTTGCTCACAACAAAAAAAACATTTTTACACCCACACTTTCATTTTGAAACATTTTCAAAAGACAACACTTTGTACGCGTTTTTATAGAGATGAGAACAATTACAAAGACACCTGTTCAAAATCACTTTCAAAAACACGTCTCACAATCACATCTTTGAACTATTTTCCAAACAAACACTTTGTACGCATTCTTATAGAGACGAGAACCATTACAAAGACGTTTTCAAAATACTTTCAAAACCCACACCACAAGCACATTCAAACAAAAGCAAGTGATCTAACAAGAAACTAAGAGCCAATGGAAAACCATGGATGAAAAGGGTGCTAATACCTTCCCTTTTCATAACCTACCCCCCGAACTCAAGAAAACATCTCTAAAGGTCTTTCTTGTTCTTTTCAGCCTTTCCTTATTGGATAAAAGAAAAGTTGGTGGCGACTCTTGTTATCCGCAACATTTGTGATCAAGCGCAACACAACCAAGTCAGTTCTCCCACCGTATCACAGAACTGGAGACTTTGCTGGGGACATTTCTAAAAGTGGGGTTACCTTAGGGCTAGATCACACCTACTTGCTTTCATTGTTTGACTTATATGATTTACGTTTTGGGTCCTTGTTTGGGTTACTGTTAAAAAATCCTACACCCGGATTTGGGGACACCTTTTAGGTAAGTAGCAATAAACTGTGAGGGAACTGTGCGGGGTATACCGACACGGTTGAAGTAGTAGCTACGTTGATGTGGCACTTTGGTTGGTACCGGTAACCCTTGAGTCAATCAAGGAGAGTACGGGGCCGCCGCGTGGTGTCATAAAGCATCAATTGACCTTAGAACCTTTAAATTGCACAACTTGTCCAGTAGGACGTAGCGAGGTGGCCGGACTTGGTGTATTCCCATGGTCGACAGATACTCGATGCTACACTCACTGAGGTTTGACTCTTGAGCTTTGTTTGGTTGCGAGTCAATCTCTTATTGAACGAAGCTGGGGGAAAGATCGGTGATATTGAGATCCCTTAGAACCCGGTTACCATTTATAGGACAAGTTGAACCAATCCAACTTCAAGAGGGTACTTACCTATAAACGCCATGCAAGCCTAAACCTAAGGACTTGTCTGCTTTGTGTGAATATGATTATTTGTATATAAATTTGCTTACTTCGAATACCTGTACATAACATCATACCATAGCATTTTCAATAACATTGAACCATAGCATTTCAAGGATCTCAAGAGTCTTTGATGTAGGGTCATGTTGAACCAGACGTCTATCATGGAGAAAGAGGATTTATTTTCCTCTAACCAAACACCGTCAAAAATCAAAGCACAACAACTTGAGTCAAGGGCTACAACCCACTTGGCATGGCGAGTTCAATTCTCGTGGAAGGACATCCACCAACACAAAGTTTTCCAATCAAAGATGTTGATCAAAGTTCAACTTCTAACTTTTTCTTGTGTTTACAACGCGAGATCCTTGAAAACATGCATCCGCATATCATGACAGATTTCTCCCATGCATGTCTCCTTACCTTCCTACTGTTTATTTCAGTAAGATGGATATGGAACAGACAGTGAAAGATCTCCAAGCTCAAAACACTCAATTCCAACAAATGTTCCTGGCTATGGCTAAGGGGCAAGAGGACCTAAAGACTCTCCTCCTCAAAGACAAGAAGAAGCCTAAGAAGTCAATAGGCGTCCTGAAATTTGGAAGAAGACTTAGAAGAGCAGTCAAGGGAGCTCTAGATCTTCCAACTCCATCCAACATAGGGGATAGTCATGAAGAAGACGACAGTCTGGATATTGATGATGTTGAAGCTGACTACTCTAAGGAACAATATCCTCCCGCTGATGACAAGTATAAACAGTTGGAGGATCGCCTCAATGCTATGGAGATTCAACAGATACCTGGCTTGGATTTAGGAGACATGGGTTTGGTTTCTGGAGTGGTCATCCTGCCAAAATTCAAAATCCCTACCTTTGCTTTGTACGATGGAGTATCTTGCCCTAAGATGCACTTAAAGTCTTATGTACGCAAGATTCAACCGTACACGACTGATCCAAAGCTTTGGATCCATTTCTTCCAAGAGAGCCTAGTAGGGACTTAACTCGAATGGTTCTATCAATTGGAGAGTTATCGCATCCACACCTGGGAGGATTTAGCTGCTGCTTTCTACAAGCAGTATCACTACAATGCTTATCTGACACCAACTCGTGTGCAATTGTAGAACATGACCATGGGTTCCAACGAGAGCTTCAAAGGATACGCCCAAAAATGGATAGATCTGGCTGGTAGGGTACAACCCTCTTTAACTGTCAGGGAGCTGATTGACATCTTCATGGGAAATTTGACAGGGCCTTTCTTCAAACACCTGATCGGAAGCTCCTCAGTCGGGTTCACCGAGCTGATACTGACCGGCGAAAGGGTCGAAGATGGCATCAAATTTGGAAATATCTAAGGAGCTACACCTTCTGATGTTCAGAAAAAGCCATACAGTGAGAAGAAAGAGTCCAATGCTGTGTATGGTCAAAAGAGTCGTCATGATCAACATGTAGGGGCAATCCTGATCTCTAATCCTGCACCTGTTCAACAAAGACAGAGAAATAGGCGTAGGGTAAGATATCAAGAAAGGCAGTACATTAACATCAACATGCCTTTGTCTTAAGCGTTACAACATTTGCTGAAGTTGAAGCTGATCACGCTAAAGGATCCTCCTCAAAATCCTGACACCTCCACTTCTAAGTACAATCCAAGCGTAAGATGTGCCTATCATTCTGACAGTCCTGGACATGACCCTGACAATTGTTAGACTTTGAAGAACAAGATTCAAGATTTGATTGATGCCAAGGAGATCGAGTTTGACCCTCCGGAGACTCCAAACATTATCACTGCTCCTATGCCAAATCATTGAGAGCGTCTTGTTCATTTTGTAGTTTTCATTTGTGATTCCTCTTGCTATTCAAACAATTATCTATTAATGTCAAACTTTGTTTCATTAATGCATTGCATATGTTTGTCTTGAATTCATCCATTCGTTTTTTCACTATATTTAAACTATGCTTTTTACTCTCCTTATGACATTTAACTCTTGCTAAAAGTTACAAGCCTTTAGAGGGAGGATGACTAAAACAATGTCTCAATCTCATACAGTATGCTTTTGGAAAGACCTTGCTGATAATGTACAGGCATTCTTTCAAATCCTAAACACTGGAGTTATAAGGAAGATAATCCCTAGTCAACCCCTTCGAGCCAAAGAAGTAGAAGTTTTCTTTTTTTACACACAAATTGAAACCTTTAATCAAAACCTGGGGCAGGGTAGTCTCTCAGTTAATTCAAATGCGCGTTTGGTCGCAAACTTTCACTTCGACAAGTGATATCAAAAATATTCCTCTGGGATCAAAAGACAATGATGGTTCCCTACCAAATAGACAGTCATTATCTCTCAAAAAGAAAAGCCCGCTAAGCCAAAACCTACAAAAGGAGACTTAAGAAAAACTGGGGCACCCCGCTGACTGTAACCTCAAAACAAGAACAGTCAGGCAAAAACGAGGGATAACAAATCAAAAAAAGGGGTCACTATAAATCCTCAACAACATGAAAAATGTTGCAAAAAAAAAAAGACTGCCTTCCGACAAACTTAACTTGTCTGAACCATCACCAAAACGTCATTCCAGACTCAATTGGAGTTCAAACATACAATTAACTGAATTTAAGACTGAAGAACGGGTGGGTACAAATACACTTTGAGCCTTTTCCTTTGTTTCTTAAACCGTGAACCAAGCCTCGTTACAACCCTTCAAAAGTCCTAATTGAAGCATGGGTTAGTTCGAAAGCATACTATTACAAAAGGTATCCTGACTCCTGTAAGGCTTTATTCTAAATCCTGAGTTTGAATTTTCTTACAAAATTTCTTTACTTGTTAAAACGCATTTTCAAAACTTCAAGACAAGCATAAACTTTGCATTATTTGAATATCGTTCTTTGCATATGGCTATTTGTTTGACAGCGGAGAAATTCACACAACGAATATCCAATGAACGAAAGCTCTCTCAGTGAACAAAATCACTTCGAGTGGGATGAAACTTACAATGACAAATCTCCTATCAACAATGGGGCATTACATGTCACTATCTAAGCACACCTGGGGCAGTCCAGTCAAGACTCCAAGAAATCTCTCAAGAAGTACAGAATAACCAGGGGCAGGCCTCCATCTCCATCACTTGGGGCATTGAACGCAAATCCCAACAAAGGTTTACGTACAGTCAATTAGTTCCTGGAAGTGCCACAAACACTTGCTACTAGGGGAAATGACAAATCTCCTCAAAATCCTTCTCATAGGATGATTCCCCAGCCAGATTTTCAATCTCTGAAAACCTCTGAGTCGACTTCAAGAATCCTCGAGGATTTTTGCCAATGAAGTAACCGCCTCTCCAACAGAGTAAGCAACAGGGTTTATTTCCCCAACAAACGGCAGGATTCCCCATCTTGAGTTTTCCTCTCTGACTGCTACAAATCAAAGGACCCCAACTCTTCTTCCCCAGTAGACTACTCTACAATCCCCAGCAAGTTACTGTGAAACCTGGACCCGACCAGATATCAGTTCAACTTTGACCACCAATAAGAGCAACGGACAACCGAGACTCCATAACTCTTTTCCCCAAGAAGGAATCAACACTCTCCATAGAGTTTTCAACTTTCCCCAGCGGAGTTCTCCCCAATAAAACAGGGATCCTCAGTGGAAACATTCCAAGCAAAGTTTTAAGACACACTTACCCTTCAACAGCAATCTGGGATTTAATAACTCCCCAGTGCGTGTCAAGGATTTATTTTCCAAGACAAAATTACATTTCAACAACATTCATAGCATATGTAAACAAAATACATATAACACAAATATCATTTATTTTGAGAACATCATTACACAATGCATACATCATAACATTGCATACAACTAACTCTTTACCTTTTCAGGAAAGATCAATCAACAAATAAAGGTCATCATCTTTTGAGGTAGTAATCATCCAAGGTTCCTTCATCACCCTTTTGAGGTAGTAATCGTCCAAGATTCATTCATCATCTTTTGAGGTAGTAATCATCCAAGATTCCTTCATCACCCTTTTGAGGTAGTAATCGTCCAAGATTCCTTCATCATCCTGCTGAGGTAGTAATCGTCCAAGATTCCTTCATCATCCTGCTGAGGTAGTAATCATCCAAGATTCCTTCATCTTCCTGCTGAGGTAGTAATCATCCAAGATTCCTTCATCATCCTGCTGAGGTAGTAATCGTCCAAGATTCCTTCATCTTCCTGCTGAGGTAGTAATCGTCCAAGATTCCTTCATCTTCCTGCTGAGGTAGTAATCGTCCAAGATTCCTTCATCTTCCTGCTGAGGTAGTAATCGTCCAAGATTCCTTCATCATCCTACTGAGGTAGTAATCATCCAAGATTCCTTCATCTTCCTGCTGAGGTAGTAATCATCCAAGATTCCTTCATCATCCTACTGAGGTAGTAATCGTCCAAGATTCCTTCATCTTCCTGCTGAGGTAGTAATCGTTCAAGATTCCTTCATCTTCCTGCTGAGGTAGTAATCATCCAAGATTCCTTCATCATCCTGCTGAGGTAGTAATCGAGCAAGATTCCTTCATCATCCTGTTGAGGTAGTAATCATCCAAGATTCCTTCACCATTCTGCTGAGTTTTTAGATACAGTTCAGATACACTCTAGATGCGGATGTCATTCTGATACTCATTCATATTTCAACTTTTGATACAGTTCAGATACGCTCCAGACACGGATGCCATTCTGATACTCATTCAGATTCAGTTCTCAGATACGCTCCAGACACGGATGCCATTCTGATACTCATTCAGATTCAGCTTTCAGATACAGTTTAGATACGCTTCATACACTGATGCCATTCTGATACTCATTGAGATTCAGCTTTCAGATACAGTTCAGATACGCTCCAGACACAGATGCCATCCTGATACTCATTCAGATTCAGCTTTCAGATACAGTTCAGATACGCTCCTGACACGGAATCCATTCTGATACTCATTCAGATTCAGTTCTCAGGTACAATTCAGATACGCTCCAGACACTAATGTCATTTTGATACTCATTCAGATTTAGCTTTCAGATAAAATTCAGATACGCTCCAGACACGGATGCCATTCTGATACTCATTCAGATTCAGTTCTCAGGTACAGTTCAGATACGCTCCAGACACAGATGCCATTCTGATAACTCATTCACTTTCAGATTACAAATTACAATTCAACAATCACTCTTGGATGGCATCTACAAGCCCATCTCCAACAAATTTTTCATCATTCCACTAAATGGCATCTTTAAGCCCATTCCTTATACCATCAGTCATCACATCGCCGAGTGCAAATTTTTGGGCACTCTAATGTCCAATCATCTTCCACCTTCAAGTCACGAATGGCAAACCCGCCAATCTAACTCTTCAGGTTTAAGAAGATTGAACAGGGGCAGCTATTGTACCCCAAAATTTGCCCTCTCATTTCTCAAGGGATCACCCTGAACCCTCAGGTTTGTTCCCATCCAATTTCAAGCCTTGAATTACAAATTTTCCAAGAAAGTCATCCACAAGGGCAAAATGGTCATTTGCATACTAAAAAGTCAAACTTTGACTTTTGGATCAAAATCAAGTTCCAAGAATCATATTTCATCAAGACATGTTAAAATATGAAGTTTGTTTCATCAAGAAATTCAAAAGTCAAAATTACTTTGGAAATGTCAAAATTCTAAATACTTAAAATTTTTCTAAGTATTTAATAAATAGGACAAGCTCAGAACTTCTGATCAGATTATCACCATGATGCAAGCTGATTCTGGAAGAACTTCTGACACAAAAGTTATAGATTTCAATAAGATCTAAAACATTGCAGAACATAACTTCTTTTAGAAATGTAGGGATTTCAAGTTATACATCCTCAAAGGCACGTCTCTGAAACTGAAACATTCAGCAAACTCTGAACAGTTCCAAGACAGAGTTTGGTCTTAACTTCTGGGCCAATTTTCACAAAGATTCAGTCAGAGTTTGCAAGGGTAATTCAAAAAAGGTTTACAAAGCGTGTTGCAAGCTTCCTGGAAAATCTGAGAGCTCCTTCAGAACATGTTGAAGCAAGGAGATACAAAGATCAGAAGTTGGATGTTTATTCTAAATTACGCTGAAGCTGAACTTCTGATCCAGAATTAAGCAATGATGCAGAATCCCACATTGCAGGATTTCTGGTTTGATAAATCTCATCATCATTTAATGCTCACAACCACTTTTGAGTCTTTATCCAAACGATTTCCCCACGTATGGCATAGAAGTACCTTTATTGTCTTGGAAAAGCAAACTTTTATACAAAAGTGTGCTGGGCCCATACGTTGCTTCTACTTTTGAGGTTACCTTTCCTTAATTCCTGCTTACAAATCCAGCTTAGGCGCTGCTAAAACTGCTAACCACCATACCTATTTGAACTTACTTCATGAACAAGTCAGGGCCTAGCTTATGATGGTGGTGCCCCTTGACCTCTCCAAGATACAAAACCTTTGCCTATAAATTAGACTTTATTGGAAACTGTAAACAGGTCAAAACAATGGAGAAAGAAAAAGCCTTAAACCCCTGCTAAAATTCCAAGAATCCAAAACTGCAAACACAAAATACAAAACCTGTTAACTTTTTATTTCTTGCATACAAACTCCATTTTTTCTCAAGTGTTTCTTAACCAACCATCCATAAGTTTCTGATTCACATATTAGAAACTATCCTAACTTCTGTGTTTAGACTGTAACACACTCTCCTTCCACTTCCACCTCAAAGAAGTCAGAACTTTACCCCTTGACTGTCCCAGAATTCTCTAATCATTCGTAGTCTAAGTTGAAAGCTTCCAGCCTGCTGAGCACGTGAAGAAGCTGTTCAGAACATCACCAGCATTCAGAACCAAACATCAGCTCACAGATTATTTTACAGCTGCAAGATAAGTTTCTGCTGACTCTCATCATATTACTTAGGCACTATCATATTTGCATGTTCAAAAATATAATGTAAACATCATGATTCTGATGCTGTACATATCATGAGGTTTCATGTATTTTCCTACCCAGGTAGAGAGAATTTCAGTCCATAACTTCTTGAAGAAATTATGACTCAGAATTAGGATTAGAAAATTCATGCTTGCTTCTGATTTATAGTTCTGATATCTCTTGTTTTTTAAACATTATGAAACCTTCCATAACTGTTATATGCGTATCTTTTGTTTTGTTGAGAAATGATTAAGTTGCAGATGTTCTGAATAGCATAGAGAGGGAGATGAAGTTCTGTCAGTGGCATCCGAACTTCTGAAATCTTCTTTGTTCCCAGTGGATCCAGAACTTCTGAATTTACCTATTTCTGCTAATATGATTTATGTTTTTGCAGCACGCCAGAGTCAGAACTTCTGATCTCTTTTAGTTCAGCAATGTGTTGATTCTATTTTTCATTTTCCTTACCATTTTTTCCATCACTTCTATTTTCACTAATCAAAAACACCAAAAACATTTTTACATTTTTTATGCTTTATTTTATTTCTTAAAACAAAAGAGCAAAAATGTCTTCTTAAACAAAACTTATTTCTTTTCTTAAACAAAACAAGCACTTCACATTCTCTTGTACATCCTTATCCATTCAATATGGTTGTATTAGTAACTTAGGATTTAATTTTATCTGTAATCCCCATTTGTAAATCTGTATACCCCATCCCCCTAGTGATTGTAATAGTGTAGGATCTTTATTTTTCCGCACTTTTATTGCCTTCATATATTGCTAGTAATTAGGGTACGTATGTCAAGACATGAAATCAACAAATAGCTAACCCTAATAAAGATTAAAATGCATTAAAATGAAATACACTTGCACACTAGCACCCTTAGGGTAATCCCACTTTGTTTACTTTCGGAAAATATTCATGTCCCTCGAATATGGGAGTTTTAGCAAAGACCCTCGATAAAAGATCGTAGTCCCTCGATGACTCTCAATGTTGCCTTCGGTAAATGATCTAGTCCCTTAATGACATTGCTAAAACATCTCATAGGTTGCCTTCTATGACTATACAAACGTCCCACGCCCGTCCCTTCACATCCAACGATGGGGCTTCTTACCAAATCAATGGTAAGATAGCAACATCTAAAGGAGGAGGAAAAGAACATCTAAGACCTTTCGAGTAGGTAGATTCACTCCTAGTTGCTCACTTGCTCACAACAAAAAAAACATTTTTACACCCACACTCTCATTTTGAAACATTTTCGAAAGACAACACTTTGTACGCGTTCTTATAGAGACGTGAATCATTACAAAGACACCTTTTCAAAATCACTTTCAAAAACACATCTCACAAACACATCTTTGAACTATTTTCCAAACAAACACTTTGTACATGTTCTTATAGAGACGAGAACCGTTACAAAGACGTTTTAAAAATACTTTCAAAACCCACACCACAAGCATATTCAAACAAAAGAAAGTGATCTAACAAGCAACTAAGAGCCCATGGAAAACCATGGATGAAAAGGCTTCTAATACCTTCCCTTTTCATAATCTACCCCCCCGAACTCAAGAAAACATCTCTAAAGGTCTTTCCTGTTCTTTTCAGCCTTTCCTTATTGGATAAAATAAAATTTGGTGGCGACTCTTGCTATCCGCAACATTTCCGATCAAACTCAAAACAACCAAGTCAGTTCTCCCACCGTATCACACTCACAAACCTGTGGAAGATGACTATCAGCCAATAAAGTTTGAATTTCTTGATGAGGACATCATGTATTTATACGATTGTACCATCCGTGGCCCAAAAGTATGACCCGAATCAGGATCGCGATGGATGATGGTGTTCGATTGTGCTTCCAATTCCTTGGGTAATGGCATCGATGTTGTGATTACCTCTTCTGAAGGTTTCCATACTCCTCTTACCGACAGAATTTGCTTTGATCGCACCAACAATATGGCTGAGTATGAAGCTTGCATACTTGGGTTAGAAGTTGCTATTGATTTGCAAATCAAGACCTTAGAAGTATATGGGGATTTTACCCTCGTGATTAGTCAGATCAATGAAGATTGGGAGACTCGTCACCCAAATTTTATTCCGTATCGAGAGCACATGATGAAGCTGACTCCATATTTTGATGAGATTACTTTCAACCATTTTCCAAGGGAAGAGAACAACTTAGAAGACACCTTGGCTACCCTGTCATCCATGTTTAAAATTATATGTGCGAATGAAGCCCCCTCTATCACCATTTGGAGGTTGGATGAGCCGGCATTTTGTTATGAAATAAAAGAAGATGTTGTTGATGAGAAACCATGTTTTTTGATATCAAGAGATATCTTGGAACGAAAGAATATCCAGAGGATGCTTATGTCATTGATAAGAAGACTTTGCAGAAGTATGCAACCAAGTTCTTCCTCAACGGGGATGTTTTGTATAAGAGAAACTATGATTCTGTTTTGTTCAAATGCGTGGATAGACACGAAGAAAATAAGATCATAAAAGAGATTCACGAAGGTTCCTTCGGGACGCATTCTAGTGGGCATAGTATGGCTAAGAAAATATTGAGGGCATGTTACTATTAGTCGACAATGGAAAATGATTGATATAATCATTCCAGAATTTGTTACAAGTGTTAGATCTATGCCGATAAAATGCATGTGCCACCCAACCCTCTGAATGTCTTGACTTCTCCTTGGATCTTCGCAATATAGGGTATTGATATGATTGTCCAGATTAAGCCGACTGCTTCTAACAGGAACCGCTTCATTCTGGTGGCCATTGACTACTTCACTAAGTAGTTCGAAGCAACATCTTATTCCAACGTCACTAAGCAAGTGGTTACTCGTTTCATCGAGGATAATATAATTTGTAGATATGGGATTCCCGAGAAGATTATTACTGACAATGGGTCAAATATCAACAGTAAGATGATGAAAGAGTTGTGCGAAAGCTTTAAGATAAAGCATCATAATTCTTCTCCTTACCGTCCTAAGATGAATGGCGCAGTTGAGGCAATTAACAAGAATATTAAGAAGATTGTGCAGAAGATGGTTGTCACTTATAAGGACTGGCATGAGATGTTTCCATTTGCGTTACAAGGTTATCGTACTTCAGTGCGAACTTCAACTAGGGTGACCCCTTTTTCTCTGGTATATGGCATAGAAGCAGTCATGCCTGTGAAAGTGGAAATTCCTTCTTTAAGAATAATGACAAATTTACAGTTTGATGAAGCTGAATGGGTTCAGAATAGATATGATCAGTTGAATCTCATTGACGAGAAGAGATTGACGACTATTTTCCATGGGCAGTTATACCAGAGGAGGATGAAGAAAGCTTACGACAAGAAAGTAGACTCGTGGAATTTTCAAGCTAGTGACCTTGTGCTGAAGAGGATCTTGCCTCCCAACAATACAAATGCTAGGGTTAAGTGGGATCCTATTTATGAAGGACCATATGTTGTAAAGAAATTTTTTTCAGGAGGATCTATGATGCTCGCAACTATGGATGGAGAGGATTTCCCTCATCCTGTCAATGCAGACATAGTGAAAAAGTATTTCGCATAAGAAAACTCGTTAAGTTGACTGGCTCAGGAAAAATGGGATCTCGGCGAACAAAAAAGAAATAAGAAGTTTGGGACAAAGTTAGGGATTAAAGAGAATACTACGGTTTGCTTTGTATCTGTAATATCATCCTACACTGTTGTTGGTTGGCTTAGAAGGATAAGGGATCAGTCCAATAAGTTCGTCTAAAAAGCAAGATACTAAAGAGATTTGAGGTCATAAAAGTCATAGAAGATTCAGGATCCGATAAATCCGCACTCACTTTGCCGTTTTTTTTCTTCTGTGTGCCTTATATGCAGTTACCTCTTTTCAGAATTGCCGCATGATGTAAATGCCTATTTATAGGCCAGTCAATCAATAAAATTCTTCTTTTTCAAATTGTACCAATTTGTTTTCATTTTTGTTGTTTTGTTTGCGAAAAGACTTCCAACATTTTTGATAAATTTTGCTTTTAGAACATTAAAGCTTTACAACATATGATGTCAATAATTGAAATTGCCTAAAGTTTCGGGTGTTCGAGGTGATGGCTAAGGTAACCATCCCACACTCGGGGCATGTTGTTGTGATTTCCACTTTTGTAGGTATTGTTGGTCTCTTGTAATGAAAAGGGTACCAGTAAATGGGCAAAAAAGTCCTGGGTGCAACCAGTATGTTGAAATCTTAAGATATCAGGTTCTTGTACCTCTATTGTTGTATAGAAGGGAAATACCCTAAAGGTCGAGTTCTACATTCAGAGTTTATGTTCTCCTGTGTGGCAGAAGATCTTGTTGCTATTTTCGGAATTTTACTTCCATGTAATAGAAGATGGTGCTTCTTTTGTGTAGTAGGAGATGCTCCATAATTTAGTGGCTGATTTTCTCCTTTGTGTAGTAGAAAATGATTGGCATTTCTTCTCTATGGTAGAAGATACTTTGTTATGCAGTTTATGCAAGTTCACCCGATAAAGCATTCATCTGATATGATTAACATATTGGGGCACCCGACCATTCAACTCAAGATTGTAAACCATTAAGAGATGAAGTGCAAGACTTGCTTGATGCAAAAGCTATCATTCTCGCACCACCCGGTCAGATTTGAATTCTCCTTTGACTCAGTAATGGTCAAGACTACCAAGCGTATCTTCTGAGGCAATAAGTCCATACGGAGACTAGTCTCCTCAACATGAAAATTTCAAATTACATTTGCATTCTAATTTGTGATCTTTGTTATTTTGGTTCAGTACTTTCTTGTATGCAAAACTTGCTTGTTGTTGAATATTAATCATAATGCATTGAATACATTTATCTTGAATTAATCCATTCGTATTCATTTCATTAATGTTTTTATTTGCTTTTTGATACTTAACTCTTGTTAAATAAAGCAAAAACCTCTGAAGGGAGGATGATAAGTAATTTACCAAAAATTTCAAACGGTGTGCTTTTGAATAAAAACCCTGCTAACGATGTACAAGCATTGTTTCATTTCCGAAACACCGAAGATATAAGGGAGATAGACCCTCGTCAACTCCTTTGAGACTTGAAGTAGGAGTTTCTTTTCTTGTCAGAAAAAACCCTCACATTTAACCCGGAGCAGGGTAGATTTTAGTTAATCTAATTGAGCGTTCAAAACTCATCAAGAGTACGCATCTAAGTATACAATAATGGTTATCCATTAAAAGGATGGGGAAAGTCAAAACCGCAATGGTTAATTATCATATATCAGCAACGTGCATCAAAGACAATGATATACCAATGGGTATCTCTCGCACGTCAGTAAGTCAATAGAAGACGATACCGCAATGGTTATCCCTCATCTACTAAGGACTCAGACAGTCACAATTACTTCCAACAAATTGAAGACAACATGAAAGTCACACAGCATGTTCAAAAAAAAAGATTGATTGAGAATAGAAAAGAAAGAGACAAAAAACCCCGCTAAGTAGAAACTTGGAAAATAAGTCGTTTAGGCAAAAGTCAGGGTATCCCGCTGGACTTTAGATTCAAATTCGAAAGGAATTTGTCCAGACAAAATTTAGGGAAAGCACAGAAAGCGAAAGGGGATTACCAAATAAATGTTCTCAACAAAGAAAAAAAGTCATGTGACCAGAAGCATAAAAAAAGAGCGAAAAAGGTGAGTGACTTCCATGTCCAAAAAAACTCGTTTGACTCCTTAACCATCACAAACTCTCTCGAGAGGTGAGTGTGGGCATTAGTTTAACTGAATATAGGACTGGAGAATATCATGGAGAATGGGTGGGCACCAAATATTTTGAGCATTAAATCTTTTTTTCTAAAAACCATGAGCCATACCACGTTACAACCCTGAAAAGTCCTAACTGAAGCAAGGGTTAATTTGAAAGTGTACTGTAACTAGAGTACGGTAATTTGACTCCTAGGAGGTTTGCTAAAACTTTTGAGTTGGTATCACGCCATCTTTTTAATTTCTTTTGCACAAAATTTTAGATGTTTAATCTTTTAAATAAAAGTTTTTTTAAAACTTCAAGACAAACATGAGCTTTGCATTAGAATTATCATTCTTAGAATAAACATTCTTTGCATATGAACAAGTGCTTAAACATCAAGTGAGCCTGCATAATGAGCATCCGATGGAAGTTTGATTATCCCAAGGGACAAATTGATTCAAGATACCGTTGAAAGGTAAGTCATTTTTTAGGATAATCTTAATCTGGGGCATACCTTCTATTGATTTTGTTGAGTAAAAGAAGACCAGTTTGAGAAATAATTTGTTGAAAGATTGCAAAAGTTGATTGCCCAGAAGTCTCTGTCGAGCAATGGTGCACTAATTTTAGTTGTTCCCGAGGGATGTATTTCCTTAAGTATCAGTTTTTGAATGAAGCAACTCAGGTTTAGAAGTACGGTTATGTAGTATCCTACTTTCAAGACATAATCCAATCACCCTAAGGGTATAATGTTTTTCAGAACTTCGCGAACTTCTCATTTCTCCGTGAGCATGAGACAAGGAAGTGGTTTGTCGAGACTCTGTTGAGTAGGGGAAAGCATGTTAAATACTCTGTTGAATAAGTATTTAGCCAATCTGCAGCATTTAAGTCGGGATTTAATCCCTCAAAGTCCAGTCAAACTGGGGTAGTTATGTCGAGATTTGACAAATTTCTCCGAGAATCTGTTGGTTAGAGGATAATCTTTTTAGAATCTGCAGATGTCGGGCCACTCACTTAAGCATGGTTGAAACCATATCCAACTTTGGTTAGCCAGTAGCTGTATGCTCCAAAATTTTCAATATCGGGGTTGTTTATCTTGATGGTACATGTCTCATAAAGTTCTCTCGAGGCAAGTTTTTTAAAAGCCCTATGGACTGGGGCAAGAAGTTATGCAGGACATTTTCTCCTCTTCAAGGGTTGATCAGATTAAGTCCACTCGCAGGCTAAATAACTTGTGGATTTGAGAAGCATGTCAGAAATTCAAGATTGTTATCCTTGGCTCATCAGAGACTTAAGTCTATTTATTGATGTTCCTCTAGCTGAAGTCAGGATCATTATCTCCAATTGAAGTTTGGATTGTTATCCTCAGCAGGGTACGAGCAAGAGAGTAGAAAGTGTGTGAGGTTGTTACCATACAAGGTTCGTGATGGAAATTTTGTTTCCTAAAAGAACTCTTTTCCCTAGTAAAAGATTCTTTGCTACTTGACAAAGTTTTGTCTGCTAAGGGGTTTCTCTTCTGAGATCTTTATTCCCCAACGGAGCATCCTCATTTCTCTGCAATAGGAGAATGGATCTTCTCCCCGAAAATTTAGAAGTTGTTTGAAGTCAAAATTATTTCTTTTCAGTGGGATGCAATTTATTTTTGCAGTATCCTATCTAAAGTCCAATTTTCAGTGGCATTCCTCCTCGGAGTTGACATGATGAAGTTGCAATCTTGCATCACAGTTTTTACCCAGTGGTTGGTAGTTCAAATTGTTTATTCTTCAGTGAAGTTTGCCATTCCATACATGGGGTATATTGTCATAATTTCTGTTTTTGCAAGTATTGTTGGTCTTTTATGACAAGAAGCATACCAATAAATGAATCAAGAAGGGTCTGTATGCGACCAACATGAGGATTTCTGTAGAATAGGATCCAATTTCCCTAGTGAATGCTTACTTCTGCTAAAGACAAAATCATTCATCCCCAATGAAGGCGTACTCTCGCCCAGGCAGAATTTCTTATCTCCGGTGAAAGTATACCCATGTGTAATCCCCACTGAAGTCAACACTCTTAATGAGAGTTTGTTTAAGAGTTTGTCCCTTCCAAAAGGCTGATCTCCAAAGAAGTGTGTTTCAACAGGAGTCTGTACAATCTTCTTCCTTAGCGCAGTCTATTATTTTCGAAGAATCTGGGAAGGATAATTTCATTGGATTGGATACCTTTATAATATCCCCTTGAAGTCGACCCCTTGTGTCTCTGTGGTTTGTATTTATCTCTCAGTGAGGTTGTCGTTCTTTATCCCTATGAAGTTCATACCTTTTCTCCCCAAAGAAGTTTGCCCAAGTCAGGTTTTCTTGAAGAGATGTTTGATCAGCATGTTTGTTATGCCCCAGTGGAGTGAGCGTCCTATTTTTCTGGAGCGGTGTGCATGGACGAATGTCGTTTAGGGTTCTTTTATCCACAATGATAGAATATTGCTGAAATATTTCCTCAGTGGAATTCTGAACCTCAAGCTTATGGTTCAAAGATGCCCTCCTCTTCCCCAAGTGAAGAATATTACTCCCCAGCGGTAGTATTCCCAATGTGACTCTGGGAATTCTTTTATTTAAGAATTTCTATGATTCCCCAGTCGAAGTCACTTTTATTGAGGACTTACATCAGAAGGTCCTAGTCCCTAGCAAGGTTCTCTTTATCCTTGGAAAGAGATGTTGGATTTTTTCCAGGAAGTTGGGAGCTGGATCAGAGCAAAATTTTCACTGAACTGCAATTTATTTTTGCAGTATTTTTCCCAATGAAGGCGTACTCTCACCAGAGTGTTCCTCCTTCTCAGTGCAGTTTTTTTCTTTCCAGGTTTTCTCGGAAGAATAGTTTTATTCACCAACTAGAGATTCTTGATATACTCCCTACGAAGTTGACATTCCACATATTTCCTAGTGAGGTTTTCACTTGTTCTCCCCATGAAGTGTGCATTCTCCTCCTCGATGAGGGGTGCACCCCCTCTCTCCAACACGGCTTGCCTATATCAAAGTTTCTTAAATAAATTCGTGTTTACCTACGTAAGATTCTGGTTTGGTATCCTCATGAGGACGACCATCATCCATAATTAAGTGATTTATGCTCCCTAGTACAAAAATCTTTTCTGGATTGAATCTTGCAGAGATGGCTACACCCAGTGCAATGGGTATTGTTGATGTTACCATCTAAAGTTTTCGGCTCCCTAAAGTAAGAGGCGGTCTTTATCCCCAATCAAAGTCGAATTTCGAGAACCTAACGAAGTAAGGTACCTATTATTCCCCAATGGAGCAAGTTTTCTCTCCCTAGCAGAACAAGTGCCCTGTCTCCCCAACATGGTGTACATGGAAGTGTCAGTCATAACTCTTTCATCCCCGGTGATAGAAGATTTTGTTAAGATATCTCCAGTGGAGTTTTTGTCCCAGGATGTTGGTTTCTTCCCCAAGTGAAGATTTTTACCCCTGACAGTGTTATCCCCAGCGTGGTCAAAATATAATTCTTTTTAAGAATTTCTATACTCCCCAGTAGAAGTTATCTTCATCAAGAAATTATACGCGATAAAGTTTCCATCCCTAGTAAAGCTCTCCTCTTTCTAACAGAGGATAAAGAGTTTGTTCCCCAGGAAGTTGGGAATTTGGTCAAAATTCAAGATTTTCTCTGAGCTGCAATTTATTTTTGCAGTATAGCTCTCCAGGAAGTTACTTCCTCAATGATATTGATTTTTAGAGGTTGGTGGTTCTGAATCTTCATTCCCCATTGAAGTCCAGATTACCTTTTCTCTATAGAAGATCAGATGTGCATGAATAATCGTTTGGAGGTTCATTGTCTTCTCAACAGCCGATTATTGATGTGTTTTCCCCAGTGCATTACTAAACATGCATCATTACATTGCATATACCAAAACACTTAGCATTCCCGTTGTATGGAGCATTACGTTGTAAAAAAATGCAAACATGCATAAGTATAAGCTAATTTTGTTTACTTGTAGTAACCAAATTGTCATGCGCTCAGATTTAAGTTATCCCCACAGCAAACCCAGGGTGATTCTATTATGTTTCCTCAGTAGAGCATGTTTTGGTTTACCACCACTCGGGTCTTTGGTATCTTCCATTTCCCTAGTAAATTGTGGTTCTCTCTTTCCCTTGCAAGCCTTTGGTTATTTTATCCGTGTTTTCCTTTGCGATTAGAGTACGGGTAACAGTCGGTGTATAGCCTTTCTTGCTTCTTAAGTATTTGAGTATCCATACTTGGTGTGTGGTAATTCATATAATTGCCACTCTTAAAGAATTACACCTCGCCTTTGGCCTGAGGGATTTTGTAGTTCTTGTGTATTTGCAATCTCTTAAAGACCAACGTGTGTTGGCAAACCTTGTTTAGAGTCCCTACAATTAGTCTCTTTTGTCTAATCGCAAGTTCACCTTCGAACGACATACTGTTTGGGTTCAATACAAATGTGAATCCCAAGTAAGTTCTTTCCCTAAGAGTCCTCTTCGGCTGGTCTCTTTTCTTTGTAAGTTCTCCTTCGATCAACATTCTATTCAAAGTCGGTGTCTATTGTTATCCCCAGAAATTCGTCCTTTGGTCAGCATTCTCTCTCCAAAAGTCTATCTTTGGATAGTTTTCTTTTCATCGATAGGTCTACCTTTGATCGCTGAATCTTGATTGGAGTCTGCTTTGGTCGGTCTCTTTTCCATATATTCAACATTTTTGGTTAGGTTATGTTTTTATCATTTCCTTCCCTTGTTTAGGTTCTATTTTGATCAGTTCCTTCTCTCTGGTTTATCTGTTTTGATCGGGTTTACCTTATGTTTTCTTAGATAACATTTTTAGTTAGTTTATGTTTTGATCATTTCCTTCCCTTGTTTAGGTTCTATTTTGATCAGTTCCTTCTCTCTGGTTTATCCGTTTTGATCGGGTTTACCTTTTGTTAGCTTAGCTAACATTTTCCGTTAGGTTATGTTTTGATCATTTCCTTCCCTTGTTTAGGTTCTGTTTTGATCAATTCCTTCTCTTTGGTTTATCCGTTTTGATCGGGTTTACCTTTTGTTAGCTTAGATAACATTTTTGTTAGGTTATGTTTTGACCATTTCCTTCCCTTGTTTAGGTTCTATTTTGATCAGTTCCTTCTCTCTGGTTTATCCATTTTGATCGGGTTTACCTTCTATTAGCTTAGATAACATTTTAGGTTAGGTTATGTTTTGATCATTTCATTCCCTTGTTTAGGTTCTGTTTTGATCAATTCTTTCTCTCTGGTTTATCCGTTTTGATCGGGTTTACCTTCTGTTAGTTTAGCTAACATTTTCGGTTAGGTTATATTTTGATCATTTCCTTCCCCTGTTTAGGTTATGTTTTAATCAGTTCCTTCTCTTTGGTTTATTCATTTTGATCGGGTTTACCTTTTGTTAGCTTAGTTAACATTTTCGGTTAGGTTATATTTTGATCATTTCCTTCCCTTATTTAGGTTCTGTTTTGATCAGTTCCTTCTCTCTGGTTTATCTGATTTGATCAGGTTTACCTTCTATTAGCTTAGCTAACATTTTCAGTTAAGTTATGTTTTGATCATTTCCTTCCCTTGTTTAGGTTCTATTTTGATCAGTTCCTTCTCTCTGTTTTATTTGTTTTGATCGGGTTTACCTTTTGTTAGTTTAGCTAACATTTTCGGTTAGATTACGTTTTGATCATTTCCTTCCCTTGTTTAGGTTCTATTTTGATCAGTTCCTTTTCTCTAATTTATCTGTTTGGATCGGGTTTACTTAATGTTAGCTTAGCTAACATTTTCGGTCAGGTTATATTTTGATCATCCCCTTTCTAGTTAGAGTCTGTTTTGACCAGTCTCTTTCTTATATGTGTCTAGCTTTGACCAGACATGTTATTGTATCCTCATTTCGCCTTTAATCAGTTTTCTTTTTCCAGGATCCTATCAGCGGTTAGTCTTCCTCCTTTGATATTTGGTCGAAGCTTCTTTTTCAGGTCTCTTCCATCTTTGATATCCTTCTTATGTCCGCTACCAACTTCAGGTATATATCTTCGATATCTTTCTCGTATATGTTTGTTACTAACCCCATACATGTATTTTCGGTATCTTTCTTGTCATATGTTCGCTAACAACTCTGAACAAATGTTCCTTGATAACCAAGTCATCTTTTGTGTGTCTAACCCTGGTCTAACATGCATTTATCCCTAATGACCCCTTTAACCCAAAATGCAAAAAAAAAAACAGAAAATACAGAAAACTAAAAAATATAATAATACTCGACTGTCTTCAGAGCGCAAATTTTACGGTTCTATTAAGTATTCAATCATCTTCCACCATGATTGTTCGAAAGGTGTCTGCCTATATCACCCTCTGGTTAAAGAAGATTGAATAGGGACATCCGTTGTACCCCAAAATTTTCTCTCTTACTTGTAAACAAAATATCTTATGCTTCATCATCATATTCATCATTTGCATTGCGTTAACTCAATGACATGGGATTAATGGATTTGAATGGGTGAGTGTACACTACTTAAGAGAAGAAATTTTATCTTCAAGGGTCGATCATCTTAAGTCTCTCCATCATAAACACCATCTCAAGTCACAAGATATATGAGTTCAAGAGTTCTTCAAGATATCTCATTTGGATTAGGGTTTCGAGCTATGGTCAACATCTCCTATCTTTTATGATGCAAACTAGGGTTTTTGATCAGTGGCATGATTTAACTGTGTAACACGGTGGGAGAACTGACTTGGGTGTTTTGTGTTTGATCGCAATTGTTGCGGATAGCAAGAGTCGCCATCGAATTTTCTTTTATCCAATAAGGAAAGGTTGAAAAGAACAGGAAAGACCTTTCGAGATTATCTTCTTAAGTTCGGGGGGTAGCTTATGAAAAGGGAAGGTATTAGCACCCTTTTCATCTGTAGTTATCTACGGGCTCTTAGTTGCTTGTTAGATCACTTGCTTTTGTTTGAAAGTGTGCTTGTGGTGTGTTTTTTGAAAGTGTTTTGAAAACGTATTTGTAATGGTTCTCGTTTCTATAAGAACGCATACAAAGTGTTGTTTGGAAAATAGTTCAAAGAAGTGTTTGTGGAATGTGTTTTTGAAAGTGATTTTGAAAAGGTGTCTTTGAAATGGTTCTCATTTCTATAAGAACGTGTACAAAGTTTTTTAACTTTTGAAAATGTTTCAAATGAAAGTGTGGGTGTATAAAATGTTTTTGTTGTGAGCAAGGAGCAACTAGAAGCGTCCTACCTACTCAAAAGGTCTTTAACGTTATTTTCCTCCTCCTTTAGATGTTGCTATCTTACCAATGATTATATAAGAATCCCCATCATTGGATGGGAAGGGACGGGTGTGGACCGTTTGTATAGTCATAGAAGGCAACCTATAGGACGTTTTAGCAATTTCGTTTAGGGACTAGATCGTTTACCGAAGGCAATATTGAGGGTCATCGAGGGACTACGATCTTTTATTGAGGGTCTTTACTAAAACGCCCATATTCGAGGGACATGACTATTTTTTCGAGGCAACAAGTGAGATTGCCCTAAGGGTGCATGTCTGAATAGTGTGTTTGATTTGCATGCATTTTGTCTTACATTTAAAATTATCTACTTATTGATTTTATCTTGCCATACACCCTAATTACTAACAATGTATGAAAGCAATAAAAATGCGGAAAATAAATCCTAAGCTATTACATCATTTCAGGGATGGGGATACATATTTACAAATGGGGATTGCAAAAATTTAAATTCTAATTATCTATTACGATCATATTGAATTATACAATACAAGAAAAGGAAAGGATTTGTTTTGAAAAGAGTCTTTTTTCTTAATAAATTAAAAGAAAAATAATTAGTTAATAAAAAGAAATTATTTTTTATGTCTTTTTTATATTAATAAAAGTATTATTAATGCTAAAAATAATAAAAATAAGAAAGAAAAGGAAAAATAACAAAAACAGGATCAGCATGTTGCTGAAAACAAAAATGAGAGGGACCAGAAGTTCTGATGCTAGGCACGCTGTAGTTCAGAAAGAAACGTTAGAGGAAACCAGAAGTTTTGGGTTGCTGCGCACTGAAGTTCTGGGTGTTAAAACAGTGAGGAAAACCTAGAAGTTATGTGTGTTGTGTTACAACAATGAGAAAAACCTAGAAGTTTTGTGTGATGTGTTACAACAGTGAGAAAAACCTAAAAGTTATGTGTGTTGTGTTACAATAGTGAGAAAGACCTAGAAGTTATGTGTTGTGTTAAAACAGTGAGAAAAGCCTAGAAGTTTTGTGTTGTGTTAAAACAATGAGAAATACCTAGAAGTTCTGTGTGCTGTGTTACAACAGTGAGAAAGACCTAGAAGTTCTAGTCCTAATTTTGAGCCTAGTTTTCTTCAAGAAGTCCTGATCCACAGTTTTTCTACTTAGGCAATAATATGTATAGTCTCAACACTATGATATCTACATTTTTAATGATGTTCTGAATGAAAAGTTCAAAGTCAGGATGACCTAACTTGAATCTGAAGCATGTGTTTGGGATTTGAGTTGCTGCCTTCGAATGTTCCGGGGTTAGCAAGAAACGGAACAAAAATTTTATGTTCTTTGATTAGAAGGGAATAACAAGGGTATTGTTTTGAGAATTATGGGTTTAAGAGTATTTGAGTGTTTTCTTCTCTCTCTTTTTGTATTCAATAACTCTCTCCCCCAAAAGCCAGCCCTTAGATGTATGGTGGAACAATTTATTTATAGATGAGTTTGTTGTGGTTTTGGGGGGAAAACAAATGGGATTTGAACCGTTTTGGCATACTGCTTCATTTCTTTTTAAATACAGCTTTTATGTGCTAATTTTTTGTAAATGTGAGGTTTGAGAAAATGCAGGCGTGGACTGGGCCAGCAGCAGTTTTGGAGTGTTGTGGCAGCTGGTTGCAGAACTGTGTCATAGCAGTACAATGGACTGTTCAAAATGAGGTTTTGGGCTTTGGTGATGTTTTGATCAAAGAGTGGAAAGACCAGAGTGAGATTCGAAGGGTGATGTTCTGATCAAAGAATAGAACATAGTCTTCATATGTTGAAGAATAAGGTTTGAAGGATCATGTTCTGATCGAAGAACACGACTTCCATACGTTGAAGAATGAGACTCGAAGGGTCATGTTCTGATCGAAGAGTAAAGCTTCTATATGTTGAAAAGTGAGATTCGAAGGGTCATGTTTTGATCGAAGAGTGGGACGAAACAAACTTCTGACCTTTGATTCTCCCTGCTCCAGCATGATCTGAAGGAGTTCTCTAGAAAGCTTGTAACATGTTCTTCCATCCCTTTTTGAATCACTTTTGCAAATTTTGATTGTACTTGTGTGAAAACTGGCCCAGAAGTTGTCTATATTCTAACTTAAAAATGCTCAGAATTTACTAAGTGTTTTAGCTTCAAGGATATCTTCATGGATTTATAACTTGAAATTCCAGCCTTTCTAGAAGAAGTTTTGTTCTGCAATATTTTAGATCTCATTGAGATCTATAACTTTCATGTCAGAAGTTCTGATTGAATCATCTTGCATCATGATGAAAATCTGGCCCAAAGTTATGAAATTATCATATTTTCTTAACACTTTGAAAATTTTCTAAGTGTTTAGAAATTTGACTATTTCATAAGTAATCTTTGAATTTTGATTTCTTGATGAACCAACTTCAAGTCTTGATGAAATATGATTTTTGAAACTTGATTTTGATCAAAAAGTCAAAGTTTGACTTTTTAGTGTGCATTTAACCATTTTGCCCTTGTGGGTGACTTTCTTGGAAAATTGTAATCCGAGACTTGAAACTTGACAGAAGCAATCCTGAGGATCCAGGATGATCCCTGAAAGTCATTTGAGAATGTTAGGAGTCCAATTGTCTTTGCGCAAACTCAAACCCTAATTCGAAGCATCAGTGTGAGGAGACGTCTTGACCCAGTTAGTACTTTGCACAAGCTTGAGTCATGAAAGATATTTGTGGAAAATACCTTGAGAAATGAGAGGGCAAATTTTGGGGTACAACAGTTGCCCCTGTTCAATATTCTTAAACCTGATGAATTAGATTGGCGACTTTGCCATTCGTGACTTGAAGGTGGAAGATGATTGAACACTAGAGTGCCAAGAAATTTTCACTCGATGATGTGGTGGTTGATTGTGTAGGGAATGGGCTTAAAGATGCCATTTGGAAAGATGATGGAGAGTTGTCGGAGATGGGGTTATAGATGCCACCTAAAAGTGATTGTTGGCAGAAATGGAAGAAGTATCAGAATAAATCTCTGGTTGATTTATACTAAAACAATAGATGTAGTGGGATGAGTATTAGAATAATATCCATAAATGGATTGTATCTGACTCACATCTGAAAAACGTACTGAAGGAGTGTCAGAATGACATCCGTATCTGGATCGTATGTGAATCGTATTTGAGAAATGTGCTTAATGAGCATCAGAATGGCATCTGTATCTGGAGTGTGGCTAAACTGTATCTGAAAGCTAAATTTGAATGAGTATCAGAATGGCATCCGTATTTGGAGCGTATCTGAACTGTATCTAAAAGATGAATCTGAATGAGTGTCAGAATGGCATCTGTATCTGGAGCGTTTCTGAACTGTATCTAAAATCTGAATCTGAATGAGTATCAGAATGACATCCATATTTGTAGCGTATTTGAACTGTATCTGAAAGCTGAATCTAAATGAGTATCAGAATGGCATCCATATTTGGAGCGTATCTGAACTGTATTTGAAAGCTGAATCTGAATGAGTATCAGAATGGCATCTGTATTTGAACTATATCTTAAAGTTGAATCTGAATGAGTATCAAAATGGCATCCGTATTTGGAGCGTATCTGAACTATATCTGAAGAGTGCATGAGAAGGAGCTCGTGTAGGATTGCTTCATGATGAGTTCGTGTCAAACCACATCTGGAAATGGATGAGAAGGAGCCTGGGTAGGGTTACTTCCAGATGAGCCTGTGCCAGACCGCACCTGGAAATGTATGAGAAGGAACCTGGGTAGGGTTACTTCAAGATGAGTCCGTGTAAAACTTCATCTGGAATTGTATGATAAGGAACCTGGGTAGGGTTACTTCATGATGGTCGTGTAGATAGTTGTCATGTCTGGTTTCAGGTATTAATCTTTGACCTAAGAAAAAGAGATAGTTTTCCTGGCTTGTTATAGGTGTTAATCTTCAATCTCTTCATGTAGATAGTTTTCCTGGCTTGTTACAGGTATTAATCTATAATCAGTCGCCCACAGATAGTTTTCCTTGCTAGTTACAGGTATTAATCTGGAACTTGAAAAGGTTGGTCGTTTGAGATAGTTGCCCTGTCTGGTTTCAGGTATTAATCTCTAACCTTAGAGAGAAAGATAGTTTTCCTGGCTTGTTACAGGTGTTAATCTTCAATCTCTTCATCTAGATAGTTTTCCTGACTTGTTACAGGTATTAATCTATAATCAGTCGTCCACAGATAGTTTTCCTGGCTAGTTACAAGTATTAATCTGGAACCTAAAAAGGTTGGTCGTTTGAGATAGTTGTCATGTCTGGTTTCAGGTATTAATCTCTGACCTGAGAGAGAAAGATAGTTTTCTTGGCTTGTTACAAGGGTTAATCTTCAATCTCCTCATGTAGATAGTTTTCTTGGCTTGTTACAGGGATTAATCTACAATCAGTCGTCCACATATAGTTTTCCTGGCTAGTTACAGGTATTAATCTGGAACTTGAAAAGGTTGGTCGTTTGAGATAGTTGTCCTGTCTGGTTTCATGTATTAATCTCTGACCTTTTGAAGATCGTTGATGATAGCCATCTGTTGATTTGATCTTTCCTGAAAAGGTAAAGAGTTAGCTGCATGCAATGCCGTGATGTATGAAATGCATGGTGCAATGATGTTCTCAAAATAAATGAGATTGTGTCGTATGCACTTGTCATGTATGTAATATGATGCATGAAATGCAAAATGTTATTGGAATGTATTTTTGTCTTGGAAAATAAATCCTTGACAAATGTTGGGGAGTTTCGGGGAGTTGATTCTTGGATTGCTGTTGGGGATGAAGAGTATGCCTTTCTTCAAACCTTGCTTATAATGTTTCCACTAGGGATTCATGTTTTTGTTGTTTGAGGATAAATCCGCTGGGGATGTTGATTTTTCTTGAGAAGAAAACTCTTGTGGAGAGTGTTGATTCCTATTTGGGGAAAGGAGTTCAGTAGTTTTAGTTGTCTGTTGCTCTATTGGGGAATTATCTCTTGATGGAATAGAAAGGAAAGTTAACAAGAAGTTGACTATTATCTAATTGTCTCTCGGGCTTTTCAACAACCTACAGGGGATTATGGAAAAGTCTACTAGGTAAGAGGGGTTGTGGTCCCTTTATTTGTGATAGTTTGGGAGGCAAATTCAAGCTGGGGAATCTTTCCATTTGTTGGGGAAATAAACCCTGTTGCCAATCTGTTGGAGAGGCGTTTTCTTTTGGCAAAACTCCTCGAGGATTCTTGAGATCAACTCAGTTAGGAAGAAGTTTTCAGAGATTGAAACTCTGGCTGGGGATCACCCTATGAAAAGGACTTTGTGGGAGTTTCGTCACTGCCCCTAGTAGCAAGTGCTTGTAGTATTGCCAGGAAATGTTTGCTTGACTGCACGTAACCCTTTGCTGGAATTCACGTTCAATGCCCCAAGTGATTTAGATACAGACCTGCTCCTAGTTACTCAGCACTTCTTAAGAGATTTCTTGGAATCTTGACTTGACTTCCCCATACGAGTTGGACAGTGACATGTAATGCCCCCTTGCTTATAAGAGATTTGTCATTGGAAGTGTCATCCCATTTGAAGTGATTTTGTTCACTGAGAGAGCTTTCGTTCGCTGGATATTCGTCGTGTGAATTTCTCTGCTATCAAACAATTAGCCATATGCAAATAGCAATATTCAAATAATGCAAAGTTTATGCTTGTCTTGAAGTTTTGAAAATACAGTTTTAGCAAGTAAAGAGTTTTGCAGGAATATGAATTCAACTCAGAATTTGGAGTAAAGCCTTATAGGAGTCAGGATACCTTTTATAACAGTATGCTTTCTGTGATCGGTGGATCTGGAACTGACTGTTTAACGCTGGTTCGCGAGAATGTTGCGGAAGCAAGAGTCGCCACCGTCTTTTATTTTCTCCAATTGGAAAGGACAAAAGCACAGAAAAATTCCTTAAAGAGATTGCTCTCGGTTCGGGAGGTAGGTTATAGAAAGGGAAGGTGTTAGCACCCTTTCTATCCATGGTTATCCATGGGCTCTTAGATACTTGCTCACTTGTGTTTTCAAAAATGGTTTGTTTGCTTTTCAATGTGGGTTTTTAAAAAGTTTCTTTGAAAATTCCAATTCGACTCGTACGTCAGAGTGTTTGAAAAATTTGCTTTGAAAGCTTTTGAAAAGTGTTGGTGTGAAAAGATTTCAGTTTGTTTTGAAGAGAGCAAGTATCCATGAGAACCTACCTACCCTAAGGAATTCGTCTGTGTAAATGTCCTTTAAAGTAGTGCCATCCCACCATTGAGAGGTAGGTAGCACCACCTGTTGGAGGTGTTCGGGTCAATTCGAGTTTAGGGACATGGTGATCACCAGAGCAATGGGAAGACACCTTAGAAGCTACCCTCATGCCAGGTTCCCGGATCATGAGGACTTACTAAGACGTCCTCTACTCGACGATCACCTTTCGAAAGGCAACAGTGAGGCGTACCCTAGGGGTGGTGTGTGAATTGTGTGTCATGTTTCAGTTATTTGTCTTGTCATGTTTATTTGTGATCTACGCTTGATTTTAATTAGGGCCATTCATTCTTGCATGCATATTTAACAGTTATAAAGTTTGCGAAAAATAAATCTAAGGCTATTACAAATGGCGCGGGTCCACATCGCCAAAATTAAACCGGACCCGATTTAGCGGAAAATAAATAAAGCGATAAATAAAAGTGCGAGAAATTTAAATTACAATGCTTTGGGAGAGATACAAAATTATAATAAATGACATAAAATAAATGCGCAAATTAAATAATTAAAAACAATGGGCGTTGGACCCTTTTTGCAAAAAGATTAAATTTAATAAGGAATTAAAATAAAAAATGAAAATTAAATGTTTTTTGGTATTTTTGGATTTTTTAAGATTTAATGGAAAGAATAATTAATTACAATTAAAATGAAACGTCAAACCCTAAGTCTAATGTTTTTTTTTAATTATCATGAAAATGTTATATTAACCTAAATTAAACCCTAAATTAATTTATGTGCATTTAATTATAAAAATAAATAAATAAATAGATAATATTGTGATAAAAAACAAATTAAAGGAATAAAAATTAAACCTAATTCTATTTTTTGATTTTAGTTATTAAAAGGATTAAAATTATAACCTAATTATACTAAATAATTACATATTAACTTATCTTAAAAAAAAACAATTAAAATAAAATAATTATTAACTTTTTGTCTTTTTCTGAATTTATGATGTTTTTGTATTTTGTTAAAAAATAATTAAGTAAATAAACAATAATTAAAATAAACATAACAATTAAAACAAGGATAAAAAATAAATAAATAAAAATAGTGAAGGCAAACCAGGGTGGGGGTGTAGTCCCAATATGGAGGTTTTGATGGTAAAGCCTGGCCCAATTAACTTTGAATTCGTTGACTTTTTCCAGATCTTGTATGGCATGTTTGACTGCGTTTATGGTGTTCTTTGAATTTGAGCCCTTGATCTGCTCTCACTGGACGCGTGTGTGGTGGGATGATGATGGAATATGGTGATCCTCAATAGGCGTGCTGCATAAGAATTGTTAGTGAAAAATAATGTGGAAATTGTATAGACCTGGGGTTCGAACCCAGGTCATGAACATAGCAAACGCATCCACCTGCCACTGAACCACTTTGACTTCTTTTAATATATAATAACAATTAATCAATATAAAGGAAAAGCAAAGCTAGTGGGCACCAACGCGCCAATTTTTGAACTGACGAATCACAACGTGCCATGTACTCATCTTCCTCGCGTGCCTGAAATATAAAACACAGAGGCAACGGTTTCAACGCGTTGTGTTAGGCATGTTTATGAAAAATAGCGACTAGCGCTGTGACATCAATAAATTGATCGCGAGGGTCCATATCTCCTCGTCTTGATGAGCTGGTTTGAATGGCATAAGTCTGGAACCCTAATTTTACTGTATTGTAAAAGCCCTAAATCAAGCTCTGAAAAACCCTAGAATATGAACATGGTAGAATCGCGTATGGCCAATGAAAACTCAATTGAACATGATGGTTAGTCTCAGAATTTCATAACAAACATTAATCAACAAACAAAAAGTACAAAGGATGCGTGATTTATGCCATGCGATTTCAAAAAATTCTTGATACAGTGAGAGTTCTCTCTACCAATTCTTGGAGCTTTGAAGGGTGTTTGGAATTGGAATATGATCAGGAGTCCACGAGCAAGCTTTTGGAGTGAGTATTAGGGCTTAAAACCACCTAGAATACTGAATTCAGTTTTGAGTTTTTTGGCAATTTTTCCAATGTTGCAATGAGGTTTCTTGCGCAGCTTGGAGTCTAATGGCATTAGGGTTCTCATCCTGAATATGTAGCAAAGCTATTAGGTTAAAAATATCAATCAAATCTCTTTCATTTAATGGTTTTTGCAAATTGATTTTTCAAGATTTTTTCATATCTTTTCCATGTGCATTTTTGTTCAATCATGCTCAAATCAACCAAATCTTGCCATATTGGGATGTGCACGAAATCTTGAGTCCAAACCTGCATAAAAAGATTTGTTTTCATTAGGTTTGTATTTTTTTATGCATTTTATTTATTTAAATGAATTATAAATGATAAAAAATCCAAATAAATAAATAAAAATGGAGAAAAACTTCCTTTTGGGCCTAATGGTCGTGTATGTGCTTGGCATGAAGAAACTTGGAAGAAAAATGGGCCCATTTGCATTTTTGGATCATTTGCATCAATGTTGACTTTTCAAAATTCCCAAAAATTTCCCAACTTCCACAAGGCATAACTTGCTCAATTTTTAAGCTTTTCACATGTTCTTGGACATTTTGGAAAGGTCTTTGAGTCCTCTAACCAATGCCTTTGGTCCCATGTCATTTTGATTTACCAATCTCAAGTTATGGCCTTTTACTTAAAGTCCCTTTTTGTTGACTTTTGAAAATGACCTATAATGTTGAAATTGATAACTTTTTGTGAGAGCATTTCTTGGACTTGGAATATGAAGATGAGTTGTAGGAAATGTCTTTCTCTTCAAAATGAGCTTTGGATGGAATTTTTCTGATAAACCATGTGAAAGTTATGCCCTGGTCAATTTCAGTTGACTTTTTCAACTGTCCAAATATAGCAACTTTTGCATCTTTGATGATTTCTGAGCCAAATTTTGAGAATCATGATCAAGCATTGATCAAATGATGTTTGTGGCTTCAAAATGATATGTTGACCAAAAATTTGAACTTTTGACTGTCAAATGACCATTTTGCCCCTACAGTTGACTGTAGTGCAATTTAGGGTTTTGACTGTGCAATTTTGAGCTGAATGCCTTGAAACTTGATATGAGGATACTTGACCATCTTTATAGGCATATGAGACTTGATTGGGCCTTTGAAAACTTCCTTTTCTTGATCAGAACCCAAACCCTAGTTTTGACTGTATAGGAGACTGTTGAGCTGCACAACCCTTGGGGCATTTTGTGACTTTGACTTGACAAATCTTGGAGAATATGAGAGGGCAAATTTTGGGGTACAACAGTTGCCCCTGTTCAATCTTCTTAGACCTGAGGATGCAGATTGGCGGACGTGCCTTTCGTAATCCGAGGGTAGAAGATGATTGGACACTAGAGTGCCCAGAAATTTGCGCTCACATAGTAGCAGTGATGGTGGAATGGGCTTATAGATGCCATTGGGAGGTTGCTGGATAGGATGATGGGCTTATAGATGCCATCTGGATATTGACCGCATAAGAGATTCCTTAGCGAGAACCTGCATACCTGCAAGAGAAAAAAAGTACCTGACACGTTGCAGGGGCTGGTCTTCAGATGCTTTGTATAAATGTGTCCTGACTGGTTACAGGAGCTGAGTTTGGAGCTTCACAAGATGATGAATGAACCAGGGATGGTTACTACCTTAGCATGAATGGTAGGAGAACCTTGGGTGATTTTAACTTCAACAATGCTCGTTGAGAAAATCTTGGTGGGAAATACCATCTTCGCAGGATCGGAACGAGAACCATAGACCATTATAATCTGAAAGGGAATGATCACCTCACTCAACGTCGGAGAGGGAACCATCTGAAAAGGACTTACCACACACCGTCGGAGAGGGAACCATAGGGGACTATCACCTCACACTCACCGTCGGAGAGGGAAACATCTAAAAAAGGAATTACCACCTCACGCACTTGTCGGAGAGGGGACCATAGGAGACTATCACCTCACACTCATCGTCGGAGAGGGAAACATAGGAAAAGGAATTATCACCTCACGCACTTGTCGGAGAGGGGACCATAGGAGACTATCACCTCACACACTGTTGGAGAGGGAAACATCTGAAAAAGGAATTACCACCTCACGCACCGTCGGAGAGGGGACCATAAGAGACTATCACCTCACACTCACCGTCGGAGAGGGAAACATCTGAAAAAGGTATTACCACCTCACTCACCGTCGGAGAGGGAACCATAGGAGACTATCACCTCACACTCACCGTCGGAGAGGGAAACATCTGAAAAGGAATTACCACCTCACTCGCCGTTGGAGAGGGGACCATAGGAGACTATCACCTCACACTCACCGTCGGAGAGGGAAACATCTGAAAAGGAATTACCACCTCACTCACCGTTGGAGAGGGGACCATAAGAAAAGGAATTATCGCCTCACTCACCGTCGGAGAGGGAAACATCTAAAAAGGACTTCTGGAAGCAGTATCAGAACGTCACCATATCTGGTTTACATCTGAAACTATATCTGGAAGGAAATCTGGAAGCAGCATCAGAACGTCACCATATCTGGATCATATCTGAAACTAAATCGAGAAGGAAATCTGGAAGCAGCATCAGAACGTCATCATATCTGGTTTACATCTGAAACTATATCTAGAAGGAACTCTGGAAGCAGTATCAGAACGTCACCATATCTGGATCATATCTGAAACTATATCGAGAAGAAAATCTGGAAGCAGCATCAGAACGTCACCATCTCTGGATCATATCTGAAACTATATCGAGAAGGAAATCTGGAAGCAGCATCAGAACGTCACCATCTCTGGATCATATCTGAAACTATATCGAGAAGGGAATCTGGAAGCAGTATCAGAACGTCACCATATCTGGTTTACATCTGAAACTATATCTAGAAGGAACTCTGGAAGCAGTATCAGAACGTCACCATATCTGGATCATATCTGAAACTATATCGAGAAGGAAATCTGGAAGCAGCATCAGAACGTCACCATCTCTGGATCATATCCGAAACTATATCTAGAATGAATTGCGATAGTTGATAGTAGTCATTTTTGTATTGATCTTTTTCCTGAAAAGGTAGACCATAATTGTATGCAAAATCATGATGCATGAACTGTATGTCTTCAAGATCAATGAGATTCGTGTAATATGACGCATATGCATGCTATAATGATGTATGTGACGTTTTATGAATGTTTGTTTTCGTCGTAGGAAAGCAAATCCTTGACGGGTGCCGGGAAGTCCTATCCTGGGCTGATGTTGAAGACTAGATTTTGCTTCCGCTGGGGATGATAGTTGTAAGTATACCGGTAGGAGAAGATAACTCCGTTGGGGAATAAACTTGGCGAATAGATTCTGCGGGGAGACAAGATATTCTAGCGACCATGCTGGGAAGCGATACCCTGTGGGGATAGAGATGCTTTGCTGAATTGTTGAGGATGACTCGCTGAGGATACCTTGTTGTATTGGAAGTATGAATGGACTTCGCTGGGGATACGAAGATTCTGTCGACGACACTCTTTCCGTGGCTTTTGGCTGAGGATAACCCAGTTATATCCTGTTAAGGAAATAACTCTTTAAATCAAGCCGGACGGCGCGTTCGTGCTCTGCGAGGGATAAGCTTCCAGGATCTACTGGGGATAAGCTTACTGCTTGGGGAGATGATTCCAACTTTCCTGGGGAACTAGATGAGATTCTCCTGGGGAAGTATTGAACTGTATTGGTTATGTTCTTCAACTTACCCTGGTGTCTTGGAGGATAGAACAACCAGATTGCTTAGATCACCCTTTATTGCCCCTGTTTCTATGGGGGAGGCACTTGTGGGGTGCTGATAGTTGTTGATGGACAAACCTTCTTCTGGTAGACAGATGACAAGAAGACAGGACATAGTCGTACGCTTTAATCCCTAACTTTTGCCTGGACCGCCCTTTCGGGTTTTCAGTCCACCGGGATACCCATTTTTGCCCAAGCCGCCTTTTCAGGTTTTCGACTTGCCGGGTGTACAGATTTTTCGTTTCATCCCTTCATTTTGCCCGAACCCTTTTGGTTCGCCGGGAAGCCCTTATTTTTGCCTAGGTATGTCAACCTAGCGGGTCTTTGATTTTGCGTAGTATTTTCCGACTATGTCCATGTTCTTAGAATGCCGGTAGGTGCCCCTGGCTGCTTGTATTGCCATATTACCAGAAGATGTCTGATCGGGCAAGATTCGTTGCTGGAGTGCCCCAAGTGACTCAGGCAGAGATTTGCCCCAGGCTTTTTGGCCTTTTGAGAGATTCTCCGAATCTTGATTGGACTGCCCCAGATTATGGACAATGATCATGCCGTGCCCCTTGATTGGAGGTACTTCTGTTCATTAGGCATTCGTCGTGTAAACTTCTATACTGTTCAAACAAAAAGTCATATGCAAACAAAGTTATGTTAAAAATGCAAAGCTCATGTCTGTCTTGAAGATTTTGAAAATGCATTTTTTCATAAAATATGTGAATGTTTGTAAAACATGATGTCAACTCTGTATTTACCGTAGCCTTAAGGAGTCAGGATACCTTCGTAACAGTATGCTTTCGAACTAACCCATGCTTCAGCTAGGACTTTTGAGGGTTATAACGTGGCCTGGTTCACGGTTTAAGAAACAAAGGATAAAGGCTCAAATTTTATTTGTACCCACCCGCTCTTCGTGATGTTCTCCAAACCTAAACTCAGTTGATCATGCGTTAGACCTTGCTTGAGTCTTTGCTTTGATGTTCCAGTAATGGTTCAGATGTTGATAGCTTATTTTGAATAGGCAGTCCTTCTTTGTTTTTGTTGAGGGTTTGTGAGACCTCTTTTTTTGATTTTTGTTATCCCTTTCTTTTTGCCTGAACTGTTTCCTTTTTGGAATTACAGTCAGCGGGATGCCCCAGTTTCATAAGTCCCTTTTACAGGTTTTGACTTCTTGGGCTATTCATTGATGATTTTTTTTTTGATAATGACTGCCTGTCCTTTTGATTGTTCTGAACCATCACCGTCTTTGTTCGTTTTGTAAAGATCTCTTTAGTGCCATTCGTCATGCACTTGGATCAACTGAGAGACTACCCTGCCCCAGGTTATGATCAAGGGTTTTAAATTTCGAAAAGAAAAAACTCCTACTTCTTTGGCTCAGAGGGGTTGACGAGGGATTATCTTCCTTATAACTCCAGTGTTTAGGATTTGAAACAATGCCTGTACCTCATCAGCGGGGTCTGTTCAAAAGCATACTGTAGATTGTGGTATCGTTTTCGTCATCCTCCCTCAAGAGGCTTAGAATTATTAACCGAGAGTTGATCATCAGAAAGAATATGAAAAGAATTTTGAATATAATGAAAACAATTGTATTAATTCCCAAAACAGACATATGCGATGCATTAATAGAATAAAAGAGTTTGCTATGACATTAATTGTTTGTATAAGCAAAGAAAAGTACAACTCAAAAATTCAAATAAACAAAAGGCTTCAATGATTGGGCAACGGAGCAGTGATTATGTTCGGAGTCTCTGGCACTTCAAACTGAATCTCTCCAGCGTCGATCATATCTTGGATCTTGTTCTTGAGAGGCCAGCAGTTGTCTGTAGTATGCCCCGGGCTATCTGAATGATATGCGCACCTATCGTTGGGATGATAGTTGGGTGCAGAAGTGTTCGGATTCCGAAGAGGAGCCCTTAAGGTGATCAGCCCTGCCTTCAACATTTGTTGCAGTGCTTGATCCAGCGACATGTTGAGTTTGGTATACTGTCGTTTCTCCTTGCGCTGCTGCCCATGTCCTTGTTGAGCAGGTCCGGGATTGGAGATTTGGATTGCCCCTGCCTCATGACGGCTCTTTTTACCGTGCACGGCATTGGATTCTTTCTTTCCATGATGAGGCTTTTTATCAGCAGGTGCAGCCTCTTGAATTTTCCCAGACCAGATACCAGCTTCTATTCGCTCTCCAGTCAAGATAAGATCTGTGAATCCAGCAGATGAATTCCCAATCAGGTGGTTATAAAATGGACCAGACAAGGTCCCCAAGAACATGTCCACAAGTTCCCGATCAGTCAGAGGTGGTTGTACCCTTCCAGCAAGATCCCTCCATTTCTGCGCATATTCTTTAAAACCTTCACTTGATCCTAACGACATACCCTGGAGTTGGGTACGCGTAGGAGCAAGGTCGGCATTATATTGATACTGCTTGTAGAAAGCAGTAGCCAACTCCTCCCAGTTACGAACCTTGGTCCCATCCAGCTGATAGAACCATTCGAGATGAGTCCCTGAAAGACTCTCCTGGAAGAAGTGGATCCATAAATTCTTGTCCACCGTATATGGCTGAATCTTCCGAACATAGGACCTTAAATGCAGCTTGGGGCAAGACGCCCCGTCATACTTAGTAAAGGATGGTGCTTTGAACTTCCGAGGAATAACCACACCAGTTGACAAACCCAAATCTCCAAGATCCAGCCCAGGTACCTGTTGGCTCTCCATAGCATTCAGCCTATCCTCCAACTGTTTGTACTTGTCCTCAGCCGGAGGGTACTGTTCGTCGTCGAAATCTGTTTCATTGTCAGAGACCTCTGGACTGGGCACCCTTTCCTCTGGATGACTGCTCTTCCCCACAGACGGAGTTGTCCTCTCAGTTTCAATATGCGGTGTGTTCCCAGATCTGCGTCTATGGCTGAACAAAACAGCCCTCTTCTTCTTTTTGTCCTTCTTCAAGAGCAGAGCCTTCAGATCTTGTTGCCCCTGGGTCAAATTCATGATCAGCTCTTGGAACTGGGCATTCTGAGCCTGGAGATCCTTGATAGTCTGCTCGGCTGATGATTCAGGATTCATGACGAGCGGCTGAAATAAACAGCGGAGAAGGGTAAGCAACCTGTCAAAGGGATACCTGCAATGCAATGAGATGTATGACATGCATGTACTGTTTTCAAGGACCTCGCGGGGTAAACAGAAAATTCGTTAGCATTTGGAACCGGTAGCTTGATTGTAAGAACTTCATTTTGTTGAGAGTCCTTCATCAAGGGTCAAAGGCTCACCATATCCAGTGGGTCATAGCCCCTGACGCCCTTGGCTAGAGGAAAATAAATCCCCTTTGCCCACGCTGGGTAACCGGTTTATCATGACCTGCATCACAAGCCCTTGAGATCCTTGAAATGGGTTAGGATGTATGCAATGGTATGCAATGGTATGATGTCATTCTATGCATGGGGTGAAGTAGGTAAACCCTGCTATGAGTCCCAATTAAGGACTATAAACAAACCCTGCAAGAAATTCAGTATACTTTGTTATGAGTCCCAATTAAGGACTATAAACAAAACCTGCAAGAGATCTAGTAAACCCTGTTATGAGTCCCAGTTAAGGACTATAAACAACACCTGCAAGAAATTTGGTAAACCCTGTCATGAGTCCTAGTTAAGGACTATAAACAAGACCTGCAAGAAACTTAGTACCCTGTTATGAGTCCCAATTAAGGACTATAGACAAGACCTGCAAGAAACAAGTGTTAGGTAACAAGCACACAGATAGTCAAGTACGAAGGCACACAAGTCACACAAAAGAGCCCTTAAGGTTTGGGCCAGCATGAGGTCTGGGTAGTACCCTCTTTCAGTTTGTTGGTTAAGACCTGTCCTATCAGAAGTAACCGGGTTCTAGAGGATCCCAATATCACTGACTACCCTCAATCGGTCATAACTCCAGCATCGCAATCTTTTCTTGCGGCCAGAACCATCACGAGAGTTTAGCCTCAATGGGCGTAGCATACTGCTACTGTTTCTATTGGCCAAGTTGGGTTATTTAAGGTTCTAAGGTCTGTTGGTGCTTAATGACTCCTTGGAAGACCCATATTCTCCCCGTTTCAACACGAGGGATATCGGTACAGACCAAGGCGCCACACCAACGTAGCCACTGCTTCACCCATGTCGGTATACGCCGGACAGGTCCCTCACAGCTTATGCTACCTAAACAGGGTATCCCCTGATCCGGGTTAGGATCTATGTAACTCCCATGCAACCCACAAATTTAAAGCAAGCAAAGAAGACAATTGAAAACACAGTTATGAACTAACCCTAAGGTACACCTCACTTTAAGATTATCCCCAGCAGAGTCGCCAGTTCTGTGATCGGTGGATCTGGAACTGACTGTTTAACGCTGGTTCGCGAGAATGTCGCGGAAGCAAGAGTCGCCACCGTCTTTTATTTTCTCCAATTGGAAAGGACAAAAGCACAGAAAAATTCCTTAAAGAGATTGCTCTCGGTTCGGGAGGTAGGTTATAGAAAGGGAAGGTGTTAGCACCCTTTCTATCCATGGTTATCCATGGGCTCTTAGATACTTGCTCACTTGTGTTTTCAAAAATGGTTTGTTTGCTTTTCAATGTGGGTTTTTAAAAAGTTTCTTTGAAAATTCCAGTTCGACTCGTACGTCAGAGTGTTTGAAAAATTTGCTTTGAAAGCTTTTGAAAAGTGTTGGTGTGAAAAGATTTCAGTTTGTTTTGAAGAGAGCAAGTATCCATGAGAACCTACCTACCCTAAGGAATTCGTCTGTGTAAATGTCCTTTAAAGTAGTGCCATCCCACCATTGAGAGGTAGGTAGCACCACCTGTTGGAGGTGTTCGGGTCAATTCGAGTTTAGGGACATGGTGATCACCAGAGCAATGGGAAGACACCTTAGAAGCTACCCTCATTCCAGGTTCCCGGATCATGAGGACTTACTAAGACGTCCTCTACTCGACGATCACCTTTCGAAAGGCAACAGTGAGGCGTACCCTAGGGGTGGTGTGTGAATTGTGTGTCATGTTTCAGTTATTTGTCTTGTCATGTTTATTTGTGATCTACGCTTGATTTTAATTAGGGCCATTCATTCTTGCATGCATATTTAACAGTTATAAAGTTTGCGAAAAATAAATCTAAGGCTATTACAAATGGCGCGGGTCCACATCGCCAAAATTAAACCGGACCCGATTTAGCGGAAAATAAATAAAGCGATAAATAAAAGTGCGAGAAATTTAAATTACAATGCTTTGGGAGAGATACAAAATTATAATAAATGACATAAAATAAATGCGCAAATTAAATAATTAAAAACAATGGGCGTTGGACCCTTTTTGCAAAAAGATTAAATTTAATAAGGAATTAAAATAAAAAATGAAAATTAAATGTTTTTTGGTATTTTTGGATTTTTTAAGATTTAATGGAAAGAATAATTAATTACAATTAAAATGAAACGTCAAACCCTAAGTCTAATGTTTTTTTTTTAATTATCATGAAAATGTTATATTAACCTAAATTAAACCCTAAATTAATTTATGTGCATTTAATTATAAAAATAAATAAATAAATAGATAATATTGTGATAAAAAACAAATTAAAGGAATAAAAATTAAACCTAATTCTATTTTTTGATTTTAGTTATTAAAAGGATTAAAATTATAACCTAATTATACTAAATAATTACATATTAACTTATCTTAAAAAAAAACAATTAAAATAAAATAATTATTAACTTTTTGTCTTTTTCTGAATTTATGATGTTTTTGTATTTTGTTAAAAAATAATTAAGTAAATAAACAATAATTAAAATAAACATAACAATTAAAACAAGGATAAAAAATAAATAAATAAAAATAGTGAAGGCAAACCAGGGTGGGGGTGTAGTCCCAATATGGAGGTTTTGATGGTAAAGCCTGGCCCAATTAACTTTGAATTCGTTGACTTTTTCCAGATCTTGTATGGCATGTTTGACTGCGTTTATGGTGTTCTTTGAATTTGAGCCCTTGATCTGCTCTCACTGGACGCGTGTGTGGTGGGATGATGATGGAATATGGTGATCCTCAATAGGCGTGCTGCATAAGAATTGTTAGTGAAAAATAATGTGGAAATTGTATAGACCTGGGGTTCGAACCCAGGTCATGAACATAGAAAACGCATCCACCTGCCACTGAACCACTTTGACTTCTTTTAATATATAATAACAATTAATCAATATAAAGGAAAAGCAAAGCTAGTGGGCACCAACGCGCCAATTTTTGAACTGACGAATCACAACGTGCCATGTACTCATCTTCCTCGCGTGCCTGAAATATAAAACACAGAGGCAACGGTTTCAACGCGTTGTGTTAGGCATGTTTATGAAAAATAGCGACTAGCGCTGTGACATCAATAAATTGATCGCGAGGGTCCATATCTCCTCGTCTTGATGAGCTGGTTTGAATGGCATAAGTCTGGAACCCTAATTTTACTGTATTGTAAAAGCCCTAAATCAAGCTCTGAAAAACCCTAGAATATGAACATGGTAGAATCGCGTATGGCCAATGAAAACTCAATTGAACATGATGGTTAGTCTCAGAATTTCATAACAAACATTAATCAACAAACAAAAAGTACAAAGGATGCGTGATTTATGCCATGCGATTTCAAAAAATTCTTGATACAGTGAGAGTTCTCTCTACCAATTCTTGGAGCTTTGAAGGGTGTTTGGAATTGGAATATGATCAGGAGTCCACGAGCAAGCTTTTGGAGTGAGTATTAGGGCTTAAAACCACCTAGAATACTGAATTCAGTTTTGAGTTTTTTGGCAATTTTTCCAATGTTGCAATGAGGTTTCTTGCGCAGCTTGGAGTCTAATGGCATTAGGGTTCTCATCCTGAATATGTAGCAAAGTTATTAGGTTAAAAATATCAATCAAATCTCTTTCATTTAATGGTTTTTGCAAATTGATTTTTCAAGATTTTTTCATATCTTTTCCATGTGCATTTTTGTTCAATCATGCTCAAATCAACCAAATCTTGCCATATTGGGATGTGCACGAAATCTTGAGTCCAAACCTGCATAAAAAGATTTGTTTTCATTAGGTTTGTATTTTTTTATGCATTTTATTTATTTAAATGAATTATAAATGATAAAAAATCCAAATAAATAAATAAAAATGGAGAAAAACTTCCTTTTGGGCCTAATGGTCGTGTATGTGCTTGGCATGAAGAAACTTGGAAGAAAAATGGGCCCATTTGCATTTTTGGATCATTTGCATCAATGTTGACTTTTCAAAATTCCCAAAAATTTCCCAACTTCCACAAGTCATAACTTGCTCAATTTTTAAGCTTTTCACATGTTCTTGGACATTTTGGAAAGGTCTTTGAGTCCTCTAACCAATGCCTTTGGTCCCATGTCATTTTGATTTACCAATCTCAAGTTATGGCCTTTGACTTAAAGTCCCTTTTTGTTGACTTTTGAAAATGACCTATAATGTTGAAATTGATAACTTTTTGTGAGAGCATTTCTTGGACTTGGAATATGAAGATGAGTTGTAGGAAATGTCTTTCTCTTCAAAATGAGCTTTGGATGGAATTTTTCTGATAAACCATGTGAAAGTTATGCCCTGGTCAATTTCAGTTGACTTTTTCAACTGTCCAAATATAGCAACTTTTGCATCTTTGATGATTTCTGAGCCAAATTTTGAGAATCATGATCAAGCATTGATCAAATGATGTTTGTGGCTTCAAAATGATATGTTGACCAAAAATTTGAACTTTTGACTGTCAAATGACCATTTTGCCCCTACAGTTGACTATAGTGCAATTTAGGGTTTTGACTGTGCAATTTTGAGCTGAATGCCTTGAAACTTGATATGAGGATACTTGACCATCTTTATAGGCATATGAGACTTGATTGGGCCTTTGAAAACTTCCTTTTCTTGATCAGAACCCAAACCCTAGTTTTGACTGTATAGGAGACTGTTGAGCTGCACAACCCTTGGGGCATTTTGTGACTTTGACTTGACAAATCTTGGAGAATATGGGAGGGCAAATTTTGGGGTACAACACTTTCGAATTAACCCATGATTCAATTAGTACTTTGAAAGCTTGTATCATGGCCTGGTTCATGGTTTAAGAAACAAAGGATAAGGCTCAAAGTGTATTTGTACCCGCCCGTTCTTCGTGATCTTCTTCAGTCCTAAACTCAGTTAATTATGCTTTTGAACTCCAATTAAGTCTGGAATGACGTTTTGGTGATGGTTTAGAAATTTGGAAGTTTATTTGTTGGAAAGCAGTCATTTTTCCCATATTTTCCATGTTGTTGAGGATTTTTAGTAACCTCTTTTTAATTTATTATCCCTGATTTTTCCTTACCGTTCTTGTTTTGAGATTACATTCAGCGGGATGCCCCAGTTTTTCTTAAGTCTCCTTCGTAGATTTTTACTTAGTGGGCTTTTCTCTTGAGAGATAACAACTGCCTGTTTGGTAGGGAACCATCATCGTCTTTTGATTCCAGAGGAATGTTTTTGATGTCCTTCGTTGTATACGAAATGAAAGTTTACGACTGAACGCGCATTTGAATTAACTGAGAGACTACCTTACCCCAGGTTTTGATTAAAGGTTTCAATTTGTGTAAAAAAAGAAGAAAACTTCTACTTCTTTGACTCGAAGGGGTTGACTAGGGATTATCCTCCTTATAAATCCAGTGTTTAGGAATTGAAAGAAATGCTTGTACATCGTCAGCAAGGTCTGTCCAAAAGCATACTATATGAGATTATGGCATTGTTTTCGTTATCCTCCCTCTAAAGGCTTGCAACTTTTTGAAACGAGAGTTGAATATCATAAAGGGAGTAAAAAGCATAGTTTAAATAGAATGAAAATGAATGGATTAATTCAAGACAAACATATTTAATGCATTAATGAGAGTAACCAAAGTCTGACATAAAGATAAGTGTTTAAGCAAACAAAGAAATTACAACTGAAAATTCGAATAAACAGAAAATTTCCTTGCCCAGAACGCCACTTCATATGGATGCCCTTGAGGGATGATAAAAAAGCTCCAGTTGACCGTCTTGTGTGAACTCCAACGCCCCTTTGTCGATCAGATCTTGGATCTTGTTTTTCAACATCCAACGGTTATCAGTATTGTGCCCCAGACTGTTTGAATGATATGCACACCTTTCTCCATGATTGTAATGGGGAGAAGCAGTATTAGGATTATGAGGAGGATCCCTTAATGTAACCAAATTCTTCTTTAGCATGTGTCGCAAGACTTGCAATATTGGCGTATTGAGTTTGGTAAACTGCCTATCGGATGGGACCCGTTTACGCCGATTACCCTGTTTTTGTTGGGCTCGTGATGTAGCAGCAATTTGGAAAGGTCTGCTCTCCCTCAAACTGGTTTCTTGTCTCATGGGAGGCTGAATAATGACTTGATCCCTAATCTCGACTGTTTGCTTCGTATGGTTGCAACTGTCTTGATGAAGTTTATTGACGAGGGTCCTTAGCTCCTCTTGTCCCCGAGCTAAGTTTTGGATAAGATCCATCTGGCCCACCAGTTGTCCTATCATCTGGATCTTCATTGTTGCCATTTCAGTTTGTAGCCGTTCCAACTGGTTATCCTTGTTGTCCTCAGGATTCCCCATGATCATTCCCCTAGTGAGGAGTGCTTTCACCTCTTCTTGTCCCTTAGACAGGTTCAAAAACATTTCCTAAAGTTAAGCGTTTTGAGTCTAAATGTCTTTGATAGTCTGTTCTAGAACCATATATACTTAAATAAACAGTAAGTAGATGAGAGACCTGTGTGGAAAAGCCTATTATGATATGATGCATGGTATGTGGATACAATGTTTTCAATAACTTAGAAAATTTAAATTTCTTATAGACAAAGAAAGGAGCAAACATCAATTGTATTAATAAGTTTAAATTGATTACAACTGTGCCCATTGGGCTTGCAATGGAGGAAATAAAGCAAAATAAACTCCTAAGACAAAAAGGTCAAACGCATCCTCTTTGGCGCGATGTAAGCGTTCAAATTTCGCTCCTCATGAAGCTGTCTTGTAAGCTCCAAGACCTTCTTTTCACTCGCATAGAACTGGGCCTCGAAAGTGTCTCGTTCTTCCTTCAGCTGGATTCAAGCTCTTTGTAAGTCTTCAAGAGAAGTAGGCATGGTAGGGTGAGAGATAGCATAAGGCACATCTACTTCAACTAATGGCTCCATGATGATAGGCAAAGTGGCAGGGTATGGCATACCGAGTCTTTGAGCACGAGTTCGTACCCACTTAAGATAAGGCTCCAAAGGAATGGAGTTCTTACGCCCCAATGTCTTGCTATCCACTTTGTTTACCATCCTCCAAGCTCGTATAAATCTCTGACGGTAGCCTTGATCGTCACTCTCGTAGTCGAACACCAAACCTTGGATGAGTGTATCGTGAGGACCATCTCTTCGTGCATAGCCAAATTGTCGTAATGCGAGAGAAGGGTTATAGGTGATACCTCCCCTAATGCCAAGCAAAGGGACATTAGGTAATTCCCTATAACGGTCAATGATAGTAGTATCCTCCAAGGATCGAGAACACCAATAAATGTCAGAGTGTGTGAGGGACATCATCCTTTGAGACCAAGTTAATCCTTTCTCATTCTTCAATGTTGATCGAGGTAAGCGTGAAGTAAACCACTTAGCGAGTAGAGGAATGCAACACAAGAGAGTACCTCTTTTCTTCATTGTGCGAGTGTAGAAACAATGTAAAATATCTCCAAGAAAAGTAGGTATAGGATTACGAGAGAGGA
Source organism: Vicia faba (assembly GCA_948472305.1). Lineage (NCBI taxonomy): Eukaryota > Viridiplantae > Streptophyta > Magnoliopsida > Fabales > Fabaceae > Vicia > Vicia faba. The sequence continues at coordinate 1,010,301,729 of OX451735.1, forward strand.
AGACCTTGATGGCATTCACATCTATGAATTGGTCCGGATTGGGAAATAGAACCAAACCATAGATTAGAAGAGCCAAGACATCTTCAAAGGCTTATAAATCCATGTCTTCCCAGAATGAACGAGCCTTCTCTAATAGAAACTTGGCCAGGAAACCCTTAACTTCACTTCTTGTCTCCCAATTTGCTATGATGTCGGCTCTCTTCAGATGTAGGGCTTCGGCAATGACTTTGGGCTTTGGAGTCCCATCTAAACCAGTGAACGGTAATCAATCAAGCATGGGCACTCCCAACAGTTGAGAGAACTCCTCTAGCGTAGGGATCAACTGATAGTTAGGAAAGGTGAAGCAATGATGCATGGGATCAAAGAATTGGAAGAGCACACACATCATTTCTTCTGGGAATTTGGAGGTAGCCAAGCTGAGAAGTCGACCATATTTCTTGGTGAAGGGAGAATCTCCAGGCACCCTTGATGCTAAATCTTGGAGTTAAGGGTGTGCTTTCACGAAGCTGATCCGGATGGTACTCCTTCGGATGGGATTCATGACCTACAAAACAAAGCAAAGATAAATTCCTAAATCCTTGAAATGGTTAGTGAGAATTATTATGATGTTTATGATGTTATGTACAAGTATGCAAAGTAAGCAAGTTGTTATGTACACACAAAGCAGACAAGTCCTTAGGTTCAGGCTTGCATGGAGTTTGTAGGTAAGTACCCTCTTGAAGTTTAGTTGGCTCAACCTATCCTAGTAATAGTAACCGGGTTCTAAGGGATGTCAATATCACTGACCTTTCTTTTAGGCATTGTCTCATCTCAATCAATCTTTTCTTGCGGCCGAGATATTCTAAAAGTCCGATCTCAATGAGTGTAGTATCGAGTATCAACCAATTTTAAGCTTTCCATCGAAACTGGCCATCTCACTACTTCCTAATGGCCAAGTTGTTCAATTAAGGTTCTAAGATCAGTTAATGCTTCATGACACCTCTCAGCGGCCCCGTATTCTCCTTGATTCAACACAAGGGATACCGGTACCAACAAATGTGTCAAACTAACGTAGCCATTGCTTCAACCATGTCAGTCTACACCGTACAATTTCCACAATCTATTACTACTTACCTAAAAAGGTGCCCCAGATCTGGGTAGAGGATCAAAACAAGCCCAAACAAGGAACCATAATGTAAAGCAAGCAAGTCAAACCATGAAAATCAAGTAAAGGTGGTCTAGCCCTAAGGTAACCCCACTTTTAAGTAATTTCCCCAGCAGAGTCGCCAGTTCTGTAACACGGTGGGAGAACTGACTTGGGTGTTTTGTGTTTGATCGCAATTGTTGCGGATAGCAAGAGTCTCCACCTACTTTTCTTTTATCCAATAAGGAAAGGTTGAAAAGAACATGAAAGATCTTTCGAGATTATTTTCTTGAGTTCGAGGGGTAGGTTATGAAAAGGGAAGGTATTAGCATCCTTTTCATCCGTAGTTATCTACGGGCTCTTAGTTGCTTGCTAGATCACTTGCTTTTGTTTGAAAGTATGCTTGTGGTGTGTTTTTTGAAAGTATTTTGAAAACGTCTTTGTAATGGTTCTCGTTTCTATAAGAACGTGTACAAAGTGTTGTTTGGAAAATAGTTCAAAGAAGTGTTTGTGGAATGTGTTTTTGAAATTGATTTTGAAAAGGTGTCTTTGTAATGGTTCTCGTTTCTATAAGAACGTGTACAATGTGTTTTAACTTTTGAAAATGTTTCAAATGAAAGTGTGGGTGTATAAAATGTTTTTGTTGTGAGCAAGCGAGCAACTAGGAGCGTCCTACCTACTCAAAAGGTATTTAACGTTCTTTTCCTCCTCCTTTAGATGTTGCTATCTTACCGTTGATTTGATAAGAAGCCCCATTATCAGATGTGAACGGATGGGCGTGGAACGTTTGTATAGTCATAGAAGGTAACCTATGAGACGTTTTAGCAATGTCATCTAGGGACTAGATCGTTTACCGAAGGCAACATTGAGGGTCATCGAGGGACTACGATCTTTTATCGAGGGTCTTTTCTAAAACGCCCATATTAGAGGGACATGACTATTTTTCTGAGGCAACAAGTGAGATTACCCTAAGGGTGCATGTGTGAATAGTGTGTTTTATTTGCATGCATTTTGTCTTGCATTTAAGATTATCTACTTATTGATTTTATCTTGCCATACACCCTAATTACTAACAATGCATGAAAGCAATAAAAATGCGGAAAATAAATCCTAAGCTATTACATCATTTCAGAGATGGAGATACATATTTACAAATGGGGATTACAAGAATTTAAATTCTAATTATCTATTACAACCATATTGAATTGTACAATACAAGAAAAGGAAAGGATTTGTTTTGAAAAAGGGTTTTTTTGTCTTAATAAACTAAAAGAAAAATAATTAGTTAATAAAAAGAAAACATTTTTATGTCTTTTTTATATTAATAAAAATAGTATTAATGCTAAAAATAATAAAAATAAGAAAGAAAAGGAAAAATAACGAAAATAGAATCAGCATGTTGCTGAAAACAAAAATGAGAGGGACCAGAAGTTCTGATGCTAGGCACGCTGTAGTTCAAAAAGAAACGTTAGAGGAAACCATAAGTTTTGGATTGCTACACGCTGAAGTTTTGGGTGTTAAAATAATGAGGAAAACCTAGAAGTTGTGTGTGATGTGTTACAACAGTGAGAAAAACCTAGAAGTTATGTATGGTGTTACAACAGTGAGAAAAACCTAGAAGTTATGTGTGTTGTGTTACAACAGTGAGAAATACCTAGAAGTTATCTGTTGTGTTAAAATAGTGAGAAAAGCCTAGAAGTTTTGTGTTGTGTTAAAATAGTGAGAAAGACCTAGAAGTTGTGTGTTGTGTTACAACAATGAGAAAGACCTAGAAGTTCTAGTCCTAATTTTGAGCTTCGTTTTCTTCAAGAAGTTGTGATCCACAGTTTTTCTACTTAGACAATGATATGTACAGTCTCAACACTATGATATCTATATTTTTAATGATGTTCTGAATGAAAAGTTCAAAGTTAGGATGACTTACCTTGAATCCGAAGCGTGTGTTTGGGACTTGAGCTGCTGCCTTTGAATGTTCTGGGGTTAGCAAGAAACGGAACAAAAATGTTATGTTATTTGATTCGAAGGGAAGAACAAGGGTATTGTTTTGAGAATTCTGGGTTTAAGAGTGTTTGAGTGTTTTCTTCTCTCTCTTTTTGTATTCAATAACTCACTGCCCCAAAAGCCAGCCCCTTAGTTATGTGGTGGAACAATTTATTTATAAATGAGTCTGTTGTGATTTTAGGGGGAAAACAAATGAGATTTGAACCATTTTGGTATACTGCTTCATTGCTTTTTAAATACAGCTTTTATGTGCTAATTTTATGCAAATATGGAGTTTGAGAAAATGGAGGCATGGACTAGGCCAGCAGCAGTTTTGGAGTGTTGTGGCAGCTGGATGTAGGATTGTATCATAGCAGTACAGCAGACTGTTCAAAATGAGGTTTTGGGGTTTGGTGATGTTCTGATCGAAGAGTGGAAAGACCAGAGTGAGATTCGAAGGGTGATGTTCTGATCGAAGAGTGGAAAGACGAGAGTGAGATTCGAAGGGTGATGTTTTGATCGAATAATAGAACATGGTCTCCATATGCTGAAGAATGAGGTTTGAAGGATCATGTTCTAATCGAAGAACACAACTTCCATACGTTGAAGAATGAGATTTGAAGGGTCATGTTCTTATCAAAGAGTAGAGCTTATATATGTTGAAGAGTGAGATTCGAAGGGTCATGTTCAAATCGAAGAGTGGGATGAATCAAACTTCTGACCTTTGATTCTCTCTGCTCCAGCATGATCTGAAGGAGTTCTCTAGAAAGCTTGTAACATGTTCTGCCATCCCTTTTTGAATCACTTTTGCAAATTCTGATTGTACTTGTGTGAAAACTGGCCCATAAGTTCTGTCTAAATTCTGACTTAAAAAAGCTCAGAATTTACTAAGTGTTTTCGCTTCAAGGATGTATTCATGGATTTATAACTTGAAATCCCAACCTTTCTAGAAGAAGTTATGTTCTGCAATGTTTTAGATCTCATTGAGATCTATAACTTTCATGTTAGAAGTATTGATTGAATCATCTTGCATCATGATGAAAATCTGGCCCAAAGTTATGAAATTATCATATTTTCTTAACACTTGGAAAGTTTTCTAAGTGTTTAGAAATTTGACTATTTCATAAGTAATCTTTGAATTTTGATTTCTTGATGAACCAACTTCAAGTCTTGATGAAATATGATTTTTGAAACTTGATTTTGATCAAAAAGTCAAAGTTTGACTTTTCAGTGTGCATTTGACCATTTTCCCCTTGGAAAATTATAATCTGAGACTTGAAACTTGACAGAAGCAATCCTGAGGATCCAGGATGATCCCTGGAAGTCCTTTGAGAGTGTTAGGAGTTCAACTGTCTTTGCACAAACTCAAACCCTAATTCGAAGCATCAGTGTGAGGAGACGTCTTGACCTAGTCAGTACTTTGCACAAGCTTGAGTCATCAAAGATATTTGTGGAAAATACCTTTAGAAATGAGAGGGCAAATTTGGGGGTACAACAAACTGATTTTTCAAGCTTAAGATGATCTCATGGTTCTCCATTTGTCTTAAAGTATCCATAGGTGGTTTATTGATCTTCACATTTTATCAGAAAATTAGGGTTGATTGAATAAGAAGAGATTTGAGTATGTATGAACTGAAAATTCAGCTAAAGTCAACTGTTGACTAGAGGTATTTTCTGTCAACCATCAACTCAATGTTCCTATTTCTATGTTCCATGAGCTATGGTTCATAAAGTCAAATGAAAATGGTGAATTATGGATAACTTGTCAAAGAAGTTATTCGGAGATTTGAATTTTGCTTAAGTGTTCATAGTAGTGGATTTGGATTGGTTATAACTTTCTCAATAATTATTGGAAATGTGTAAACTTTATATGGTTGGAAAGAGGAGGAAAAGTTCTTCAACTTTGTCCTAGACACCTCAAATCTACAAAGTGATTATTTTGGGAGTTATGGGGCTTATAAGTTTCTGGACACTTAGTAATTTTCAAGATATGTTCCAAAATGTTGCAAGTTTCATGGCTATTTGTAGGGCCTCATTTGGACTCAAATAAAAAATCTCTACACATAAAAGTTGGAGATCATAGTCTCTTCTCCAATTTTGATTCAAGAATCATTTCATTTGGTGTCTTATGGAGAGAGTTATGATGTTTATATTTTGAGGGCTTGAAGGGCAAAATTCTGCCAAGACTTGCCCAGCCAGGCTAGCATTTTATCGAACAGGTGGCGTGCACATGTTCATGGTGGTTTTTCTTATGAATTTAGTTCTCATTTTGAAAAATGTTGAACATAAAAGTTAGAGTTTGTTGTGTCCTCTTCAGTTTTGGTTTAAATTTCGTTTCATTTCATGCATTGTGGAGAGAGATATTGAAGCTCAAAGTATAAAGGTTGAAGTGGGCAAGATGTATGGTGTCATACGTAAGATTTGCCCAATCAGGCCTGTAGTTTTGTCGAACAGCTGCAGGGCATGTGTTCATGATAAATTTTCTCCATGATTAAAGACATATTTGGATTAGGGATGAACTACAAACTTGTTCTATCATTCATCCTCTTTCCAATGGTATCGAGTTCGCCTCATTTGTTGGTTATTGAAAAAGTTAGAGGTTCACAAAGTAATGAAGATAAAATGAATAATTTGACATTTGGTTTTCTAGAATCTCAAAGGTTGTTTATTAGTTATGATATCAAGACTTTATGATCATTTTAATGAGTGTCCTATTCATTGTTTCCCCTTGATGCCAATATAGAAAGTACTCCCTGATGCGTCCTCTTTTCAGTGATACCAAGATTATGTCGTGAGGAAGGTCCTAGTTCAAGATACATGATCATAAAGGTAGATGCATGGCCATGAATATCAACATCATCACTTTGTCAAGAGTAAACGCAGCAGGTATGCCATGCGTATCAAGAATACCCCATTTGGCCATACAGTTTGTATTATGCATGCATTGTGGTGCAGTTTGACTAAAAAAATAGAATTGATATTTTAGTAAACTTATTGGCTAAAGTGTCTGCATACCATATGCTATTATGCACCCTCATTTGACAACAACACACTTCATATTGTGAGCCTTCAAAAAAATCAGTTACAAGTTAGTTACAGACACTGTAACCAACTTTGTCTCTCTCTTCCATGTAATAAACTCTCTCTCTCACTTTTTTCTATCATCACAGTAACAACCATAACAAACTTCCTCTCTCTTTTTCATCGTATAACAACTCTCTCTTCTCACTACTACCTACAACTCTTTCCTTAGCATTCACAATCATTTCCACTGTAACAAACTCTCTCTTCTCTTCAACCTCTCTCTTTTTCGTTCACCACCATCACCATAACCAACTCGCTTTCATTCTTTCCATCATCCTGAGCTCATCTCTCTACTTGAAGCGTCGGTTTGCATCGCATCTCTCAACGATTCGGCGAGTTCTTGAACTCTTTTTCTATCTTCGTGCACAGAAACAATAGCTTGCATTTTTTGCATCTGAAATTGTGGGAGAATTATTCACCAAGATTCAACGAGCAGTAGAGTTTTCTGTCTCGCATAATTTTCGCAAGCTTCAAACCGGTAAGTTATTCTGAATCTCTCACAGCTTAGTTCATCATATAAGGTTCATTTGTATGTATCTGTATACTCAGAATCATCAGAGGCCGAAACTAAGTTTGATATGCGCAAATGGCTTTGTTTATCGTAATTTCTATTTTCAGATCTTGTTTGAGGTTCTGATGTATATGAATTTCATGGAGTTTTGGTGAATTTGAGCATTGGATTTAGAATTAGTGTACAATTTTGAGTAAGAATGATGCCTTACTTTTCATTTTTTAGTCACTACAACCACCGCTGGTGTTGAGAGTCGCCGGAGAAGATGGTTAACTCTGGAGGACTGTTTTCTAATCCCATCCAGCCCTAGGCGTGTCCTTTGGTTATTGGTCCATGCAATAAATCAGGCCAGTCAACCAGATCTTGTATTACGTTTTTTATTTGATTTTTGTGCAAATATTGAGATAAAATGGGTGTTGACTCTTGATTGATTGATTTGTTTTAAATAAATGTGACCTGTTGATTAATAAGGGTGATACATGCAAAAAAACGTGACATGAGAAATAGTAACAAAAATATGATTTATCTTTGTTTTGAGACATTGGATCAATAATTGAAGTTGGGCCTAGCGAATTCATGTATGCACCCCCTGGTTAGTGGGCCTGAGCGCCTATTTGAGTAAGTTTAGTTCAAATCTGACATTTGGTTATACACCCCCTGGAAGTTGTGCACAACTTTGATACTTATTCTGTTTAGCTTGCGATTTCGATTTTTCTGACTTGTAAAAAATATGAAAAAATATATTTATGATTCTTTATTGTCTTAGTATTTTTTAGATATTTTTTGTGTATTTTTTTATTTTTTTTTTATAATTCTTTTTGCTAATACACTCAAAAGAGAGACCGATACATTCACTTGCACGGTTCGATCCAAATTTTGATCATTTCTTAACGAATAAAATTCACAAAAGTATGGTTATGATCCTTTGGTATATTAGGGGTTTTTAGGATATTTTTCATTATTTTTTCAAGTTTATTTTCATTTTATTTAGAGTCCTTTTTTTGTAAGTGTTCTAATTGGACACCGCTCGATCGAAGCTTGCGTTTAATAATCGTCAAACACTGTTTTGAGCCAATTTTTGGACCATGATCAAAGGCTGACTTACATATAATGTATGTTTTGATTTGATAATTTTTAGATTGAGAATTGAAGCATTTTCTCTATTATTTTGATAGCGTCGATTCTTATGTGCTTATTATGGACTATGATCGATAAATTTGGTAGCTTTTAATGTGATTTTTGCTCATTTTCGTGTGTTGATTATATCATTGCCTAAGTTTAAAAGTCATTGTTATAATTGCTTTTCTTCATGATTCTACTTTGATTTGAGTTGTGATTTGATTGTGTAACTTCGGTTACGTTTACCTTGTCATTACTAACTTGTTTGTTAAATTGTGCAAGGTACTTTGATAAAACTTTCAATTGGTATTTTTATTGCTTAGTATTCCACTTTATTTGTGGGATACGAACTCGCTTCTGATACAATTTATCTGGACTCACATTCTACGAGATGCATATATGCACTCTTGTATGTTTTGTCTGGCTTGTATTTTCATGTCGGATGCTTGTGCAGTTGTGTCTGATACACACCGCTTGTGATTTGTTTTCACGCCAATGCTTTAAGACTTATGTTGGTTGTTTGATTTCTTACTTGCTTTGTTTGTTGATGCTAGATTGCTTGGAGTTTTTAGGGTTTCTCTATTTTGCTTGCTGCGCTACGAACCTTTGTTCGTTTGGTATACCACTCTTCCATTTTCTCTTCGCATGTTATTGCTTTCTAGATATCATGAGAAGTAGGAACTTTACTGCTTTTTAGATATCATGAGAAGTAGGAAATAAAGAGCGTACGCTCAAAATCGTTGTTTAAAGTCCTGTAGCAGGCACCGCTTTCTGTATGCTATTTGTGTTTATTTAAAATCCTACCTTTGAAGTAGGTATTCTACATGTGTGTTTACATTTGTTCCCGCATATATTACAAGTGATAAGTCCTTAAAAAGAGGCAAGCGGGGAGGGTTCATAACTGACCCCCGCACATTCTAGTCAGTGTCACCCTTAGCTCACGTTGTATGTCGATGCTTCGGAGTCGTGCAAATCTTGTGTATCGAGTCTGTCAAGTAGAGAAGAGTTTTGCAATCAAACCCTCACGCTTTTTCAAGAGTTCACATTGGCCGATGTTGACATTTTGTGATCCTTCATATTGTCTTATATCGCCTACCTCGATCTTCTATATCTTTGTTAGGTGTTCAGTCGCTTTGGACGTCACATTTTTTTTATTTCATTTGTCCCCCGCTTATTTGCTTTGGGTGATACACTCCCCTTAGCTAAAGCATTTATCTTGTTTCCCACATCCCTTTGAGTTAGTATGTTTGTGTGCTTTTGCCAAAGCACTTGTTTGCTTATTTGTTTGCTACGCCATGTTTCCCTTAGGATCGCTTAATTAGAGTAGCTCTCGAGCTAGATATTAGGATAGGTATCCATGCATGCTAACATAGGGTAGAGATTTCCCTTTCAAAACTCCATCTTAGGATCAACCATTGTATGATAACATTAGGAATAGATTTAGGTTAGTCTCTCTTAGATGTTTTTTTTCTTTCTTTTGCATTCTTGCATTAAGACTAAAACTCTTTTTATTAAAAAATGCATAAAACATCTAACAACTTTCAAATCCTTCTTTAAGGTAAAAGATATCAATCAGTGCAAACTCTTTTGCACCTTCGGGCTTTTCTTTCAAACTTTCTCAAAAGGATATGTTAATTCACTTCTATGCTGACGTGTGAGTCTCCATAGGTCGAGTTGTGGCAGAAGGCGAAATTGATATTGTTCATTAAAAAATACAAATCAACAAAAAAAATTGAGTCGAACTACGACTGCTCTGATTCCTTTGAAGGGATATGTAGGAATTAGGGTAGGGCCCAAACGAGCACAACTTTATTTTCCCCTACATTATTTTCACTTTTCTTTTGCATGCATTCCCTCTACAGCTTAGATATAGATTGTTACACACCCTTTGATTAGAATAACAAGAGTGGATACCGTAGAGTACTACGGGCATGTGGGGTGCTAATACCTTCCCCTCGCGTAACAGACTCCCTTACCCATATCTCTTGGTCGTTTGATATTTATTTCATCCTTCTCAGGTTTACTCGATGTTTTCCTTTCCCTTATCATGGGATAAAAAACATTTGATGGTGACTTTATTGATTTCATCTTGATGATTTGTTCAGCCGGTTGTTTCAAGTTTGTCTCTTTTTTACCCCATCTCCCATATCAACTTCCTCTAACGGATCTTGAGCTTGCATCTTCGGTACTGAATTCAATGGGTCTTTTTCAAACCCCAAAGGTTCATTGTCATAGATACAATCTAACCTCCATCTTTCTGAAGCTGTTGTTTGGCCTTGTTGTCCTTTTTATTGATTTTTTGTTTTGGCCTCGACAACCATATTTTGTAGTTTCTCAGCCTCTATAGCCAAAAAAATTTGTTTTCAGCCACATAGGCCAGAATTCAAGCCAAATTTTCTGACTCACTGGTCATCATTTTCGACCACAGGCCACCCCGTAGTTGGAATCGACTCCCTAGGCGCTACTTCCTCTTCAAAATCCCACATAAAACCACGATTAGGATCCAAGCTTAGAAAACTATTTGAGTTTTCATTAGGAGTGTAATTCTCATCATCACAAGGTGCCACATTCTCCAAGTGCTCTTCGAAAGATTTCTTTCCACCTTTAACCTCATCGACCTTATAGTAGCTCTTATCAACTTCTATATTTTCCACTACACCATCTTTCTTCCAAATGGAAATCCTTTGATGCAAAGTCGACGGGACTACACCTATTCCATGAATCCATCACTGTCGAGTAGTAAATAAAAGTTTGTTTGGAGTTTATAACCGTGAATAAAGTTGACATGTTTGTCGTTCCAACAGCCAATTCAACTTGAATGACCCCAAGTATACTACTGGTCTTTCCTTCATAGTTTGACAAAACCATGTTATATGGTCGAAGATCTGACCCACACTTCCCTATTTTCTTGAACAGAGCATGTGGTATTAAGTTTACAACTGCCCCACCATCAACAAACACTTTGTTCACCGGTATGTCATCTACCTTTGCCCTTATAAATAAAGGCTTAAGATGACACAACATCCCTGGGCTTGGTTTCTCAAACACAGTCTTCTATTCTTCGACAATGCCATTATTCATCACATAATAACACATAGGCTTTTCATCAGCCGCTTTGTCGGAGGTGAAATATTTTCCATTTTCTGATACCTCTGACACTCTATCATATTCTACAGGCAGAAACGGCATAATTCAACAATTAATGATGAAGTCTTCACCATAATCATCATCCACCATATCATCTTCTTGCAAAGGTTCATAATTAGGCTCTTCCTCTTCTTCACCCTCATATGTAGGAGTATACTCAGGTGTAGGAGTATAGCAAAAATTGTGTTGCTACCAACATTTTGTTACCTAAAGAAGCTACCTTCATAACCAACCTTTGATTTGCAGTGATCTTCTCCTTTTCAGTCAACCTAAACCTTGGATAGAATCCTTTCTGAACTGAAACTTCTCCAAGTTTTTCAACCTTTGTTGGTTGCACGCTTTCGACACGCCTAATAGCTTTGATAGGTTTCAACTGGGAAGTCGAGGCCTCCCTTACAACTTTTTTATTCCTTTGATAAGCCTCTAATGCGTCCTTGTCATTGTATTTTTCCCTTTATAATTAGGAGAAACTTGATAACCCTTAGACTCAACCTTATTTTCTTGGGCCTCAACCTCATGCACAATCACCTTCCACTTTGGCCTTTTACCCCCCTTTTGGCTCACCAATTTCACCCATTTCCTTGTGAGGTGTCCGACAGAGGGCGAAAGATTTTTGGCAGAGGTTATTGGAACAATCTTCAGTACTCTTCATTGTGTCAAGGAATTCCTTCTTTGTCGAAAACAAACCTTCAAACTGGAGGCTTCTCATGCTTAAGACCCTTTTTTTTTGAAAGCTTCATATTTCTCAGTTGCTTCTTCATCATACACAACATTGCATCTTGGGCATAACTTGGCCTTCGATCCTTTCACTCTGCATGTTTCCTGAAAGTCAGCCAAACTCTCTTCAGGCTAAGGGTACACTTCCTGCAATCCCTTTTCCATCTTCATGTCGAAATTATCATTAGTTTCAACCATCATAACTTTTATGTCACCAATCATTATGACTTCTCTAACGAGGCCCTCAGTAGCTTCGACCATCATACAATCCAGAGGCTCTGAATATAAAGCCTTATCCACCTTCAAAGGATCAGTGTCGACCTTCATTTTTGGATTTTCTCCAAATTGAAGCTTGCCTTCTTTCAAAGCTTTCTGCACCAAATCCCTAAAAACGACACATTGAGAAGTTTTATGACCAAGAAAACTATGAAATTTGCATAATCCCCTTTTCTTCTTTTGTTTAAGTGGGGGATTCTTTAGGCCCCGAGGGACCACAATTTGACCATCAGCCACTAACAAATCAAATATTTCACCATATTTGGTTATATCAAAAGTATAGGTCTTGGTGATGGCTTTGCCATTCTTTTCAGTTTCGATGGGTTTTTTTTTCTAGTTCGAAGGTTTTAACAACTTACACGCGTTAGGAGGTCCGGGATGGAGTTCATCCACATTAACCTTTGTCTTTTCCCCTAACTCATCTTCTTCAGAAGAATACTCATCAATTGCTACGTAAGTAACCTTCCCCTTTTGTGGTACTTGTTTGTATTGGTTTTTTAAGCTTTTAAGCGCTCGATCAGTCGAACTTTGATAACTAACTGAGCCATATCTTTCAAGGATTGAGTATCTAGCAATTAATTTCTAATGGAATACTCTAACCCATTTGCAATTATTTCGACCAACTCGTGTTCAGGGATTGTGTAAAGCATCGTGCTTTCAGAAGTCTAAACCTATTAAGGTATTGGTCTATTGACTCATTGCTTTTTTGTTTAACACTGGACAATTATGTTAGGCTAATTTTGGACTGCCCCATGTGAAATTATTCATGGAACAATTTCTCCAACTGAATCCACGTTTGGACCGACTTTGGGGGAAGCGTTGTAAACCAAGTAAACGCATTCTTTGTGAGAGAATTGGGAAAATACTTCATCCTCAAATATTTATTCACTACCAAGTCTCCAAGTTCAGTTTGGTACCAGTAAACATGTTGGATACTGGATTCTTCAACATACCCTGCGAACTTGGTGAATTTTGGGAGTTTCCAACCTCTTGGTAACTTCATTTGTAAAACGAAATCTGGAAATGGCGAGACATACATAGTTCTATGAAAGCGAGTATTCATTCCATTCCTAACCATAATTCGTTCGACAATGGTTTCGAGGTTTTGTCCCCAACCACTGATTCTCGTCGAACATGCCTGACCATTTGGTCGACATTCTGGTTTCTGTTTGCTATTACTACTAGGGGTTGTTGTACTACCCTAAGTATAGGATCGACACATAAGGGAGTCGGTAGTTCTTGTTCGACTGTTTCATCGACCACCTCCTCGTATTGCACTGGTTCCTCGCGTGGGGGAGGTGCAGCTTGTCGAACAGATGCTCTTGGGGCATCAAAGAAATCCTTGATGCGAATCATTTGAGTTGCTAAAGTTTGATAACTCCGCACCGAATTCTCTATCAAAGGTCTTAATATGAGACTTATCTGTTTAGTAATCATATTGACCATCTCATGGTTACTTTCATCCATCTGTTGCCTCGTGATAGCAACGATACTTGGGTTGAAAGTAGGCATGACTTGGTGGGAAAATCCCAATCTAGTCGAACAACCAAATTGATTTCCCAACGGCCCTGAGGCATGATATGGGGAAACACCGATGCAAAATTTTCACCAAATATCAGACTGCTTTTATGCAGACCTGCCATCATCGTTGTTAGCATTCCATATCCATGTGTGTTATACCCTAGAATTTTCCCTCCCATTTTCTTCAAGACATTCTTTGAAGGCTTCTCAAATACTCAAGACACTCAAAGGTTGACTAGTCAAGATGCTCCTCCTAAGCCAAAGGCCTACAATTATAGTTTGGAGTTTCTCAAGGAAATTTGGATTGAAAAGTTCTCAAGTGGCTTCCTTGGTTCTTCACCGGTTCTCAACGAGGCTCATGTCAAGTTTCAATCCCTACATCACAAGTTTGCTCAGTCAATGACTCGGATGATTGAAAATCAACTATATTTGTCAATAGGTCAATTATGGTCAACATACAGTCAAACTTCAAGATTTTTGGTCAACATCAACTTTTTAAAGTGATATTCATTATTTGATCAAGGGTTAATCATGATTCCCCAAGGAAAGTACTCAAATCATCAAAAGTCAAGAATGGCCAAATTAGGATTTCCTTAAGAGAAGTCAATTGAACTTTGACCAGGCATAACTTTCACATGCTTCATCAACTTTTCCCCAACCAAAGCCTATTTTGAAGAAAATTCAATTTTCTACATCTTTGCTTTTATTCTCAAGTCCAAAAAATGCTTCATTTGGAAGATATGAGCTCATACATTATAGGTCATTTTTAAAAGTCAATAAAAGACACTTTTTATCAAGGCAACTTACATCAAGATAGTTTCTTCAAAAGCAAAAATGATAAACATAGAGGTTGTAGAGGACATCTCAGTATTTCCAAAGAGTCCAAGATCATCTTCGAAAGATGAAAATTGAGCAAGTTATGAGATACACAAGTTGGGGAATTTTGAAGAAATTCATGAAGTGCAAATTGAGCAAGATTACAATTTTGAACCAATGAGCCTAGTTTTTGATGTTCAAACATGTTCATAACATCTTAGAAGACCTCTAAGTTCATTTATACATGGATTTGATTTTTATTCATATTTATATTGATTTTATTTAATTTAAAATCAAATAAATTGAATAAAATCACAAGAAATCATGGGCTAGTGCATATGGGCTTGACTTGATCAATTATGAGGCCTAATATTTCGTGCAAGACACATAGAACCTGTCTGAATTCATTGCATATACAAAGATGGCAAGAATGTCTCAAATATGGTAATTTTTCAAAATTTGATTTTTGTTTTAAAACCATGGTTTATGGTTTGATTCTTTCCATGTTTGTTCACCTCACCCCTCCCTCTATATAAAGCACAACAATGCATACTCAAAAATAGGCATAGCTTACATAACAACGCCATACGAAATTCTCAAAAATTCCATCAAAGTTGAAAATTTTGAAAATCTCACTTCCAGCCTCTCCCAAGGCAAATAGAAGATCCATTCATTCCCTTGAGGCTTCTAGGAGTTGAATCGGGCCCAGATTCAAGCCTTAGACGTCCATGATTCTCAGATCCAGTCACCACCGGTTTGGTACATTTTTCTAAACTAAAGATGTTAAAATATGTGTTGTTAATCAATCTAATGCATGCAAACATGTTCATAGTGATGCATAGAACATGTTGGACGTAAAGCATGTAAGCTTTGGGGCCTAAATCACAAAATGCCATTTTTAACTCCGATCAGACACTTTTCTTTGAAACACATAATCCATGTACCTTTGGCCAAAAATAATGCCAGATTCGGACTCAGGGCAATTTTTTAAGGGGGGTAGGGTTAGTTTGCACCCTTGATCCTTGATTTTTATAGGTTTAGATATGGAGCCACCCAGAGAAGACAAATAGAAGGTTGACTCTGGTGGCTGACTCTAGTGGCAGGCGTGGTGCCCCACTAGTGGCCCATTCAAATTTCCGGCGTGTGCGAATTTTGGAAATCAAATATTTGAATTTTTATAATATTTATTTTTCTTTGCATTTGAAATAACAAATGAGTTAAATGGCCTAGTGGTGAAGCTAGCAGGTGTGAAGCTAAGGAGTCTGGGTTTGATCCCCAGGTTTTGCATTTTGTTTTTTCTAATAACTTCCTTTCAGATCTAACGCGTGTAAGGTTTAACTAACGCACGGTATGGTTCAGATTGGGGCCGTCAGATCCCCAACTCCAAGATCCAACATGTCTAGACGTATAGGCGTATGTTAGACCTCCAAAGAAGGGCAATGCTGGATTGAATGCAGCTCCTGGGCTCAACCATTTACGGGCCTAGCAGACTTCATTTTCTCACCCTATAATCCTGTTTTTTTTTTGCAGTGCCTGTTTTTCTTATTGGGCCTAAGGGCTTCATCCTTACAACCCCCTAATTGCTTATGCTATAACGTGGCCCATTGTTTTTTATTATTTATTTATTTTTGTTTTGCTCAACTTACAATTTCTTTTTTTTTAATTTAGTTTCTTTTAATCATAAAAAAAAAATCACAAGAAAATATTAGATTTAGGTTTTATTAATTAAATTAATTTTGACTAATTATTTAATCATTTTTTTTTATTATTTAACTAATTATAATTAGGGTTTTATTTAATTTAATTTAACTATTTTTTCTAAACAAAAAAAATGCAAAAACAACAAAAAATATTTCTTTTTATCGCGTAGAAATTTTTTAGGGCTTTCTCTTCTCCGCGCGTTTATTTATTTTATTCGCATTATTTCCACAAATATATTAACTGTCAAAAGGATGTAAAAGTTTAACTAGGACCTCTTATTTCCCCATTTTTGGTTTGTAATTCCCCCATCCCGAAGTATTGTAATAGCGTAGATTCAAATTCCCGCACTTTATTTTCCGCACTTGTATATATTTAATTGTTAGATGTATGCTTAATAGGCTTGTATGGCAAGACTAAAGGCAAACGCTAGAAAACCTAACACTCAAGATAACCATAACTGAAACGCAACACATTCGCACATACATACTTCTAAGGTACCTCCACTTGTTGTCTTCGGGGAAAAAAAAGTCATGTCCCTCGAATGTGGGAACTCTTTAGCAAAGTCCCTCCAATATAAAAGATCATAGTCCCTCAATTACCCTTTCAATGCTGCCTTCGGTAAACGATTTGGTCCCTTATGATAAAATTGCTAAAGAGTCCTATGAGTTGCCTTTATGACTGTACGATGACCCGCGTCCGTCCCTCAAACATCCAACGATAGGGCTACCTACTGACTTATAGTAGGACAACATTGTCTAAAGAAAAAGATGAAAAGAATAAAGATTGTTCGAGTTGGTAGACCGCTTATAGTTGCTTGCTCACAAAAATAAACAAAACAAATTTTTCACACATACACGAACTCTTTTCTAAATATTTTCAAAGACAAAAAACACTTCGTATACGTTCTCAACGATACAAGAAACATTACAAAGTTCGCCGCACTAAGGTGTCTTTTCAAAGATATTTTCAAATACACTTACACAAAAAAGAAGCATTCTCAAAGTGAGCTAGCAACTAAGAGCCCGTGGATAACTACAGATGGAAATAATACCTTCCCTTTCCATAATTTACCCCCGAACTCAAAATCTTTAAAAAGGTCTTTCCTGTTATTTTCACAATTTCCTTTGTTGGATAAAAGAAAATTCGGTGGCAACTTTTGCTAAACCGCAACATTTGCAATAAAATGCAAAACCAGTAAAGTCAGTTCTCCCACCGTATTATAATGCATATCTCTTGCAAAACTAGGAACATACTGCCCAGAAGTCGGGATCACACCATCATGCGTCTCTCTTGCAAAACTAGGCACATACTGCCCAAAAGTTAGAATCACACAATCATGTCTCTCTCTTGGAAAACTAGGCACATACTGCCCACAAGTTAGGATCACACCACTGTGTGTCTCTCTTGCAAAACTAGGCACATACTGCCCAGAAGTTGTGACCACTGGTGGTCTTGTATTTATTGGCTATGTTATGGTAACTATGTTCGATGTAGTCGAAGACACGACCATAAAATTTGAACCCACACTTGCCACCATGCTGGTATTTCCTCCCAAGGTTTGATTCCTTTCAGGAGTTCTAGGATCTACCATTTTTTACCACTTCTCAATTTCATGCACGTAACAAGAAAGACTCAAACACAATGTGACCCACCAGATGTGCAACTTATTCCTAACAGATACTCTCTAGCCTCTTATTAAAGGTTACTTACAGGATCGACTACAATAATCCTAGACTTAGTGTTTTGGGTTAAAACTGGTTGATATTGGATGAAAAGGGAAAAGGCAAAAGACAATTGCAAAGTAAAGAAAATAAATGACAAAACTTGCAATTTAAAGTGAAAACTTAAAATTGCTTTGAATTTAAATGTGGAAGCTTTCATACATTGTTAAGCCTGAACTTGTTTCTCTCTTAGATACGGGTACTTTGAGTGTAATGCTCTAAATATGAAGAAATACAACCTCTAACAAAAATACAAATGTTTTCTTAAATAGAAAATCTAAAAGTGTAACAGTCGACGGTTACTAGTCCCACGTTGGGATTCATGGAGAACTGCTAGAACTGCTTTAAAATGTCCCCACGTTCTTACTGGCTTATGAGTTGGAAACTAGTCTTGCCGCCACTTTTTTTTACCTGTTGACGCTTGCACCCTATCGAGCCTGCCTCCAAACCTAGTGCTTCGTCAACCAGAATTCCCGGTTGATACTTCTTTGACTTGTCAATGCGTCTCATCTTTCTTTATGGTGGACACATACCCTTCTAACCAAAGAGACCTTATGGTTTAAAGGCTTGTAAAATCAAGCTTCACAAATAAGCTTTTGTTTTGATGAAGACAAACCATGGCTAACAAAGAAGGCAAATATTTATGATCAAGCATCTAAGCATCTAAGCATATAAGGATAATATCTTCATTCAAAGCTCTCAACAACTTTAAAGGTATAATAAAATTATCTAATTTGATCTTAAGATATAGATGCTCAAAAATGAAAAAGAAATGTTTAAGAATCATTACTCAAGCTTTTCAAAGATAAAATTTCATTTTTCTTCTGCATGCAATCGATTTACATCTTAGTGCAATCGATTGCACACTTTAAAATTTCAGATCTTTTGCTTCTGTTTCTATGTGCAATCGATTTACATTACCTATGCAATCAATTGCATACTTAAATTTTTCAAAATGTTTGCTTCTGTTTCTCATGCAATCGATTTACATTACAAGAGCAATCAATAACACTCAGTTACTTTTTGCTACTGACTTTGCATGCAATCGATTACATTGTTAGTACAATCGATTGCACTCTTAAATATTTTGAAAAAATAGCTGTTAAAACCCTTGTGCAATCGATTTACACCAAGGGTGCAATCGATTGCATACTGCACGAATTTAAAAAATAGCAGCTTTGTTCATGCATTTTCATCATGCCTTTTCATTACATCTTTTCACTCAAACTTGGCATTTGTTCATGATACATTTCCAGATCTTCATGATGTCTCAAAAGGGTGTTATGAACATATAAATATTCAATTTCAAATCCAGATCTAACACCTTCTTCCATAAATATTTTCTGAAATTTTAAAATACAAACTCAAGCATTCTTCATTTTCATGCATAAGTTTTCTGCACATTTTCATACATTAACAAACAGAAAACTTTGAGCAAATATATCTTGAGTCTTTGTATAATATTATTATTGAAAGAAGAAGATTATACATTGTCAAATCACTCTATGTGATCAATATTACTCTACTCACTGAAACTCACAAATTGATATTTACTTACTTATTTTCCAGGATTGTTGGAATTAAGTTTAAGTGTTTTTGTTGAAATCTTGTCTTTCCAAGTTGTTGGATACAAGTGTAGTTACATTGAGAGGATTGTTCTCATAGGTAACTTAGTTAAAATCCAAGAGGATTGTTCTTGGTCCAAGAGGATTGTTCTTGGTTTGGTTGGTAGTTCTTATTTAAGTTTGCCACAATAAGGAAATCTCTTTCATGTTGAAAGGGGACTGGAGTACTCTCGGACTGTGAGGGGAACCAGGATATATTGCTCGTGTCTATTTATTTTTCTGCATTTTTAAGCTTTTCTAAACTCTCTTATAACCATAAAAATAAGAACCATCATCACTAAAAACCAAAATTTTTAAAGTACCTAATTCACCCCTCCCCCCTCTTAGGCGCACTTCGTACTTACAATTGGTATCAGAGCGGGTTATAGGTAACCTGCTCCTAAAAGATCCAGAATGGCTTCCGCAAATCATAATCCCATTTTCAGAGATGGTGGTAGTAACAACAAGCCTCCTCTATTTTGTGGTGAATATTTTGACTTCTAGAAAATACGCATGAAGGCGCATCTAGAAGCACAAGGAGAAGAAATATGGAATGCCATCGAAAATGGTCCATTTATCCCTATAACGGTAATCAATGGTGTCGGCTCATCAATGCTTAAAACTGCATGGGACGATGATGATAAGAAGAAAGTTCTCTATGACAAAAAGGCAATAAACCTTCTTCAAGGTGCACTTAGCATGGACGAATTCTTCCGTGTCTCGGCATGTAAAACAACAAAAGAAATATGAGATACCTTGGTACAAACTCATGAAGGAACAGTTGAAGTAAAAAGATCAAGACTAAATACCCTAAGTCAAGAATACGAATTATTTCGAATGCAGCCCAGAGAAACCATTATTGACTTACAAAAGAGATTTGTGCACTTGACAAATCATCTAAGTGCTCTTGGTAAAACTTTGACGAATGATGAATTGAATCTGAAAGTACTTAGGTCCTTAACTAGGGAATGGCAACCAAAGGTAACGGCAATATCAGAAAAGAAAAGTCTATCCAACATGACATCCGCAACATTATTTGGTAAACTTCAAGAATACGAAACGGAACTCGGAAGACTCGAAAAGCATGAAAATCAAGAGAAGAAATCCAAGAATATTGCTTTGAAGATAGACTCCAAGGAAGTTGAAAAGGAAAACAATCCAAAAGAAGATGAAAACTTCATGCTTCTTGTTAAAAGGCTTGTTAAGTTCTTCGGTAGAAATGACAAACCTTTTTCTCATTCAAAAGGAAAGAAACACTTTCAGAAAAAGGAAGGCTCCACATCAACACAAGAAACCACATGTTATGAATGTGATAAGAAAGGTCATATCAAGCCGGATTGTCCAAAATTCTCCAAGAAAGGTGGCTTCAAAAGCAAGAAGGGATTCAAGAACAAAAAGGCTTATGTCGCATGGGAGGATAATGAAATAAGTTCCTCACCCGATTCCGATAGTGATGAAAGTGAAAATCTAGCATTGATAGCCTCACACCATTCCGATGATGAAGACAATGAGGTTAGTAATGAATTTTCTCTTTTTTATAGTGATGCACAAGGTGCTATAGATGAACTATTGAATGAATGCAAAATTCTGTATAAAATCATTTCATCACAAAAGAAACAAATTTCATCCTTAGAAGAAAAATATGTTTCAATGGAAAAATATCTCAAAGAAGAAAAATAAAAATCAAGTGATGATCAAAAACATAATTTTGTATGCAAAAATTGTGATTCACTCTCTTTCCAAATTGTCCAATTAAAAAGAGTCATTGAAAGATATGAAAAAAGGCAAATTGAATTGGAAGGTGTTCTTAGCCAACAAAGATACTCCAATGATAAAAGTGGACTTAGATATTCAAAGTTTTCAAAACCAAGTTATAACAAAACTATCTTTGTTAAGGCAAGTGATCAATCTTCCAAAGAGAAAGTGGACATCTGATGGCACATGTCTGATGGTGTATAATGCACATCTAGCTACGAGGAGCACCGGATCTGCATGCAACAAGTTAGAAAATATAAAAATGGAGCTTACTGAGGCATTTTTTGATGTTTCAGGGCTTGGTAATGATTGCAAAAGCTTCAGGGAGCCTACAGGAATGTATTTGGATCTTTTGTTTGGACTGAGAAAGGCTGGAACCTAAAATGCGAATTTTTACAACTTTGATAATTTTTGCAAAATTTGTAGAGCTTTTCCAGGCTGTATCTCATGTGTTGAAGCTTGTTAATGTGTCCTTTATATAGAGAGGATGGAGGAGACAAGAGAACAAACGTAATAATAACCATAAACATGTGTTTTTAAAGCCATGAATGATGTTTTGTAAATTTGCCAAAGACATGGAATCTTGTCTTTTTTGAATTTGAATGAATTTGGACACCTTTGCACGAAATTTTATGGGCCTAGGTTGTCCAAAACATCAACCCAAAGCTCAAATCCCATTTCCAATTATTTTATACATTTTATTTTATATTTATTTGAAATAAATTAAAATAAATATGAATAAAATAGTTAGAAAATGTAAGGCATGGCAAGAATAATTTTAGAGGTCCTCTATAAACTTAGGAAGATGCTTGAAGTCCAAGAAATTGAGCCCTTGCCTTAAAACTTCAAATTTGCTCAATGCATAATTCTTGAAAATTCCCAAATTTCCCAACTTGGGCAAGCCATAACTTGCTCAATATTTATCTCATGATGATGATATTTGACTTTTTGTAAATCCCAAGATATCTACTTCAATCCCTCTTTTGATAAATTTTGCATTTGAATATTTTATCTTGATGTAAAAGGTCTTGGCAAAAAGTGGCTTTTGTTGATTTTCTGAAAATGACTTGTAATGTATGAGCTTGTATCTTTCAAATGGTGTATTTATTGGACTTGAGGGATGAAGAGAAGTTATAGGGAATTAGATTGTATTCAATATGAGCTTTGGTTGGGGGGAAATGGATGAAGTATGTGAAAGTTATGCCTGGTCAAAGTTCAGTTGACTTTTCCTATAGAAACCCTACTTTGCCATTTTTGACTTCTGATGGGTTAGGAGCATTTCTTGAGGAATCATGATCAACCCTTGATAAAATGATGGATATCACTTCAAAATGTTGACGTTGACCAAAAATCTTGAAGTTTGACAATACATAGGCCACAGTTGACTTTTGACCTAACACAGTTGATTTTCCAATACTTGAGCAATTGACTGAGCAAACTTGTTGAGCAAGGCATGAAATTTGGCATGCATGATCTTGAGGACATATTAGGACAATGAAGGACATCTGGGATCCTTGGAGATCAACCATCTTGATGAAAATTGAAACCCTAGTTGGGGGTTCATTATCTTAGGAGGAGAACTGTCTGGTCAATTCTTGGTCAACCTTGAGCAATTGAGAACCTCTAGGAGTATGTCTTGTGTGAAAATGGGAAGGTAAATTTTGGGGTACAACAGCTGCCCGTGTTAAATCTTCTTAAACCTAAAGATTTAGATTGGCTTGTTTGCCTTTCGTGATCTGAAGGTGGAATATGATTGAACACTAGAGTGCCTAGAAATTTGCACTCGCCCAAAGTGAGACTGCTGGTGAATAACATCGGGAATGGGATTACATATGCCATTTTGAAAAGATGACAGAATACTGTCGGAGATGGGCTTAAATATGCCATCCAAGGAATATGACAGAGAGTATTCAGAGATGGGCTTAAAGATGCCATCTAAAATAGATGCTGACTTCATAAGAAGTCTCTTCATGGGGATCCCTGTTTCTGCTGTTCGAGGAGGAGTCCACTGGGAATGTTTGTCTCTGTCTTGGGAAATAGAGCTTAGGATATTTAGTTGTTCATTACTCTACTGGGGATTCGTCTCTTGACTGAAGAGATGGAAGTGAACTGCTATCTGGTTGGGATCCAGGTTTCATAGTGACTTACTGAGGATGATAAGGTTGACTGGTATTTGGTCGTATTCCGGGCTTCACAACGACTTATTAGGAAAATGAGATTAACCAGTTAAGAATCAGTAACAAATCCACGATCAATTTGAAATGAACCAGCAAATGTCTTGATTTATCTTTGACTGGATAAGAATCAAAAAAATCTTAGTGTCGATTTAACTGAACCAGTAAAGGTCTACCGAAAAAGAATCAGTAACAAATCAATGGTCGATTCGAACTGAAACAGCAGAGGTCTTGGTTTAACTTTGACTGGATAAGAATCAGAAAAATCTTAGGATCGATTTAACTGAACCAGACAAAAGTCTTGGAATATCTTCAACTAGAATAAGAATCAGAGAGATCTTAGTGTCGATCTGACTGAACCAGAGAAGGTCTTGGATTAACTTTGATTGGATAAGAATCAGAAAAATCTTAGGATTGATTTAACTGAACCAGACAAAAGTCTTGGAATATCTTCAACTGGAATAAG
The DNA here is from genome assembly GCA_948472305.1 of Vicia faba. NCBI lineage: Eukaryota > Viridiplantae > Streptophyta > Magnoliopsida > Fabales > Fabaceae > Vicia > Vicia faba. The sequence goes on from OX451735.1 coordinate 1,010,325,444, forward strand.
AATCAGAGAGATCTTAGTGTCGATATGACTGAACCAGAGAAGGCCTTGGATTAACTTTGACTGGATAAGAATCAGAAAAATCTTAGGATCGATTTAACTGAACCAGACAAAAGTCTTGAAATATTTTCAACTGGAATAAGAATCAGAGAGATCTTAGTGTCGATCTGACTGAACCAGAGAAGGCCTTGGATTAACTTTGACTGGATAAGAATCAGAAAAATCTTAGGATCGATTTAACTAAACCAGACAAAAGTATTGGAATATCTTCAACTAGAATAAGAATCAGAGAGATCTTAGTGTCGATCTGACTGAACCAGAGAAGGTCTTGGATTAACTTTGACTGGATAAGAATCAAAAAAATCTTAGGATCGATTTAACTAAACCAGATAAAAGTCTTGAAATATCTTCAACTAGAATAAGAATCAGAGAGATCTTAGTGTCGACCTGACTGAACCAGAGAAAGTCTTGGATTAACTTTGACTGGATAAGAATCATAAAAAGCATAGGATCGATTTAACTAAACCAGACAAAAGTCTTGGAATATCTTCAACTGGAATAAGAATCAGAGAGATCTTAGTGTCGATCTAACTGAACCAGAAAAGGTCTTGGATTAACTTTGACTGGATAAGAATCAGAAAAATATTTGGATCGATTTAATTGAACCAAACAAAAGTCTTGGAATATCTTCAACTGGAATAAGAATCAGAGAGATCCTAGTGTCGATTTGACTGAACCAGAGAAGGTATTTAATTAACTTTTGACTGGATAAGAATCAGAAAAATCTTAGGATCGATTTAACTAAACCAGACAAAATTCTTGGAATATCTTCAACTAGAATAGGAATCAGAGAGATCTTAGTGTCGATTTGACTGAACCAGAGAAGGTCTTTAATTAAATTTGATTGGAATGGAAATCAGAAAAATCTTAGGATCGATTCAACTGAACCAGACAAAAGTCTTGGAATATCTTCAACTGCAATAGGAATCAGAGAGATCTTAGTGTCGATCTGACTGGACCGTAGGAAAATCTTGAATTAACTTTGACCGGGATGGAAATCAGAAGAATCTTAGGATTGATTCAACTGAACCAGACAAAAGTCTTGGGATATCTTCAACTGGAATAGGAATCAGAGAGATCTTAGTATCGATCTAACTAAACCAGAGGAAAATCTTGAATTAACTTTGACTGGATAAGAATTAGAAAAATCTTAGTGTCAATTTAACTGAACCAGAAAAAAGTCTTAAATATCTTCAATTGAAATAGAAATTAGAGAGATCTTAGTGTCAATCTGACTGAACCAGAGAAGGTCTTGAATTAACTTTGATTGGATAAGAATCAGAAAAATCTTAGTGTCGATTTAACTGAACCAGAAAAGAGTCTTGGAAAATCTTCAACTGGAGTAGGAATAAGAGAGATCTTAGTGTCGATATGAATGAACCAGAGAAGGTCTTTAATTAACTTTGACTGGAATGGAAATCAAAAGAATCTTAGGATCGATTCAACTGAACCAGACAAAAGTCTTGGAATATCTTCAACTGGAATAGGAATCAGAGAGATCTTAGTGTCGATCTGACTGAACCAGAGAAGGTCTTGTGAGACATCTTTCTACGGAGAATGCTGAAATAACCCTTTGTTAGACGTAGCTTTTGAGAAGACTACCAGGTCACATAAGTAGTTAACGGTGTTTGTTGATTTGATCTTTTCCCTAAAAAAGGCAAATGGTTAGTTGTATGCGATGTTATGATGTATGAAACGCATTGTGTGATAATGTTCTAAAAATAAATGAGATTATGTTGTATACGATGTGTATGTGCATGCCACGATGTATGAACATGGGATGCTATTGCGATATTTCCCAATCTGGGAAAATAAATCCCTAACTGTTGTTGGAGAGTATAAGGAGGCTGGATCCTTCATTTCTACTGGGGATGATGAATGGATATGATTTTCCGGGGATTTCCTCTTTCTGTTTGACGATGTTCTGCCGGGGATTGACTCTGCTTGAGAATAACTATGTGGAGGGAGGATGCTTTGTTGGAAGATTTTGCCTATGTAGAGAAATAAACTATATTGGGGAATGATCTTCCGCGGTTTGAGGAATAAACTCTACTCGGGAGGTGGTTTTATGAATTGTTTGAAATTATAAAACTCGGCTGGGGAACACAGATTTCAGCTCTCCAAAGGAACTTGGCTGGAGGAAGTAATTCCTGCTTGGGGAAGAAGAGGTTAAAACTTTGGTTGTTTCTACTTTCTGGGGAACATAGGTCTTACGGGGTCATATGTAGCAGTGACTTCGTCTCAGAATATCTTTTCCCCTGTACCTGCCGGAGAAAGTACCTGTGGAGACTTTATGGATGGTTTGAGTGTTATCCCTACTCATGGGGTGCTTGGTAAATGTTGATCAGGATAACAAGTCTTCTACTGATAGACAAGTGACAAGATGATGGGATATAGTCGTACGCTTTAATCCCTAACTTTTGCTTGGACCGCCCTTTCGGGTTTTCAGTCCACCGAGATACCCTTTTTTGCCCAAGCCGCCTTTTCAGGTTTTCGACTTGTCGGGTGCATAATTTTTGTATGTATCCCTAATTTTTGCCCGAACTTTTTTTGGTTCGCCGGGATGCCCTTATTTTTTCCTAGGCCTGTCAACCTAGCGGGTCTTTTTCATGCGTAGTCTTTTTTCACTATGTCCACATTCATCGGGTGTGGATAATTGTCACCGTCCTTAGTAGTAAGTGTTGTTACACTGCCATAAGGTGTTTGTTTGATCGTACATGATTCGTTGTTGGAATTCATGTCCAATGCCCCAAGTGATTCAGATGGAGTTCTGCCCCTGGCTATTCCCCAAATCAGCTAGACACCATGCTATGCCCCTTGATTATGAATGGCCTATCACTGGAATGTCTTTCCATCTGAGGTGATTCTATCTACTGAGAGGATTTATGTTCATCGAATATCCATCGTGCGAATTTCTCTGTTGTTGAACAAATAGTCATATGCAAATAATGGTATTTTTAGAATGCAAAGCTTATGTCTGTCTCGAAGTTTGAAAATTCATTTTTTAGTAAAACAAACAAATTTTGCAAAAGTGTGATGTCAGCTCATGATTTATAGCGAACCCTACAGGAGTCAGGATACCTTTTGTAATAGTATGCTTTTGAACTAACTCATGCTTTAGCTAGAACTTTTAAGGGTTATAACATGGCCTGGTTCACGGTTCAAGAAATAAAGGGTAAAAGCTCAAATTTTATTTGTATCCAACCCGCTCTTCGTGATGTTCTTCAGTCATATGCTCAGTTAATTGTGCGTTTAGATCCCAATTGAGTCTGGAATCTTTGCTCTGATACTTGGTGATGGTTCAGAAATTGAACATTTATTTGAGAAGGCAACCATTTTTGTAACCTTTTCTTTTGTTGAGGATTTGTAGGACCTCTTTTTTTTTATATTTTGTTATCCCTACTTTTGCCTGAACTGTTTCTTTTGTAATTATAATCAGCGGGATGCCCCATTTTTTTCTTAAGTCTCCTTCATAGGTTTTGACTTAGCGGGCTTTTCTTTTGAAAAATGACTGTCTGCTTTGATGATTATGCGGAACTGTTGTACCCTAAAATTTGCCCTCCCATATTTCTCAAAACATTTCAAGAAAAATTCACAAGTCCAACCCGGCGCGTCATATTCAGGTGTTCTTTCGCCAAGATGTCTCTGATAACGTATTCTTAAATTTAGGTTCGGCTCAAGAGTCAATTCTTTAAAGAAAGTATCTGAATGTGTGAGTTTTTTTGAAGAAATATGGTGAAAAAGTGTGCTGAAAGTGCAATTTTTACGCGCTAAAAAATTCATAACTTGAAGATCGTGACTCGTTTTGAACTCGTTCCGGTGGCCAAAATTCCGTCTTGACATTATCTACGTTTTCATCTCTCACGGCTAGAAGCCAATTTCGATCAGAAGGTCTTCAAAAATGTGGATTTATCAAGTATTTCCGTACAGAAAATTTGTGACAGAAGTTTATTTGCGTCATGTTCAGAATATCATAACTTGGTCGATTTTCATCGTATCGAGCTGGTTCTGGCGCCAAAATTTCACAAATTGAGTTGGCTATATTTTCACAGAAGGTATTAAGTTCAAACAGTATTCAAAAGGCCTTCGTTTTTTGCTCAGAGTACGCGACGCGCCGAAAATCCTAAATGCTGAATATTATTTCATCTGGGCCGAAACTTCGAAAATTCATAACTCGGTCAATTTTTATCGGATTGCGCTCATATTTTTACACAAGGTCACTGACTCATAGATCTACAACTTTGCTTCAAAAGTCGAGACCGGATTATGCTCCGATCAATACCAGTTTTTTATTGAATAACGTGTCAGAGTCGACACTGGAGCCCAAAATAAGTTTGTCTGAACTAAAACTTCAAAAATTCATAACTAATTCACCGTTTATCCGATTGAGCCGATTTTCAGACAGGAGTTAGTTATCGATGTCGGCTACATTTTGTTTTCACATTTCAACTTCAAAAATTGCACTTAAGTCCCTGCGATTTAGCCTGGAAAGTGACAAACTCAAGTGAATATTGGAGGCCCAATTGCACATTCAAAGCCCATTTTCTTTATCCTAATTTCCATTATATAATCACATTCTTTTCACACAAACCAGGAGAGAGAAAAAAACCCTTGCCACAATGCTTTCAGAATATCAAATGCTTTCAAGAACCCTAAAACCTTGAAATCTTTATTACAAATCCCTCTCTCACTACAAACAAGCCATCCTAGTTACAAACCAACATCTCACTACAAACAAGTCATCTCAGTTACAAACCAACATCTCACTACTTCTTCAGTAAGGGTAAGGCTGACTTGATCTCCATGATCAAAAGGGCATAAAAGCATTCATGTCACTACTTTTCCAGTAAGGGTAAGGTTGAATTAATCTCCATGATCAAAAGGGTATAATCATTCATACATGTCATATTGGCCTAAACATTAAATTTCTTCATATATTGGCTTTATTTGTATTTTATGATATATAGTAATTTATTTAATGTGTTCATGAGATTCAACGCTGCAGATTTAGACAGGATCCCATGCAGGTTCATTAAGGAACGTTGAGGCCAAAACACAAATGGCCAAAAGCCAAAAGCCAAATGGTCAAAACATAACAGTTTACACATGATACCAATATATGGCGAGACAGACATCCTGAGAAGGTTAAGGAACATTGATGCCAGAACACAAATGGCCAAAAGCCAGAACACAAATGGCCAAAAGCCAAAACATAAATGGGCAAAACAAAACAGTTTACACATGACGCCAATAGCTGTTTCACCCCTCCAATCAGGCTCGTATACTCCTAAACTTTCTCTCTATTTGTATTATGTTCCTTTAATTAATTAATCGTTATTATTTTTATTAATCACTAACCAATTAACATTTTTTCCTAATAAAATCAAAAACACAAAAAATATTTTATTTATTAAAATTAACTCCATCACTTTGATTTTTGTAAATAAATTAATTTAATCAATTTAGCTTTAATTAGATTTAACTTTTAATATTTTTTGCAATATTTAAAATCAATTTAGAATATTATGTTTTTATTAGCATTAATTCAATTTATTTCTTTAAAAACTCAAAAATCCAAAAATATTTTCATTATTTAATTTAATTTAATTCCATTTAATTCAAAAATAACCAAAAAAATCACTTTCTTTCAAAAAAGGGTCAAAACCCCAAAAAATTCGCATCCGATTTAATCTCCCGCACGCGATCCATTTTTCCATATTATTATACTTGCTTCCGGAATGTAATAAATTTAATTAGGACTTTATTTATTTATCGCTTTATTTTACTTTCCGCATTTTAATTTCAAGGGTTGTTTTTGGCGATGTAAATACCCGACGCCTTGTAATAGCTTAGATTTAATTTCCCGAAATTTACTTCCCGCAAATTATTAAACCGTTAATACGCATGAAAGAATGTATGAAAATTAAAAAAAAACAACTCGTAGCTCACAATCGCATGATCAAAGATAAATGTTAACATGAAAACAACACGCAAAGCACATGCCACTTCTAGGGTATGCCTCACTCGTTGCCTCGAACGTGGTCATCAAGTATAGGGTGTCTTAGAGGTCGCCCTCCTGTCTAAAGATCCAGTTGCCTCGAAACGGTTGCCTCGGATAAAAGGATCTAGGACATTAGGGTTACTTCTAAGGTGTCCTACTATTGCTTTGGTGACCACACGTGTCCCTACAATCGAATTGACCCGAATAACTCCAATGATGGTGCTGCCTACCTCTCAATGGTGGGATAGCACTATCTAAAGGACTCTTACACAGCCTAATTCCTTAGAGTAGGTAGATTTCTCCTGGGTACTTGCTCTCTCAAAACAAATAAAACAACTTTTCACACTCACACTTTCAAAAGGTTTTCAAACAAATTTTTCATACACTCTTGAGGACAGATACAAGAGTTACCTAGAAATTTTTCAAACGAAACTTTTTCAAAACCCACACACATTTGAAAAGCAAACAAATTTTAAAAACATAAGAGCAAGTACCTAAGAGCCCATGGATAACCATGGATAGAAAGGATGCTAACACCTTCCCTTTCTATAAATCTACCTCCCGAACCGAGAAACATTCTCGAAAAGGAATTTTGCTGTGCTTTTGTCCTTTCCACGTTGGAGAACATAAAAGACGGTGGCAACTCTTGCTTACCGCGACATTTCGCGAACCAGCTACAAACAGTCAGTTCTATTTCCACCGATCACAGAACTGGCGACTCTGCTGGGGACTATTATAAGTGAGGTGTACCTTAGGATTATACCACTCTTATGTTTTCAATTGCTTGTTTTGTTTGCTTTAAATTTTGTGGGTTTGTATCGGAGTTCTATAGATCCTAACCCGGATTTGGGGATACCCTTTAGAAGTAGCAACAAACTGTAAGGGAACTGTGCGGGGTATACCGACATGGTTGAAGCAGTAGCTACATTGATGTGGCACTTTGGTGAGTACCAGTAACCCTTGAGTCAAGTCAAGGAGAGTACGGGGCTGCCGCGTGGTGTCGTGAAGCATCAACTGACCTTAGGAACTTTACTTGACCATCCTGGCCTCTTTAGGGGTAGTGAGATGACCGACTTTGGTGCAGTCCGAAGTTGGTAAATACTCGATACTACACTCATTGAGGGTTATTTTCTTGGAATATTTTGATCGCCAGTTCAGTGGCTAAATCAAAACAATGAACATAGAAAACAACCCAATGATATTGAGCTCCTTAGGACCCGGTTACTTTTGATAGGACAGGTTTGAGCCCACCAACTTTAAGAGGATAGTACCTAAACTTCATGCTGGCCTAAACTCTAAGGGTTGTCTTGTGTGACTTGTGTGCCTTTAAACTTGGACTACTTGCACATTCTTGTTACCTAACACATGAGTTTCTTGCAGGGTTTGTTGACAGTCCTTAATCTGGGCTCATAACAGGGTTTACTTACATCACTCCACGCATAGCATAACATCATACCATCATACCATTGCATACATCCTGCATAAGGACTAACCCATTTCAAATATCTCAAGGGTTTGTGATGCAGGTCATGATGAACCAACTGTCTAGCAAGGGGCAAAGGGGATTTATTTTCCTCTAGCCAAGGTTGTTTGGAGACCAAAACATGATGACTTGAGTCAGGGGCTATGACCCACTCGATATGGTGAGCTTTGACTCTTGAAGAAGGACTCTCAACAACATGACGTTCCTTCAATCAAGCTACAAAATGCAAATTCTAACAATTTTCTTGTCTACCCCGCGAGATCCTTGAAAACATTGCATGCATACATACATATCATTGCATTACAGGTACCCTTGTTACAGGTCACTTACCTTCTTCGCTGTTGATTTCAGCAATGACTTCCCAACAAGACAACCAGGATCTTCAGGCTCAAGAGACTCAGTTCAGGGAAATCCTCCTAAACCTATCCAAGGGGCAGGAGGAGTTGAGAACACTCCTCATGGGGACTTTGGTCAGGAACAGTTCTGAGGACGATAAAGACGAACGGCTGAAATGTCTGTAAGCTGAGGTAGATACAATGAGAACCCAGATGCTGGGGCAGATGGCTCTCATTCAAGACTTAACTCAAAGACAAGAAGAGCTCAGGGTTCTCGTCAACCAACTGCTTCGGGACAACCAACTGGGGAAAACATCTAAGGTTGAAAAGCCAGTCGTCATTAAATTCCCTTTGAGACAAGAAGACAAGGGAAAAGCTCCTCAACTTGCTTCAGGGTCACAAATTCAACATCAACCTCACTAGCTTCAGCAAGACAGTATGAAGCAAGTAGTCAGGGTTGGAGACCAAACCCGTAATCAGCCCCCAAGAAGTCAAAGGTTTGGTTTGATGAATAGACCTTTCCGAGCTACTGCTACTTCACAGGTCCAACAACGACCTCGCCAAGAACAACGGGTTGATCAGAGCGAGCCAGACAAGCCTAAGAGGAAATTCACCCAGCTCAACATGCCGCTGTCCCAAGCTTCGCAAAACCTGTTGAAGTTGAATCTGGTGACGTTGATAGGACCTCACCCTAATCCTAAGACTTCTTCACCCAACTATCATCCCAACGAGAGGTGCGCATACCACTCTGATAGCCCGGGGCATACTATGGACAACTGTTGGGCTCTGAAGAACAAGGTCCAAGACATGATTGATGCTAAGGAAGTCCAGTTTTAAGCACCAGAGACTCCAAACATAATCACTGCCCCTTTGCCAAATCATTGAAGGCTTTTGTTTATTTGAATTTCCGAGTTGTATTTTTCTTTGCTTATACAAACAATTAATGTCATAGCAAACTTGTTTATTCCATTAATGCATCGCATATGTCTGTTTGAATTAATCTATTCGTATTCATTATATTCAAAACTGCTTTCATTTTTCTGTGATGATCAACTCTCGGTTAATAATTCTAAGCCTCTTGAGGGAGGATGGCGAAAATGATACCACAATATACAGTATGCTTTTGAACAGACCCCGCTGATGAGGTACATGCATTGTTTCATATCCTAAACAGTGGAGTTATAAGGAAGATAATCCCTCGTCAACCCATTTGAGCCAAAGAAGTTGGAGTTTTTCTTTTCAAAAATTAAAACCCTTAACTATAACCCGGGGCAGGGTAGTTCTCTCAGTGGATCCAAGTGCACAGCGAATAACATCAAAGAAGTCCTTCCGAGACGAAAAGATAGTGATGGTTCCAGGTAATCATAAAGACAGGCAGTCATTATCTCTTAGAAATAAAAGCCCAATAAGTCAAAACCTATGAAGGAGACTTACAAAATTGGGGCATCCCGTTGACTGTAATCACAAAAAGGAACAGTTCAGGCAAAAAACAGGGATAACGAAATCAAAAAAGAAAGAGGTCCTACAAACCCTCAACAAAAAGAAATGACTGCCTATTCAAAATAAACTATCAGTATCCGAACCATCACCGGAATATCAGAGCAAAGACTCAAACAAGATCTAATGCACGATTAGCTGAGTTTAGGATTGACGAACATCACGAAGAGCGGGTGGGTACAAATAAATTTTGAGCCTTTATCCTTTGTTTCTTAAACCGTGAACCAGGCCACGTTATAACCCTTAAAAGTCCTAGCTGAAGCATGGGTTAGTTCGAAAGCATACTGTTACGAAAGGTATCCTGACTCCTTAAGGCTTGCGGTAAAATGACGAGTTGACATCACAGTTTACAAAAAATTCACTTGTTTTTATGAAAAAAAATGCATTTTCACAAAAACTTCAAGACAGACATAAGCTTTGCATTTTTAATATAACATTGCTTGCATATGACTATTTGTTTGAACAACATAGAAGTTCGCACGACGAATGTCTAATGAACAAAAGCACCTCCAAGCAAGGGGCATGGCATGATCATTGTCCATCATCTGGGGCAGTTAAGTCAAGATTCGGAGAATCTCTCAAAAGGCCAACCAGCTTGGGGCAAATCTCCATCCGGATCATTTGGGGCATTGGACGATCAAACGAAGATCTTCTGGTGGTATGGTAACACTGCACTACTAGCAGTGACAACTTCCTGTATCCTAAGAGCACGGACATAGTCGAAAAAATACTACGCATAATCAAAGACCCGCTAGGTTGACACACCTAGGCAAAAATAAGGGCTTCCCGGCGAACCAAAAGGGTTCGGGCAAAAATAAGGGATGAATATGAAAAATCTGTACACCCGGCAAGTCAAAAACCTGAAAAGGCGGCTTGGGCAAAAAGGGGTATCCCGATGGACTGAAAACCCGAAAGGGTGGTCCAGGAAAAAGTTAGGGATCAAAAGCGTACGACTATGTCCCGTCATCTCGTCACTTGCTTACCAGAAGAAGATTTGTCAATCGGTAGTCATCAAGCACCTCTACAGGTACCTTCTCCCACAAAAGCTGGGGAAATCAGAATGGTCCAAATTGTACAAGTTGCTCTGTCCTCCAGGTACAAGGTATGTTTGGCTGAAGAACGTAACCAGGATACCGTCACTCCCCGTAGAGTAAGGCAAGATTCAACAATTCTCCCCAAGCAGAGTTGGTCTCCCGTCAGCCCTGACAAAGCACAATATCTCCAGCAAGTCAGAAATACTCTCCCCGAGCAGAGTTAGGTTACTGTCAGCCTTAAGGAAGTTGGGTATCCCCAGAAGATCTCAATATTCCCCAACGGAGCATACAAACGTTCCTAACAAGCATCCCCGACAATCTTGATCTAAGATTGTTCCCCAGCGGAATACCAGACATCCAGTGGAGACATTCCCCAGTACATTTCAAAAGTCTCCCCAGGAGAGTTGAATCAATCTCCCCAGTAGGAAGCTTATCCCTAGTAGATTCTGGAAGCTTATCACCTGCAGGGTACGAACGCCTCTTCCCGGCTTTATTCCAAGGTTATTTCCCCACCAGGGTATAACTGGGTTATCCTCAGCTAATTGCAATGGAAAGATCGTCCTCGGCGAAGTTCTTCCTATCCTCAGCGGAGTTCATCAATTCCAACAAAGCTTATCAATGGTATCCCCAGCGGACTTATCATCAAAATCTCAGCGAAGTATCTCTTCCCACAGAGTAATTCCCCGCAGAATAATCTCTTCGCCAGGTCTATTTCCCAACGGAGTCATCTTCTCCTACCTGTTTATTCTTGCAACCGTCATCCCCAGCAGAAACAAAGAGCTCTACTCTTCAAACGTCAGCCCAGGATTCAAGTTCCCGGCATTCGTCAAGGATTTACTTTCCTAGACGAAAATACATTCATAAACATCACATCTTCATACATTATAGCATGCACATACGCATCATGAACATACAATCTCATTTATCTTGAGAACGTCATACATTTCACACATCATGACATTGCATACAACTAATGTTTCGCCTTTTCAGGAAAAGGTCAATACAAAGATGATTACTATCAAATGTCGCAATTCCAGATTCGATACCTGTATCTAGCCAGGGCATATCTGTGAGCGATTACTTGTGGATTCGACACCTGTATCTAGCCAGGGCATATCTGCATGAAGAAATTCCAGATTCGATTCCTGTATCCAGCCAGGGCACATCTGAAGAGTTTGAAGATTCGATTCTTGTATCTAGCCAGGGCATATCTGTTGACGACTAATTCCGGACTCGATTCCTGTATCCAGCCAGGGCACGTCTGAAGAGTTTGAAGATTCGATTCCTGTATCCAGCCAGGGCATATCTGTTGACGACTAATTCCGGACTCGATTCCTGTATCCAGCCAGGGCACGTATGAAGAGTTTGAAGATTCGATTCCTGTATCCAGCCAGGGCATATCTGTTGACGACTAATTCCGGACTCGATTCCTGTATCCAGCCAGGGCACGTCTGAAGAGTTTGAAGATTCAATTCCTATATCCAGCCAGGGCATATTTGTTGACGACTAATTCCGGACTCGATTCCTGTATCCAGCCAGGGCACGTCTGAAGAGTTTGAAGATTCGATTCCTGTATCCAGCCAGGGCATATCCGTTGACGACTAATTCCGGACTCGATTTCTGTATCCAGCCAGGGCACGTCTGAAGAGTTTGAAGATTCGATTCCTGTATCCAGCCAGGGCATATCTGTTGACGACTGATTCCAGATTCGATTCCTGTATCCAGCCAGGGAACGTCTGAAGAGTTTGAAGATTCGATTCCTGTATCCAGCCAGGGCATATCTGTTGACGACTGATTCCAGATTCGATTCCTGTATCTAGCTAGGGCACATCTGTGAGTAACTGATTGTAGACTCGATACCTGTATCCAGCCAGGGCATATCTGCATGAAGAGTTTAGAGATTCGACACCTGTATCCAGCCAGGGCATATCTGTAGACGAAAAATTCCAGATTCGATACCTGTATCTAGCCAGGGCATATCTGTAGACAACCGGTTCCAGATTCGATACATGTATCTAGCCAGGGCATATTTGTGGACGACTAATTCCAGATTCGACACCTGTATCTAGCCAGGTCATATCTGTGAGCGATTGATTGTAGATTCGATACCTGTATCTAGCCAGGGCATATCTGCATGAAGAGTTTAAAGATCAACCCCTGTAACAGGCCAGGAAATTATCTTTCTTTCTCAGGTACGCAAGTTCTCGCTAAGGAATCTCTTACGCGATCGACAATCTCCCGATGGCATCTATAAGCCCATCCTCCTGTCCATCATCTTTCCAAATGGCATCTGTAAGCCCATTCCCGACATCACATTGCTGATACTACATCATGCGAGTGCAAATTTCTGGGCACTTTAGTGTTCAATCATCTTCCACCTTCGGATCACGAAAGGCACGCAAGTCAATCTACATCCTCAGGTTTAAGAAGATTGAACAGGGGCAACTGTTGTACCCTAAAATTTGCCCTCCCATATTTCTCAAAACATTTCAAGAAAAATTCAAAAGTCCAACCCGGCGTGTCATATTCAGGTGTTCTTTCGCCAAGATGTCTCTGATAACGTATTCTCAAATTCAGGTTCGGCTCAAGAGTCAATTCTTTAAAGAAGGTATCTGAATGTGTGAGTTTTCTTGAAGAAATATGGTGAAAAAGTGTGCTGAAAGTGCAGTTTTTATGCGCTAAAAAATTCATAACTTAAGATCGTGACTCGTTTTGAACCCGTTCCGATGGCCAAAATTCCGTCTTGACATTATCTACATTTTCATCTCTCACGGCTAGAAGCCAATTTCAATCAGAAGGTCTTCAAAAATGTGGATTTATCAAGTATTTCCGTACAGAAAATTTGTGACAAAAGTTTATTTGCGTCATGTTCAGAAAATCATAACTTGGTCGATTTTCATCGTATCGAGCTGGTTCAGGCGCCAAAATTTCACAAATTGAGTTGGCTATATTTTCACATAAGGTATTAAGTTCAAACAGTATTCAAAAGGCCTTCTGTTGTACCCCAAAATTTTCCCTCCCATATTCTTCAAATTTTGCCAAGTCAAAGCTTCAAAACTTCTCCAAAGGGTTGCACAGTTCAAGGGCCTCCTAAGAGTCAAAAATTAGGGTTTTCGTTCTGACAAAGAAAATGAAGTTTCCAAGGGTCCAATCAAGTCCCACATGCCTATAAACATGGTCAAGCACCCTCATGCCAAGTTTCAAGACTTTCAGCACAAAATTGCACAGTCAAAAACCCTAATTGCACTACAGTCAACTGTAGGGGCAAAATGGTCATTTGACAGTCAAAAGTTCAAATTTTTGGTCAACATCTCATTTTGAAGCCACAAACATCATTTGATCAATGCTTGATCATGATTCTCAAAGCTTGGCTAAAAAAGTCTCAAGATGCAAAAGTTTCCATATTTGGACAGTTGAAAAAGTCAACTGTAACTTGACCAAGGCATAACTTCCACATGGATTATCAGAAAAATTCCATCCAAAGATCATTGTGAAGAGAAAGACATTTCCTACAACTCCTCTTCACACTTCAAGTCCAAGAAATGCTCTCACAAAAAGTTATCAATTTCAACATTATAGGTCATTTTCAAAAGTCAACAAAGAGGGACTTTAAGTCAAAGGCCATAACTTGAGATTGGTAAATCAAAATGACATGGGACTAAAGGCATTGGTTATAGGACTTCAAGACCTTTCCAAAATGTCCAAGAACATGAGCAAAGCTTAAAAATTGAGCAAGATATGCCTTGTGGAAGTTGGGAAATTTTTGGATATTTTGAAAAGTCAACTTTGCTTCAAATGCCTTAAAAATGCTAATGGGCCACATTTTCTTCCAAGAATCATTATCCAAGGCATGTGCACGACCATTTGGCCCAAAGGGAAGTTTTTCATCATTTTTATTTATTTATTTGGATTTTTAATGGCTAAAAATTCATTTAATTAAAATAAATACGTGGAAAATATCAAAGCAAGGCAATCAAATCTTTTTGTGCATAGGATAACTTCAGATTTTCGTGCATTATTAGATAGGGAAAGAATCCATGTGATTGAACATGATTTGGTAGCAAATATGCATGAAAAGATTGGAAAATTATGGCATGGAAAATCAAATATTTTCTCATCAATTCAAGGATTCTTTGGACCAAATTTCCAACCCTAATCATTCACACATATATACTGATGAAAACCCTAGTGTCCATGACCACAAAGCTGCGCCAGAAATCCATAAACAAGTTTGAGTTTTTGACAAGAAATTCAAAAACTGAAAACACATTTGCAAGGCTTTTCAAGGCAAGAAACTCATTCCATCACCTTCCTAAGACATTACTGAGTCTGACTGGATAGCTTTCCACGTGCATAACACCTTGAATCGGTATACAGAATTCAGAATTTTTCATATAATATGCATATTCGTATTTCAATATTCAAGCATTTTCATTGCATTTCTTTTATGGATTCATATTAATGGATGGATTCTAAAGCTAACTGCATACTTTAATTGAGTTTTTGTGCACTATTGGATATTTCACCATTGATGCCAACTAGGGTTCTTCAAGCTTCGAATTGGGTATTCTTATATACTGTAAAATTGGGACTTCCCAATACCATGATCAAAACCAGGACACTTGGACGAATAGATTGCCATGGTCGCGCCTAATTTCTGATCCAAGACGAGCTATTCTCTATTATTGAAAACTGTATGTTTTGAGGGGGTTTAAAACCCCCGCTAACCTTTTCATGTTTCAGGGAAAAAACAAAACGAGGAGGAAGATGATGAAGTGTCAAGGCATGATTGGGTTATTTAAATTTTCGCGCTGAATTGTCCACTAACTCTTATTTTCTCTTATATTAATTGTTAGTTATATTATAAACAAAAAGCGCAGTTGGAGCAGTTGGCAAAGCATAGTGGTGGTAATCCCTGGGACCTGGGTTCGAATCCCAGGTCCCCCATCCCTTTCCATATTATTTTTATAAACATGCTTGTGTGTAGTTCGCTTCCAGGGTTCCACCATACAACCCCTGATCCAACTATGCCACGCGCCCACTGAGATTAATCCATTGGCCCTAATCAGAGGAGCACCATACTCGTTGGTCAAACGTGCCACACGCTAGTCAAAAGGTCAACAAGGCCAAAAGCTTAATGAGCCTGATTGCTGGACAAAACCCTCCAATTTGGGGACAGACCCCCCATGGTTTGCTCTTTTATTCTTTTTTATATTTTCCTATTTTATTTGTTTTAATTGATTTCTCTTTAATTCTTTAAACTAATTTATCTTCACAAAATATAAAAACAACAAAAAATCAGAAAAAAGACAAAAACTAATATATTAATTATTTAATACTATTTTTTGTAAATAAAATCTCACCAATTAATTAATTTAGCTTTGTAAAATTAGGTTTAATTCAAACATTTTTCTTAATTAACTTAAAATTTGTAGAATTAGGGTTTTAATCAATTTTTATCCTTTTTCTTTTCTTTTCACTAATAATTAATTATTTATTTTTATAAATTAAATTGCCATTAGTTAATTAAATTTAATTTTAGGTTTAAATTTTAACATGTTTTTCTTAATAAATAAAAGTTGTAGAATTAGGGTTAATTAGTTTATTTCATTTAATTCACATAAAAAAACCCATAAATCCAAAATCTCAAAAATAATTTCTTTTTCATTTTAATTTCATTAATTTAATAATCATAACTTAATTTCATTAAAAAGGGTCCAACGCCCTCGCTTGCGATTTTTAATTCATATTCGCGCATTTTATTTTATTTCTTGTAAATATTAATGTAATTCTCCCAAAGCCTTGTTGTGGTACGGTGGGAGAACTGACTTGAGGTTTGCGTTTGTATTCGCAAATGTTGCGGTTAGCAAGAGTCGCCACCGACTTTTTATTTTATCCTAAGGAAAGGTTAAAAAGCACAGCAAAAACCTTTTGAGATGTTTTCTTGGGTTCGGGGAGTAGATTATAGAAAGGGAAGGTATTAGCACCCTTTCTATCCATGGTTATCCATGGGCTCTTAGTTACTTGCTTAGATCACTTGCCTTTTGTTTTCAATTGTTTTAAATGGTGCTTGAGTGTGTGGGTTTGAAAATGTTTTGAAAAGAGGCCAATGTGGTGGCAACCTTTGTAATGATCCATGTGGGGATGTATACAAAGATGTATATCTTTTTTAAGAAAAAGTTTTCATTTGTTTTTTGAAGGTTGTTTTGAAAGTGTAGTGATGTGTGGTTTTTTGAAATAGGCAAGTGTTTTAGTTTGCAAGTTGATTCAAGTAACTAAGAGGTTATCTACTCCTAAATTTCTCAAAAGACTATTGCTATGCTTTAACCCTTTTAACAAGTTTGCTCCACCATTGTATTTGGTGGGCAACCTTGTGTTAGGATGTGAAAGGGACAGGCGCGGGTCATCGTTTTGGACCATAATCGCAACGGCGTTAAATATCTTTGAGCAATTTCTCTAAGGGACTTGATCATTTGCTTTTGTTTGTTTTTGAAAAGTTTTGTCGAGGGACTATGATCATTTAAATTGTTTGCTTTGCCCAGAGAAATTCAACATGCAATATGGCCCATCTATTTGAAGGCAACAAGTGGAATACCCTAGGGGGTGCAAGTGTGATTTGTGTGTCCATTTTCATGCTTGTTTATCTTGTATTAGGTCAAACTATTTTTTATCGTTTTTTCGCATACAAACCCTAATTCTAACATGTTATCATTAGAAAGCAATAAAGTGCGAAATTAAAAATTACTAAGCTATTACAAAACCAAATATGGAAAGGGGGGTACAAATGTTCAAATGGGGATATTGACAAGAATTTAAATCTAAATTATTACATCAATTGAGTATTTGCAATTTAAATAATGTACAAAGATTAAATAAAAATGCAAGATGCACAAAAATGTTTTGTATATGTATGAAAAAATATTATTTATGTAAAAGAGAAAAGAAAATAAAAAATGTATTATTTTTTGGGGTATTTTGAACTTAGGGTAAAAACCCTAATTTTTAAAGAAAAAAAAAGGTATTATTTTCTAATTTAATACAACTATTTATTCATTATTTATAAAAATAAAATAAAATGAAGTGTATTATGGAAAAAGGTATTTTTATATCAAATATTAATAAAAATAAAAAAATCAAGTATTTTTATATTTTGTCTTAAATATATTAATAATCACACACATATATATATATATATATATATATATATATATATATATATATATATATATATATATATATATATATATATATATATATATATATATATATATATATATATATATATATATATATATATATATATATATATATATATATATATATATATATTAAACCCTAAATATGTATTATGCACAAAAATAAATATTTATTTAATATTTTAATAAAATAAATAAAAAGAGTATTTTTTGTGTGAAATATTTTCAGAATGTAAACAAAAATAAAAATTGTATTTACACTATTTTCTATTTATTTTAATAATAGTACATATATATTTTATATACAAACAAAAGAAATAAACAAATAAATATGCAAATAAATACAAAAATGATGAAAAAAAATATTTTTAATTTTTAAATGTCATGAGAAAAAATAAACAAAGTTAATCAAAAAAGAAAAAGTCAAAAATGTTAAGAAATGAACAAATGGGCTCAGGGGGGTGTAAACATGAAAATGGGGTGTGAAAAGAAGATAAATCCAGGCCCAGCCCAGACCACTTCTTCTTCAACCTCTGTACAGCCTTCTTCAAGCAAAAACACGCGTTTTTTATCTCTGGATTCCTGGACTTTCAAGCAAAACTCATAACATGAAAAGTGTAGAGCATTAAGAGACGGTTTCAACCATATAAAGAACATGACCTATCTCTCTAAGAGGAGGGAGAATTTCTCTCCCCCTCATTTCTGACCTAACTTTTCATCAATGTTCAGACATGAAATTCTCTAAGCACACGAAATATAAATGAAATCTAAACATATGAGCATGTTCAGGGCTATGATTGTGACATGTTTTCTTTAAAAATCTAAAGCTAACAATGCCTAACAAGGGAGATAGAACTCCATGAATGTACCTGTTCAGTTGGAATCGAGCTTGGCAATGGAGGATGTTTCAGAGTGAAATGATGACTTGTACAGCTTCCTTGAAGTGTAAGGGAGCTTTTCCAATTCCTACTTTGTCTTGAAACTCCCTGAATCGAGCTAATGAACTCCAACTGCAAAACAGAAAATTAAAAATGGTGAAGTGGCTTGGAGGTGTTACAGGTCTGATTTTAGGACATGGTTAGCTTGCATATGTTGTAGGGAAGGTAGAGGAAAAGGTTTGGATCAAAATGCTCGAAGGGATTGGGAGTTTGCACTCAAACTGCAGGGGCTCCCCTGTTTGTGCAGTTTTGAGGTGATTAGGGCAATGGGAGTGTTTCAGATGGCAAGGGCTCGTGTGTTAGCTTGGATTTTGTCTATGGAATGTGTTTGATAGCTTTTGTGTTGTATATGTAAGCTGAGATGAGAGATGGCATAAGTTATGGACTTTTCTTCTATCTTAAGCAACAAAAGCAAGCTGGTTGTTTTAGGTTAGTAGGGAGCCTCCTAATGTGCTGCATAAGCCTCCCTTGATCAGTGTGTTATGCACATAATCTTGTGCAAAGCAGATCTTTCATGTACTTGTTGGATTACAAACTTGACATAAAGCTAAACTTTTCAAAAATGGAAATTTCACTTTATCTAGTTTAGGATTAAACCATTATGCAATGTTAGAACACAAAGAACATGACCTTAACACATTGAATATGCATTAAATTATTGAGTATGAAATGGTTCAAGGACCTGTAATCAAGCATAAAGCAAACTGATTTCAAATTGGCAAGATTATGAACATGTTTTGATGAAGAACAAAAGTGAATTTTTGCCAACTTGTGAAATTCGAATCTCTCAAGTTATGAGGTTGTTTGATGAGTTCTTGGACATTTTGGAAAGCTTGGAATGTGTACTACAATCCATATTTGAAATGCAAATCAAAATTCCAAGTGGAAGGGCATGAAAAGTGGCCTTGAAGTAGGGTAGAAAACCTTGTCAAAATAAGTCAAATTTCACTAAGTTAAAAGATGGTTTAGTGCCCTTATTCAAAAAATTATAACTTGAGATACAAGCTTCAAATGAGAAAACTTTGTGAATCAAAGTTGTAGACTATGCAACAAGCTACAACTTTCATGTTTTGACTTTTGTTTGAATCCCAATGGATCATGGTGAAAAGATGGGGCAAAGTTGGGAAAAAATTAGGGTTTTCCATAACTTAGAAAAATTCTAAGTTATGAAAAATTCCATTTTCTAACCCTAATTTGCATTTTGTGATTTCTTGATGAACAAGTTTCATGATTTGGCATGTTTTGATGAAAAATGAATCTTGACTCTTGATTTTGACCAAAAAGTCAAAGTTTGACTTTTCAGTATACAGTCAAAATTGATCAATTGACTGGGAAATTCAACTGTCAATCTTGTGTACTTGGGATCTTTTGAGCTTGATGAATGTGTCAAGATAATTCCATGGGGTCTTTGAGTCCATATGTGAGCTTGGTTTGCCATTGGCTAGGTCAAACAGTCAAAAATTGCCTTTGTGCAGTCAAAACCCTAAAAATGACCATTTTGCCCTTTTGGTGATCTGATCAAATTTCTTGTGGAATTGTGATCCAGACTTGATCAAATGGTCCATATGAGTTCATAATGTTGATGTGGATCAAATTTCATGAGATTTGACTGCCAATTGGCCACAGTTGACTTTTTCCCCAATACAGCTGATTTCTAGGTCAACTGTCCAATTGACTGGGTAAAACTTGGAATCAAGACTTGAAACTTGGCATGGGTAAACTTGGGAGTCCAATATGAAGCATGAAAGTCATCTTAGGCATTTTAGGTCAAAACATCCTTGGGCAAACACAAACCCTAATTTGAGTCCATAGTGCAAGGAGAAGCTTTGAGTAGAGGAAACCCTAACTGTATCTTGATCTTCAAAGGTCTTGTGATGAGAAAATGTTGGGGAAATGGGAGGGCAAATTTTGGGGTACAACAGTTGCCCCTGTTCAATCTTCTTGGACCTGAAGAGTTAGATTGGCAAGTTTGCCTTTCGTGACTCGAAGGTAAAAGGAGATTGGACACTAGAGTGCCCGGAAATTTGCACTCGCATGCTGGAGTCTCAACAATGTGGTGTCGGGAATGGGCTTATAGATGCCATTTGGAGAGATGGCGGATAGGGAGATGGGCTTTTAGATGCCATCTGGAGAAGTGACGGAACCTTGTCGGGAATGGGCTTATAGATGCCATTTGGAAGTGTCGGTCGCATAAGAGATTCCTTTGCGAGAAACTTGTGTATTTGAGGAAGGAGGATGTTTTCCTGGCTTGTTACAGGTGTTTGATCTTCAGTATCCTTATGCAGATATGCCCTGGCTATATACAGGTATCGAATCTACAATCGGTTGCTCATAGATGTGCCCTGGCTGGATACAGGAGTCGAATCTGGAAATAGTCGTTTAATAGATGTGCCCTGGCTGGATACAGGAATCGAATCTTCGAACTCTTCAGACGTGCCCTGGCTAGATACAGGAGTCGAGTCTGGAAACGTGGTCAACAGATATGCCCTGGCTGGATACAGGAATCGAATCTGGAGCTGTTGTAGTTGATAGATGTGCCCTGGCTGGATACAGGAATCGAATCTTCGAACTCTTCAGACGTGCCCTGGCTAGATACAGGAGTCGAGTCTAGAAATTGATCACTCTCAGATGTGCCCTGGCTAGATACATGTATCGAATCTGGAATTGTGACAGTTGAAGGTAGTTGTTTTCGAGATTGTCTTTTTCCTGAAGAGGCAAAAACGTAAGTTGTATGCAATGTCATGATGTATGATATGCATGATATCATGATGTTCAACATGAGATGTTGTATGCGTTTCGTCATGTATGTAAGCAAGATGTATGAAAATGTGAAATGTTTATGAGTGTAATTTCATCTTAGGAAAATAAACCCTTGACGAACGACCGGAGAATTGCTCTGTGGAAGAGATATTTGGCCGAAGTTTTGATGAGAGGCCTGCTGAGGACTTTAACGACAGATTCCGCTGAGGATAATGATGATAAATTCCGCTGGGGAATTCCAAAGATAAACTCTGTTGGGGATTGAAGGAACTTTGCCGAGAGCGGTCTTCCGTGGCTTTTAGCTGAGGATAACCCAGTTATAAGTCCTTGTGAGGAAATAACTCTAAATAAGACTCGGGCGAGACGTCCGTTCTTCGCAGGGGATAAGCTTGTAGAATCTACTGGGAATGAGTTTTAAGACCTGCCGGGGGATGTTGTGCCTTTTCAGGATCGATGGGGAATCAACTCCGCTTGGGGAAAGTATTTGTCGCATCCTGTTTTACTCTGCGGGGAATGGAGATGATTTGGCCATATTCTTCAGTTGAACCTACCTTGGTGCCTTGGCGGACAAAACAACCAGACTGTATTAGACAACTCCACATTGCCCCTGTCTTTGATGTCATTTGTAATTAATCTCTTGTTTCATATGCAAACATTTATGAATCAGCAATTTAATGTCAAATGCATATATCACAAATGAACATTGGACGTTCTTCGCAAGAGAAAACAAAAAAAAAGGAAACAATGGTAATTTGTATGGACAAGTGAATTTGTATTGATTCAAACTTTGCCTGTGAATAGGCGTTTTTGTACAAGAGGCTGACATCCTAGTAAGAGGACATCGCCAAATAGTATAGAGTTTACAATTTGAAAAAAGAAAACAAAACAGCTATGTGAACAATCCCACTGGGTTCCAACTCTGCTATCGCCTTTATGTCTTCGAACGTCTCATCGCTTTGCTGCCTAATTTGAAGATGAAGCTGATTGGTCAATGCCGAAATCTGGAGCCAGATAGTTGATGCCGAATTCCGGATGCGAAGTGACCCAATGAGACATAGTGTTACGCTTTTATCCCTAACTTTTGCCTGGACCGCCCTTTCGGGTTTTCAGTCCACCGGGATACCCATTTTTGCCCAAGCCGCCCTTTCAGGTTTTCAACTTGCCGGGTGTACAGATTTTTTATTCATTTCATCCCTTACTTTTGCCCGAACCCTTTTGGTTCGCCGGGAAGCCCTTATTTTGCCTAGGTATGTCAACCTAGCGGGTCTTTTATTTATGCGTAGTATTTTTTCACTGTCTGCGTTGGCGGGGTGAGGAAGGTCGTCACCATCCATGGTGGTTAGGATCATGGCTCCTCCTGAGAACACACGTTTAACCACAAACGGCCCTTCGTATGTAGGGGTCCATTTGCCCCTGGGATCACTTTGAGGAAGGATGATGCGTTTGATTACCAGGTCCCCAACTTGATACTCTTGCGGTCTGACTTTCTTGTTAAATGCCCTGATCATCCGTTTCTGATACGTTTGACCATGACAGATAGCAGTGAGCCTCTTTTCGTCAATCAGATTTAATTGATCAAGTCGAGTCTGGATCCAATCATCTTCGTTCAAGTCTGCATCCTTCATTATCCGGAGAGAGGGTATCTGGATTTCAATCGGCAAGACTGCCTCCATGCCATAGACCAAGGAGAAATGAGTTGCCCCGGTTGACGTCCTTGCTGAGGTGCGGTACCCATGAAGAGTGAACGGTAACATCTCGTGCCAATCTTTATAGGTCACTATCATCTTCTGCACAATTTTCTTGATATTCTTATTGGCTGCCTCTACAGCCCCATTCATCTTCGGCCGGTAGGGAGAAGAATTGTGGTGCTGTATCTTGAATTGTTCACAGAGTTCAGTGATCATTTTGTTATTGAGATTGGTACCGTTGTCCGTAATGATTCTTTCCGGGACGCCGTACCGACAGATCAGATTATGCCGGATGAAACGTGCCACGACGCTCTTGGTTACTGTAGCATAGGAAGCTGCCTCAACCCATTTCGTGAAGTAATCGATCGCCACCAAGATGAAGCGATGCCCATTGGATGCCGTTGGTCGGATCTCACCGATCATATCGATGCCCCACATTGCGAAAGGCCAAGGTGCCGTCAGGACATTCAAAGGAACTAGAGGGATATGCACCTTGTCAGCATAGATCTGGCATTTATGACAAGTTCGGGAGTGCTGGTAACAATCGGCTTCCATTATAAACCAGAAATATCCTGCCCGAAGGATTTTCTTAGCCATGGTGTGTCCACTGGAATGTGTTCCAAATGTACCTTCATGCAGTTCCATCATGATTTTCTCCGCTTCAGCCTTATCCACACAACGCAGCAGAGTCGAATCATGATTCCGTTTGTAGAGAATGCCGTTGCTGAGGAAGAATTTTGCAGCAAACCTCCTCATGAACTTCTTATCATTGACGGATGCTCCGTCAGGGTATTCCTGAACTTCCAAGTACCTCTTCACCTCATGATACCAGGGTTTCTCAGTGACCTTCTCAACCTCGAGCTCGCAGCAGTATGCCGGTTCATCCAACTTCCAGATTATGATTCGGGGAGCCTCATTGTCCCATTTAACTTTGAACATTGAAGACATCGTAGCTAGGGCGTCCGCTAGCTGATTCTCCTCTCTAGGGAAGTGCTCAAAAGTTATCTCTTCAAAGTGGGGAAGCAAGGTCGACACATACTCCTTGTAAGGAATAAGATTCGGGTGTCTCGTATCCCACTCGCCTTTGATCTGATTGATCACGAGAGCGGAATCTCCGAAAACACTTAGAAATTTAATCCTTAAGTCGATTGCAGCTTGTAAACCCATGATACATGCCTCATATTCTGCCATATTGTTGGTGCAGCTGAAACATAATCGGGCGGTGAGGGGAGTATGAGTTCCTTTGGGAGATATGATTACAGCGCCGACGCTGTTACCCAAAGCGTTGGAGGCTCCATCAAAATGCATAGACCATCGGGATCCTTCCTCAGGTCCTTCATCCGGTCCAGGTACTTCACAGTCAGTTACCACCATGATGTCTTCGTCCGGAAAATCAAAATTTAGTGATTGGTAATCGTCTATAGGTTGGTGTGCCAAATGATCTGCCAGTACACTTCCCTTAATTGCTTTCTGAGTTGTATACTGGATATCATATTCTGTCAAGATCATTTGCCATCTCGCTATTCTTCCAGACAGAGCGGGCTTTTCAAATATGTACTTGATGGGATCCATCTTTGAAATCAATAAGGTAGTGTGAGTCAGCATATACTGTCTCAGCCGGCGAGCAGCCCATACAAGAGCGCAGCAAGTTTTCTCAAGCAGTGAGTAACGAGACTCACAGTCGGTAAACTTTTTGCTCAAGTAATAAATAGCGTGCTCTTTTCGGCCAGACTCGTCATGCTGCCCCAGCACACACCCCATTGAATTATCAAGCACTGTTAAGTATAGTATCAGATGTCTTCCTTCCACCGGTGGCATAAGAATGGGTGGCTCTTGGAGATATTCCTTTATTCTTTCAAAGGCGGCCTGACATTCATCATTCCAGCGTACCACTTGATCTTTCTTCAGTAATTTGAAGATTGGCTCACAAGTAGCGGTCAGATGTGAGATGAATCGGGCAATGTAATTCAGTCGTCCTAGGAAACCTCTGACTTCTTTCTCTGTTTTTGGAGTCGGCATCTCCTGAATAGCTTTAACCTTGGCAGGATCCACCTGAATACCTTTATCACTTACAATGAAACCTAGCAACTTTCCGGATCTTACCCCAAAGGTGCATTTGTTGGGATTCAACCTCAGCTTGTATAACTTGAGTCGGTCAAACAACTTCCTCAGATGGTCAAGGTGCTCCTCCTCAGTTTGAGACCTCGCTATCATGTCATCAACGTATACTTCAATCTCATGATGGATCATATCATGAAATAAAGCAACCATGGCACGTTGATAGGTTGCCCCAGCATTTTTCAATCCGAATGGCATGACCTTATAACAGAAGGTGCCCCACTGAGTCACAAAGGTAGTCTTCTCCATATCTTCCGGAGCCATCTTAATCTGATTATACCCTGAAAAACCATCCATGAAGGAGAACACCTTGTGTTGAGCTGTATTGTCGACAAGGACATCAATGTGAGGTAGGGGGAAGTCATCCTTGGGGCTGGCCCTGTTCAGATCCCTGTAGTCAACACACATTCTGACTTTACCGTCCTTCTTCGGTACTGGCACCACATTGGCAACCCACTGAGGGTAAGAAGTCACTGCGAGGAACCCGGCATCAAACTGCTTCATAACCTCGGCCTTGATCTTTTCAGACATCTCTGGACGCATCCGTCGAACTTTTTGCTTTACCGGGGGGCAATCTTCCTTGGTTGGCAGATGGTGAACTACAATGTCGGCATCCAAACCAGGCATATCTTCATAGGACCAAGCAAAGATCTCCATGTAGTCTTGTAGCATTTGGATCAATCGTTGCTTTACGCTGAGCTCTAGATTGGCACCAATCTTGACCTCTTTCCTATCTGTCTCAGTACCCAAGTTAATTGTCTCCACAGGCTCTTCATGTGGTTGAATAGCCCTCTCCTCCTGGAGTAGCAGTCTTGCGAGTTCACCAGGCACCTCGCAATCATCTTCACCTTCGTCTTCGGCCAAGTTGATCGGATTTTCGAAGTTATAACTGGCGGTAGCAGAGCTGTTACCAGTGAGATCCAGAGTGGATTGAAACCTGTATAAGTGAGTGTGTGTAAATACAGCTGTTTTGCAATATATATAACACAGAAAGGAAAAGAGCAAAAGATTTGAAATGCAACAAACGTCCAATGTTTTGATTGATGATATATGAAAATGTCATACAAAAAGCCCTCACAAATGGAGCTACGATGCCCCGGGTAGGACACCGAGCCAACAAAGTTTTAACATATTGTTTGTTACAAATTGGAAATCAAAAGAAATTAATTACTGCGTGACAAATGTGATAGGGGTAAAATCCTTTGCCGTCCAGTTGCTTGGTCCGTTGTTGGTAGTCGGGTAGATCCAACTGTCAAACTCTGCTTCCTCTACATCCTCCTCGATAGCATTCACCCCTGAGCTGGAAATAAACACCGGAGCCTTTCTGATCTTCTCTTTGCGCACCTCCCTCTGAGCTTCCGCAGTAAAGCCTAGCCCAAACTTGTCGTTCTTCTGAGTGAAGTCAGGAAGCTGACCCCAGTGTGCACAATTGCCTTTCTGAACCACAGCCCGGGCATCCCTTAGGGAAGCCATCTTCAAGGAATCATTCTCTTCGGCCATTGTCTCTGCAGCTGCTGAAATTGGATGCACCTCCTCGAAATGCTGGAAGGGGGTTTCAATAAACTCTCCGTCCATCTCGATGTACCTGAAGGAATTCAAATGGCTCACCATATACTCCTCTTCTCCTTGCACAGTGACGATCTTCCCCCTGACGGGATACTTCAGCTTCTGGTGCAAGGTGGAGGTCACTGCCCCAGCTTTATGGATCCAAGGTCGACCCAACAGACAAGAGTACGATGGACGTATATCCATCACGTAAAAAGTAGAGTCAAACACTTGAGAGCCCACACGAATAGGGATGTTAACCTCTCCATGAACCATCCTTTTGGAACCGTCGAAGGCCCTGACGATGATATTGCTGGGTTTCAACTCCAGGCCCTCATAATCCAGACGATCTAAAGCCTTTTTCGGTAGAACATTCAGAGAAGATCCAGTATCCACCAATACATGTGCCAGAGTAGTGCCCCTGCATTCAATAGAGACATGCAGGGCATCATTGTGGTCTCTCCCTTTCGCAGTCAGGTCAGCATCTGAAAAACCCAAGCCGTTGTCCGCTGTTAGATTCGCTATGCAATCAGTGAACTGGACTGCAGACGTCTCCTGCGGCACATGGGCCGTCTTGAGAAATGAGATCAAGGCCTTAGCATGGGCCTCGGAGCACAGCAATAAGGAGAGCAGGGAGATCTTGGAGGGCGTATGCCCCAACTGCTCGACAACATTAAAATCACTCTTCTTTATTATTTTCAGAATCTCTTCCATTTCTTGTCGGGAGGCCTCAACATTTATGGGTATTGGTGCCTCCATCCGGGCAGGCTCTTCTTCAATCCCTTTGCCCCGAGCATTTGATGACTCGGCAGCAGGAGAAACAACTTGATCAGCAACAGTAACAGGTATACTTGTAGGTTTTATGAGGAGGGGTCTTCGAATAGCGGGCGGCGCAATGTCAGGCGAAAAGAGTCTGCCACTGCGGGTAACTTTGGCTGGACCAGTGATATCGCAGATACTGGCACTAGCGTCGAATTCTTGTTTGATTCCATTTACATACACGTCTGCCCCATAATGCCAGGGGACAGCTTTATCGGACACGTAGGGGAGAGGCCCCGGAACAGTAATGATCACAGGTGCAATAGTCATGATTTGAATAGGCTTCTTCGGGGGAGCCTTGATTGGATTTTTGAAGATGGTAATCACAGAAACTTCTTTCATCGGAACCAAATGAACAGCAGTCCTTTTGAATAGAATCTCCTTGCTATTCATTAGGCCTTGGATGCCTAACCTCAGCAAGGGACAATCAGATAGGGAAATAGCACAGAACAGGCAACCTTCACCGCAACCCGGAAATAAACCGGCCCGCAGTAGGTTCTTCTTAACAGTCTTCAGAGGGGTAACAATTTCATCTACCGAAACAGCGTACATTTCTTCTTCGATGGCATTTACCCTATGCTGGGGCATAGGAGCCGTTACAACATTTGGTCTCTCCGGCGCTTCAAACTGAATTTCCTTTGCGTCGATCAGATCTTGCACTTTGTTTCTCAAGGCCCAGCAATCATCAGTAGTGTGCCCGGGACTATCAGAATGATAAGCACACCGGGCATTTGGGTTATATTTAGGAGACGCAGTGTTGACGACCTTAGGAGCTTCTTTGAGGGTCACCAGGTTGGTGGATAACAGTTGGGGTAAAATTTGAGATAATGTCATACTTAGTCGGGTATACTGCCTCTTGGGCCTTTCGCTTCTTTGTTGATTGTACTGATGAGGAGCAGCAACAGGTTTGGAGATGACCAAAGCATTGACGGCTTGGCGACTTTCGGGCTTGACTTGTCTTCTAGGACCATAGACGGCACTTGCTTCTTTCTTAAACGGCCTCTTCTCAGCACTTGTAGAGGCAGCCTTCTGTATTTTGCCTGACCTGATGCCAGCTTCAATTCTTTCTCCCGTTAATATCAAATCTGTGAACCCAGCGGAGGAGTTACCAACCAAATGATTGAAAAACGGACCAGACAAAGTCCCAAGGAACATATCAACCAGCTCTCGGTCAGTTAATGGAGGCTGCACCCTGCCAGCCAAATCTCTCCATTTTTGAGCGTACTCTTTGAACCCTTCACCCGTTCCTAGAGACATACCCTGAAGTTGGGTACGCGTAGGAGCGAGATCAGAATTGTATTGGTATTGTCTGTAGAACGCGGTTGCCAAATCTTCCCAGTGCCGGATGCTGGCTCCATCCAATTGGTAGAACCATTCAAGCTGTGACCCCGAGAGGCTATCTTGGAAGAAGTGAATCCAGAGGTTCTTATCCGCCGTGTAAGGTTGGATTTTCCTTACGTACGACCTCAGATGCAGCTTTGGGCAGAAGACCCCATCATACTTGGCGAAGGCAGGCGCCTTAAACTTGTGTGGAATTACTACTCCAGAAGATAACCCCAAATCTCTGAAATCCAGTCCCGGCACGTTCTGAATTTCCATGGCGCTCAAGTGGTCCTCCAATTGCTTGTATCTGTCAGCAGCAGGTGGGTATTGTTCGTCGTTATAGTCCGTCTCGTTGTCGGAGACTGCGGGACTAGGAGCTCCTCCCCCTTGGGGACTGTTTTTCTCAGCAGAAGAAGTGGTTGGATCAGCTTCATTGTGGAGTGTGTTCCCAAATCTGCGTCCGGTGTTGAACAATGCAGTCCTCTTTTTCTTCTTCTTCTTCAGGAGTAGAGTTTTCAACTCTTGCTGACCTTGGGCTAGGCTTAGGACCATTTCTTGAAACTGTGCACTTTGGGCCTGAAGGGCCTTGATTGCTTGCTCACTGGAGGAGTCTGGATTCATGACGACTGTTCACACAAACAGCGAAGAAAATTAAGCAACCTGTGAAATAGGGTACCTGCTATGCATATGGTGCAATGGAATGCGTATGTATGCAATGCATTCAAGGATTTAGAATATTCAAAATTTGTTGTAGACAAAAAGGAACGCACATTATATTAATAAGGAGAAATTTGTTAATACATAAATGCCCCATGGGCCAAATACTACAAAATGACTCCTTAAGGTAAAAAGACATTGCGCATCCTCTTTGGCGCGATGTAGGTGTTGAGATTCCTTTCCTCGTGCAGCAGGCGGGTGAGTTCCAGGACCTTCTTTTCACTAGCATGTAGACTGGTCCCAAGAGAATCCCGTTCTTCCTTAAGCTGGACCCAGCTCTTCTGCATCTCTTCCCAGGAGGTGGGCATGTCGGGATGTTGAATGGTGTAGGACGCCTCTCCTTCCAAGACTGGTTCTTTGATCACAGGAAGCATATGAGGATAAGGCATCACTAATTTCTGGGAGCGGGCTCGTACCCACTTGAGATAAGGTTCCAACGGGATGGAGTTCCGGTGCCCCAATGTCTTGCTGTCTATCCTACTTGGCATCCTCCAAGCTCTGATAAATCTCTGACGAAGTCCTTGAGTATCATTGTCGAAGTCGAAAACTATGTCAGGAATTAACATGTCATGAGGGCCATCCCTCCGAGCATAACCAAACTGTCTCCAAGCCAGGCATGGGTTGTAGGTAATACCTCCTTTGATTCCAAATAACGGAACATTAGGGTACTCCCCGCAACGATCAATGATAGTGACGTCTTCCCTGGACCTAGGACACCAATGTATATCTGCATGCGTGAGAGTCATTAACCGTTGTGACCATCTCAAACCCCGCTCGTTCTTCAAAACTGATTGTGGAAGGTGCGAAATAAACCACCTTCCCAGGAGAGGAGTGCAACACAAAAGGACACCCCTTCTTCTCATGGTTCGAGTGTAACATGAGTGAAGGATGTCCCCCAGCAGTGTAGGTATAGGATTCCTGGTCATAAAGATCTGGACAGCATTGATATCAATAAGTTGATCTGGGTTAGGGAATAACACCAAACCATAGACAAGGAGGGCCATGACTTCTTCAAAAGCTTGTAGGTCAAGGGAGTTCCAACATTCTTGGGCCTTCTCAAACAGAAACCTGGCTAAGAAACCCTTGATGCCACTTCTAACTTCCCAATGTCCCTTGAGGTCAGATGACTGTAGGTGCAAGGCTTTAGCAATTTCTTCAAGCTTGGGTTCCTCTTCCGTACCGTTGTAGGGTAGTCGATCAAGGATAGGGACCTTCAGGAGTCGGGAGAACTCTTCCAATGTAGGCACCAATTGATAATCCGGAAAAGTGAAACAGTGATGCAGAGGGTCAAAGAATTGGAACAGGACCTTTATCAAGTCCTCCTCAATGTTGGTGTTAACCAAGTTGATGAGTCTTCCATGTCTCTCACTGAATGAAGAACCCTCGGGAATCCTGGACAAAAGTTCCTTAAGCTGAGGAGGGATCTTTACAAGGCTAATCTGAATTGTCTTTCTGCGAGCAGTTTCCATGTCCTATAAAACAAGAACAAAGATGAAGATTCGAAACCCTTGAAATGGTTAGTCAATGCTCATGATGTTTGTATGATGTAATGATGTGATGATCAAATATAAATATTCACAAAGGCAAACATGGTAAGGCACACAAGTCACACCAACCCTTAGAGTTTAGGCCTGCATGGGGTCTGGGTATTACCCTCTTGAAGTTTGGTGGGCTCAACCTGTCCTATCAAAAGTAACCGGGTTCTAAAGGTCCCAATATCACTGGATTGCTTTCATTGTTCATCGTTTCGATTTAGCCACTGAACTGGCGACCGAAATATTCCAGGAAAGCAACCCTCAATTGAGTGTAGTATCGAGTATCAACCAACCTCGGACTGCACCAAAGTCAGTTATCTCACTACCCTAAAAAAGCCAAGATGGTTCAATTAAGGTTCCTAAGGTCAGTTGATGCTTCACGACACCACGCGGCGGCCCCGTACTCTCCTTGACTGAACTCAAGGGTTACCGGTACACACCAAAGTGCCACATCAACGTAGCAGACTGCTTCAACCATGTCGGTATACCCCGCACAGTTCCCTCACAGCCTTGTTGCTACTTTCTAAGAAGGTATCCCCAGATCCGGGTTAGGATCTATAAAACTCCGATACAAAGCCCACAAATGTAAAAGCAAACAAAGCAAGCAATTGAAAACAAAGGTGATCTAAACCCTAAGGTTACTCCACTTTAAAAGTCTCCCCAGCAGAGTCGCCAGTTCTGTGGTACGGTGGGAGAACTGACTTGAGGTTTGCGTTTGTATTCGCAAATGTTGCGGTTAGCAAGAGTCGCCACCGACTTTTTATTTTATCCTAAGGAAAGGTTAAAAAGCACAGCAAAAACCTTTTGAGATGTTTTCTTGGGTTCGGGGAGTAGATTATAGAAAGGGAAGGTATTAGCACCCTTTCTATCCATGGTTATCCATGGGCTCTTAGTTACTTGCTTAGATCACTTGCCTTTTGTTTTCAATTGTTTTAAATGGTGCTTGAGTGTGTGGGTTTGAAAATGTTTTGAAAAGAGGCCAATGTGGTGGCAACCTTTGTAATGATCCATGTGGGGATGTATACAAAGATGTATATCTTTTTTAAGAAAAAGTTTTCATTTGTTTTTTGAAGGTTGTTTTGAAAGTGTAGTGATGTGTGGTTTTTTGAAATAGGCAAGTGTTTTAGTTTGCAAGTTGATTCAAGTAACTAAGAGGTTATCTACTCCTAAATTTCTCAAAAGACTATTGCTATGCTTTAACCCTTTTAACAAGTTTGCTCCACCATTGTATTTGGTGGGCAACCTTGTGTTAGGATGTGAAAGGGACAGGCGCGGGTCATCGTTTTGGACCATAATCGCAACGGCGTTAAATATCTTTGAGCAATTTCTCTAAGGGACTTGATCATTTGCTTTTGTTTGTTTTTGAAAAGTTTTGTCGAGGGACTATGATCATTTAAATTGTTTGCTTTGCCCAAAGAAATTCAACATGCAATATGGCCCATCTATTTGAAGGCAACAAGTGGAATACCCTAGGGGGTACAAGTGTGATTTGTGTGTCCATTTTCATGCTTGTTTATCTTGTATTAGGTCAAACTATTTTTTATCGTTTTTTCGCATACAAACCCTAATTCCAACATGTTATCATTAGAAAGCAATAAAGTGCGAAATTAAAAATTACTAAGCTATTACAAAACCAAATATGGGAAGGGGGGTACAAATGTTCAAATGGGGATATTGACAAGAATTTAAATCTAAATTATTACATCAATTGAGTATTTGCAATTTAAATAATGTACAAAGATTAAATAAAAATGCAAGAT
The DNA here is from genome assembly GCA_948472305.1 of Vicia faba. NCBI lineage: Eukaryota > Viridiplantae > Streptophyta > Magnoliopsida > Fabales > Fabaceae > Vicia > Vicia faba. Next base: position 1,010,358,250 of record OX451735.1, read on the forward strand.
GCACAAAAATGTTTTGTATATGTATGAAAAAATATTATTTATGTAAAAGAGAAAAGAAAATAAAAAATATATTATTTTTTGGGGTATTTTGAACTTAGGGTAAAAACCCTAATTTTTAAAGAAAAAAAAAGGTATTATTTTCTAATTTAATACAACTATTTATTCATTATTTATAAAAATAAAATAAAATGAAGTGTATTATGGAAAAAGGTATTTTTATATCAAATATTAATAAAAATAAAAAAAATCAAGTATTTTTATATTTTGTCTTAAATATATTAATAATCACATATATATATATATATATATATATATATATATATATATTAAACCCTAAATATGTATTATGCACAAAAATAAATATTTATTTAATATTTTAATAAAATAAATAAAAAGAGTATTTTTTGTGTGAAATATTTTCAGAATGTAAACAAAAATAAAAATTGTATTTACACTATTTTCTATTTATTTTAATAATAGTACATATATATTTTATATACAAACAAAAGAAATAAACAAATAAATATGCAAATAAATACAAAAATGATGAAAAAAAATATTTTTAATTTTTAAATGTCATGAGAAAAAATAAACAAAGTTAATCAAAAAAGAAAAAGTCAAAAATGTTAAGAAATGAACAAATGGGCTCAGGGGGGTGTAAACATGAAAATGGGGTGTGAAAAGAAGATAAATCCAGGCCCAGCCCAGACCACTTCTTCTTCAACCTCTGTACAGCCTTCTTCAAGCAAAAACACGCGTTTTTTATCTCTGGATTCCTGGACTTTCAAGCAAAACTCATAACATGAAAAGTGTAGAGCATTAAGAGACGGTTTCAACCATATAAAGAACATGACCTATCTCTCTAAGAGGAGGGAGAATTTCTCTCCCCCTCATTTCTGACCTAACTTTTCATCAATGTTCAGACATGAAATTCTCTAAGCACACGAAATATAAATGAAATCTAAACATATGAGCATGTTCAGGGCTATGATTGTGACATGTTTTCTTCAAAAATCTAAAGCTAACAATGCCTAACAAGGGAGATAGAACTCCATGAATGTACCTGTTCAGTTGGAATCGAGCTTGGCAATGGAGGATGTTTCAGAGTGAAATGATGACTTGTACAGCTTCCTTGAAGTGTAAGGGAGCTTTTCCAATTCCTACTTTGTCTTGAAACTCCCTGAATCGAGCTAATGAACTCCAACTGCAAAACAGAAAATTAAAAATGGTGAAGTGGCTTGGAGGTGTTACAGGTCTGATTTTAGGACATGGTTAGCTTGCATATGTTGTAGGGAAGGTAGAGGAAAAGGTTTGGATCAAAATGCTCGAAGGGATTGGGAGTTTGCACTCAAACTGCAGGGGCTCCCCTGTTTGTGCAGTTTTGAGGTGATTAGGGCAATGGGAGTGTTTCAGATGGCAAGGGCTCGTGTGTTAGCTTGGATTTTGTCTATGGAATGTGTTTGATAGCTTTTGTGTTGTGTATGTAAGCTGAGATGAGAGATGGCATAAGTTATGGACTTTTCTTCTATCTTAAGCAACAAAAGCAAGCTGGTTGTTTTAGGTTAGTAGGGAGCCTCCTAATGTGCTGCATAAGCCTCCCTTGATCAGTGTGTTATGCACATAATCTTGTGCAAAGCAGATCTTTCATGTACTTGTTGGATTACAAACTTGACATAAAGCTAAACTTTTCAAAAATGGAAATTTCACTTTATCTAGTTTAGGATTAAACCATTATGCAATGTTAGAACACAAAGAACATGACCTTAACACATTGAATATGCATTAAATTATTGAGTATGAAATGGTTCAAGGACCTGTAATCAAGCATAAAGCAAACTGATTTCAAATTGGCAAGATTATGAACATGTTTTGATGAAGAACAAAAGTGAATTTTTGCCAACTTGTGAAATTCGAATCTCTCAAGTTATGAGGTTGTTTGATGAGTTCCTGGACATTTTGGAAAGCTTGGAATGTGTACTACAATCCATCTTTGAAATGCAAATCAAAATTCCAAGTGGAAGGGCATGAAAAGTGGCCTTGAAGTAGGGTAGAAAACCTTGTCAAAATAAGTCAAATTTCACTAAGTTAAAAGATGGTTTAGTGCCCTTATTCAAAAAATTATAACTTGAGATACAAGCTTCAAATGAGAAAACTTTGTGAATCAAAGTTGTAGACTATGCAACAAGCTACAACTTTCATGTTTTGACTTTTGTTTGAATCCCAATGGATCATGGTGAAAAGATGGGGCAAAGTTGGGAAAAAATTAGGGTTTTCCATAACTTAGAAAAATTCTAAGTTATGAAAAATTCCATTTTCTAACCCTAATTTGCATTTTGTGATTTCTTGATGAACAAGTTTCATGATTTGGCATGTTTTGATGAAAAATGAATCTTGACTCTTGATTTTGACCAAAAAGTCAAAGTTTGACTTTTCAGTATACAGTCAAAATTGATCAATTGACTGGGAAATTCAACTGTCAATCTTGTGTACTTGGGATCTTTTGAGCTTGATGAATGTGTCAAGATAATTCCATGGGGTCCTTGAGTCCATATGTGAGCTTGGTTTGCCATTGGCTAGGTCAAACAGTCAAAAATTGCCTTTGTGCAGTCAAAACCCTAAAAATGACCATTTTGCCCTTTTGGTGATCTGATCAAATTTCTTGTGGAATTGTGATCCAGACTTGATCAAATGGTCCATATGAGTTCATAATGTTGATGTGGATCAAATTTCATGAGATTTGACTGCCAATTGGCCACAGTTGACTTTTTCCCCAATACAGCTGATTTCTAGGTCAACTGTCCAATTGACTGGGTAAAACTTGGAATCAAGACTTGAAACTTGGCATGGGTAAACTTGGGAGTCCAATATGAAGCATGAAAGTCATCTTAGGCATTTTAGGTCAAAACATCCTTGGGCAAACACAAACCCTAATTTGAGTCCATAGTGCAAGGAGAAGCTTTGAGTAGAGGAAACCCTAACTGTATCTTGATCTTCAAAGGTCTTGTGATGAGAAAATGTTGGGGAAATGGGAGGGCAAATTTTGGGGTACAACACTTGTAAACTCGGATATTTCATTTCTCGCACTTTATTTACTTTCTGTCAAATCGGGTCCTGGATTAAATTTGGCGATGTGGACCCGCGCCTTTGTAATAGTTTAGGAATTTTATCTTTCCGCACTTTTTTAACTGTTAATTAAATCACGTGCAAGAATGAATGTATAAATAAAAACAAACGCATAGATCACTTTGACATGAACAAGATAAATGCAAATGAACATGACACACAAATCACACACCACCCCTAGGGTACGCCTCACTGTTGCCTTGCCCCTCGAAAGGTGATCGTCGAGTAGAGGATGTCTTAGTGAGTCCTCATGATCCGGGAACCTGGCATGAGGGTAGCTTCTAAGGTGTCTTCCTATTGCTCCGGTGATCACCATGTCCCGAACCTCGAATTGACCCGAACACCTCCAACGGTGGTGCTACCTACCTCTCAATGGTGGGATGGCACTGCTTTAAAGGACCTTTACACAGACTAATTCCTTAGGGTAGGTAGACGACTCTTGATACTTGCTCTAATTTCAAAAACAAATCAAAAATACTTTTCACACCGACACCTTTTCAAAAAGCTTTCGAAAGCAATTTTTCAAACACTCTTGAGGACCGATACAAGAGTCGAACTGGAATTTTCAAAGAAACTTTTTAAAACCCACAGTTGAAAAGCAAACAAACCATTTTTGAAAACACAAATGAGCAAGTATCTAAGAGCCCATGGATAACCATGGATAGAAAGGGTGCTAACACCTTCCCTTTCTATAACCTACCTCCCGAACCGAGAGCAATCTCTTTAAGGAATTTTTCTGTGCTTTTGTCCTTTCCATTTGGAGAAAATAAAAGACGGTGGCGACTCTTGCTTCCGCGACATTTCGCGAACCAGCGTTAAACAGTCAGTTCCAGATCCACCGATCACAGAACTGGCGACTCTGCTGGGGATATCTTTTAAAGTAAGGTGTACCTTAGGGCTAAGATTACTGTGTTTTCAATTGCTTTGACTTGTTTGCTTTAAATTGTGGGACTGTCTTAGAAGTTCTATAGATCCTAACCCGGATCTGGGGGATACCTTCTTAGAAAGTAGCAACAAGGCTGTGAGGGAACTGTGCGGGGTATACTGACATGGTTGAAACAGTCTGCTACGTTGATGTGGCACTTTGGTGTGTACCGGTAACCCTTGAGTTCAGTCAAGGAGAGTACGGGGCCTCCGCGTAGTGTCGTGAAGCATCAACTGACCTTAGGAACCTTAATTGAACTATCTTGGCCTCTTTAGGGTAGTGAGATAACTGACTTTGGTGCAGTCCGAGGTTGGTTGATACTCGATACTACACTCAATTGAGGGTTGCTTTCCTGGAATATTTCGGTCGCCAGTTCAGTGGCTAAATCGAAACGATGAACAATGAAAGCAATCCAGTGATATTGGGACCCTTAGAACCCGGTTACTTCTAATAGGACAGGTTGAGCCCACCAACTTCAAGAGGGTAATACCCAGACCCCATGCTGGCCTGAACTCTAAGGGTTTCTCTTGTGTGACTTGTGTGCCTTCCAACTTGACTACTTGCATGCTTGTTATCTGACACTTGAGTTTCTTGCAGGTTTTGTTTATAGTCCTTAATTGGGACTCATAACAGGGTTTACTAAGTTTCTTGCAGGTTTTGGTTTGCAGTCCTTAATTGGGACTCATAACAGGGTTACTTACATTACCCCATGCATAGCATAACATCATACCATTGCATACATCCTGCATGAAGACTAACCCATTTCAAGGATTTCAAGGGCTTGTGATGCAGGTGATGATGAACCAACTGTCCAGCAAGGGGCAAAGGGGGATTTATTTTCCCCTAGCCAAGGTTGTCAGAGGCTATGACCCACTTGATATGGTGAGCCTTGACCCTTGAAGAAGGATTCTCAGCAACATGCAGTTCCTTCAATCAAGCTACCGGATCCAAATGCTAATAAATTTTCTTGTTTACCCCGCGAGGTCCTTGAAAACATTGCATGCATACAAACACATCATTGCATAACAGGTATCCTTGTTGCATGTCACTTACCGTTCTCGCTGTTTATTTCAGCAATGGCTTCCCAACAAGATAACCAGAACCTTCTTGCTCAAGAGACTCGGTTCGGGGAAATCCTCCTGAATCTATCCAAGGGGAAGGAGGAGCTAAGGACACTTCTCATGGAGACTTTGGTCAGGAACGGCGCTGAAGACGAACGGTTGAAACATCTGCAAGCTGAAGTGGATGCAATAAGAGCCCAGATGCTGGGGCAGGTGACTATCATTCAAGGCTTAGCCCAAAGACAAGAAGAGCTCGGAATCCTCGTCAACCAACTGCTTCGGGGTAACCAACTGGGGCAAACATCTAAGGGTAAAGAGCTAGTCATCATTCAACCATCTTTGAGACAAGGAGATAAGGGGAGAGCTCTTCAAATGGCTCCAATGTCACAAATTCAACATCAACCTCACCAGCTTCATCCAGACAAGCCCAGGAGGCAATTCACCCAGCTTAACATGTCGCTGTTTCAAGCCCTACAACGCCTGTTGAGGTTGAATCTGATCACATTAAGGGCTCATCCCCGGAACCCCAACACAGCCTCTCCTATCTATGATCCCAACAAAAGGTGTGCCTACCACTCTGCCTGCCCAGGACATGATACAAATGAGTGTTGGGCTCTGAAGAACAAGATCCAGGACCTGATTGATGAAGGGGCACTGGAGTTCACACAAGATGGTCAGGCTGAGTTTTTCTACCATCCCTCCAAGGCTCACCATTTGAAGTGACAAGCCCTGAGACTAGAAAACTTTTATTCATTCGAATGTTCAAGTTGTGTTGTTCTTTGATTGTTTAAACATTTACTCATGTTAAACATTGTTATTTCATTAATGCATCGCATATGTTTGACTTGAAGCAATATATTCGTATTCACTATACGCAAATTATTTTCATATTTTTTCTGATGATCAACTCTTGACTAATAATGTTAAGCCTCTTGAGGGAGGATGACGAAAACGATACCACGATCTTTACAGTATGCTTTTGAACAGACCCCGCTGATGAGGTACATGCATTGTTTCAATTCCTAAACACTGGAGTTATAAGGAAGATAATCCCTCGTCAACCCCCTTCGAGCCGAAGAAGTAGGAGTTTTTCTTTTCGAAATTTAAAACCCTTAATCATAACCTGGGGCAGGGTAGTTCTCTCAGTTGATCCAAGTGCACAACGAATAGCACCAAAGAGGTCCTCACAAAACAAAAGACAGTGATGGTTCCGAATAATCATAAAGACAGGCAGTCATTACCCCTCAAAATAAACGCCCATTAGGTCAAAACCTATGAAGGAGACTTGCAAAACTGGGGCATCCCGCTGACTGTAATTCCAAAAAAAGGAAACAGTTCAGGCAGAAAACAGGGATAACAAAATCAAAAAAGAAAGAGGTCCTACAAACCCTCGACAAAAAAAAAGGGAAATGACTGCCTATTCAAAATAAGTTATCAACGTCCGAATCATCACCGGAAAATCAGAGCAAAGACTCAAACAAGGTCTAACGTATGATCGACTGAGTTTAGGTTTGGAGAACATCACTAAGAGCGGGTGGGTACAAATAATTTGAGCCTTTATCCTTTGTTTCTTAAACCATGAACCAGGCCACGTTATAACCCTCAAAAGTCCTAGCCGAAGCATGGGTTAGTTCGAAAGCATACTGTTACGAAAGGTATCCTGACTCCTTAAGGCTTGCGGTAAAATGACGAGTTGACGTCACAGTTCACAAAATTCACTTGTTTTACTAAAAAATGCATTTTCAAAATCTTCAAGACAGACATAAGCTTTGCATTTTGATATAACATTGTTTGCATATGACTATTTGTTTGAACAACAGGGAAATTCGCACGATGAATACCTAGTGAACAAAAGCACTTCCAATCAAGGGGGACGGCATGAGCATTGTCCGTCATCTGGGGCATGGCAAAATACTTCCAACAGGGGCAACTCTCTACACTCCCTAAACGTGGACATAGTCGAAAAAATACTACGCAAAATCAAAGACCCGCTAGGTTGACACACCTAGGCAAAAACAAGGGCTTCCCGGCGAACCAAAAGGGTTCGGGCAAAAATAAGGGATGAAAAGAAAAATCTGTGTACCCGGCAAGTCGAAAACCTGAAAAGGCGGCTTGGGCAAAAATGGGTATCCCGGTGGACTGAAAACCCGAAAGGGCGGTCCAGGCAAAAGTTAGGGATTTAAGCGTACGACTATGTCCCGGCATGTAATCACCTGTCTACCGGAAGATTTGTCAACTACCTCCACAAGGTATCTTTTCCCTCCCCTCAGAAACAGGGGCAATAATGAGTCGTCCAGGCGATCCGGTGGCTCTGTCAACCAAAGTACCAAGGAAAGGTTAATGCAAAGATAATTACCATCTACCTTTACAAATTCCAGATCGTGGGTTAATATCTGAAACCAAACAGGACAATCATCCACTTGATCATTCACAGGCAACCATACACTGGTTCCTTTTCTTTCAGAAAAGAAGTCTTACACGGACTCATCATCAAAATGACCTTACCCCGGTTCATCAAGAAGCCTTACACGGACTTATCTCAAGATAACCTTACCCCGGTTCATCAAGAAGTTTTACACGAACTTACCCCGCAGTAACCTTACCCCGGTTCCGCCAAAGTTTTACACGAACTTATCCCGAATAAACCCTACACCGGTTCCTTTTCTTTCAGAAAAAGTCTCACACGGACTTATCATCAAGGTAACCCTACACCGGTTCCTCCTCAATTTTCAGACGAAGTCTTACACAGACTCACCCTATCCTGCAGTAACCTCACCCCGGTTCCTCCAGAAGTCTCACACGGACTTATAACCTTACCCCGGTTCATCAAGAAGTTTTACACGAACTTATCCTGCAGTAACCTCACCCTGGTTCCTCCAGAAGTCTCACACGGACTTATAACCTTACCCCGGTTCATCAAGAAGTTTTACACGAACTTATCCTGCAGTAACCTCACCCCGGTTCCTCCAGAAGTCTCACACGGACTTATCTCCAGGTAACCTTACCCCGGTTCCTCCAGAAGTTTTACACGAACTTATTCGAAGTAACCCTACACAGGTAATCTCTTTCCAGACGTAGTTTTACATGGCCTCGTCACCCAGAAACCCTACACAGGATCTCTATTTTCAAAGATGCAGTTTTATACGGACTCATTGTCAGTAAACCCTACACAGGTTTCCTTCAACTCCAAATGCAGCTCCACACGAGGCCAACCTCAAAGTAACCCTACACAGGTGTCCTTCTTTCCAAGATATGGTTTTACACGAGCTCATCATCAGGCAACCCTACATAGGTTCCTTCTTTCAACTTACAAAAATTACAATTCAAAACTTCCTCAGGAGAGTCCTATCCAGTTCCCTAGGAAAGTTGGAATCCATCTCCCCAAGCAGTAAGTTTATCCCCAGTAGATTCTGGAAGCTTATCCTCGCAGAACACGAACGCGTCTCCCGGCTTTATTCAAGAGTTATTTCCCTACCAGGATATAACTGGGTTATCCTCAGCCAAAAGCCACGGAAAGAGCATCCTCGACAAAGTCTTCTTATCCCCAGCGAAGTCTATCAACACTTCCAACACAACAATGGTGTCCCCAGCAAGTTATTATCAATAACTCAACAAAGTACCTCTCTCCCCACAGAGTATTGCTTCCCAGCAAGATCGCTAGAGTACTTTTCTCCCCGCAGAGTAATCCATTCGCCAAGTTCATTCCCCAACGGAGTCATCTTCTCCTACCGGTATTCTTGCAACTATCATCCCCAGCGGGAGCAAAATCTATTCTTCAATATCAGCCCAGGAGTGATTTCCCGGCACCCGTCAAGGATTTATGTCCCTAAGACGAAAAGATACATTCATGAACATCATATTTTCATACATTATAGCATGCATCTACGCATCATATCTTACAAATCTCATTTATATTGAGAACATCATTGTTTGATCCATATCATGCATTGCACATGACTGACCTTTACCTTTCAGGGAAGATCCAGTTAAGTTCTCAGCTATATTTCAAGACCTAGACCGGTTCAGTTAAATCGGCCCTAAGATTTTTCTGTTTCTTATCCAGTCCAAGGCCTTCTCTGGTTCAGTCAGATCGACCCTAAGATCTCCCTGTTTCTTATCCAGTTGAAGACATTTCAAGACCTAGACCGGTTCAGTTAAATCGACCCTAAGATTTTCCTGTTTCTTATCCAGTCAAAGGCCTTCTCTGGTTCAGTCAGATCGACCCTAAGATCTCCCTGTTTCTTATCCAGTTGAAGACATTTCAAGACCTAGACCGGTTCAGTTAAATCGACCCTAAGATTTTCCTGTTTCTTATCCAGTCAAAGGCCTTCTCTGGTTCAGTCAGATCGACCCTAAGATCTCCCTGTTTCTTATCCAGTTGAAGATATTTCAAGACCTAGACCGGTTCAGTTAAATCGACCCTAAGATTTTCCTGTTTCTTATCCAGTCCAAGGCCTTCTCTGGTTCAGTCAGATCGACCCTAAGATCTCCCTGTTTCTTATCCAGTTGAAGATTTCAAGACCTAGACCGGTTCAGTTAAATCGACCCTAAGATTTCTCTGTTTCTTATCCAGTCAAAGGCCTTCTCTAGTCCAGCTAAATCGACCCCTAACAGATTTTCCTGATAAAGACTCAGTAGAAGATATCCAAGATTCTCTCAGCGTTACTGTTGAGGTTGTAGTCGCCTGTGGTTCTCTCCCCGTTACTGTGGAGGTAGTAATCGCCCCAAGATTCTCTCAATGATTACTGTTGAGGTTGAAGTCGCCCAAGATTCTCTCAATGATTACTGTTGAGGTTGAAGTCGCCCAAGATTCTCTCAATGATTACTGTTGAGGTTGAAGTCGCCCAAGATTCTCTCAATGATTACTGTTGAGGTTGAAGTCGTCCCCAAGATTCTCTCAATGATTACTGTTGAGGTTGTAGTCGCCTGTGGTTCTCTCCCCGTTACTGCGGAGGTAGTAATCGCCCCAAGATTCTCTCAGCGTTACTGTTGAAGTAGAAGTTAACCAAGATTCTCTCAATGATTACTGTTGAGGTTGAAGTCGCCCGAGATTCTCTCAATGATTACTGTTGAGGTTGAAGTCGCCCAAGATTCTCTCAATGATTACTGTTGAGGTTGAAGTCGCCCAAGATTCTCTCAATGATTACTGTTGAGATTGAAGTCGTCCAAAGATTCTCTCAATGATTACTGTTGAGGTTGAAGTCGCCTAAGGTTATCTCACCGTTCCTGTTGAGGTAGTAACCATCCATGGTTCATTCATCACCTTTTGAAGATCCAGATCCAGCTCCTGTAACCAGTCAGGACACATCTACATAAAGAATTTGAAGACCAGCTCCTGTAACGGGTCAGGTAATCATTTTTTCTTTTGCAGGTACGCAAGTTCTCGCTAAGGAATCTCTTACGCGATCAACATCCAAGATGGCATCTATAAGCCCATCACCCTATCCATCAATCTCCAAATGGCATCTATAAGCCCATTCCCCACATTACACTACTATGTGAGCGCAAATTTCTGGGCACTCTAGTGTTTAATCATCTTCCACCTTCGGATTACGAAAGGCACGTCAGCCAATCTACATCCTCAGGTCTAAGAAGATTGAACAGGGGCAACTGTTGTACCCCAAAATTTTCCCTCCCATATTCTTCAAAATTTGCCAAGTCAAAGCTTCAAAACTTCTCCAAAGGGTTGCACAGTTCAAGGGCCTCTTAACAGTTAAAAATTAGGGTTTTGGTTCTGACAAAGAAAATGAAGTTTCCAAGGGTCCAATAAAGTCCCACATGCCTATAAACATGGTCAAGCACCCTCATGCCAAGTTTCAAGACTTTCAGCACAAAATTGCACAGTCAAAAACCCTAATTGCACTACAGTCAACTGTAGGGGCAAAATGGTCATTTGACAGTCAAAAGTTCAAATTTTTGGTCAACATCTCATTTTGAAGCCACAAACATCATTTGATCAATGCTTGATCATGATTCTCAAAGCTTGGCTCAAAAAGTCTCAAGATGCAAAAGTTTTCATATTTGGACAATTGAAAAAGTCAACTGTAACTTGACCAAGGCATAACTTCCACATGGATTATCAGAAAAATTCCATCCAAATCTCATTGTGAAGAGAAAGACATTTCCTACAACTCCTCTTCACACTTCAAGTCCAAGAAATGCTCTCACAAAAAGTTATCAATTTCAACATTATAGGTCATTTTTAAAAGTCAACAAAGAGGGACTTTAAGTCAAAGGCCATAACTTGAGATTGGTAAATCAAAATGACATGGGACCAAAGTCATTGGTTATAGGACTTCAAGACCTTTCCAAAATGTCCAAGAACATGAGCAAAGCTTAAAAATTGAGCAAGATATGCCTTGTGGAAGTTGGGAAATTTTTGGATATTTTGAAAAGTCAACTTTGCTTCAAATGCCTTAAAAATGCTAATGGGCCACATTTTCTTCCAAGAATCATTATCCAAGGCATGTGCACGACCATTTGGCCCAAAGGGAAGTTTTTCATCATTTTTATTTATTTATTTGGATTTTTAATGGCTAAAAATTCATTTAATTAAAATAAATAGGTGGAAAATATCAAAGCAAGGCAATCAAATCTTTTTGTGCATAGGATAACTTCAGATTTTCGTGCATTATTAGACAGGGAAAGAATCCATGTGATTGAACATGATTTGGTAGCAAATATGCATGAAAAGATTGGAAAATTATGGCATGGAAAATCAAATATTTTCTCATCAATTCAAGGATTCTTTGGACCAAATTTCCAACCCTAATCATTCACACATATATACTGATGAAAACCCTAGTGTCCATGACCACAAAGCTGCGCCAGAAATCCATAAACAAGTTTGAGTTTTTGACAAGAAATTCAAAAACTGAAAACACATTTGCAAGGCTTTTCAAGGCAAGAAACTCATTCCATCACCTTCCTAAGACATTACTGAGTCTGACAGGATAGCGTTCCACGTGCATAACACCTTGAATCGGTATACAGAATTCAGAATTTTTCATATAATATGCATATTCGTATTTCAATATTCAAGCATTTTCATTGCATTTCTTTTATGGATTCATATTAATGGATGGATTCTAAAGCTAACTGCATACTTTAATTGAGTTTTTGTGCACTATTGGAGATTTCACCATTGATGCCAACTAGGGTTCTTCAAGCTTCGAATTGGGTATTCTTATATACTGTAAAATTGGGACTTCCCAATACCATGATCAAAACCAGGACACTTGGACGAATCGATTGCCATGGTCGCGCCTAATTTCTGATCCAAGACGAGCTATTCGCTATTATTGAAAACTGTATGTTTTGAGGGGGTTTAAAACCCCCGCTAACCTTTTCATGTTTCAGGGAAAAAACAAAACGAGGAGGAAGATGATGAAGTGTCAAGGCATGATTGGGTTATTTAAATTTTCGCGCTGAATTGTCCACTAACTCTTATTTTCTCTTATATTAATTGTTAGTTATATTATAAACAAAAAGCGCAGTTGGAGCAGTTGGCAAAGCATAGTGGTGGTAATCCCTGGGACCTGGGTTCGAATCCCAGGTCCCCCATCCCTTTCCATATTATTTTTATAAACATGCTTGTGTGTAGTTCGCTTCCAGGGTTCCACCATACAACCCCTGATCCAACTATGCCACGCGCCCACTGAGATTAATCCATTGGCCCTAATCAGAGGAGCACCATACTCGTTGGTCAAACGTGCCACACGCTAGTCAAAAGGTCAACAAGGCCAAAAGCTTAATGGGCCTGATTGCTGGACAAAACCCTCCAATTTGGGGACAGACCCCCCATGGTTTGCTCTTTTATTCTTTTTTATATTTTCCTATTTTATTTGTTTTAATTGATTTATCTTTAATTCTTTAAACTAATTTATCTTCACAAAATATAAAAACAACAAAAAATCAGAAAAAAGACAAAAACTAATATATTAATTATTTAATACTATTTTTTGTAAATAAAATCTCACCAATTAATTAATTTAGCTTTGTAAAATTAGGTTTAATTCAAACATTTTTCTTAATTAACTTAAAATTTGTAGAATTAGGGTTTTAATCAATTTTTATCCTTTTTCTTTTCTTTTCACTAATAATTAATTATTTATTTTTATAAATCAAATTGCCATTAGTTAATTAAGTTTAATTTTAGGTTTAAATTTTAACATGTTTTTCTTAATAAATAAAAGTTGTAGAATTAGGGTTAATTAGTTTATTTCATTTAATTCACATAAAAAACCCATAAATCCAAAATCTCAAAAATAATTTCTTTTTCATTTTAATTTCATTAATTTAATAATCATAACTTAATTTCATTAAAAAGGGTCCAACGCCCTCGCTTGCGATTTTTAATTCATATTCGCGCATTTTATTTTATTTCTTGTAAATATTAATGTAATTCTCCCAAAGCCTTGTAAACTCGGATATTTCATTTCTCGCACTTTATTTACTTTCTGTCAAATCGGGTCCTGGATTAAATTTGGCGATATGGACCCGCGCCTTTGTAATAGTTTAGGAATTTTATCTTTCCGCACTTTTTTAACTGTTAATTAAATCACGTGCAAGAATGAATGTATAAATAAAAACAACCGCATAGATCACTTTGACATGAACAAGATAAATGCAAATGAACATGACACACAAATCACACACCACCCCTAGGGTACGCCTCACTGTTGCCTTGCCCCTCGAAAGGTGATCGTCGAGTAGAGGATGTCTTAGTGAGTCCTCATGATCCGGGAACCTGGCATGAGGGTAGCTTCTAAGGTGTCTTCCTATTGCTCCGGTGATCACCATGTCCCGAACCTCGAATTGACCCGAACACCTCTAACGGTGGTGCTACCTACCTCTCAATGGTGGGATGGCACTGCTTTAAAGGACCTTTACACAGACGAATTCCTTAGGGTAGGTAGACGACTCTTGATACTTGCTCTAATTTCAAAAACAAATCAAAAATACTTTTCACACCGACACCTTTTCAAAAAGCTTTCGAAAGCAATTTTTCAAACACTCTTGAGGACCGATACAAGAGTCGAACTGGAATTTTCAAAGAAACTTTTTAAAACCCACAGTTGAAAAGCAAACAAACCATTTTTGAAAACACAAATGAGCAAGTATCTAAGAGCCCATGGATAACCATGGATAGAAAGGGTGCTAACACCTTCCCTTTCTATAACCTACCTCCCGAACCGAGAGCAATCTCTTTAAGGAATTTTTCTGTGCTTTTGTCCTTTCCATTTGGAGAAAATAAAAGACGGTGGCTACTCTTGCTTCCACGATATTTCGCGAACCAGCGTTAAACAGTCAGTTCCAGATCCACCGATCAAACCTTCGTTTTTTGCTCAGAGTGCGCGACGCGCCGAAAATCCTGAATGCTGAATATTATTTCATTTGGGCCGAAACTTCAAAAATTCATAACTCGGCCAATTTTTATCGGATTGGGCTCATATTTTTACACAAGGTCACTGACTCATAGATCTACAACTTTGCATCAAAAGTCGAGACCAGATTATTCTCCGATCAATACCAGTTTTTTATTGAAGAACGTGTCAGAGTCGACACTGGAGCCCAAAATAAGTTTGTCTGAGCTGAAACTTCAAAAATTCATAACTAATTCACCGTTTATCCGATTGAGCCGATTTTCGGACAGGAGTTAGTTATCGATGTCGGCTACATTTTGTTTTCACATTTCAACTTCAAAAATTGCACTTAAGTCCCTGCAATTTAGCCTATAAATTGACAAACTCAAGTGAATATTGGAGGCCCAATTACACATTCAAAGCCCATTTTCTTTACCCTAATTTCCATTATATAATCACATTCTTTTCACACAAACCAGGAGAGAGAAAAAAACCCTTGCCACAACGCTTTCAGAATATCAAATTCTTTCAAGAACCCTAAAACCTTGAAATCCTTATTACAAATCCCTCTCTCACTACAAACAAGCCATCCTAGTTATAAACCAACATCTCACTACAAACAAGCCATCTCAGTTACAAACCAACATCTCACTACTTCTTCAGTAAGGGTAAGGCTGGCTTGATCTCCATGATCAAAAGGGCATAAAAGCATTCATGTCACTACTTTTCCAGTAAGGGTAAGGTTGAATTGATCTCCATGATCAAAAGGGTATAATCATTCATACATGTCATATTGGCTTAAACATTAAATTTCTTCATATATTGGCTTTATTTGTATTTTATGATATATAGTAATTTATTTAATGTGTTCATGAGATTCAACATTGCATATTTAGACAGGATCTCATGCAGGTTCATTAAGGAACGTTGAGGCCAAAATACAAATGGCCAAAAGCCAAAAGCCAAATGGTCAAAACAGAACAGTTTACACATGATACCAATACATGGCGAGACAGACATCCTGAGAAGGTTAAGGAACATTGATGCCAGAATACAAATGGCCAAAAGCCTGAACACAAATGGCCAAAAGCCAAAACATAAATGGGCAAAACAAAATAGTTTACACATGACGCCAATAGCTGTTTCACCCCTCCAATCAGGCTCGTATACTCCTAAACTTTCTCTCTATTTGTATTATGTTCCTTTAATTAATTAATCGTTATTATTTTTATTAATCACTAACTAATTAACATTTTTTCCTAATAAAATCAAAAACACAAAAAATATTTTATTTATTAAAATTAACTTCATCACTTTTATTTTTGTAAATAAATTAATTTAATCAATTTAGCTTTAATTAGATTTAACTTTTAATATTTTTTGCAATATTTAAAAACAATTTAGAATATTAGGTTTTTATTAGCATTAATTCAATTTATTTCTTTAAAAACTCAAAAATCCAAAAATATTTTCATTATTTAATTTAATTTAATTGTTCATTTAATTTAATTCCATTTATTTCAAAAATAACCAAAAAAATCACTTTCTTTCAAAAAAGGGTCAAAACCCCAAAAAATTCGCATCCGATTTAATCTCCCGCACGCGATCCATTTTTCCATATTATTTTACTTGCTTCCGGAATGTAATAAATTTAAATAGGACTTTATTTATTTATCGCTTTATTTTACTTTCCGCATTTTAATTTCAAGGGTTGTTTTTGGCGATGTAAATACCCGACGCCTTGTAATAGCTTAGATTTAATTTCCCGCAATTTATTAAACCGTTAATACGCATTAAAGAATGTATGAAAATTAAAAAAAACAACTCGTAGCTCACAATCGCATGATCAAAGATAAATGTTAACATGAAAACAACACACAAAGCACATGCCACTTCTAGGGTACGCCTCACTCGTTGCCTCGAACGTGGTCATCAAGTATAGGGTGTCTTAGAGGTCGCCCTCGTGTCTAAAGATCCAGTTGTCTCGAAACGGTTGTCTCGGATAAAAGGATCTAGGACATTAGGGTTACTTCTAATGTGTCTTACTATTACTTTGGTGACCACACGTGTCCCTACAATCGAATTGACCCGAATAACTCCAACGATGGTGTTGCCTACCTCTCAATGGTGGGATAGCACTATCTAAAGGACTCTTATACAGTCTAATTCCTTAGAGTAGGTAGATTTTGATGGGTTTAATCTGTAACGTATAGCCTAAATGTAGTACTGCAAGTGTACAGCCTATCGAAGTAATATATAAGATTATCGAACCACAGAGACCAATTGTCAATCTATCAACTCTATTGCTAAGGTGCTTATCTAAGGCAAACAAGAATATTGATGTGAGTGTAGTGCACAAAGTAAATGAGCGAGGTAAATAACAGTTTAAAAGACAGGTTGGAATGTAAATCATGAAATCAGATATTGGTCCGGTCATGCGTAGATGAACCTACTTATGGGGCAGTATTTTCTATTGATAGCAAAGAATCAATTTAACGGGAACTTGTAGCTTTTGACTACTGAGAATCGAGTTTACTCTTTAAATTAAATTCCTTTATTGTCACATATAAAGGGTGCCTTCCGCGTTAAAGAGGTAAACCTATTTTTAAGAAATTGATAGTTTTGACTTAACAGAAAAGTGATTTTACTTGGAAAGATTAACTTAAAGAGACTTTTGGCTTTTTGACCAAGAGTCAGATTTCAAACCTACAAACGCGTCCGAAAATAGTTTCAAAATCATTTTCTAAAAAGGTCAATGATTCCTATTTAACCAATCAACGGCTTTCGCTCTTTTTGTTTGGTTAAATAATAATCAAGTCGTATCATTAGTTTGGACGACTTTCGATCTTACCCAATAAACATTTAAACACAATTGACTTAAGTTAGAAGCAAAACATCCCCAAAGTATTTTCACTAGCATGATAATTGGAACACAACCATGATGACCATCATTACACCCTAACCTTTATAGTTTAGCCAGACATAATAAGTGCGAGTCTATAAAACGTGTAGACTATGGTAAGAGCATTTAAAGTCTATAAAACGTGTAGACTATGGTAAGAGCATTTAAAGTCTATAAAACGTGTAGACTATGGTAAGAGCATTTAAAGTCTATAAAACGTGTAGACTATGGTAAGAGCATTTAAAGTCTATAAAACGTGTAGACTATGGTAAGAGCATTTAAAGTCTATAAAACGTGTAGACTATGGTAAGAGCAATTAAATAAAGAAATGCAATAAAATAGAACCTTGCTCCGGTCGGAGACTTGAATCTGATACAAATCTACGGAAAGGTAAGGCTGGTATGATAAACTTCAACCAAAATGCTCCAAGACTCGATTACAACTCAATCTACACCACAATAACTCCTCGATGTGAAGAGATTATCACTTTACAGAAACTGATAGTATATGGCTTAAGATTGTACTAAGCTTGGATGAAACTAAAGAATGGAAATCGAAAACTATTTATAGAGGATCCTTGAGGTGCATAAGGACCAGCATGCCCCTTAACTTCTTTTGAGCGGGAAACTTGTTGTGAAGGCCGCGGGCGCGGTGAGGGTGGCCGCGGGCGCGGTGCCTGGAACTGCCACATCATGGGAACGTGGCAGTTGATCTCTGGGTGAAAGTGGGCCACGTCATCGCGTTCCCTGTAGCCAGCGCGGTGCTGAACGCCATAAGTGCAAAATGTCTTGAAAAACCCTAATTTCTTGGCGTTTTGGCTCGTTTCTTCACAGAAGGCTCTGAAATGACAAGAATCCTGAAAACAAAGGAAAAAGGAACATAATACGAGAAAATGACAATAAAAACTAAGGAAAACATGTGATATTTGAGTCAGAAACATAGTGCGATTCAGTGCGATCAAATCCTCCCACACTTAGACCTTTGCTTGTCCTCAAGCAACAACTCTTAGAAGTAGATGAAAGAAAATTATGGTGTATACAGGTTTTGGGCAAAGAGGGCTTCTAAGTCCGAGTAAGGGTGTGTTGTCAGGCACTAACTATCTGAATCAAGGGTATCGTAATTACACTACTCGCAGAAATGCGGACATAAACCTCATAAGTATACAGATCGATCCTAATATCCTTACTATGCTAAGACTTCCCTTTTTTACGAGGTCCTTTTTCATTCAGGCGCAATCACATTAAGCCCGTTATCCGTACATACTCATGGTGTAGTGACTGGTTAATGACTCTGATCTCAAGTGATGGGATTCTGGTACAATAGTTGGTTTAATCCCTTTTTATTTTACCCATTTGCAGTTGCGGGGGATCGGACCGTAGTCCGCCCTACCAAGTCCAGCACCAGATACCTCTGAACCAACTACAACGAATATGCCTTATATATATTTTTTCTTTGCTTTTGTTAGTGCTTACAACTTTCTTGAGTTGAGTAATCTTTGTGAGAATCACCCAACTCGTAGTCGTATTCATACTTTATTTTATAACTTTTAAGGCGGAATAGAGATCATCCACTTATATTCATCGATCCCACACTTAGAGCATGCTTAGGCCGGAGCTGACTGCTAAGATAAACTACTTGAAGACCTATTTGTACAGTTTTATTCAAAATCATAGCATATTGGGAAGAAAGGATCTAATCTAGATGTTCAAAAAGGCTTACGGTGTTAAAACGATAACGAATTTTTCAAAAAGTGAGTGCCCAAGAAATAGACCCTACCTAGGACCTGTCTCATGGCCCAAATCCTTAAAAACAACCATAAATCTTTGAAAAAGAAAAATTTTGTAAGGCTAAAAGGTGGGGGAAATGAAAGGGTACACTACGCAGAAAGACTCGCCTATCACATGCATTTTATTAACTACGAATATAACACACCTAAAAGGAAAAATGCGGAAGGGAAATAAAAGCAGGAAAAACGGAAAATAAAAGCGGAAAATAAAAGCGATAAATGGGAAATAAAAGCGATAAATGCTCCTCCCACACTTAAATCAGACATTGTCCTCAATGTTCCAAAATAAGGTAGGAGGAGGTACCTGAAAACACTAGTGGGGGCCACTAGGACCTTTACCATCCTGGTTGGTACGACCGGAACGGCGGCTACGGCTACGACGGCGGCTATCTTGGTCCAAAACAAGCTGCTCCAATCTCTCTGACAAGGCGGCATTTGCCGCTTGTAGCTCTTGGGTCCTACCAATGAGGGTGCCTTGGGTTGCCTCCATCAATTGGAAGTGACGAGCGTATGTGGTCTGGTGTAGGTGCTGGTCTCTCTGGAAAGCCAGCTGACTTTCCATGATAGTGCGCAGAGAGCTAGCATTTTGTTCTTGGGATGCTTGCATGAAGGCCATGTTATCGGCCGCCTGTTGCTGCAAGGTAGCAAGGAGGGTGTCCCTCTGGGCCTCTCGGGCCATATGCTCACACCACATGTCCTCAGTGACATGGAAACTAGGAGCTGTACCTGCATGTGGGTTAGAGGTAGATGGTGTCGTGTGTGGTGGTGAAAAATGGGGTGGTTCCTCTATTTGGAAATCGTACTCATCATCAGTGTTGTTACCCTCATTTAAAGGTAGATTTGGGGGCAACGGACCAATAAAAGCAGGAGCGTTGAGATCGTAGGTCCAGTTACGCTCAAATCTAATATCAGTACGACGGGTGCAAGGAATAACAACACTGGGTACGGCAGCACCTCCAACCATGAGGAAGTAACCACCTTCCTTCCTCGTCTTGCATAAACGCATATCCCTAAAAAATTTAAGATTTGCAATCCGAGGAGGAAGTGGCTCAAGGGTGGCAAGTTCCATATCCAATCCTATGGCACGGGCAATAGTGGTAATCAGTCCACCAAAGGAAATCGGCCCACCTTTTCTTAAAACATGGTGCATGTGGGCAATCGTGAATGGGACGGGATTAACTTTGGTGTCTGTGAGGCAGCTCTGCATGATAATTAATTCTTTAGCATTCACCTTGTTTGGGTTTTCCCGAGCAAAGATGGTGGATGCTAAAAGAAATCTAAAGACACAAAGGGCAGGATTGTGGATGTGAGAAGCAAGTATGCCATCAAAAGATGTTGCATTTTGTTTAGTAATTCTGGCCCAAAATGCTTCAAAAGCCCAATCCGTGTCTAAAGGTGCTTCACAAATGGCACCATCCCCATAAGGCAATCCTAACATGGCGGCTAGATCGTCAGTGGAGTAGTCATATTCAACATTAAACATTCTAAATTTGACTCCAACTACGGTGCTAGCAGTGTTAGGAGAGACGTTATAAATTAAAGAACTTAAAAATTCGAACGTCAGCCTAGGGTAGGTGGGTGCTTGAGTAGCAAAAATATTATGCATGCCTATTTTGTCGAGAAGGAAGAATACACTATGGTATATACCTAATGAATATAGACAGTTTTCATCGATATACCTGGTAGAGTGTATTGGTGTTGTCAGCAATTTTTCAAGCCGTTTTAGTTGCCTTTCTCCGGCTTGGCCACCACGCAAAATGTAACCGTGATACTCCATAGGATTTTCTTGTGGATGAATAAAGAGAAGGAATGGGATGTAGAAGTAATGAAGGTGTGAGGAAGAAAATGAAATAGTGGGGGTATTTATAGGAAGGGAAGAAAAATGGTGGTTGTAAATATTTATGATGGGAATAATGGAAATAAATGTAGTGGGTTGGTATAGGTAATAAAGGAAGTTATGGTGGGTTAAAAATGGAAGAAAATGGGATTGGAAATGGAAAAAGTGGTAAAATGGGGGGGAAAACGAGCAACTAGCCGTTAGGTGACCGTTGCGTCACCGCGGGCGCGGCAGGGCCTACCGCGGGCACGGTGAGGTCGAGGCAAGTTGGGCTGGCCTGGCTTCCTTTCCATTGGGCTTTTCCTTCCTTGCCATTAGCTTCAAATTTTGGAGGTGTACCTATTTTTCTTATGAATGTGCATATATGTACGTGAATACATATACACATGTATATTTATTTTATTTTTATATTAAAACTGTGGTGACCAGAAAAACAAAAACATTAGTAAATAAATGGAACATATGCATATATATATATAGGTACGGACATTGGGTCACCAAAATAAATATCAACAACGCAGGAAACAGATAATGCAAATAAAAAATGAGTCTGAAAAGGAAATCAACATAATACTAATAATACTGGAACTAGATATCTTGTGAACAATACAGATCTATTGCCAACCGGTAGGATGCTCTGCAGGAGTGCCTGGGCCACGCAGCTCAGTCAACTGGGGTCGAATCTCTGCCACCTCGTGAGCTAATTCATCTAACTCACCAGCAAAGGTAACATCATTCACTTCCAACTGCAAATGAAGGTCAGCCACCTCATTGCGGAGAGTGGTTATCTCAGTGCGCATAGCAGTCAATAGAGTGCGAATATTAGGTTCCTGCAAGCTGAGGTTATTAGTAAGAACAGTAGTGTGTGTAACCTCGGGTCGGGATGTGTGATCTGGAGTGGAATCCTCGGGAGAAGGAGTGTAGTCCTGAGTGGGATCTTCGGAAGCAGGGGTGTATTCTGGAGTGAGATCTTCGGAAGCAGGAGTGTATTCTGGAGTGTACTCTGATATCTCACCCCAACCTTCTACAGAATAGTTCCAATTAGCAGAGTTGGAAACACAAGTCATCTGAGGGTCTGGCATTGTGAAGGTGTAAACTGTCTGGTCATTGATGAGCAATCTGTACCGATATGGGTGGAAAGAGGCCCTCCTCATGAGCCCACGATCCATGCAAAAGTCTAAATCCAGGAAAGTATATCCACAGTATGGGGTCAGCTGTGCTATCATACTGTCCAAACCCAAAGCAAAAGCTATCTGTGTCACATTCCCTCCGGAATGAATGAGTCCTACAGCGGATCGAGCAGTCTGCTCGAGGCTCTCTATCAGAAAACCTCCACTAGCTATAGGTCTGGACTGACTGGCACAGTATAGGAAAAGGATCTCCTCAGCGGTGACTAAGTGGTCACAGTAACTCCTCCCAAAGAAAGTGTGGCACAGGATCATCTCGAAGTATCGGAAAGCCGGGTTATGGATCTTTCGGGACAGTTGGGTAGAGGGGTCAAGGCTGGCTCTATCAGTAATGTCCTGCCAAAATTTATCAATATCTATGTCCATGTAGTAACTCAATGGAAACTCAGTGATAGCGGTCGGTCCAGTTTGGAAACCAAGCAAATCCCCAAATTCTTTGGTAGTCAGGGTATACTCGGTACCAAACAATCTGAAACTTAGGCATCCTCGCTCATCTCCTTCACCCACTCGTGGGTTATAGTCCATAGAACTAAGAAACTCCAGAGTAAGGTTCCTGTAGGTTTTGTGGACATCATCAGCATAAGAATCCCAGCCAAGTTGGTTGCACAGATACCTAATACTTAGCTCAATCCCGAGTGCCTCCATGCAGCTCTGATCGGGGTACCTAGTGGGTACCATAGGTCTAGCAGATAAGGTAGCAAATCGGGCTTTTTGTGCTTCATCTCTGAAAATCACAACCATACCATCGGGGTAATGCATCCTTAAAATATAAACACAAGAAATTAGTCCAGATAAAATATATAAATTACTAAAATAAAATAAAATAAAATAAAGAATAAACCATGGGTTGCCTCCCATGCAGCGCTTGTTTAACGTCGTTAGCTTGACGATTAGATCTTACTTTATGTGGGTATTGGTGGGTCTATAAGAATATGACTAGAGTAGTCGACAGGCAAATCGCCTCCTTTGTAGAGCTTCAGTCTTTGTCCATTTACCACAAATGGAGCGCATGAATTGTTTTTGATTTCTACTGCTCCAGACTTTAGAACTTTTGACACTTCAAATGGACCTGTCCATCTTGAACGAAGCTTACCAGGAAAAAGTCGTAACCTTGAGTTAAATAGGAGAACAGGATCACCAATGTTGAAATCTTTCTTGATGATTTTTTTATCATGCCACACCTTGGTTCTTTCCTTATATATGATGGCATTCTCATAGGCATTCAAGCGAAGCTCTTCTAGCTTGTGAATGTCCAGGATACGTTTTTCTCCGGCTTTTAGGTAATCTAGATTCAATGATTTAATGGCCCAATAGGCTTTATGTTCTAGTTCGAAGGGTAAATGACAGGACTTTCCATAAACCAATTGATAAGGAGTTGTTCCAATAGGGGTTTTATAAGTCGTTCTATAAGCCCATAGGGCATCTTTAAGTTTTCCAGACCAGTCTTTTCTGGTTAGTGATACGGTTTTTTCTAGGATCTGCTTAATCTCCCTATTCGATACTTCTACTTGGCCACTGGTTTGCGGGTGATATGGTGATGCTACTCTATGTTTTACTCCATATTTGCTTAGAAGCTTGTCAAATATCTTAGATATAAAATGCGATCCTCCATCACTTATGACTAACCTCGGGGTTCCAAACCTAGGAAAAATAATATTCTTAAACAGTTTGATAACTACCTTGGTGTCGTTTGTGGGTGATGCAACAGCTTCGATCCACTTTGAGACATAATCGACAGCTACTAGGATATACTTGTTACCCATTGAGGAAGGAAAAGGTCCCATGAAATCTATACCCCAGACATCAAATATTTCCACTTCTTGGATCTTACTTAAAGGCATTTCATCACGTCTTGAGATGTTCCCAGTGCGTTGGCATCGGTCACATTTTGTAATGTAAGTGTGGACATCACGCCATACAGTAGGCCAATAAAAACCTGCTTGAAATATTTTGGCGCATGTTTTAGACGTGCTTGCATGTCCACCATAAGGTGAAGCATGACAATGTTTAATGACGTTGCCTACTTCTTCTTCCAGCACACATCGTCTGAATATATTATCTATTCCTCTTTTGAATAGGAGGGGTTCATCCCAAAAGAAGTGTTTAACATCTCTAAAAAACTTCTTCTTCTGTTGGTAGCTTAAATCAGGGGGTATGATATCAGCGGCTAGATAATTCACAATATCTGCGTACCATGGTATGTTGTTCATGGTTGAGATTTCCTCATAGGTCTCTTCTTCAGTTGAGTTTATCCCAGCTATTAATCTTTCATAAACAGAGTGATCGTCTATAGGTATAAGTTCAGGCTTAAGGTGTTCTAACCTAGAGAGATGATCAGCTACTAAGTTTTCAGCTCCTTTTTTATCCTTAATATCCAAGTCAAATTCTTGGAGTAAAAGTACCCATCTGAGCAATCTAGGCTTAGCATCTTTCTTACTTAACAAGTACCGGATTGCTGCATGATCTGTGTATACTATTATTTTTGCTCCCACCAAATAAGATCGAAATTTATCAATAGCAAAAACTACGGCTAGCAATTCTTTTTCTGTGGTTGTATAATTTAGCTGGGCAGCGTCTAGTGTTCTACTAGCGTAGTAAATTGCATGCAGTTTCTTGTCTTTTCTTTGCCCTAGTACAGCTCCTACAGCGAAATCACTGGCATCGCACATGATTTCAAAGGGTTGTGTCCAATCAGGTGGTCTTATGATAGGTGCTGAAATAAGAGCTTGCTTTAAAACTTCAAAGGCTTCAAGACATTTTTGGTCGAATTCAAACTCGACATCCTTCATCAATAAGTTAGTTAAAGGTTTTGTTATTCCGGAAAAATTCTTGATGAAACGTCGGTAGAACCCGGCATGTCCTAGAAAACTTCTTATTTCCCTAACAGTCTTAGGTGGGTTTAAGCTTTCTATAACTTCTATCTTGGCCTTATCGACTTCTATACCTCTTTCAGAAATAATGTGTCCCAAGACTATCCCTTCATTTACCATAAAGTGGCACTTTTCCCAATTCAACACAAGGTTTACTTCCACACATCTTTTTAAGATTTTCTCTAAGTTCGAGAGGCAGTTTTTGAAATCAAACCCACACACTGAAAAATCGTCCATAAATACTTCCATAATTCCATCTAGGTAGTCTGCGAAAATTGACATCATACAACGTTAGAAAGTGGCAGGTGCATTACAGAGTCCAAAGGGCATTCGTCTATAAGCGAATGTTCCATAAGGGCAGGTAAATGTGGTTTTTTCTTGGTCCTCTGGGTGAATAGGGATTTGGAAAAAACCCGAATACCCATCAAGATAGCAGAAACATGAGTGTCTTGCTAGACGTTCAAGCATCTGATCTATAAATGGGAGAGGAAAATGGTCTTTTCTCGTTGCCTTATTCAACTTTCTGTAGTCAATACACATACGCCATCCTCCTTCTGTTCGTTTTGCCACATGCTCACCTTTCTCATTTTTCAGAACAGTGATACCTCCTTTCTTGGGTACCACATGGACTGGGCTTACCCATTCACTATCCGAAATTTGGTATATGATACCAGCCTCTAATAACTTAAGAACTTCTTTCTTGACTACATCACTCATGATAGGGTTTATTCTTCTTTTATGTTCTCTTGAGGGTTTTGAATCTTCTTCTAGCATAATCCGATGCATGCATACGGATGGGCTTATACCTCTTAAATCTGAAACTTTATACCCTAAAGCTGAGGGATATTTTCGCAAGGTATCTAAGAGTTGATTTGTTTCTATTTGGTTTAGAGCGGCGCTAACTATAACAGGTCTATTCATCTCCTCATCCAAAAACTCGTATCTTAGATTCTTGGGTAGTTCCTTAAGTTCTATAGTGGTTTTCTCAGTACGTGGCATAAGGTCACGGGTAAGAGCTAAGCATTCGAAAAGGTTGTCGTCAATGTACGGTTCGATACTCTCAAATCCGTCATCCTCTAAAATAGGGGTTGATGGTATTTTGATTAAAAATTCGTTTTGTTCGAGCTCATTTACACATTCATCAATGATGTCGATGGCATAACACGCATCTCCTATCACTGGTGCCATTAGAAATTTTGATATGGTGAACTCAATCTTTTCATCTCCTACCTCGAAAGTCAGTTTCCCTTTCTTAACATCTATTATAGCTCCGGCGGTCGATAGGAAGGGTCTTCCTAAGAGGATTGGGATGTCTTCATCTTCTTTGATATCCATTACGATGAAGTCGGTCGGAATGTACAACTGACCAATCTTGACAGGTATGTCTTCTAAAATACCCATGGGATATTTGACAGATCTATCAGCTAGTTGTAAGGACATCTTAGTAGGTTGAAGTTATCCTAATTTTAACCTCTTACAGACGGCCAGAGGCATCAGACTTACGCTTGCTCCTAGGTCTAAAAATGCTTTGTCTATCATATGGTTACCTAGGATGCAAGGGATAGAAAAACTTCCAGGGTCTTTATCTTTCTTGGCGAGTTTATTTTCGGATATAGAATGGCATTCTAAAGGCTTGGGATCATCGAGTCGCCGTTTATTGGTCAAAATATCTTTCAAAAACTTAGCATATGATGGTATATGGGTTATAGCTTCAGTAAAAGGAATCTCAACATGGAGTTTCTCTATTACCTTAATAAACTTTTGGTACTGGTTTTCTACTTTGGTGTTTTTCAGCCTCTGTGGGAACGGAATAGGTGGTTTATAAGGTTGTTGAGTGTTATTCCCTACTTCTGGTTTTGATTGCTTTTCTGGTTTCTCTGATTCCTCTACCTGGTCTTTAGGCGTAGCATCTTCCATAGGTTTTTCTGATGTGCTTAAGTTAGGATTTCTAGGCCCTTCATAAGCAGTTCCACTTCTTAATGTGATAGAATTTGCTTGGCCTTTTGGATTTGGTTGAGTTTGTCCAGGGAATTGTCCTCCAGGTGCAACTTGTACATAGGTGTTTTGGGCTACTTGGGAAATCTGAGTCTCAAGCATTTTGGTGTGGGTTATTATCTGGTTAAACTTGGTTGCTAGTTGAGTAACCAGTTCGTTCGTGTGAATGTGTTGGTTCATAAACTCCTTATTTTGCTGGGTTTGAGCCTGAATAAAGGTGTTTATGGTTTCTTTAAGATTTGGTCTTAGGGGCACTATTTGCATAGGTTGGTTTTGTTTTTGAGTTTGGAATCCTTGAGGTCTCGAAGATCCGGGATTTTGGATAGGGTTGTTGTTTTTGTAAGAGAAATTCGGGTGGTTCCTCCATCCAGGATTGTAGGTACTAGAGAAAGGGTTCCCTTGGGTATAGTTAACTTGGTCCGAGCTAGATTCGTTCAAAAGGTTACAGTCAACGGTTTGATGTCCTTGAGTTCCACAGAGTTCGCATTCCGATTGGATTGCTGCTACTGTGGTTGGGTTTTGAGACATGTTCTCGACTCTCAAAGCTAGGGCGTCCATTTTGGCATTAATCATGTCCATGCAACTTACCTCATGCTTTCCTCCATGGCTCTCCTTTTTCTCTACTGTCGCTCGTTCTAATCCCCATTGGGCGTGGTTTTGGGCCATGTCCTCTATTAGGGCACAAGCGTCAGGGTAAGGTTTGTTCATCAACGCTCCGCCAGCGGCAGCGTCTATGGACATCTTTGTGTTGTAATGGAGTCCATTATAGAAGGTATGTATGATTAACCATTGCTCCAGGCCATGGTGCGGACAAGCTCTTAAAAGTTCTTTATATCTCTCCCAGGCATCAAAAAGTGATTCGCCTTGGTTTTGGGTGAAACAAGTGATCAGGTTCCTAAGAACAACGGTCTTGCTTGGTGGAAAATACCTCGCAAGAAAATCTCTCCTAAGGTCTTCCCAAGTTGTTATTGAGTTAGTTGGAAGGGCGTCTAACCAGTCGTGAGCTTTACCTCTAAGGGAAAAAGGAAATAGTCTTAAACGGATAGCCTCGGGTGTGGCTCTATTTGCCTTAAGGGTGTCAGCTAACTGGATAAATACCTTTAAGTGTTGATTCGGGTTCTCGGTAGCGAGACCAGCGAATTGGTTTTGTTGTACTAATTGTAATAAGGAGGGTTTTAGTTCAAAGTTGTTGGTAGTTATAGCAGGGTTTACTATACTAGAACTAGGTTCCTCGTTAGATGGTTGGGCGAATTCCTTGAGTGGTCTTTGGTTACGATCTTCTGCCATAGCTCTTCTTATCTTGCGAATAAAAATACGGGCACGAGCGTAACGTTCAGGTTCTACTAAAGGATCTATTAGGTTGCCGGTGCTACGATTTCTACGCATCTACCGGCTAGAATAACCTTAGTCTAAACGGGATAACAATAGGGTACGAAATTTGACGAAGTTGGTCCCCGGCAACGGCGCCAAAAACTTGATGGGTTTAATCTGTAACGTATAGCCTAAATGTAGTACTGCAAGTGTACAGCCTATCGAAGTAATATATAAGATTATCGAACCACAGAGACCAATTGTCAATCTATCAACTCTATTGCTAAGGTGTTTATCTAAGGCAAACAAGAATATTGATGTGAGTGCAGTGCACAAAGTAAATGAGCGAGGTAAATAACAGTTTAAAAGACAGGTTGGAATGTAAATCATGAAATCAGATATTGGTCCGGTCATGCGTAGATGAACCTACTTATGGGGCAGTATTTTCTATTGATAGCAAAGAATCAATTTAATGGGAACTTGTAGCTTTTGACTACTGAGAACCGAGTTTACTCTTTAAATTAAATTCCTTTATTGTCACATATAAAGGGTGTCTTCCGCGTTAAAGAGGTAAACCTATTTTTAAGAAATTGATAGTTTTGACTTAACAGAAAAGTGATTTTACTTGGAAAGATTAACTTAAAGAGACTTTTGGCTTTTTGACCAAGAGTCAGATTTCAAACCTACAAACGCGTCCGAAAATAGTTTCAAAATCATTTTCTAAAAAGGTCAATGATTCCTATTTAACCAATCAACGACTTTCGCTCTTTTTGTTTGGTTAAATAATAATCAAGTCGTATCATTAGTTTGGACGGCTTTCGATCTTACCCAATAAACATTTAAACACAATTGACTTAAGTTAGAAGCAAAACATCCCCAAAGTATTTTCACTAGCATGATAATTGGAACACAACCATGATGACCATCATTACACCCTAACCTTTATAGTTTAGCCAGACATAATAAGTGCGAGTCTATAAAACGTGTAGACTATGGTAAGAGCATTTAAAGTCTATAAAACGTGTAGACTATGGTAAGAGCATTTAAAGTCTATAAAACGTGTAGACTATGGTAAGAGTATTTAAAGTCTATAAAACGTGTAGACTATGGTAAGAGCATTTAAAGTCTATAAAACGTGTAGACTATGGTAAGAGCAATTAAATAAAGAAATGCAATAAAATAGAACCTTGCTCCGGTCGGAGACTTGAATCTGATACAAATCTACGGAAAGGTAAGGCTGGTATGATAAACTTCAACCAAAGTGCTCCAAGACTCGATTACAACTCAATCTACACCGCAATAACTCCTCGATGTGAAGAGATTATCACTTTACAGAAACTGATAGTATATGGCTTAAGATTGTACTAAGCTTGGATGAAACTAAAGAATGGAAATCGAAAACTATTTATAGAGGATCCTTGAGGTGCGTAAGGACCAGCATGCCCCTTAACTTCTTTTGAGCGGGAAACTTGTTGTGAAGGCCGCGGGCGCGGTGAGGGTGGCCGCGGGCGCGGTGCCTGGAACTGCCACATCATGGGAACGTGGCAGTTGATCTCTGGGTGAAAGTGGGCCACGTCATCGCGTTCCCTGTAGCCAGCGCGGTGCTGAATGCCATAAGTGCAAAATGTCTTGAAAAACCCTAATTTCTTGGCGTTTTGGCTCGTTTCTTCACAGAAGGCTCTGAAATGACAAGAATCCTGAAAACAAAGGAAAAAGGAACATAATACGAGAAAATGACAATAAAAACTAAGGAAAACATGTGATATTTGAGTCAGAAACATAGTGCGATTCAGTGCGATCAGATTTCTCCTGGGTACTTGCTCTCTCAAAACAAATAAAACAACTTTTCGCACTCACGCTTTCAAAAGGTTTTCAAACAAATTTTTCATACACTCTTGAGGACAGATACAAGAGTTACCTAGAAATTTTTCAAACGAAACTTTTTCAAAACCCACACACATTTGAAAAGCAAACAAATTTTGAAAACATAAGAGAAAGTATCTAAGAGCCCATGGATAACCATGGATAGAAAGGATGCTAACACCTTCTCTTTCTATAAATCTACCTCCCGAACCGAGAAACATTCTCGAAAAGGAATTTTGTTGTGCTTTTGTCCTTTCCACGTTGGAGAACATAAAAGACGGTGGCGACTCTTGCTTACCGCGACATTTCACGAACCAGCTACAAACAATCAGTTCTATTTCCACCGATCACAGGAACCATCACCATCTTTTGGAAGGTATCTTCTACACTATATGTCATGTATGAAGGATGAGCTTGCGAATGAATGCGCCTCTGAATTACTGAGAAAACTTCCCCGCCCCAGGCTATGATTAAAGGGTTTTAATTTGTGTGAAAATAAAAACTCCTACTTCTTTGGCTCAAAGGGGTTGACTAGGGATTATCTTCCTTATAACTCCACTATTTAGGATTTGAAATAATGCTTGTACATCACTAGTGGGGTCTGTTCGAAAGCATATTGTAAAGATTGTGGTATCATTTTTGTCATCTTCCCTCTAAAGGCTCAGAGCTTTTGATCAAGAGTTGAATATCACAAAAAGGAAAGCAGTTTAAATATAGTGAATACGAATGAACTGATTTAAAACAGACATATGCAATGCATTGATAAAGTAACAAAGTTTGACATGAAACAAATGTTCGAACAATCAAAAGAAAATTACAATTAAGAATTCAAATGAACAAAAATCCTCTTTGTCTGATCTTGTCACTTCATATGGCGTGCCTGGGAGGGATGGAAGAAGAACTGAGCCTGACCATCTTGTGTAAACTCCAACACTTTTTCATCAATCAAGCTTTGAATTTTATATTTCAACATCCAACAATTGTCAGTATCATGCCCCGGACTGTTGGAGTGATATGCACACCTTGCATCAGGATTGTAGTTAGGGGAAGAAGTCTTGGGATTCGGAGGAGGCCCTATCAACGTAACCAGATTCATCCTCAACATGTGTTGTAAAGTTTGAGACAGCGGAATGTTGAGTTTGGTAAACTACCTCTTGGGTGTATCTGGATTACTCTGATTAACCCGTTATTTTTGGTGAGGTTGTTGTTGGACCCATGGTGTGGTAGAATTTTGGAAAGGTCCACTCTTCACCAAACCAACCATTTGTCTTCTCGGAGGTTGATCAATGACTTGGTCCCTAACCTCGATTGTTTGCTTCACATGGTTGCATCCGTCTTTATGAAGCTTGTTGATAATGCCTCTCAGCTCTTCTTGTACCCGGGCCAGGCCTTGGATAAGATCCTTCTGCCCCAGCATCTGGGTTCTCATTGCTTCAACCTCAGCTTGCAGTTGTTCCAACCGTTCGTCCTTATTATCTTTAGGATTTTTCTTGGCCAGGTTCCCAGGGAGGAGTGTTTTCAACTCTTCCCGCCCCTTGTATAGGTTTAGGAACATTTCCATGAACTGAGCCTCTTGAATTTGGAGATATTTTTTGTCTTGTTTGGGAGCAATTGCTGAAATAAACAGCGAGAACATGAGATACCTATTATGGAACCTGCTTATGCAATGATATGTATGATATATGTATGCAATATTTTCAAGGATTTCTAATACTTAAAATTGCTTAAACATAAAGAAAACAAATGTTAATTGCATTAGGAAGTTTTGTCGATCACAATGATGCCTCTTGGGCTTACAAAGGAGATAACAAAGCAAAAATAACTCTCTAAGCAAAGAGACTCAAGCTTCCCTCTGGCGCATCCTCTTTGGTGCAATGTAAGCATTTATACTCTTCTCCTCATGAAGTAACCTGGTGATCTCTAAAACCTTCTTCTCGCTGGCATAGAATTGGGTTTCGAAAGTATCTCGTTCTTCTTTGAGTTGGATCCAGGATTTCCGTAGCTCCTTAAGGTCAGTTGGCATGTCAGGATGAAACACAATGAAAGGAGTGTCTCCCTCAGCAATTGGCTCCATAATCACAGGTAAGATGGTAGGGTAAGGCATCATAAGACATTGAGCACGAGCTCACACCTGTGATCGGTGGATCTGGAACTGACTGTTTAACGCTGGTTCGCGAAATGTCGCGGAAGCAAGAGTCGCCACCGTCTTTTATTTTCTCCAAATGGAAAGGACAAAAGCACAGAAAAATTCCTTATAGAGATTGCTCTCGGTTCGGGAGGTAGGTTATAGAAAGGGAAGGTGTTAGCACCCTTTCTATCCATGGTTATCCATGGGCTCTTAGATACTTGCTCATTTGTGTTTTCAAAAATGGTTTGTTTGCTTTTCAATGTGGGTTTTAAAAAAGTTTCTTTGAAAATTCCAGTTCGACTCTTGTATCGGTCCTCAAGAGTGTTTGAAAAAATGCTTTCGAAAGCTTTTTGAAAAGGTGTCGATGTGAAAAGTAATTTTGATTTGTTTTGAAATTTAGAGCAAGTATCTAGAGTCGTCTACCTACCCTAAGGAATTCGTCTGTGTAAATGTCCTTTTAAAGTAGTGCCATCCCACCATTGAGAGGTAGGTAGCACCACCATTGGAGGTGTTCGGGTCAATTCGAAGGTCGGGACATGGTGATCACCAGAGCAATGGGAAGATACCTTAGAAGCTACCCTCATGCCAGGTTCCCGGAACATGAGGACTTACTAAGACATCCTCTACTCGACGATCACCTTTCGAGGCAAGGCAACAGTGAGGCGTACCCTAGGGGTGGTGTGTGCGATTTGTGTGTCATGTTCATTTGCATTTATCTTGTCATGTTATTGGTGATCTAACGTTTGTTTTTTATTTTTGTCCATACATTCTTTCATGCCTTGATTTAACAGTTAAAAATATTGCAGGAAAGTAAAAATTCTAAGCTATTACAAACGGCGCGGGTCCACATCGCCAAAATTTCTCGAACCCGATTTGACAGAAAAGTAAAGAATTAATGAAAATAAAGAATTAAAAGTGCGAGCAATTGGTTACACGGCTTTGGGAGAGATACATCAAAATTGTAAAGAATAAAAATAAACATGCGAATTTAATAAGAATTAAACGAGGGCGTTGGACCCTTTTTTGCAAAATTAAATTAAAGATGGAATTAATTAATTAAAAAAAGAAAGAAATTGTTTTTGGTATTTTTTGGTATTTTATGATTTTAATGAAAAAAAAAGAATTAAATGCAATTAAATCTAATTCTAGTTGTTTTTAATTTATTAAGAAAAAGAAGATTAAAACCTAATATTAACCCTAATTAATTTACATGCAATTTTAATTACAAAAATAAATATTTAATTATTTAATTATTTATGAAAGAAAAATAAAAAGGAATAAAAAATTAATTAAACCCTAATTCTACCATTTTTTAGATTTTTATTATGAAAAGATTATAATTAACCCTAATTAATTTACTAAATGAATTAATATAATTTATTTATAAAAATAAAAAATAAAAATGTTTATTACTTTTTTCTTTTCTGATTTTTTATGGTTTTGTGCTTTTAAAAAAATAATTAAATTGATAGAATTAATTAAAAGGAAATAATAATAAATAAAAAAAGCAAAGAAAGTAAAATAATTTGGCAAACCTAGGGGGGTATCTGTCCCCAAAGTGGAGGTGAAACTTAGTATTTTAGGCCCATCAAGACCTTGGTCCGTTTGACTTCCATGCCAGCATGCATACGCGTTGACCAAGGCTTACCATAGTCTCCAAATCTGTGCCTTTGAATTGATGACGTTGGACGCGTGGATGGTTTGATGGTGGACTACATGGTACGCTTCTTGTATTGAAATTGCACAGGATAACGTTTGAAATAAAAATAATATGAAAGGGTGGGGACCTGGGGCTCGAACCCAGGTCCTGAATGTTACCAATCACTATGCCTGCCAATCGTTCCAGATGCGCGCTTTGTACATTCAACAACACACAATAAATATACAATAAATAATAGTTAGTGGAGCCTCCGCGCGCGAAAATTTAAACAGGCCAATCGTTGATGGCCACGCATCTTCTTCTTCCTCGTTCCTGAAACATAAACATATTAGACAACGGTTTTTCAAATGTTCTCCTAGGCCACTTTTAGGAAAATAGCGAACAGCCCAGGAACGCTCATAAATTGAGCGCGAGGGTGGCTTTGTCTTCGTCCAAACATGCTGATTCCAATGGTCCAGGTCTCGAGCCTCAATTTTTCTTTGAGTGTAAAGCCCCAAATTGCAATTCCTGTAACCCTAAAAAACGATAATGGCGAAATCTCTAATAACACATGAAAGCTCAATTAAATGATAGGGTTAGCTTCAGAATGCTTCACTTAGTATGAATCCACAATTAAAATGCCATGAAAATGCATAGATGTTAAAACACGATTATGAAAAAAAAGTGGAAAAGTATGACTTCTGTACAATGATTCAATGCGTTAGGGACGTGGAAATCTAGTCAGGCACGTTGCTGAAGGTCTCAGGAAGGTGATGAGATGAATATCTCAGCTTGAATCGCCCTCTAACCTTGTTTTCAGATTTCAAATTTTTATCCAAAAACTCAAGTTTTGTTCTGAGTCTGTAGCGCAGCTTAATGGTTTTTTGCATTAGGTTTGTGATCAGGCTTAAGTATAAAGTGAATTAGGTTAAAGAAAACAATCCAAATCCTTGGCATTCATGGTTTTTGAGATTTGATTTTCAAAGATCTTTTTCAATCTTTTTTCATACTATTCTTGTACAAATCATGTCCAATCAATTTCAATTCTTCCACATCTGATCATGCACGAATTATTGAGTATATTTCATGCACAAAAAGATTTTATTTCATTGGTTTTATATTTTTCATGTATTTTATTTAATTAAATGAATTATTAATGATAAAAAATCCAAATAAATAAATAAAAATAGAGAAAAACTTCCCTTTGGGCCAAATGGTCGTGAACATGCTTTGGATGATGAATTGTGGAAGAAAAATGGGCCCATTAGCAATTTTAGGTCATTTGAATCAATGTTGACTTTTCAAAATATCCAAAACTTTCCCAACTTCCACAAGGCATAACTTGCTCAATTTTTAAGCTTTGCTCATGTTCTTGGACATTTTGGAAAGGTCTTTGAGTCCTCTAACCAATGCCTTTGGTCCCATGTCATTTTGATTTACCAATCTCAAGTTATGGCCTTTGACTTAAAGTCCCTTTTTGTTGACTTTTGAAAATGACCTATAATGTTGAAATTGATAACTTTTTGTGAGAGAATTTATTGGACTTGAAGTATGAAGATGAGTTGTAGGAAATGTCTTTCTCTTCAAAATGAGCTTTGGATGGAATTTTTCTGATAATCCATGTGAAAGTTATGCCCTGGTCAATTTATAGTTGACTTTTTCAGCTGTCCAAATAAGGAAACTTTTGCATCTTGATGATTTTTGAGCCAAGCTTTGAGAATCATGATCAAGTATTGATCAAATGATGTTTGTGGCTTCAAAATGAGATGTTGATCAAAAAATTGAACTTTTGACTGCCAAATGACCATTTTGCCCCTATAGTTGACTGTAGTGCAATTAGGGTTTTGACTGTGCAATTTTGTGCTGAAAGTCTTGAAACTTGATATGAGGATGCTTGACCATATTTATAAGCATGTGGGACTTGATTGGACCCTTGGAAACTTCATTTCCTTGATCAGAACCAAAACCCTAATTTTGACTGTTTGGGAGGCCCTTACACTGTGCAACCCTTGGGGAATTTTGAAGTATGACTTGGCAAATTTCTTGAAGAATATGGGAGGGCAAATTTTGGGGTGCAACAGTTGCCCCTGTTCAATCTTCTTAGACCTGAAGATGCAGATTGGCTGACGTGCCTTTCGTAATCCGAGGGTAGAAGATGATTGAACACTAGAGTGCCCAGAAATTTGCGCTCACATAGTAGCAGTGTGATGATGGAATGGGCTTATAGATGCCATTTAGAGGTTGATGAATAGGACGATGGGCTTACAGATGCCATGCTAAGAGGTGATGGAAGGTGGATGGGCTTATAGATGCCATCTGGATGTTGATCGTATAAGAGATTCCTTAGCGGGAACCTGCATACCTGCAAAAGAAAAAATGAGTACCTGACACGTTGCAGGAGCTGGTTTTCAGATGCTTGGTATAGATATGTCCTGGCTGGTTACAGGAGCTGGATCTGGAGCTTCAAAAGATGATGAATGAACCAGGGGTGGTTACTACCTCAGCAGGAACGGTGAGAGAACCTTGGATAACTTCAGCTTCAACAGCAGTTGTTGAGAGAATCTTGGTGGGAATTACCATCTCCGCAGGATCGGGAAGAGAACCATAGGCAATCATAATCTCAAAAGCGGACGTTTGAGAAAAACCTGGAATGGAATTATCGTCTCCGCACCGTTGGGGAGAGAACCATAGGAAATTATAATCTCAAAAGCGGACGTTTGAGAAAAACCTGGGATGGAATTATCATCTCCGCACCGCTGGGGAGAGAACCATAGGAAATTATAATCTCAAAAGCGGACGTTTGAGAAAAACCTGGGATGGAATTATCATCTCCGCACCGCTGGGGAGAGAACCATAGGAAATTATAATCTCAAAAGCGGACGTTTGAGAAAAACCTTAAATAACTTCTACTGAGTCTTCATCAGAAAAATCTGTTTGGGGTCGATTTAGCTGGACTAGAGAAGGCCTTGGACTGGACAAGAAATCTTTGGAGTCGATTTAACTGAACCGGTCTAGGTCTTGAATGTCTTCAACTGATACACCCTGGCAAGATTCAGGCATCAGATCCTTGAACTCTTCAGACACACCCTGGCGAGATACATGAATCGAGTCTGGAATTAGAAAAGGTTGGTGAATTGTCTCTACTGACAGGTTACCCTCATGGGCGAGTGGTCTTTAACGACGAGTGTCTATAACGACGAGTGTCTATAACGACGAGTGTCTATCACGACGAGTGTCTATCACGACGAGTGTCTATCACGACGAGTGTCTATAACGACGAGTGTCTATAACGACGAGTGTCTATCACGACGAGTGTCTATAACGACGAGTGTCTATCACGACGAGTGTCTATAACGACGAGTGTCTATAACGACGAGTATCTATCACGACGAGTGTCTATCACGACGAGTGTCTACCACGACGAGTGTCTATCACGACGAGTGTCTATAACGACAAGTGTCTATCACGACGAGTGTCTATAACGACGAGTGTCTATCACGACGAGTGTCTATAACGACGAGTGTCTATAACGACGAGTGTCTATCACGACGAGTGCCTATCACGACGAGTGTCTATAACGACGAGTGTCTATCACGACGAGTGTCTATAACGACGAGTGTCTATAACGACGAGTGTCTATAACGACGAATGTCTATAACGACGAGTGTCTATCACGACGAGTGTCTATAACGACGAGTGTCTATCACGACGAGTGTCTATAACGACGAGTGTCTATCACGACGAGTGTCTATAACGACGAGTGTCTATAACGACGAGTGTCTATAACGACGAGTGTCTATAACGACGAGTGTCTATAACGACGAGTGGAAGTAATTTAACTGGACATGTCTTCTCTGACTGGATGAGCATTAGAAAAACCTTTGGGATTTAACTGGGCTTGTCTTCTTTGCCTGGATTTGTCTTCTTTGACTGGATTGGTCTCTTTTGACTGTATTTGTCTACTTTGATATAGCTGATTATTTAACTGTATCCTTCCTGAAAGGTAAAGGTTTATCGTATGCAATGCATGATATGGACCAAGCAATGATGTTCTCGACATAAATGAGATTGTATGACATGATGCGTATATGTATGTATCATGACGTATAACAATGTGATGTTTATGAATGTATCTGCGTCTAGGAAAATAGATCCTTGACGGATGTCGGGAAGTCAAATCCTGGGCTGATGTTGAAGAGTGAGATTCTTCGTTTCCGTTGATGGTAACTTGCTGGGGATACCTTTGTTGTGTTGGAAGTGTTGATAGACTTTGCTGGGGATAAGAAGACTGTGTCGACGACGATCTTTCCGTGGCTTTTAGCTGAGGATAACCCAGTTATATCCTAGTAAGGAAATAACTCTTTAAATAACACCGGACGACGCGTTCATGCTCTGCGAGGGTAAGCTTCCAGAATCTACTGGGGATAAGCTTACTGCTTGGGGAGATGAATTCCAATTTTCCTGGGGAAGTTTTGAACTGTACCGGTTATGTTCTTCAATGGAACCTACCTTGATACTTTGGAGGACAGAAACAATCAGATTGCTTAGACCACCCGCTATTGCCCCTGTTTCTATGGGAGAAGGCACCTGTGGTGTGCTGATAATTGATAGACCAAGCTTCTTCTGGTAGGCAGGTGACAAGATGACAGGACATAGTCGTACGCTTTGATCCCTAACTTTTGCCTGGACCGCCCTTTCGGGTTTTCAGTCCACCGGGATACCCATTTTTGCCCAAGCCGCCTTTTCAGGTTTTCGACTTGCCGGGTGTACAAATTTTTCATTTTCATCCCTTATTTTGCCCGAACCCTTTTGGTTCGCCGGGAAGCCCTTATTTTTGCCTAGGTGTGTTAACCTAGCGGGTCTTTAATTTTGCGTAGTATTTTTTCGACTATATCCATGTTCTCAGAATGTAGGGAGATGCCCCTGTTAGAAGTGTTTTGTCATACCACCAGAAGGTGTTTGATCAGGCAAGATTCGTTGTTTGAAATGCCCCAAGTGACTCAGGCGAAGATTTGCCCCAGGCTATGTGGCCTTTGAGAGATTCTCTGGATCTTGATTGGACTGCCCCAGATGATGGATAATGATCATGTCATGCCCCTTGTTTGGGAGTGCTTTTGTTCATCCGATATTCGTCGTGCGAACTTCTATGCTGTTCAAACAAAAGTCATATGCAAGCAAAGTTATGTTAAAATACACAGCCTATGTCTGTCTTGAAGATTTTGAAAATGCATTCTTTTTTCATAAAGCAAATGAATGTTTGTAAAACGTGATGTCAACTCCGTATTTACCGTAGGCCTTAAGGGGTCAGGATACCTTTCGTAACAGTATGCTTTCGAACTAACCCCTGCTTCAGCTAGGACTTTTGAGGGTTATAACGTGACCTGGTTCACGGTTTAAGAAACAAAGGATAAAGGCTCAAAAAAAATTTTTGTACCCACCCGTTCTTCGTGATGTTCTTCAAACCTAAACTCAGTTGATCATACGTTAGACCTCGTTTGAGTCTTTGCTTTGATGTTCCAATGATGGTTCAGATATTGGTGATTTCTTTTGAATAGGCAGTCATTTTTTGTCGAGGGTTTGTAATACCTCTTTCTTTGTTCTTTTGTTATCCCTTTCTTTTTTTGCCTGAACTATTTCCTTTTTTTTTTTTTTGGAATTACAGTCGGGGGGATGCCCCAGTTTCGTAAGTCCCCTTTATAGGTTTTGACTTTTTGGGCTTTTCATTTGTGATTTTTTTTGATAATGACTGCCTGTCCTTACGATTGCTCTGAACCATCACTGTATTTCTTTGTTTTGTAAGGACCTCTTTGGTGCCATTTGTTATGCACTTGGATCAACTGAGAGAACTACCATGCCCCAGGTTATGATAAAGGGTTTTAAATTTCGAAAAGAAAAACTCCTACTTCTTTGGCTCAGAGGGGTTGACGAGGGATTATCTTCCTTATAACTCCAGTGTTTAGGGATTGAAACAATGCCTGTACCTCATCAGCAGGGTCTGTTCAAAAGCATACTGTAGATTATGGTATCATTTTCGTCATCCTCCCTCAAAAGGCTTAGAATTATTAATCAAGAATTGACATCAGAAAAAATATGAAAATATTTTGCATATAGTGAATACGAAATAATTACTTCAAAACAGACATGTGTAGTGCATTAATGAAATAACAATGTTTGACATGAAACAAAATGTTTGAACAATTGAAAGAAGATTACAAATTTGAACATTCGAATGAACAAAAAAATCCAATCCTAGCCATGTCTTGGCAAGGGAGCAGTTGTCACATTGGGAGTCTCTGGAGAGTCAAGCTGGACTTCCTTTGCATCAATCAGATCTTGAACCCTATTCCTCAAAGTCCAACAGTCATCTGTAGCATGCCCCGGGCTGTCGGAATGATAGGCGCAGCGAGCATTGGGATTGTACCTTGAAGGTGTCCTGTTGGGATTCTTTGGAGGGTCCATGAGAGTTACCAACTTGGTTTCCAGCAACTGTGGCAATATCTGTGACAAGGTCATGCCGAGGGGAGTGAATTGCCTTTTGGGTCTCTCTTCCCTTTGCTGATTGTGACGTTGAGGAGCGTCGGTCGGTTTTGCAATAGCTACTGCGTTGACAGCACTAGATTCTCTTTTGGATGGTTTCTTCTCAGTGTTCGAGGAGTCACCATTCTATATTTTCCCCGACTTGATGCCAGCTTCTATTCTTTCCCCGGTCAAGATCAGATCTGTAAACCCCGCAGCAGAATTTCCAATCAGGTGGTTGAAGAATGGACCAGACAGGGTCCCCAAGAACATGTCGACGAGCTCGCGGTCAGTCAGAGGTGGTTGTACCCTTCCAGCAAGGTCCCTCCATTTTTGAGCATATTCTTTGAAACCTTCACCTGCACCCATAGACATTCCCTGAAGCTGAGTGCGCGTGGGAGCAAGGTCAGCATTGTACTGGTACTGCTTGTAGAATGCAGTGGCCAAATCCTCCCAGCTGCGGATGTTGGCTCCATTCAGTTGATAGAACCAGTCAAGTTGAGTCCCTGAAAGACTCTCTTGAAAAAAGTGGATCCATAAGTTCCTGTCGGCCGTGTAAGGCTGGATCCTCCTCATGTATGACCTGAGATGCAGCTTTGGACAGGATGCCCCGTCGTACTTTGCAAAGGCAGGTGCCTTGAATTTGTGCGGGATCACTACCCCAGAAGTCAGACCTAGATCCTCGAAGTCCAGTCCAGGCACTTTTTGTATCTCCATAGCACTTAGTCCGTCTTCCAACTGTTTGTACCTATCCTCAGCCGGAGGGTACTGTTTGTCGTTGAAATCTGTCTCATTGTCGGAGACCACTGGACTGGGAACCCTTTCCTCTTGATGACTGCTGTTGTACCCCAAAATTTGCCCTCCCATATTCTCCAAGAAATTGCCAAGTCAAGCTTCAAAATCTCCCCAAGGGTTGCACAGTCAAAGATCTCCTATACAGTCAAAATTAGGGTTTGTATTCTGATCAAGAAATTGAAGTTTCCAAAGGTCCAATAAAGTCTCATATGCCTACAAACATGGTCAAGCATCCTCATATCAAGTTTCAAGACATTCAGCTCAAAATTGCACAGTCAAAACCCTAGATTGCACTATAGTCAACTGTAGGGGCAAAATGGTCATTTGACAGTCAACAGTTCAAATTTTTGGTCAACATATCATTTTGAAGCCACAAACATCATTTGATCAATGCTTGATCATGATTCTCAAAATTTGGCTCAGAAATCATCAAAATGCAAACGTTTCCTTATTTGGACAGTTGAAAAAGTCAACTGAAATTGACCAGGGCATAACTTTCACATGGATTATCAGAAAAATTCCATCCAAAGCTCATTTTGAAGAGAAAGACATTTCCTACAACTCATCTTCACA
This sequence comes from Vicia faba, assembly GCA_948472305.1. Taxonomy (NCBI): domain Eukaryota; kingdom Viridiplantae; phylum Streptophyta; class Magnoliopsida; order Fabales; family Fabaceae; genus Vicia; species Vicia faba. The sequence goes on from OX451735.1 coordinate 1,010,400,126, forward strand.
CTTCAAGTCCAAGAAATGCTCTCACAAAAAGTTATCAATTTCAACATTATAGGTCATTTTTAAAAGTCAACAAAAAGGGACTTTAAGTCAAAGGCCATAACTTGAGATTGGTAAATCAAAATGACATGGGACCAAAGGCATTGGTTAGAGGACTCAAAGACCTTTCCAAAATGTCAAAGAACATGAGAAAAGTTTAAAAATTGAGCAAGTTATGCCTTGTAGAAGTTGGGGAATTTTTGGATATTTTGAAAAGTCAACATTGATTCAAATGACCTAAAATTGCTAATGGGACCATTTTTCTTCCATAAATCATCATTCCAAGCATGTGCACGACCACTTGGCCCAAAGGGAAGTATTTTTTTCATTTTTTATTTATTTATTTGAATTTTTATTTATAATAATTCACTTAAATCAATTAAATATGTGAAAAATATTTAACTTAACCTAACAAATCTTTTTGTACAATGTTTTATTCTCAATAATTCGTGCATATGCAAATAAGGAAAGATTTGGAGAGATTGGAGCTGATTTGAACCAAAAACACATGGAAAAAGATATGGAAATCATGGTGGAAAAATCAAATCTTCAAATTCATGAATACAAGAGATTCTGATCAAATTTGTTAACCTAATGGACTCAGTACATAAGCCTAAAGGAAACCCTAATGTTCATACACGCAGCTGCTCAGAAAACTTCATTCACAACTTGAAAATTTTGCCAAAAAACTCAAAACTGAAAACCATATTCTAGGGCGATTCAAGGCATAATTCTCATTCCATTAGCTTGCTGAAGGTTCACTGGACATATTCCAATCAAAGACAACCATCAAAACTCAAGGAATCGGTATACAGAATTCAAGATATTTCATGAAAAATTCATAATCGTACTTTGAAATCTATGCATTTTTATGGCATTTCAATTATTGATTCTTATTCCTTGAATGATTCTGAAGCTAACCAACATATTTAATTGTATTTTTATGCACCCTATGTGAATCCACCATTATCGTTCTTTAGGGTTTGAAGAACTTGGAATTGGGGTTTCCCAGTTCAGGAAAAATTAGAGTCCCATGGTACCATAACTGAATTCAGCATGTTGGGACGGTTCAAAGTCAACCATCGCGCTTAATTTATGTGGCCTTATGGCCTATTCGTTATTTTCTCTAATGGTATATTACAGAACGGTTCAAAGCCGTTGTCTATTGTCTTTGTATTTTCAGAAGAAAAAAAACAAAACGGAGAAGATGATGCAATGTCAAGACATGAGTGGTCCATTTAAATTTGCGCGCTAAATTTCCCATTAATCGTTGTTTCTTATTATATTGTTCTCCAGTTATTTAATATACAAAGTAACCAAGTGGCACGATTGGCAGGCACACGCGTTGATGACCTTCAGGACCTGGGTTCGATCCCAGGTCCCCTCCCTTTCCTTATATTTTTGTCTTCAATGTGTTTCTATGCAGTCTTTAGGAAAGCGACTACCGTATGTCCACAAAATCCCACCTTCCACGTGTCCCAGAGCACCAGATCAAAGGTTCAGATCTAAAGAACACCTTGCACCCTGGTCAACACTGCTATATGCTGCTTGGAAAAGTCAAATGGACCCAGGTTAATGGGCCTGAATCATCAAGAAAGAACCTCCCATTTGGGGTCTGAACCCCCTAGGTTTGCCATATTTTATTTATTTAATTCTATTTCTTTTAATAATTGTTTTGTTCAATTTAATTTAATATTTTCACAAAATACAAAAACATCATAAAAAAATCAGAAAAAGAATTAAAATAATAAATATTTTATTTGTAGTATTTTCATAAATAAATTTGCATGTAAATAAAATTAGTTTTAAATTAGGTGTTAACTTTAATTCTTTTAATAATAAATCTAAAAAATGTAGAACTAGGGTTTAATTAATAATTTTTCATCTTTTTATTTTTCTGTCATAATGATTAAATAATTAAATACTTATTTTCATAATTAAAATTGTAAATTAATTAGGGTTTAATTTAGGTTAAAAAACTTCAATATTTTTCTTAATAAATTAAAAATAGTTAGAGTTAGGGTTTGCGTTGTATTTTGATTAATTCTTTTTATATTAAATCATAAAATATTAAAAAACACCAAAAAAACAAATTTCTTGCTTTCTTTTTAAATAATTAATTTATCGTTAATTCAATTTTTGCAAAAGGGTCCAACGCCCTCGTTCCTAATTCTTGTTCTAATTCGCATATTTATTTTATCTCGCTTAAATATTTATGTACCTCTCCCGAAGCCATGTAAATTACTTCTCGCACTTTTAATTCCTTATTTTTCTGTCAAATCGGGTCCTGGTTAATTTTGGCGATGTGGACCCGCGCCATTTGTAATAGCTTTAGATCTTTACTTTCCCGCAAACTTTTAACTGTTAAACAAAGCATGCAAGAATGAATGGACAAAATAAAAACAAACGCATAGATCACCCATAACCTGACAAGACAAAAATAAATGAATCTGACACACAAATCACACACCACCCCTAGGGTACGCCTCACTGTTGCCTTGCCTCGAAAGGTGATCGTCGAGTAGAGGATGTCTTAGTAAGTCCTCATGATCCGGGAACCTGGCATGAGGGTAGCTTCTAAGGTGTCTTCCCATTGCTCTGGTGATCACCATGTCCCGAACCTCGAATTGACCCGAACACCTCCAACGGTGGTGCTACCTACCTCTCAATGGTGGGATGGCACTACTTTAAAGGACACTTACACAGACGAATTCCTTAGGGTAGGTAGACGACTCTAGATACTTGCTCTAATTTCAAAACAAATCAAAAATACTTTTCACACCAACACATTTTCAAAAAGCTTTCGAAAGCAATTTTTCAAACACTCTTGAGGACCGATACAAGAGTCGAACTGGAATTTTCAAAGAAACTTTTTAAAACCCACATTGAAAAGCAAACAAACAATTTTGAAAACACAATGAGCAAGTATCTAAGAGCCCATGGATAACCATGGATAGAAAGGGTGCTAATACCTTCCCTTTCTATAATCTACCTCCCGAACCGAGAGCAATCTCTTTAAGGAATTTTTTTGTGCTTTTGTCCTTTCCATTTGGAGAAAATAAAAGACGGTGGCGACTCTTGCTTCCGTGACATTTCACGAACCAGCGTTAAACAGTCAGTTCCAGATCCACCGATCACAGAACTGGCGACTCTGCTGGGGACCCTTAAACTTAAAGTGAGGTGTACCTTAGGGCTAGTTCATAACTGTGTTTTCAATTGTTTTCCTTGTATGCTTTAAATTGTGGGTTGCTTGGGAGTTCTATAGATCCTAACCCGGATCTGGGGGATACCTTCTTAGAAAGTAGCAACAAGACTGTGAGGGAACTGTGCGGGGTATACCGACATGGTTGAAACAGTCTGCTACGTTGATGTGGCACTTTGGTGTGTACCGGTAACCCTTGAGTTCAGTCAAGGAGAGTACGGGGCCTCCGCGTGGTGTCATGAAGCATCAACAGACCTTAGGAACCTTAATTGAACTATCTTGGCCTCTTTAGGGTAGTGAGATAACTGACTTTGGTGCAGTCCGAGGTTGGTTGATACTCGATACTACACTCAATTGAGGGTTGCTTTCCTGGAATATTTCGGTCGCCAGTTCAGTGGCTAAATCGAAACGATGAACAATGAAAGCAATCCCGTGATATTGGGACCCTTAGAACCCGGTTACTTTGATTAGGACAGGTTGAACCCACCAACTTCAAGAGGGTACTACCCAGACCCCATGCTGGCCTTAAACCTTAATGGCTTGTCTTGTGTGCCTTGTGTGCCTTACATGTTTGTCTTTGTAAATATCTGTGGTGTGTTTAATCATAGCATCATAACATCATCCAGCATCATATGCATTGACTAACCATTTCAGGGGTTCGAATTTTCATCTTTGTTCTTGTTTTGTAGGACATGGAAACTGTTCGTAGAAAGACAATTCAAATCAGTCTTGTAAGGATCCCTCCTCAGCTTAAGGAGCTTATATCCAGGATTCCTGAGAACTCTTCATTCAGTGAAAGACATGGGAGCCTCATCAACTTGGTCAATACCAACATTGAGGAAGATATGATAAAGGTCCTGTTCCAGTTCTTTGACCATCTGCATCACTGTTTCACCTTCTTGGACTATCAGTTGGTACCTACATTGGAGGAGTTCTCCCGGCTCCTGAAGATCCCTATCCTTGATCAGCTACCCTTCAACGGTATGGAAAAGGAACCTAAGCTTGAAGAGATTGCTAAAGCCTTGCACCTACAGTCATCTGACCTCAAGGGACATTGGGAAGTTAGAAGTGGTATCAAAGGGTTCTTAGCCAGGTTTCTGTTTGAAAAGGCCCATGAATGTTGGAACTCTCTTGACTTGCAAGCTTTTGAAGAGGTTGTGGCCCTCCTTGTCTATGGTTTGGTGTTGTTCCCTAACCCATATCAGCTTATTAATATCAGTGTTGTTCAGATCTTCATGTCCAGGAATCCTATACCTACGTTGCTGGGGGAAATCCTTCACTCATGTTACACTCGAACCATGAGAAAAAGGGGTGTCCTTATGTGTTGCACTCCTCTCCTGGGAAGGTGGTTTATTTCGCACCTTCCACAATCAGTCTTGAAGAATGAGCGGGGTTTGAGATGGTCACAACGGTTGATGACTCTTACACATGCAGATATACATTGGTGCCCTAGGTCCAGAGAAGATGTCACTATCATTGATCGTTGCGGGGATTACCCTAATGTTCCTTTACTTGGAATCAGAGGAGGTATTACTTATAACCCATGCCTGGCTTGGAGACAGTTTGGTTATGCTCTGAGGGATGGTCCTCATGACATGTTAATTCCTGACATAGTTTTTGACTTCGACAACGATACTCAAGGACTTCGCCAGAGATTTATCAGAGCCTGGAGGATGCCAAGTAGGATAGACAGTAAGACACTGGGGCACAGGAACTCCATCCCGTTGGAACCTTATCTCAAGTGGGTACGAGCCCGCTCCCAGAAGTTAGTGATGCCTTACCCCCATATGCTCCCTGTGATCAAAGAGCCAGTCTTGGAAGGAGAAGTGTCCTACACTATTCAGCACCCTGATATGCCCACATCCTGGGAAGAGATGCAGAAGAGCTGGATCCAGCTTAAGGAGGAAAGGAATTCTCTTGAGACTAGTCTACATGCCAGTGAAAAGAAGGTCTTGGAGCTCACCCGCCTGTTGCATGAGGAGAGGAATCTCAACACTTATATAGCTCCAAAGAGGATGCGTAGTATATTTTGGGATTGATTTGATTTTTGTATTATTTGCCCATGAGGCTTTGATGTACTAAACAATTATTTCCTTAATGATAATGTGTGTTCCTTTTTGTCTACAACAAAGTTGAATTTTCGAACCCTTGAATGCATTGCATGAACACATCTCATTCATCATGTGCATAGCAGGTTTTTCCTCTTTTCAGGTTGCTTACAGTTCTTCGCTGTTTATTTCAGCATCATGAATCCTGACTCTGCATCAACTGAGACATCAATCAAGGCTCTTCAGGTGCAGAATGCACAATTCCAGGAATTAATCAAGGGTTTGGCTCAGGGCCAAGAAGAACTGAAGGCTATGCTCCTGAAGAAGGAGAAGAAGAAGAAGAGAAGAATTGTTCTGTTCAACTCGGGCCGAAGGTTTGGCAATACTCTGCAGCATAAAGAGGCTGGTTCTTCTGTCGGCAAGAGTAGTCCTCAGGCAGAAGCAAGGGTCCCTAGTCCGGTAGTCTCCGACAACGAGACTGATTTTGATGAAGAGCAGTACCCTCCTGCAGAAGACAGATACAAGCAACTGGAGGATAGGTTGAAAGCTATGGAGGTTCAACAGGTACCTGGGCTGGATTTCGGAGATCTGGGTTTGTCGACTGGTGTGATCATCCCTCACAAGTTCAAAGCACCATCCTTCTCTAAGTATGACGGGGCGTCTTGTCCCAAGCTGCATCTAAGGTCCTATGCTCGGAAAATTCAGCCGTACTCTGCGGATAAGAATTTATGGATCCACTTCTTCCAGGAGAGTCTTTCAGGGACTCATCTCGAATGGTTCTATCAGCTGGATGGGACCAAGGTTCGTAACTGGGAGGAGTTGGCTACTGCTTTCTATAAGCAGTATCAATATAATGCCGACCTTGCCCCCACACGTACCCAACTTCAGGGTATGTCGTTAGGTGCAAGTGAAGGTTTTAAAGAGTACGCTCAGAAGTGGAGAGACCTGGCTGGCAGGGTGCAGCCACCGTTGACTGATCGGGAGCTGGTGGACATGTTCTTGGGGACCCTATCTGGGCCATTTTTCAACCATATCATTGGGAATTCTTCTGATGGGTTCACTGATTTGATTCTGACTGGAGAGAGAATTGAGGCTGGGCTGAAGTCTGGAAAGATTCCGAAGGGGGCATCATCTAGTTCTGAGAAGAAACCCTTCAAGAAGGAGGCTAGTGCCGTGTATGGTTCCAAAAGATCAGAGAGACCTGAGCGCCGCCAATCTGTCAGTGCGGTAATGATTGCTAAGCCTGCTGCCGCTCCTCGGCCAACTAATCCTCAAAGGGCTGAAAGACCCCGGAGGGAGTTTACCCGGTTAAGCATGACCCTATCGCAGATCCTGCCACAGTTGCTCTCAACCAACCTAGTGACTGTCAAAGAGGCTCCAAAGTTCCCCAATACTGCATCTCCTAAGTACAACCCGAATGCTCGTTGTGCTTACCATTCAGATAGCCCGGGGCATGCCACTGATGACTGTTGGGCATTAAGGAACAAGCTGCAGGACCTTATTGATGCCAAGGAGGTACAGTTTGAGGCATCTGAGAAGCCTAATGTAGTGACAGCTCCCCTGCCTGCTCATGGAGTGAACGCTATTGAGGACGAGGAAGAAGTGGATGAAGCTGAGTTTGATAGCTGGATCTACCCGGCAACCGACAGTGGACTTAACAATTGGAGTGCAAAGGACAACTTATCTGTTTCTCTTGTTACTAAGTAATGAATTCCTATGTTTTTGGTATTTGTAATAAACAATAAAAGACTCTTTGGCCCGATGTCTTACCCGAGGCACCGTGGTATCATTTGTGAGGGCGTATAAATTGTCATTTCATATATCATGAATGAAAATCTTGGACGTATTTTCGCATTGCAAATTTTATGCTCCTTTTCTGTCTTTCTTTCCTTTACATATCTTTCAAAACAGCTGTATTTACACACACACTCACTCATACAGGTTTCAATCCACTCTGGATCTCACTGATAACAACTCTGCTACTGCCAATTATGACTTCGAAAATCCGATCAACTTAGCCGAAGGCGAAGGTGAAGATGATTGCGAAGTGCCTGGCGAGCTTGCAAGACTGTTGCTTCAGGAAGAGAGGGCAATTCAACCCCATGAAGAGCCAGTGGAAACAATAAACTTGGGTACTGAAGCAGACAGGAGAGAGGTAAAGATTGGTGCCAACCTAGAGCTCAGCGTGAAGCAACGGTTAACCAAGATGCTGCATGATTATATGGAGATCTTTGCCTGGTCCTACGAAGACATGCCCGGGTTGGATACCGATATTGTGATCCATCACTTGCCAACTAAGGAAGACTGCCCTCCAGTTAAGCAAAAGGTCTGTCGGATGCGTCCAGAGATGTCTGAGAAGATTAAAGCCGAGGTCATGAAACATTTTGATGCCGGGTTTCTTGCAGTAACTTCTTACCCTCAGTGGGTTGCTAATGTGGTGTCGGTACCTAAGAAGGACGGTAAGGTCAGAATGTGTGTCGATTACAGGGATCTGAACAGGGCCAGCCCTAAAGATGACTTCCCTCTACCTCACATTGATGTCCTTGTTGATAATACAGCTCAGCACAAGGTATTCTCTTTCATGGATGGCTTTTCAGGTTACAATCAGATCAAGATGGCACCTGAAGACATGGAAAAGACTATATTTGTTACTCAGTGGGGCACCTTTTGCTACAAGGTCATGCCATTCGGGTTGAAGAACGCTGGGGCAACCTACCAACGTGCCATGGTTGCTTTATTCCATGACATGATCCATCATGAGATAGAGGTGTATGTTGACGACATGATCGCAAAGTCCCAGACTGAAGAAGAGCACCTAGATCATCTGCAGAAGTTGTTTGATCGGTTGAAACTGTACAAGCTGAGATTGAACCCGAACAAGTGCACCTTCGGGGTAAGATCGGGAAAATTGCTGGGCTTTGTTGTAAGTGACAAGGGAATTCAAGTGGACCCTGCTAAGGTCAAAGCTATTCAAGAGATGCCAGTCCCTAAGACAGAGAAGGAAGTCAGAGGCTTTCTAGGACGCCTGAATTACATTGCTCGGTTCATCTCACATCTGACTGCTACCTGTGAACCGATCTTCAAGCTGCTGAAGAAAGATCAGGTAGTACGTTGGAACGATGAATGTCAGGCCGCTTTCGACAGAATCAAAGAGTATCTCCAAGAACCACCTATCCTTATGCCACCGGTTGAAGGGAGACCTCTGATATTATATCTAACAGTGCTTGACAACTCAATGGGGTGTGTGCTGGGGCAGCATGACGAGTCTGGCCGAAAAGAGCATGCCATTTATTACCTTAGCAAAAAGTTTACCGACTGTGAGACTCGATACTCACTGCTCGAGAAAACTTGCTGCGCTTTGGTATGGGCTGCTCGCCGGCTGAGACAGTATATGCTGACTCACACTACCTTATTGATCTCCAAAATGGATCCTATAAAGTACATATTCGAAAAGCCTGCTCTGTCTGGGAGAATTGCAAGATGGCAAATGATCTTGACGGAATACGACATTTAGTACACAACCCAGAAAGCCATCAAGGGAAGTGTATTGGCGGACCACTTGGCACATCAGGCCGTAGATGACTATCAGTCAATGAACTTTGAGTTTCCGGATGAAAGCATCATGATTGTGACTGATTGCGAAGTACCTGGACCGGATGAAGGACCTGAACCAGGATCCCGATGGTCCATGCACTTTGACGGAGCCTCCAATGCTTTGGGAAATGGTATCGGCGCCATCATCATATCTCCTCAAGGAACTCATACTCCACTCACTGCCCGGCTATGTTTCAACTGTACCAACAACATGGCGGAGTATGAGGCGTGCATCATGGGTCTTCAAGCTGCGATCGACCTAAGGATCAAATTTCTGAGTGTCTTCAGAGATTCCGCTCTTGTGATCAATCAGATCAAAGGAGAATGGGATACGAAACATCCCAACCTGATTCCTTACAGAGAATGTGTGTTGACCTTGATCCCCCACTTCACAGAGATAACCTTTGAACACTTTCCGAGAGAAGAGAATCAGTTGGCGGACGCGTTAGCTACAATGTCTTCTATGTTTAAGGTCAAATGGGATAATGAGGCTCCCCGAATCATCATTTGGAAACTGGACGAACCGGCATACTGTTGCAATCTCGAAACTGAATTAGTAACTGAGAAGCCTTGGTACTATGAGGTGAAGAGATATTTGGAAACTCAGGAGTACCCGGAAGGTGCATCCATCAATGATAAGAAATTCCTGAGAAGGTTCGCAGCCAAGTTCTTCCTTAGCAACGACATCTTGTACAAGCGAAACCATGATTCAACTTTACTGCGTTGTGTGGATAAGACTGAAGCAGAAAGGATCATGGAAGAGCTACATGAAGGGACCTTTGGTACGCACTCCAGTGGACACATTATGGCTAAGAAAATCCTACGGGCAGGATATTACTGGTCCACAATGGAAGCTGACTGCTACCAACATTCCAGGACATGCCATAAGTGCCAGATCTATGCAGACAAGGTGCATGTTCCTCCGGTTCCCCTGAATGTTCTAACTGCGCCTTGGCCATTTGCAATGTGGGGCATAGACATGATCGGTGAGGTTAAACCTACGGCATATAATGGGCATCGCTTCATCCTGGTAGCGATTGATTATTTCACGAAGTGGGTCGAAGCAGCATCATACGCTACGGTAACCAAGACTGTTGTGGCACGGTTCATTCGGCATAATCTGATTTGTCGATACGGTGTCCCAGAGAGAATAATTACAGACAACGGTACCAATCTTAATAACAAGATGATCGCTGAGCTCTGCGAATAGTTCAAAATACAACACCACAATTCTTCTCCTTACAGACCGAAGATGAATGGGGCTGTAGAAGCAGCAAATAAGAACATCAAGAAAATCGTGCAGAAGATGACAGTGAATTATAAAGATTGGCACGAGATGTTACCGTTCGCTCTACATGGGTACCGTACCTCAGCTAGGACGTCAACCGGGGCAACTCCTTTCTCTCTGGTTTATGGCATGGAGGCAGTCTTGCCGATCGAAGTACAAATACCCTCTCTCCGGATAATGAAGGATGCAAACCTGAATGAAGATGATTGGATCCAGACACGACTTGATCAGCTCAACCTCATTGATGAAAAGAGACTTGCTGCTATCTGTCACGGTCAGACGTATCAGAAACGGATGATCAGGGCATTTAACAAAAAGGTCAGACCACAGGAATATCAAGTTGGGGATCTGGTAATCAAGAGAATCATCCTTCCTCAGAGTGATCCAAGGGGCAAATGGACCCCTACGTACGAAGGTCCATTTGTGGTTAAGCATGTGTTCTCAGGAGGAGCAATGATATTGACCAATATGGATGGTGACGACCTTCCTCACCCCGCCAATGCAGACATAGTAAAAAGATACTACGCATAAAAAAAAGACCCGCTAGGCTGACATGCCTAGGCAAAAATTAGGGTTTCCCGTCGAACCAAAAGGGTTCGGGCAAAATGAAGGGATGAAAATGAAAAAAAATCTGTACACCCGGCAAGTCGAAAACCTGAACAGGCGGCTTGGGCAAAAATGGGTATCCCGGTGGACCGAAAACCCGAAAGGGCGGTCCAGGCAAAAATTAGGGATAAAGCGTAATACTATGTCTCATTGATCACTTTGCATCCAGAATCCGGTATCTACATCAAGTTCAGACGGCATCGATCAGTCAGCTTCACTTTCAACCAAGGTCATCAAGTGATGAGACGCTCGGAGTTATAAAGGCAATAGCAGAGTTGAAACCCAGTGGGATCATTCATTTCACACAGCTGTTTTACTTTCTCTTGTACAAAATTTGTATAAACTATTTTGTTCGGCGGCGTTCTCTTACTAGGACGTCAGCCTCTTGTACACAAAACGCCTATTTTCAGGCCGTGCAAAAATCAATACAAAACATTTTTCGGTTAAAAAGTGCCCATTGTTTTTCTTTTTCTGTTTTGTTTTGCGAAGAACGTCCAAGGTTCAATTTGTGATATATGCATTGACAATAATTTGCTAACTCATGAAATATTTGCATACGAAACAAAGGATTAATTACAGGTGACACTAGAAACAGGGGCAATAAAAGAGTGGTCTAAGCAACCTAATTGTCCTGTCCTCCAAGGTACCAAGGTAGGTTCAGCTAAAGAACATGACCAGTACATCTTAATTCCCCAGAGAGTAAGTCAGCATCCAGTACATTCTTCTCCAAGCAGAGTTATCAAATCTCAAGGAAGTTGAGTATCCCCCAGCAGATCTCAACATCCCCCATCAGCCATGTACCTATATTCTTAACAAGCATCCCCGGCAGTCTTGGTCTAAAGATTGTTTCCCGGCGGTATACCAGACATTCAAAGGAATCACTTCCCCAGCATATCAAAACTTCCCCAGAAAGTTCAATCCAGTTTCCCAAGGAAAGTTGGAATCCATTTCTCCCAAGCAGTAAGCTTATCCCCAGTAAATTCTGGAAGCTTATCCTTCGCAGAGCACGAACGCGTCTCCCGGCTTTATTCAAAGAGTTATTTCCTTAACAGGATATAACTGGGTTATCCTCAGCCAAAAGCCACAGAAAGAGCGTCCTCGACGAAGTCTTCTTACCCCAGCGAAGTCCATCAACACTTCCAACAACAAGGGTATCCCCAGCAAATTATTATCAACACTCAGCAAGGCATCCCTCTTCCCACAGAGTATTGCTTCCCAGCATGGTCGCTAGAGTATCTTTTCTCCCCGCAGAATCTTCCAATTGCCAAGTTTATTCCGCAAACGGAGTCATCTTCTCCTACCAGCATTCTTGCAGTTATCATCCCCAGCGGAAGCAAAATCTATTCTTCAACACCAGCCCAGGATATGACTTCCCGGCACCCGTCAAGGATCTACTTTCCTAGACGAAAACATACATTCATAAAACATCATATACATCATTATAGCATGCATAGACGCATTATATCATACAAATCTCATTTATGTTGAGAACATCATTGCTTGATCCATATCATGCATTGCATATGACTGACCTCTACCTTTCAGTAAAGATGCAGTTGAAATTCTCGATCATATTTCAAGACCTAGACCGGTTTAGTTAATCGACTCCAAAGATTTCTTATCCAGTCCCAGGCCTTCTCTAGTCCAGCTAAATCGACTCCCAACAGATTTTTCTGATAAAGATTCAGTAGAAGTTATCCCAGGTTATTCCTTTTCCTATGGTCCCCTCTCCGACGGTGAGTGAGGTGATAATTCCTTTTCAGATGGTTCCCTCTCCGACGGTGAGTGAGGTGGTAATTCCTTTCCTATTGGTTCCCTCTCCGACGGTGAGTGAGGTGGTAATTCCTTTTCAGATGGTTCCCTCTCCGACGGTGAGTGAGGTGATAATTCCTTTTCAGATGGTTCCCTCTCCGACGGTGAGTGAGGTGATAATTCCTTTTCAGATGGTTCCCTCTCCGACGGTGAGTGAGGTGATAATTCCTTTTTCTATGGTTCCCTCTCCGACGGTGAGTGAGGTGATAATTCCTTTTCAGATGGTTCCCTCTCCGACGGTGAGTGAGGTGATAATTCGTTTTCAGATTATAATTTCCTATGGTTCCCTCTCCGACAGTGAGTGAGGTGGTAATTCCTTTCCTAATGGTTCCCTCTCCAACGGTGAGTGAGGTGATAATTCCTTTTTCTATGGTTCCCTCTCCGACGGTGAGTGAGGTGATAATTCCTTTTCAGATGGTTCCCTCTCCGACGGTGAGTGAGGTGATAATTCCTTTTCAGATGATTCCCTCTCCGACGGTGAGTGAGGTGATAATTCCTTTTCCTATGGGTCCCTCTCCGACGGTGAGTGAGATGATAATTCCTTTCAGATTATAATTGCCTATGGTTCTCTTCCCGATCCTGCGAAGATGGTAATTCCCACCAAGATTTTGTCAACGAGCGTTGTTGAAGTTAAAATCACCCAAGGTTCTCTTACCGTTCATGCTAAGGTAGTAACCATCCCTGGTTCATTCATCATCTTGTGAAGCTCCAGACTCAGCTCCCGTAACCAGTCAGGACATATCTATGCCAAGCATCTGAAATCAACTCCTGCAACGTGTCAGGTACTCATGTTTCTTTTGCAGGTATGCAGGTTCTCGCTAAGGAGTCTCTTACGCGATCAACATCCAGATGGCATCTATAAGCCCATCATCCTATCCAGCAACCTCTAAATGGCATCTATAAGCCCATTCCCATCATCACTGCAACTATGTGAGCGCAAATTTCTGGGCACTCTAGTGTTCAATCATCTTCTACCCTCGGATTACGAAAGGCACGTCAGCCAATCTGCATCCTCAGGTCTAAGAAGATTGAACAGGGGCAACTGTTGTACCCCCAAATTTGCCCTCCCATATTCTCCAAGAAATTGCCAAGTCAAGCTTCAAAATCTCCCCAAGGGTTGCACAGTCAAAGATCTCCTATACAGTCAAAATTAGGGTTTGTATTCTGATCAAGAAATTGAAGTTTCCAAAGGTCCAATCAAGTCTCATATGCCTACAAACATGGTCAAGCATCCTCATATCAAGTTTCAAGACATTCAGCTCAAAATTGCACAGTCAAAACCCTAGATTGCACTACAGTCAACTGTAGGGGCAAAATGGTCATTTGACAGTCAAAAGTTCAAATTTTTGGTCAACATATCATTTATAATCCACAAACATCATTTGATCAATGCTTGATCATGATTCTCAAAATTTGGCTCAGAAATCATCAAAATGCAAAAGTTTCCTTATTTGGACAACTGAAAAAGTCAACTGAAATTGACCAGGGCATAACTTTCACATGGATTATCAGAAAAATTCCATCCAAAGCTCATTTTGAAGAGAAAGACATTTCCTACAACTCATCTTCACACTTCAAGTCCAAGAAATGCTCTCACAAAAAGTTATCAATTTCAACATTATAGGTCATTTTTAAAAGTCAACAAAAAGGGACTTTAAGTCAAAGGCCATAACTTGATATTGGTAAATCAAAATGACATGGGACCAAAAGCATTGGTTAGAGGACTCAAAGACCTTTCCAAAATGTCCAAGAACATGAGAAAAGTTTAAAAATTGAGCAAGTTATGCCTTGTAGAAGTTGGGGAATTTTTGGATATTTTGAAAAGTCAACATTGATTCAAATGACCTAAAATTGCTAATGGGCCCATTTTTCTTCCATAAATCATCATTCCAAGCATGTGCACGACCACTTGGCCCAAAGGGAAGTATTTTTTTCATTTTTTATTTATTTATTTGAAATTTTATTTATAATAATTCACTTAAATCAATTAAATATGTGAAAAATATTTAACTTAACCTAACAAATCTTTTTGTACAATGTTTTATTCTCAATAATTCGTGCATATGCAAATAAGGAAAAATTTGGAGAGATTGGAGCTGATTTGAACCAAAAACACATGGAAAAAGATATGGAAATCATGGTGGAAAAATCAAATCTTCAAATTCATGAATACAAGAGATTCTGATCAAATTTGTTAACCTAATGGACTCAGTACATAAACCTAAAGGAAACCCTAATGTTCATACACGCAGCTGCTCAGAAAACTTCATTCACAACTTGAAAATTTTTCCAAAAAACTCAAAACTGAAAACCATATTCTAGGGCGATTCAAGGCATAATTCTCATTCCATTAGCTTGCTGAAGGTTCACTGGACATATTCCAATCAAAGACAACCATCAAAACTCAAGGAATCGGTATACAGAATTCAAGATATTTCATGAAAAATTCATAATCGTACTTTGAAATCTATGCATTTTTATGGCATTTCAATTATTGATTCTTATTCCTTGAATGATTCTGAAGCTAACCAACATATTTAATTGTATTTTTATGCACCCTACGTGAATCCACCATTATCGTTCTTTAGGGTTTGAAGAACTTGGAATTGGGGTTTCCCAGTTCAGGAAAAATTAGAGTCCCATGGTACCATAACTGAATTCAGCATGTTGGGACGGTTCAAAATCAACCATCGCGCTTAATTTATGTGGCCTTATGGCCTATTCGTTATTTTCTCTAATGGTATATTACAGAACGGTTCAAAACCGTTGTCTATTGTCTTTGTATTTTCAGAAGAAAAAAAAAACAAAACGGAGAAGATGATGCAATGTCAAGACATGAGTGGTCCATTTAAATTTGCGCGCTAAATTTCCCATTAATCGTTGTTTCTTATTATATTGTTCTCCAGTTATTTAATATACAAAGTAACCAAGTGGCACGATTGGCAGGCACACGCGTTGATGACCTTCAGGACCTGGGTTCGATCCCAGGTCCCCTCCCTTTCCTTATATTTTTGTCTTCAATGTGTTTCTATGCAGTCTTTAGGCAAGCGACTACTGTATGTCCACAAAATCCCACCTTCCACGTGTCCCAGAGCACCAGATCAAAGGTTCAGATCTAAAGAACACCTTGCACCCTGGTCAACACTGCTATATGCTGCTTGGAAAAGTCAAATGGACCCAGGTTAATGGGCCTGAATCATCAAGAAAGAACCTCCCATTTGGGGTCTGAACCCCCTAGGTTTGCCATATTTTATTTATTTAATTCTATTTCTTTTAATAATTGTTTTGTTCAATTTAATTTAATATTTTCACAAAATACAAAAACATCATAAAAAAATCAGAAAAAGAATTAAAATAATAAATATTTTATTTGTAGTATTTTCATAAATAAATTTGCATGTAAATAAAATTAGTTTTAAATTAGGTGTTAACTTTAATTCTTTTAATAATAAATCTAAAAAATGTAGAACTAGGGTTTAATTAATAATTTTTCATCTTTTTATTTTTCTTTCATAATGATTAAATAATTAAATACTTATTTTCATAATTAAAATTGTAAATTAATTAGGGTTTAATTTAGGTTAAAAAACTTCAATATTTTTCTTAATAAATTAAAAATAGTTAGAGTTAGGGTTTGCGTCGTATTTTGATTAATTCTTTTTATATTAAATCATAAAATATTAAAAAACACCAAAAAAACAAATTTCTTGCTTTCTTTTTAAATAATTAATTTATCGTTAATTCAATTTTTGCAAAAGGGTCCAACACCCTCGTTCCTAATTCTTGTTCTAATTCGCATATTTATTTTATCTCGCTTAAATATTTATGTACCTCTCCCGAAGCCATGTAAATTACTTCTCGCACTTTTAATTCCTTATTTTTCTGTCAAATCGGGTCCTGGTTAATTTTGGCGATGTGGACCCGCGCCATTTGTAATAGCTTTAGATCTTTACTTTCCCGCAAACTTTTAACTGTTAAACAAAGCATGCAAGAATGAATGGACAAAATAAAAACAAACGCATAGATCACCCATAACCTGACAAGACAAAAATAAATGAATCTGACACACAAATCACACACCACCCCTAGGGTACGCCTCACTGTTGCCTTGCCTCGAAAGGTGATCGTCGAGTAGAGGATGTCTTAGTAAGTCCTCATGATCCGGGAACCTGGCATGAGGGTAGCTTATAAGGTGTCTTCCCATTGCTCTGGTGATCACCATGTCCCGAACCTCGAATTGACCCGAACACCTCCAACGGTGGTGCTACCTACCTCTCAATGGTGGGATGGCACTACTTTAAAGGACACTTACACAGACGAATTCCTTAGGGTAGGTAGACGACTCTAGATACTTGCTCTAATTTCAAAACAAATCAAAAATACTTTTCACACCAACACATTTTCAAAAAGCTTTCGAAAGCAATTTTTCAAACACTCTTGAGGACCGATACAAGAGTCGAACTGGAATTTTCAAAGAAACTTTTTAAAACCCACATTGAAAAGCAAACAAACAATTTTGAAAACACAATGAGCAAGTATCTAAGAGCCCATGGATAACCATGGATAGAAAGGGTGTTAATACCTTCCCTTTCTATAATCTACCTCCCGAACCGAGAGCAATCTCTTTAAGGAATTTTTCTGTGCTTTTGTCCTTTCCATTTGGAGAAAATAAAAGACGGTGGCGACTCTTGCTTCCGCGACATTTCGCGAACCAACGTTAAACAGTCAGTTCCAGATCCACCGATCACAACTGCCTTTCCCCACAGATGGAGTTGTCCTCTCAGCTTCATCCTGCAGGGTGTTCCCAGATCTGCGTCTAGGGCTGAACAAAACAGTCCTCTTCTTCTTCTTTTCCTTCTTCAAGAGCAGAGCCTTCAGATCTTGTTGCCCCTGGGTCAAATTCATGATCAGCCCTTGGAACTGGGCGTTCTGAGCCTGGAGGGCCTTGATAGTGTGCTCGGTTGAGGATTCAGGATTCATGACGAGACGGCTGAAATAAACAGCGAAGAAGGTAAGCAACCTGCAGAGAAAGGGTACCTGTTATGCAATGATATGTATGATATGCATGCAATGATTTCAAGGACCTCGAGGGGTAAACAAATTGTTAGAGTTGGAAACTGGTAACTTGATTGAAGGTACTTCATGTTGTTGAGAGTCCTTCTTCAAGGGTCAAAGGCTCACCATATCCAGTGGGTCATAGCCCCTGACAACCTTGTCTAGAGGAAAATAAATCCCCTTTTGCCCCGTGCTGGACAGTTGGTTCATCATGACCTGTATCACAAGCCCTTGAGATCCTTGAAATGGGTTAGGATGTATGCAATGGTATGATGTTATGGTATGCATGGGGTAATGTGAGTAACCCTGTTATGAGTCCTGATTAAGGACTGCAAGCCAAAACCTGCAAGCAAACTCAGTAAACCCTGTTATGAGTCCTAATTAAGGACTAAATAAAACCTGCGAAATACTCAGTACCCTGTTATGAGTCCTAGTTAAGGACTATAAACAAAACCTGCAAGAAACTCAAGTGTTAGATAACAAGCATGCAAGTAGTCAAGTTGGAAGGCACACAAGTCACACAAGAGAAACCCTTAGAGTTCAGGCCAGCATGGGGTCTGGGTATTACCCTATTTCAGTTGGTGGGCTCAACCTGTCCTATTAGAAGTAACCGGGTTCTAAGGGTCCCAATATCACTGGATTGCTTTCATTGTTCATCGTTTCGATTTAGCCACTGAACTGGCGACCGAAATATTCCAGGAAAGCAACCCTCAATTGGGTGTAGTATAGAGTATCAACCAACCTCGGACTGCACCAAAGTCAGTTATCTCACTACCCTAAAGAGGCCAAGATAGTTCAATTAAGGTTCCTAAGGTCTGTTGATGCTTCACGACACCACGCGGAGGCCCCGTACTCTCCTTGACTGAACTCAAGGGTTACCGGTACACACCAAAGTGCCACATCAACGTAGCAGACTGTTTCAACCATGTCGGTATACCCCACACAGTTCCCTCACAACCTTGTTGCTACTTTCTAAGAAGGTATCCCCCAGATCCGGGTTAGGATCTATAGAACTCCCAAGACAGTCCCACAATAATAAAGCAAGCAAAGAAAGCAATTGAAAACACAGTTATGAACTAACCCTAAGGTACACCTCACTTTAAGTTAACTCCCCAGCAGAGTCGCCAGTTCTGTGATCGGTGGATCTGGAACTGACTGTTTAACGCTGGTTCGCGAAATGTCGCGGAAGCAAGAGTCGCCACCGTCTTTTATTTTCTCCAAATGGAAAGGACAAAAGCACAGAAAAATTCCTTATAGAGATTGCTCTCGGTTCGGGAGGTAGGTTATAGAAAGGGAAGGTGTTAGCACCCTTTCTATCCATGGTTATCCATGGGCTCTTAGATACTTGCTCATTTGTGTTTTCAAAAATGGTTTGTTTGCTTTTCAATGTGGGTTTTAAAAAAGTTTCTTTGAAAATTCCAGTTCGACTCTTGTATCGGTCCTTAAGAGTGTTTGAAAAAATGCTTTCGAAAGCTTTTTGAAAAGGTGTCGGTGTGAAAAGTAATTTTGATTTGTTTTGAAATTTAGAGCAAGTATCTAGAGTCGTCTACCTACCCTAAGGAATTCGTCTGTGTAAATGTCCTTTTAAAGTAGTGTCGTCTCACCATTGAGAGGTAGGTAGCACCACCATTGGAGGTGTTCGGGTCAATTCGAAGGTTCGGGACATGGTGATCACCAGAGCAATGGGAAGATACCTTAGAAGCTACCCTCATGCCAGGTTCCCGGAACATGAGGACTTACTAAGACATCCTCTACTCGACGATCACCTTTCGAGGCAAGGCAACAGTGAGGCGTACCCTAGGGGTGGTGTGTGCGATTTGTGTGTCATATTCATTTGCATTTATCTTGTCATGTTATTGGTGATCTAACGTTTGTTTTTTATTTTTGTCCATACATTCTTTCATGCCTTGATTTAACAGTTAAAAATATTGCGGGAAAGTAAAAATTCTAAGCTATTACAAACGGCGCGGGTCCACATCGCCAAAATTTCTCGAACCCGATTTGACAGAAAAGTAAAGAATTAATGAAAATAAAGAATTAAAAGTGCGAGCAATTGGTTACACGGCTTTGGGAGAGATACATCAAAATTGTAAAGAATAAAAATAAACATGCGAATTTAATAAGAATTAAACGAGGGCGTTGGACCCTTTTTTGCAAAATTAAATTAAAGATGGAATTAATTAATTAAAAAAAGAAAGAAATTGTTTTTGGTATTTTTTGGTATTTTTTGGTATTTTATGATTTTAATGAAAAAAAAGAATTAAATGCAATTAAATCTAATTCTAGTTGTTTTTAATTTATTAAGAAAAAGAAGATTAAAACCTAATATTAACCCTAATTAATTTACATGCAATTTTAATTACAAAAATAAATATTTAATTATTTAATTATTTATGAAAGAAAAATAAAAAGGAATAAAAAATTAATTAAACCCTAATTCTACCATTTTTTAGATTTTTATTATGAAAAGATTATAATTAACCCTAATTAATTTACTAAATGAATTAATATAATTTATTTATAAAAATAAAAAATAAAAATGTTTATTACTTTTTTCTTTTCTGATTTTTTATGGTTTTGTGCTTTTAAAAAAAATAATTAAATTGATAGAATTAATTAAAAGGAAATAATAATAAATAAAAAAAGCAAAGAAAGTAAAATAATTTGGCAAACCTAGGGGGGTATCTGTCCCCAAAGTGGAGGTGAAACTTAGTATTTTAGGCCCATCAAGACCTTGGTCCGTTTGACTTCCATGCCAGCATGCATACGCGTTGACCAAGGCTTACCATAGTCTCCAAATCTGTGCCTTTGAATTGATGACGTTGGACGCGTGGATGGTTTGATGGTGGACTACATGGTACGCTTCTTGTATTGAAATTGCACAGGATAACGTTTGAAATAAAAATAATATGAAAGGGTGGGGACCTGGGGCTCGAACCCAGGTCCTGAATGTTACCAATCACTATGCCTGCCAATCGTTCCAGATGCGCGCTTTGTACATTCAACAACACACGATAAATATACAATAAATAATAGTTAGTGGAGCCTCCGCGCGCGAAAATTTAAACAGGCCAATCGTTGATGGCCACGCATCTTCTTCTTCCTCGTTCCTGAAACATAAACATATTAGACAACGGTTTTTCAAATGTTCTCCTAGGCCACTTTTAGGAAAATAGCGAACAGCCCAGGAACGCTCATAAATTGAGCGCGAGGGTGGCTTTGTCTTCGTCCAAACATGCTGATTCCAATGGTCCAGGTCTCGAGCCTCAATTTTTCTTTGAGTGTAAAGCCCCAAATTGCAATTCCTGTAACCCTAAAAAACGATAATGGCGAAATCTCTAATAACACATGAAAGCTCAATTAAATGATAGGGTTAGCTTCAGAATGCTTCACTTAGTATGAATCCACAATTAAAATGCCATGAAAATGCATAGATGTTAAAACACGATTATGAAAAAAAAGTGGAAAAGTATGACTTCTGTACAATGATTCAATGCGTTAGGGACGTGGAAATCTAGTCAGGCACGTTGCTGAAGGTCTCAGGAAGGTGATGAGATGAATATCTCAGCTTGAATCGCCCTCTAACCTTGTTTTCAGATTTCAAATTTTTATCCAAAAACTCAAGTTTTGTTCTGAGTCTGTAGCGCAGCTTAATGGTTTTTTGCATTAGGTTTGTGATCAGGCTTAAGTATAGAGTGAATTAGGTTAAAGAAAACAATCCAAATCCTTGGCATTCATGGTTTTTGAGATTTGATTTTCAAAGATCTTTTTCAATCTTTTTTCATGCTATTCTTGTACAAATCATGTCCAATCAATTTCAATTCTTCCATATCTGATCATGCACGAATTATTGAGTATATTTCATGCACAAAAAGATTTTATTTCATTGGTTTTATATTTTTCATGTATTTTATTTAATTAAATGAATTATTAATGATAAAAAATCCAAATAAATAAATAAAAATAGAGAAAAACTTCCCTTTTGGCCAAATGGTCGTGCACATGCTTTGGATGATGAATTGTGGAAGAAAAATGGGCCCATTAGCAATTTTAGGTCATTTGAATCAATGTTGACTTTTCAAAATATCCAAAAATTTCCCAACTTCCACAAGGCATAACTTGCTCAATTTTTAAGCTTTGCTCATGTTCTTGGACATTTTGGAAAGGTCTTTGAGTCCTCTAACCAATGCCTTTGGTCCCATGTCATTTTGATTTACCAATCTCAAGTTATGGCCTTTGACTTAAAGTCCCTTTTTGTTGACTTTTGAAAATGACCTATAATGTTGAAATTGATAACTTTTTTTGAGAGCATTTCTTGGACTTGAAGTATGAAGATGAGTTGTAGGAAATGTCTTTCTCTTCAAAATGAGCTTTGGATGGAATTTTTCTGATAATCCATGTGAAAGTTATGCCCTGGTCAATTTACAGTTGACTTTTTCAACTGTCCAAATAAGGAAACTTTTGCATCTTGATGATTTTTGAGCCAAGCTTTGAGAATCATGATCAAGTATTGATCAAATGATGTTTGTGGCTTCAAAATGAGATGTTGATCAAAAAATTGAACTTTTGACTGCCAAATGACCATTTTGCCCCTATAGTTGACTGTAGTGCAATTAGGGTTTTGACTGTGCAATTTTGTGCTGAAAGTCTTGAAACTTGATATGAGGATGCTTGACCATATTTATAGGCATGTGGGACTTGATTGGACCCTTGGAAACTTCATTTCCTTGATCAGAACCAAAACCCTAATTTTGACTGTTTGGGAGACCCTTACACTGTGCAACCCTTGGGGAATTTTGAAGTATGACTTGGCAAATTTCTTGAAGAATATGGGAGGGCAAATTTTGGGGTGCAACAACACCCATTTTAGGTAAGGCTCAAGAGGGATGGAATTCTTGTGCCCCAGTGTCTTGTTATTAACTTTGTTTATCATGCCCCAAGCTCGAATGAACCTCTTGCGATAACCTTTAACATTATTCTCATAGTCAAATGTGATTTCTTAGACGAGTGTGTTGTGAGGACCATCCCTTCTAGCATAACCAAACTATCGCAACGTCAAACAAGGATTATAAGTGATTCCTCCCCTAATGCCTAAGAGAGGTACATTAAGGAATTCCCCATGGCGATCAATCATAGTGATACTCTCCAAGGATCGGGAACACCAATGAATATCTGAATGTGTAAGGGACATCAGCCTATGAGACCATCTCATACCCTTCTCATTCTTCAAAATAGATCAGGGTAGGTGCAAAATAAACCACCTATCCAATAGAGGAGTGCAACACAGAAGGGTCCCTCTTCTCTTTAGAGTGCAAGTATACAGAGAGTGTAGAATATCCCCAAGTAATGTAGGCACCAGATTTTATGATAGAAAAACCTTAACCACATTCACATCTATGAGTTAGTCCGTGTTAGGGAACAATACCATCCCATAGATGAGAAGGGCCAACACATCTTTAAAAGCTTGTAAATCCATATTATCCCAAAAATAATGAGCTTTCTCAAATAGAAACTTAACTGGATATCCTTGGACACCTCTTCTGGTTTCCAAATTTACCATTACATCAGACCTTTATAAAGACAGAGCTTGAGCAATATCTTTAGGCATTGGGTCCCTTTCTGTACCGTTGAATGGTAGCTGATTAAGGATAGGTACCCCCAATAACTGAGAGAACTCCTCCATAGTAGGCATTAACTGGTAATCAGGAAAAGTGAAGCAGTGGTGCAACGGGTCAAAGAACTGAAATAGCACCTTTAACATTTCTTCATCAGGGGTTGCAATGACCAAGTTGAGAAGTCGACCATGTTTTTCAGTGAAGGGAGAGCTTTCAGGAATCCTTGATGCTAACTCCTTGAGTTGAGGATGCACTTTCACAAGGTTGATTTGGATAGTGTTCCTGCGAGCGGATGTCATGTCCTACCAAACAAGACAAAGATAAGCCCTAGAAAAACCTTGAAATAGTTAGTATGATATGCCATGTTATGATGTCGTGAATATGCTAAGAAATCACTTATATAGCAAGCACAAGCAAATCACACCAAAAACCTTAGGTTTAAGGCTTGCATGGGTTTTAAGGTCATACCCTCTTGAAGTTGGATTGGTTCAACTTGTCCTATAAATAGTAATCTGGTTCTAAGGGATCTCAATATCACTGATCTTTCCCACAAGTTTCATTCCGATAGGCGAATGACTCGCAACCAAATAAAACTTGGGAGTCAAATCTCAATGAGTGTAGCATCGAGTATCTGCCGACTTTGGGAATACACCAAAGATGGCCATCTCGCTACGTCCTAATGGCCAAGTTGTTCATTTAAAGGTTCTAAGGTCGGTTGACGCTTCATGACACCATGCAGCGGCCCTATATTCTCCTTGATTAACTCAAGGGCTACCATACCAACCAAAGTGTCGCATCAATGTAGCCATCGCTTCAACCGTGTCGGTATATCCCACACAGTTCCCATGATCTATTGCTACTTACCTAAAAGGTTTCCCCAGATCCAGGTTTAGGATCTATAGTACCCAAACAAATACCCTTAAAAGTAAAGCAAACAAACAAACAAAGAAGCAAAATGATCTAGACCCTAAAGTAAACCCCAATTTTATTATTACCCAACAAAGTTGCCAGTTTTGTGATACGGTGGAAGAACCGATTGTTAATACTGGTTTTGCATTTTTTGTTCGCAAATGTCGCGGTAAGAAAGAGTCACCATTGACTTTTCTTTTATCCAACAAAGGAAAGGGTGAAAAGAACAGAAAAAGACCTTTTTTCGAGATTTTCTGAGTAAGAGGGTAGATTATGAAAAGGGAAGGTATTAGCACCCTTTCCACCTATGGTTTTCCATAGGCTCTTAGGTACTTGCTCATTTTTGAAAACTGTTTGTGTGTTTGTGGTTTTGAAAGTTTTTGTTTGCTTTATGGTAACTCTTATATCAGTCCTCAAGAGTGTGATAAAGCATTTTTGGAAATATTTTTTTTAAAAGTGTGTAAGTGTGAAAATTTCAGGTTTGAGCAAGTACTTAAGAACAGTCTACCTACTCGAAAAAGGATGTTTTTTTCCTCCTTTCCTTTAGATAGTGCTATCCTACTATTAGTGAGTAGGTAGCTCTATCGTCGGATGTTGAGGGACAATGGAAGGGACGTTTTACAATTATGAAGGCAACTTGTGGAGACACTTTAGCAATTTTATTTTAGGGACTAGATCATTTACCGAAAGGTAATTGTAGGGTCATCGAGGGACTATGATCTTTTTTTATTTATGGGTATTTACTAAAGCGTTCCTGCCTCATGACTATTTTATTTAAAGGCAACCAAAGTGGAAGATACCTTAGAGGTACGCATGCGCAAGTGTGTTGAGATTCAGTTATTTATCTTGCATTATTAAGTTTGCTAACGTTTTAATTTTCAGTCTTATCATGCACGCCTAGTTACTAACAGTTAATATTTACATAAATTTAAAGTGCGAAAATTTAAATCCTAGGCTATTACAACGCTTTGGGACAATTACATAAAAAGTGCAAGAAAATAAAATGCAGAACTTTAAATCTAGACTATTACATCCCATAATCAGTTACATTACTTATATAAAATGCGAGAATAAAAATAATGCGCGCGAAATAAAAATTACGTCTAAAAATCCTAAGAAAAATTCTAAGTAAACAAGAAAAATATTTTTGGTTTTATTTTTATTTATTTCAAGAAAAATAATTAAACTAAATCTAAATTTAATTTAAGAAAATAAATATTGAATGAAATTAATCTAATTCTAATATTTTTGCATTTTTTATTAAGAAAACATTTGAAACATAAATTAAATCCTAAATTCTGGTTCATTTTAAAATAAGAATGTAGTTAAAATTTAATTAATTAATTAATTAAAGCATTTCATTATTTTAATTTTAAAAAAAAAGTCTAAGCCTATTTTTTTGTGAGTTTTTTTTATTATTTGCTTAATTAAGTAAAGAAGATAAAAGAAATTAAAACATTACAAAAAAAACTAGATGGGCATGAGATAGTAAAAAAAGTGGGGGTGTGGTTGTTGAATTTGCTGACCCATTAAGGGAGAGGCCTAGATTTGCTTCTGGATCCAATGTGGATTGGTCTTGATGGCACATGGTAAGCCCGCAGATGAAGTACGCTAGATCTGATCAGATGGACATCTGATAGCACATGTCTGATGATGTATAATGCACATCTAGCTACGAGGATCACCAGATCTGTACGAAACAAGTTATAAAATATAAAAATGGAGCTTACTGAAGCGTTTTGTGATGTTTAAGGGCTTGGTAATAATTGTAAAAGCTTCAAGGAGCCTCCATGAATGTATTTGGATCTTTTGTTTGGACTGAGAAATGCTGGAACCTAAATTGCGAATTTTTACAACTTTGATAATTTTTGCAAAATTTGTAGAGCTTTTCCAGGCTGTATCTCATGTATTGAAGCTTACTAATGTGTCCTTTATATATAGAGAGAGGATGAAGGAGACAAGAGAACAAAGGTAATAATCACCATAAACATGTGTTTTTAAAGCCATGAATGATGTTTTGTAACTTTGCCAAAGACATAGAATCTTGTCCTTTTTGAGTTTGAATGAATGTGGACACCTTTGCACAAAATTTTATGGGCCTGGGCTGTCCAAAACATCAACCCAAAGCTCAAAGCCCATTTACAATTATTTTATACATTTTATTTTATATTTATTTGAAATAAATTAAAATAAATAGGAATAAAATAGTTAGCAAATGCAAGGCACGACAAGAATAATTTTATAGGTCCTCTATAAACTTAGGAAGATTCTTAAAGTCCAAGAAATTGAGCCCTTGCCTTAAAACGTCAAATTGGCTAAATACATAATTCTTGAAAATTGCCAAAATTTCCCAACTTGGGAAAGCCATAACTTTCTCAATATTCATCTCATGATGATGATATTGGACTTTTTGGAAATCCCAATATGTCTACTTCAATCCCTATTTTGATCAATTTTGCATTTGAATATTTTATCTTAATGTAAAAGGTATTGGAAAAAAGTGGCTTTTGTTGACTTTCTGAAAATGACCTGTAATGTATGAGCTTGTATCTTTCAAATGGTGAATTTCTTGGACTTGAGGGATGAAGATAGGTTATAGGGATTGAGATTATCTTCAATATGAGCTTTGGTTGGAGGGAAATGGATGAAGTATGTGAAAGTTATTCCTGGTCAAACTTTAGTTGACTTTTCCTATAAAAACCTACTTTTCCATTTTTGACTTTTCATGGGTTAGGAGCATTTCTTGAGGAATCATGATCAACCCTTGATCAAATGATGGATATCACTTCAAAATGTTGATGTTGACCAAAAATCTTGAAGTTTGACTGTACATAGGCCACAATTGACTTTTGACCTAACATAGTTGAGTTTCCAATACTTGAGCAATTTACTGAGCAAACTTGTTGAGCAAGGCATAAAATTTGGCATGGATGATCTTGGGGACAAATTAGGACAATGAAGGACATTTGTAATCCTTAGAGATCAACCATCTTAATGAAAATTGAAACCCTAGTTAGAGGTTCATTACCTTAGGAGGAGAATTGTCTGGTCAATTCTTGGTCAACCTTGAGAAATTGAGAATTGTCTTGTATGAAAATGGGAGTGCAAATTTGGGGGTACAACAAAAGGATCTAAGGGTTAAACAAATAACAAAGAGAAAAGAGTCTCATTTTGTGCAATCATGAAAGGAAGAGAACATTGTGGAGAGTTAGGGCACGGAAAAAGCTAAGGGATTTATGTAGAACATGAAGAGGAATAAATTGATGCTAGGAATATAAGGTAATGGGAGTTTATCATTGTTATTATAATTTATTTATGTTTTAGATAATTGTAGGATAATCTTGAGGTTTTTGGGGTTGATGATGTTAATATGATGTTCGATGATAAATTGGTGAAATTATGATGCTTTCTTGTGAAAAATTGATGCATATAACGTATGGTAATTTGTGTTGTTATTATTTGATGAAACTATGTGGGATTATAAAGATTTGAGACCTGTAATATGGTGAAATCGTGTAAAATTTGGACTCGTGCAATGCAAAGATCGCAACAGGGAAGTCATGTTCGTGTTGCATCACCAAGTGATGGATGTTCATTGTCGGGCGAGTGAACTTCTCCTAAGCAGCGCCAGGTGAGCAAGAGGCTAAGGAATAGGGTGAAAAACATAGCCCCTGGATTTTGTATATGAGTGTGTAATACGGTGGGAGAACTGACTTGGGATGTTTTACGTTTATCGCAATGTTGCGATTAGCAAGAGTCGCCACCAACTTTTCTTTTATCCAAAAGGAAAGATGGAAAAGAACATGAAAGACCTTTGAGATTATTTCTTGAGTTCGGGGGTATATTATGAAAAGGGAAGGGGTTAGCACATTTTTCATCCATAGTTATCTATGGGCTCTTAGTTGCTTGTTAGATCAGTTGCTTTTGTTTGAAAATATGCTTTGTGGTGGTTTTTGAAAGTATTTTTGAAAAGGCGCCATCGTTTAGGCAAATTTTGAAAAGAACGTATACAAAGTGTTGGACTTTTGAAAATACTTCATGTTTTGAAAGTTTATATTTGAAAGTGTTTGGTGCTTGTTTTGAAAATGAGCAAAGATGTTTCTTTTAAAAGTGAGCAAGCAACTAGGAACAATCTACCTACTCAAAAGTCTTTTGTTCATTTCTTCCTTTCCTTTAATATTGCTATCTTACCATTGATTAATAAAAAGCATTATCTTTGGATGTAAAGGGACGGGCGTGGATCATCGTATAGTCATGATAGCAATGTTGTGAGATATCTTAACATTTCTCTTTGAGGGACTAAGATCATTTGAAAGACAACATTTGTAGCGTCATCGAGGGACTATGATCTTGTGTTTTTTATTGTTTTTGCTAAGACATCCCACATGCGTAACATGACCATTTTTAGGCAACAAGTGGAGTTAACCTTAAGGGTGCATGTGTTAATAGTGTATTTGATTTGCATGCATTTAATCTTTGATTAGGGTTATCTACTTGTTGATTTTACCTTTCCATACAAACCCTAATTACTAGCATTTATATGAAAGTGATAAATTGCGGAAAGTAAAATTACTACGCTATTACATCATTATGAGGATGGGGTATACAAATTTACAAATGGGGATTGCAAGAAATTAAACCTAATTATCTATCACAACCATATTGAATAATGTACAAGAACTGAAAGAAAATAATGTGCAAAGATGTAAATGAAAAGGAAATGATTTTGTTTGGTTTTTGAGGAAAGGAATTTAACCTAATTATTTAAAAGAAAATGATTAATTAAATTAAGAAAATTAAGCCTAAACTAATTAAGAAAAATAAAATAAGTTAGAAAGCATTTTTAGGGTTTTTAGAAAAGGTTTTAAGTTTAATAAAAATAGTATGGAAATTAATTAATTAAAAGAAAACTAAATTCTAAGTTGATTTTAATTAAAATAGAAAATAATTAAACCTAAATATAATTATTAATTTGTTAAGAAAAAGAATTAAATTTGTTTAAGAAAATATTTTTTGTATTTTGTTTTATAAATAAAATAAAAATATAAGTATGTAAAATGCAAATAATAAATAAAATATATTTTGGATTTTTATTAATAATAATAATAATAATAATAATAATAAAAATAATAAAGAAAAACAAAATAAAATAAAATATGAAAATAAAAGTCAGGGGGGTTTGAAATGGAATTTGGGACTTTGTTAGAAAAAAACAGTTTTTTGTGAAGCCTGGCCCATTAGCATTTTTTAATCAGCAAAGGAAAAATATAATAAAAAAAACAAAAGGGGCCTGCTGGAACAAGTAAGATGGGGGGTATGATGAAGTGAAAACGGGGAGGCCCGGTGACTCAGGGCCCATGCACTAGCTTGTGGAAAAAAGGAAGAAAATGTTTGACAAATAACAAAGAGTGACAACGTTGGGGCTTGAACCCACGCCCTTGACATGAAACACATGTTGCCTTACCACTGGGGTGGCCATACATTCGTTAACTTAACTGAAATGATAAATAGATAATAAAAAAAACAAGTTCCAGAAATGAACTTCATCTTCAACCTCCAGCCATGGTTCTTGGAATTCACTCATTTCTCATCCATTCACAAAACTTCCAATATCCAACTTGTTAGAAATTTCATCACGATTCTGAATATGTAAATAACTTAAACTAATTATCAAAGATGAATATGAATTTCTAAAAGTACCAAATTCTGACCTAACTTTTTTCAAAGATTCAAACCTAAAATTCTCTAAGCTCATGCAATATAAATGAAAACTATGGACGTGTACAGCTTCAGGGCAATGATATCTACATTTTATCTTCACAAATCAGAATTAAATGATGCTTGTATAAAGAGATAGAAGTTCAGAAAATTTACCTTGCAGATGGAGGTCATGTTTTCAGTTTGAGCAAGCTTTGAGGTTTCCCAATATCTGTTTAGCTGGCCTGGATCTTCTTGAGTGTATTCCAACTCCTACTTTGCTTTGAGGATGGCTGAAACTCCCAACTCAAATCAAGTTGCAAGCTTCAGTTTTGAAAATGGTGGATGGTGATGGAGGGGTTACAGTCAGGAAACATGGGCCTGGATCACTTGTATATGATGTATGCAAGGTGTTTGGATGATTAGAAATCAAAACGCACGAGTGAAAATGGAGATGATGAGTTTTGATTCAAAATTGTCAAGTTATGGTAGATTTTATGCAATAGGGTGCTTGGGAGGTTTTTACGGTGCTTGAACTCGTGTGTTTGCTTGCAAATAACTTGTATAGTTATATGAAAAAGGTTAGAGGGTTTGAAGTTGACAACTCTGTGAGATATAGAGTTATGGCTATGTTACTTGATTTTGAAGAAAAGTGGAAAACATGGTTTCAAGGCGTAGTACTAGCATGGTCTAAGTTTCTTGGAGGCTCTAGACATGTTGCTTTTATCTTTGACATTGCTTGTACTCAGATGAAACAAGTTGGGAGCTCTGTGCATTGACTTTTGCAATAAAGCTTGCTTTTCCAAAATTCAAATGTTACCTTTGTGAGATTAATGGATTAAACATTTGGACAATGCCTCAAATGCTTGGATCAAAGCTATAACAGTTGTGTAAACATTTAATTATGGAGTGAAAGTCAAGTTAGAATCCTGTAAAGTGGGATTTGTACAGCATGCTTGAAGATTGGATCAATTGTTCTTCACAAATTTGCCTTGCAAAACAAGAATGAAACCCTAACTTCATGGCTTTGATTATCTTAGAAAAAACATGATATCAATGATTTATTGGACATTTTGGAAAGCTTGTAACATCCTCTACAACCTTCATGTTGGGCATTTTTGAAAATTCAATTTGGAACTAGGTGAAAAGTTGCCATGAAGTTGGTACCAAAAATCTACCTAACTAGGGCAAAATTTCACTAAGTGTTTTAAGTTCATGAGCATGTCTTCACAAATTCATACTTGAGATCCAAGCATTTATATAAAAAAATCTCCCCTACAATGTTTTAGATCTCAATGAGATCTACAACTTTCATGTTAGAAGTTTCCCTTAAATCATCTTGCATCATGATGGAAATTTGGCACAAAGTTGTGAAAAAATGTGAATTTTCCAACACTTAGAAAAAATTTTAGTCTTTGAATCTTGACTTTTTGATTTCTTGATGAAAACGTTTCATATTTGGACATGTCTTGGTGAATTGTAATATTTGAAACTTGATTTTGATCAAAAAGTCAAAGTTTGACCTTTCAGTGTACAATTGACTTTTCATCAGTTGACTGAAATTCATCTGCCAATCAATTGATATTTGAGAAATTTTTTTAGCCATGCCATTAGGTCAAAATGGTGCATTTTAATCCTTGAGATCATTACTTAACCCAATAAATCATTTGCTAGGTCAAAAGTCAAAAATTGAACCTCCTCAGTCAAAATCCTAATTTTGACCATTTTGCCCTTTTGATGATCTGATCAAATTTCTTGAATACTTGTGATCCAAACTTGATAAAATGACATATATGAGTTCATGACATTGATATGGATAAAAAACTATGAAGTTTGACTGAAAATTGACCACAGTTGACTTTTTCCCCAATACAACTGATTTTAGGTCAACTAATCAATTGACTGAGCAAAAATGTGATCCAAGACTTGAAACTTGACATGAGCAATATTGATGGTCCAAAAATATCCATAAAAATCATATGGGGCATTAAAAGTGAATTTGGCTTTGTGCAAACTCAAACCCTAATTTTGAGTTTTCAGTGTTGAGGAAGTGTCATGAGCTGATCAGACCTTGTGTAGTCTTGAATCAATTGGAGATCTTATGGTAGATTTCTTGAGAAATGAGAGGGAAAATTTTGGGGTACAATATCTGCCCCTGTTCAATCTTCTTAAACCTGAAGAGTTAGATTGGAAGATCCGCCATTCGTGACTTGAAGGTGAAAGATGATTGAACACTAGAGTGCCCAGAAATTTGCACTCGGAGATGTATTAGGAATGGGCTTATAGATTCCATTTGGAGGAATGATTGTAATCATTGGAAGAAGTATCATCACAAATCTTTGGTCGATTTATACTAAAACTTGATGCTTTACCTGCGGGAAAAAGGGTTAGGAAAATGCAGATGTATGCATGATGTTCACAAGATGAATAAGATTGTGCTAAATGCATTTCGTATGTATATGCTATGATGTATGAATGTGGGATGCATATTTGTCCAGGGAAATAAAACCCTAACTACTACTGAGGAATTTTGGAAAGCTGAATCCCGGATTGTTGTTGGGGATAAAGAATATACATATCTTCAAACATTATTGAAAGAATGCTTCCGCTGAGGATTATCTTTTGAATACTAGTTGTTATCTGGTCTGGTCCAGGCTTCGTAGTGACTCACTGGGGATTGTAGCTAGTTGTTATCTGGTCGGACTCCAGGCTTCAAAATAACTTGCTTGAATAGACGAAGTTGAACTGATATCTGGTCGGATTCAGGCTTCACAGATTTTGAGGTGGAAAAGTTAATTGCTATCTTGCGGGTCCAGGCTTCACAATAACTTGATGACATTAGACCGCTATCTGGTCGGATTCCAGGCTTTGCAGATTTCTGAGGTGGACGAAGTTAATTGTTATATGGTCAAGTCTAGGCTTCACAGTAACTTGCTTGAAAAAATGAAGTTGAACTGATATTTGGTCGGATCCAGGCTTCACAACAAACTTCTAAGGGGAATTGCTATCTGGTCGAATTCCAGGCTTCACAATAACTTGTGTGAAAAGATAAAGTTAAACTGATATCTGGTCGGGTCCAAGCTTCATAGTAACTTGCTGGGGTAAAGGAAAACTCTGTTGGGGAAGAGCAGTTAGGCCCTTGTCTGGTTGAGTCTAGGTTCTTCAATATCTCGAAGAGTTAAACTATTATCTGGTCGGGTTCAGGCTTCATAACGTTTTGAGAAGTTAACTATTATCTGGTCGAGCCCAGTCTTCATAGTAACTAAAAGTTGTAATATTATCTGGTCGGGTCCAGTCTTCATAGCATTTGAAAGGTTACACTATTATCTGGTCGGGTCCAGACTTTATAGTATTTTGAACGAATGAAGTTGACTGCTATCTGGTCAGATCCATGCTTCACAACAACTTTTGGAGATAGAAAAGGCTTTTTCGGAGACTTCACTGGGGATTAGGGGTTGTGACCCTCTGATTTATAATAATCTGAATAGGCAAACTCAAGCTGGAGAGGATAGACTATGTCGGGGGAATTTTGCTGTTCGTTGTTTGTTGTATGTTGGGGAAATAAACCGTGTTGAGGAAATAAACCCAGTTGGTGAATACTTGACAAACGACTGACGAGGTGAGTTCTTTTTAGGAAGAGATCCACAAGGCTTCTTCTTTTAAGACCAACTTAGCTGGGGAGAAAGTTGTCAAGAGATTGAGACTCTGGATGGGTATCAACCGATGCAAAGAGACTTCATGGATAACTCTGTGGGGATTGGTTTATTGTAGTCGGTCTTGTGGGGATAATGTTAATGAAATAACTCTGTGGGGATATTCCATATACATTAAAGAGATGCTTGTTGCTTCTTAGTAGGACATATGTGCCAAATAGTTTTAATTATGTTCACATGCATATGTTCGTTCAATTTTAGTCATTGGACAACTTTGCATTCAACACAAAAACAGAAAGTTTGCACTTTAAAGTATATTTGTATTGATATTTTTGCCCATGAATATGCATTTTTGTATAAAGAGACGGAGATCCTAGTAAGAGGAAATCGCCGAAGGGAAAACAAAAATTGAAAACAGAAAACAAATAGCCATATTGAAGTGATCTTATTGCATTCCAACTCTACTATTACCCCAATGTCTTCGAATGCCTCTTGCCGTTAACAAAAGTTGATTGGATTGATCTTGGACCGTTTGAACTTGGACCTTGGTAACAAAGTTGGCTGTGATGATTCCACGGGACATAGTCATATGCTTTCAATCCTTAACTTTTTCTAGGACTTCCCTTTCAGGTTTTCAGCCCACCAGGATACCCATTTTTGCCTAAGTCGCCCTTTTGAATTTTCAACTTGCCGGGTGTACAATCTTTTGCATACATCCCTAATTTTTTCCCACTTTTGGTTTGTCGGGATGTCCTTATTAGGTGTGTCAACCTAGCGGGTCCTTTATGCGTAGTATTTTTTAACTATGTCCGCGTTCACAGGATGTGGGAAGTTTTCACCATCCATGGTAGTCAGCATCATGGCACCACCAGAGAACACTCTCTTAACAACAAATGGTCCTTCGTAGGTGGGAGTCCATTTGCCTCTGGGGTCTCCTTGTGGCAGAATGATACACTTTATCACCAATTCACCGGCTTGATATACTCGAGGCTTGATCTTTTTGTTGAAAGCCTTAATCATGCGTTTTTGGTACATTTGACCGTGACAAACAGCAGCCAGTCGCTTCTCATCCATGAAGTTCAATTGATCCAATCTTGTCTGAATCCACTCGTCTTCGCCTAGGTCAGCTTCATTCATAATCCTTAGTGAGGGAATTTGAACTTCTACTGGCAAAATAGCTTCCATGCCATAGACTAAAGAAAATATAGTTGCCCCAGTTGATGTTCTAGTTGAAGTGCGGTAGCCATAAAGAGCAAATGGTAACATCTCATGCCAGTCCTTGTAGGTCACTACCATCTTCTGCACAATCTTCTTGATGTTTTTGTAGGCCGCTTCCAATATGCTATTCATTTTAGGTCTATAGGGAGAAGAATTGTGATGCTTGATTTTGAACTGAGTGCAAAGTTCGGTAATCATATCATTGTTGAGGTTAATCCCATTGTCGGTGGTGATTCTTTCGGGGATACCATAGCGGCATGTGAGGTTATGTTTGATGAATCTGGCTACCACATTCTTGGTGATTGAGGCAAATGAGGCAGCTTCGACCCATTTGGTGAAATAATCAATAGCGACCAGAAAGAAGCAATGTCCATTGGAAGCAGTGGGTTTAATCTTTCCAATCATGTCAATGCCCACATTGCAAATGGCACAGAGCGGTCACAAAGTTCAGAGGGATAGGAGGCACATGGACCTTGTCAGCATAGATTTGGTATTTGTGGCAATTTCTTGAGTGTTGATGGCAATTGGTCTCCATTTTTGACCAATAGTAACCAGCTCTTAGGATTTTCTTGGCCATAGTATGTCCGCTAGAGTGAGTCCCAAAAATATCATCATGCATGTCTTCCATAATTTCCTCTGCCTCCTTCTTGTCCACACATCGGAGTAGAGTAGAATCATGGTTGCGTTTGTACAAGATCTCGTTACTTAGGAAGAATTTGACTGAAAATCTTCGTAAGAACTTTCTGTCATTGATAGATGCTCCTTCAGGGTACTCTTGTGCTTCAAGGTATCTTTTCACCTCATGGTACCATGGATTTTTTGTGTCAGTGTCAAGCTCGTAGCAGTGTGCAAGCTCGTTAAACCTTTCAATTGTAATCAAAGGAGCTTCGTTGTCCCATTTGACTTTGAACATAGAAGACATGGTGGCCAAAGCATCGGCTAATTGATTTTCTTCCCTAGGGAAGTGTTCAAAGGTGATCTCTTCGAAGTAAGGAATCAGAGATAGCACAAGCTCCTTGTAAGGGACGAGATTAGGGTGCTTAGTGATCCAATCTCCTTTTACTTGGCTAATCACTATAGTGGAATCCCCAAACACTTTCAAATGCTTGATCCTCAAATCAATGGCAGCCTTCTGACCCAAAATGCATGCTTCGTATTCAGCCATGTTGTTCATACAATCGAAGCATAATCTGGCAGTGAAAGGAGTATGGAAACCTTTAGGGGAGATGGTCACAGCACCAATTTCGTTACCCAAAGCGTTGAAAGCCCCGTCGAAAACCATAGTCCATTGGGATCCTTGTTCAGGTCTGTCATACGGTCCAGGTTTCGCACAGTCGGTCACTAGCATGATGTTCTTATCCAGGAAGTCAAAGTTCATAGACTAATAATCATCAACAGCTTGATGGGACAAATGATTTGCTAATACAATTCCTTTGATGGCCTTTTGTGTTGTGTATTGAATGTCGTACTCGGTCAAGATCATTTTCCATCTGGCTATCCGTCCGGAAAGAGCAGGTTTCTCGAAGATGTACTTAATAGGGTCCATTTTAGAAATTAGTAGAGTGGTATGAGTCAACATATACTGTCTTAGCCGGTGAGCAGCCCATGCCAGAGCGCATCAAGTTTTCTCGAGCAATGAATATCTGGTTTCATAGTCGATAAACTTTTTGCTCAGGTAGTAAATAGCATGCTATTTTTAGCCAGACTCGTCATGTTGGCCCAAAACACACCCCATGGAATTCTATAGCACTGTCAAGTACATGATCAATGGTCTTCCTTCAACTGGAGGCATGAGAATAAGAGGTTCTTGTAGATATTCTTTGATTTTGTTGAAGGCAACTTGGCATTCATCATTCCATCTGACTACTTGATATTTCTTCAAGAGTTTGAAGATTGGCTCATAAGTAGCAGTTAAGTGAGATATGAAGCGGGCGATGTAGTTAAAACGACCCAAGATTCCTCTAACTTCCTTTTCAGAGTAGGGGACTGGCATTTCTTGGATGGACTTTACCTTGGCAGGATCGACTTCGATTCCTTTACCACTGACAACAAAACCTAGAAGCTTTCCAGACCGCACTCTGAATGTGCACTTATTAGGGTTCAACCTCAACTTGTACTTTTTCAGCCTCTCGAATAGCTTGTACTGGTGATCTAGATGTTCCTCTTCAGTTTGTGATCTTGCAATCATATCATCCACATATACCTCTATTTCATGATGAATCATGTCATGAAACAACTCTACCATAGCTCTTTGATATGTTGCCCCTGCATTCTTTAATTCGAAGGGCATGACCTTGTAACAAAAGGTTCCCCATTGTGTAACGAAAGTGGTCTTCTCCATGTCTTTGGGAGCCATCCTAATTTGATTATAGCCGAAGAAACCATCAATGAAAGAGAAAACTTTATGCTGAGCAGTGTTATCAACCAAGACATCAATATGAGGTAGAGGGAAGTCATCCTTGGGACTTTCCATATTCAGATCCCTATAATCTACGCACATGCGAACTTTTCCGTCTTTTTTCGGTACTGGAACCACATTTGTAACCCATTGGGGATAAGATGTCACAGCTAGGAGTCCTGCATCAAATTGTTTCATCACTTCAGCTTTTATCTTTTCAGACATGTTGGGCCTCATGCGATGAACTTTTTGTTTGGCAGGAGGACAATCTTCGTTTGTCGGTAGACGATGAACTACAATGTCGGTATCCAACCCTGGCATATCTTCATACGACCAAGCAAACACTTCCACATAGTCATACAACATCTGAACCAACTTGCTTTTGACACTTCTTTCTAGGTTAGCGCCGATCTTAACCTCTTTCTTGTCTGTCTCGGTACCCAAATTAATGACTTCAACTGACTCTTCGTGCGACTGAATAGCTTTTTCCTCTTGTAATAGAAGTCTGGCTAGTTCTCCCGATATTTCACAATCTTCCTCGCCTTCGTCTTCGGCTTGGTTAATTGGACATTCGAAATCATAGTCGGCAATAGTAGAGTCATTGTCAATGAGATCCATAGTGGATGAGGACCTGCAAGAGTGTGTGTGTGTGTGCATGTAAGACACATGGCTATTTTGAAAAATGTATTTGAAGGAAAAGAAAGACAATGAGCACAAAGATTTGAATGCGAAAGTCCAATGATTTGTATTGAATGCTCATATGATAAAATGAACATAAATAAAACCCTTGACAAATGGACTATAGTGCCCCGGCCAGGCACATGGCTTAAAAGTCATTGTTTAATATTACAGACAAAATGTTCTTAAATTAAAAGAAAGAAATAAACAAGTGATTACTCCTCAATGAAGGAGATTGGAACGAAGTTCTTTTCTTTCCAATTGTTGAGTTCTGTTGTAGTAGGATATACCCTGTTGTACCCCAAAATTTGCCCTCCCATTTCCTCAACATTTTCTCATCACAAGACCTTTGAAGATCAAGATCCAATTAGGGTTTCCTCTGCTCAAGACTTCTCCTTGCACTGTGGACTCAAATTAGGGTTTGTGTTTGCCTAAAGATGCTTTGACCTAAAATGCCTAAGATGACTTTCATGCTTCATGTTGGACTCCCAAGTTTACCTATACCAAGTTTCAAGTCTTGATTCCAAATTTTACCCAGTCAATTGGACAGTTGACCTGGAAATCAGCTGTATTGGGGAAAAAGTCAACTGTGGCCAATTGACAGTCAAACCTCATGAAATTTGGTCCACATCAACATTATGAACTCACATGGACCATTTGATCAAGTTTGAATCACAATTCCCCAAGAAATTTGATCAGATCACCAAAAGGGCAAAATGGTCATTTTTAGGGTTTTGACTGCACAAAGGCAATTTTTGACTGTTTGACCTAGCCAATGGCAAACCAAGCTCACATATGGACTCAAGGACCCCATGGAATTATCTTGACATGTTCATCAAGCTCAAAAGATCCCAAGTACACAAGATTGACAGTTGAATTTCCCAGTCAATTGATCAATTTTGACTGTATACTGAAAAGTCAAACTTTGACTTTTTGGTCAAAATCAAGAGTCAAGATTCATTTTTCATCAAAACATGCCAAATTATGAAACTTGTTCACCAAGAAATCACAAAATGCAAATTAGGGTTTGAAAATGGAATTTTTCATAACTTAGAATTTTTCTAAGTTATGGAAAACCCTAATTTTTTCCCAACTTTGCCCCATCTTTTCACCATGATCCATTTGGATTCAAACAAAAGTCAAAACATGAAAGTTGTAGCTTGCTGCAAAATCTACAACTTTGATTCACAAAGTTTTCTCATTTGAAGCTTGTATCTCAAGTTATGATTTTTTGAATAAGGGCACTAAACCATCTTTTAACTTAGTGAAATTTGACCTATTTTGACAAGGTTTTCTACCCTATTTCAAGGCCACTTTTCATACCCTTCCACTTGGAATTTCAAATTGCATTTCAAAGATGGATTGTAGTACACATTACAAGCTTTCCAAAATGTCCAAGAACTCATCAAACAACCTCATAACTTGAGAGATTCGAATTTCACAAGTTGGCAAAAATTCACTTTTGTTCTTCACCAAGACATGTTCACAAGTTTGCAAATTTGAATTCAGTTTGCTTTATGCTTAATTACAGGTGAAGTTCTATAGCTTGATACAAGAAGTTTCAAGACAAAGTGAGCATTGAAAAAGTATCCCTGGACCTCAAGGAAGCTTTTCCAATCATTACATTGCACTGAAAGTCTCTCATTCTCCACCTAGAAGTTCAACTGCACAGGTAAAAGTTTGAATTCGTATCTCTCTTATTAGGCATATTTAGTCTTAAGTTTGTGAAGAAACAAAGTCCTACTCATAGCCCTGAACATGTACATAGCTTTACTTTTCATTTCTTTTGTCTGAGTGAAGAGAATTTTAGCTCTGAAAATGGTAGAAAAATTAGGTCAGAAAAGAGGGGGAGAGAAATTCTCCCTCATCTTGGAGAGATAGGTCATGTTCTTTATATGGTTAGAACCGTCTCTTCATGCTGAACATTTCTTGTGTTATGAGTTTTTGCTAAAAAGCCAGGAATCAAGAGTTAGAAGGGACTGAACATTGGCGCGCGTTTTTCAAATAACATGTGCTGGAGGTTGAAGAAGGAGTGAAGTGGGCTGGGCTTGGATTTGTGTTGCTTTTCACACCCCATTTTTTGGTTTACACCCCCCTGAGCCCATTTGTTTATTTTTCAACATTTTTGACTTTTTCTTTTTGGGTTGACTTTGTTTATTTTTTCTCATGCCATTAAAATTTTTAAAATATTTTTTCCATCATTTTTTGTATTTATGGCATATTTGTTTGTTCATTTCTTTTATTTTATATATATACCCTATTATTAAAATAAATAGAAAACAATGTAAATACATTTTTATTTTTATTTTTACTTTCTGAAAATATTCACACAAAAAAATACTTTTATTTATTTTATTAAAATATTAAATATTTATTTTGTATAATACTCATTTAGGGTTTAATATATGTATATATACATGTTTATTAATATATTTAAGATAAAAATATAAAATACTTGATTTTCTTCATTTTTATTAATATTTGATACAAAAATACTTTTTTTCACAAAATACTTCATTTTATTTTATTTTTGTACATAATAAATAAATAGTAGAATTAAATTAAATAATAATACTTTATATAAAAATTAGGGTTTTTCACCTTAAGTCCAAAATACTAAAAATAAATACATTTTTATTTTCTTTTTCCTTTTACATAAATAATATTTTTCTCATACACATAGAAATTTTCTTTCTACATTTTACATATTTGTTTAAATTTATATTTAATTATGCATTGCAAAATATCCAATTGTTGTAATAATCTAGATTTAAATTCTTGTCTATATCCCCATTTGAACATTTGTACCCCCCTTCCCATATTTGGTTGTGTAATAGCTTAGTAATTTTAATTTCGCACTTTATTGCTTTTTAATAATGACATGCTAGAATTAGGGTTTGTATGCGAAAAAACGATAAAAAATAGTTTGACCTAATACAAGATAAACAAGCATGAAAATGGACACACAAATCACACTTGCACCCCCTAGGGTATTCCACTTGTTGCCTTCAAATAAATGGGCCATATTGTATGTTGAACATCTTTGGGCAAAGCAAACAGTTTGAATGATCATAGTCCCTCGATAAAAACTTTTCAAAACAAACAAAAACAAATGATCAAGTCCCTTAGAGAAATTGCCCAAAGACATTTAACGTCGTTACAATTATGGTCTAAACGATGACCCGCGCCTGTCCCTTTCACATCCTAACACAAGGTTGCCCACCCAATACAATGGTGGCGCAAACTTGTTAAAAGGGTTAAAGTATAGCAATAATCTTTTTGAGAAATTTAGGAGTAGATAACCTCTTAGTTACTTGAATCAACTTGCAAAACAAAACACTTGCCTGATTTCAAAATCACACATCACTACACTTTCAAAACAACTTTCAAAAACAAATGAAAACCTTTTTAAAAGACATACATCTTTGTATACATCCCCACATGGATCATTACAAAGGTTGCCACCACATTGGCCTCTTTTCAAAATATTTTCAAACCCACTCACACTCAAGCACCATTTAAAACAATTGAAAACAAAAGGCAAGTGATCTAAGCAAGTAACTAAGAGCCCATGGATAACCATGGATAGAAAGGGTGCTAATACCTTCCCTTTCTATAATCTACTCCCCGAACCCAAGAAAACATCTCAAAAGGTTTTTGCTGTGCTTTTTAACCTTTCCTTAGGATAAAATAAAAAGTCGGTGGCGACTCTTGCTAACCGCAACATTTGCGAATACAAACGCAAACCTCAAGTCAGTTCTCCCACCGTATCACAGAACTGGCAACTCTGCTGGGGAGATTTTAAAGTGGAGTAACCTTAGGGTTTAGATCACCTTTGTTTTCAATTGCTTGCTTTGTTTGCTTTTACATATTGTGGGCTTTGTATTGGAGTTTTATAGATCCTAACCCGGATCTGGGGAAAACCTTTTTTAGGTAGCAACAAGGCTGTGAGGGAACTGTGCGGGGTATACCGACATGGTTGAAGCAGTCTGCTACGTTGATGTGGCACTTTGGTGTGTACCGGTAACCCTTGAGTTCAGTCAAGGAGAGTACGGGGCCTCCATGTGGTGTCATGAAGCATCAACAGACCTTAGGAACCTTAATTGAACCATCTTGGCCTTTTTAGGGTAGTGAGATAACTGACTTTGGTGCAGTCCGAGGTTGGTTGATACTCGATACTACACTCGATTGAGGGTTGCTTTCCTGGAATATTTCGGTCGCCAGTTCAGTGGCTAAATCGAAACGATGAACAATGAAAGCAATCCAGTGATATTGGGATCTTTAGAACCCGGTTACTTTTGATAAGACAGGTTGAGCCCACAAAACTTCAAGAGGGTAACACCCAAACTTCATGCAGGCCTAAACTCTAAGGGTTTGTGTGACTTGTGTGCCTTACCATGTTTGCTTTTGTGAATGTTACATCATACAAACACCATGAGCATTGACTAACCATTTCAAGGGTTTCGAATCTTCATCTTTGTCCTTATTTTACAGGACATGGAAACTGTTCGCAGAAAGACAATTCCGATTAGCCTTGTAAAGATCCCTCCTCAGCTTAAGGAGCTTCTGTCCAGAATTCCCGAGAGTTCTTCATTCAGTGAGAGACATGGAAAACTCATCAACTTGGTTAACACCAACATTGAGGAGGACTTGATTAAGGTCTTGTTCCAATTCTTTGACCCTCTGCATCACTGTTTCACCTTCTTGGACTATCAGTTGGTACCTACATTGGAGGAGTTCTCCCGGCTCCTGAAGATTCCTATCCTTGATCAGCTACCCTTCAACGGTACAGAAAAGGAACCTAGACTTGAAGAGATTGCTAAAGCCTTGCACCTACCGACATCCGACCTCAAAGGACATTGGGAAGCGAGAAGTGGTATCAAAGGGTTCTTAGCTAGGTTTCTGTTTGATAAAGCCCAAGAATGTTGGAACTCTCTTGACCTACGAGCTTTTGAAGAAGTTGTAGCCCTCCTTGTCTATGGTTTGGTATTGTTCCCTAACCCAGATCAGCTTATCGATATCAGTGCTGTCCAGATCTTTATGACCAGGAATCCTATACCTACACTGCTGGGGGACATCCTTCACTCATGTTACACTCGAACCATGAGAAGAAGGGGTGTCCTTTTGTGTTGCACTCCTCTCTTGGGAAGGTGGTTTATTTCGCATCTTCCACAAACAGTTTTGAAGAACGAGCGGGGTTTGAGGTGGTCACAACGGTTAATGACTCTCACGCATGCAGATATACATTGGTGTCCTAGGTCCCGGGAAGACGTCACTATCATTGATCGTTGTGGGGAATACCCTAATGTTCCTTTATTTGGAATCAAAGGAGGTATAACCTATAACCCATGCCTGGCTTGGAGACAGTTTGGTTATGCTCGGAAGGATGGCCCTCATGACATGTTAATTCCTGACATAGTCTTCGACTTCGACAACGATACTCAAGGGCTTCGTCAGAGATTTATCAGAGCTTGGAGGATGCCAAGTAGGATAGACAGCAAAACACTGGGGCACCGGAACTCCATCCCATTGGAGCCTTACCTCAAGTGGGTACGAGCCCGCTCTCAGAAGTTGGTAATGCCTTACCCTCACATACTACCTGTAATCAAAGAGTCAGTCTTGGAAGGAGAAGCATCCTATACCATTCAACATCCCGACATGCCCACCTCCTGGGAAGAGATGCAGAAGAGCTGGATCCAACTTAAGGAAGAGCGGAATTCTCTTGAGACCAGTCTACATGCTAGTGAAAAGAAGGTCCTGGAACTCACCCGCCTGCTGCACGAGGAAAGGAATCTCAACACTTACATCGCGCCAAAAAGGATGCGCAATGTCTTTTTAACTTAAGGAGTTTATTTTGTAATATTTGGCCCATGAGGCATTTATGTACTAACGAATTTCTCTTTATTAATATGATGTGCGTTCCTTTTTGTCTACAACAAAGTTTGAATGTTCTAAATCCTTGAATGCATTGCATACATACGCATTCCATTGCACCATATGCATAGCAGGTACCCTAATTCACAGGTTGCTTAATTTTCTTCGCTGTTTGTATGCACAGTCATCATGAATTCGGAGTCATCCAGTGAGCAAGCGATCAAGGCCCTTCAGGCCCAAAGTGCACAGTTTCAAGAGATGGTCTTAAGCCTAGCCCAGGGACAGCAAGAGTTGAAGACTCT
Organism: Vicia faba; assembly: GCA_948472305.1. Lineage (NCBI taxonomy): Eukaryota > Viridiplantae > Streptophyta > Magnoliopsida > Fabales > Fabaceae > Vicia > Vicia faba. Next base: position 1,010,444,111 of record OX451735.1, read on the forward strand.
ACTCTTGAAGAAGAAGAAGAAAAAGAGGACGGCAATGTTCAACACCGGACGCAGATTTGGGAACACACTCCACAATGAAGCTGATCCGACCACTTCTTCTGCAGAGAAAAACAGTCCCCAAGGGGGAGAAGCACCTAGTCCCGCAGTCTCCGACAACGAGACGGATTATAACGAGGAACAATACCCACCTACTGCCGACAGATACAAACAATTGGAGGACCGCTTGAGCGCTATGGAGATTCAGAACGTGCCGGGACTGGATTTCGGGGATTTGGGATTATCTTCTGGAGTAGTAATTCCACACAAGTTTAAGGCGCCTGCCTTCGCCCAGTATGATGGGGTCTCCTGCCCAAAGCTACATCTGAGGTCGTATGTAAGGAAAATCCAACCTTACACGGCGGATAAAAACCTCTGGATTCACTTCTTCCAAGACAGCCTCTCGGGGTCTCAGCTTGAATGGTTCTACCAATTAGACGGAGCTAGCATCCGACACTGGGAGGATTTGGCGACTGCTTTCTACAGACAATACCAATATAATTCTGATCTCGCTCCTACGCGTACCCAACTTCAGGGTATGTCTCTAGGGACGGGTGAAGGGTTCAAAGAGTACGCTCAAAAATGGAGAGATTTGGCTGGCAGGGTGCAGCCTCCATTAACTGATCGAGAGCTGGTGGATATGTTTCTGGGAACTTTGTCTGGACCGTTTTTTAATCATTTGGTTGGTAACTCCTCCGCTGGGTTCACAGATTTGATATTAACGGGAGAGAGAATTGAAGCTGGCATCAGGTCAGGCAAGATACAGAAGGCTGCCTCTACAAGTGCTGAGAAGAGGCCATTTAAGAAAGAAGCAAGCGCCGTCTATGGCCCTAGAAGACAAGTCAAGCCCGAAAGTCGCCAAGCCGTTAATGCCTTGGTCATCTCTAAACCTGTTGCTGCTCCTCAGCAGTACAATCAGCAAAGAAGTGAAAGGCCCAAGAGGCAGTATACCCGATTGAGTATGACATTATCTCAAATTTTACCCCAACTGTTATCCACCAACCTGGTGACCCTCAAAGAAGCTCCTAAGGTCGTCAACACTGCGTCCCCTAAATACAACCCAAATGCCCGGTGTGCTTATCATTCTGATAGTCCCGGGCACACTACTGATGATTGTTGGGCCTTGAGAAACAAAGTGCAAGATCTGATTGACGCAAAAGAAATTCAGTTTGAAGCGCCGGAAAGACCGAATGTTGTAACGGCTCCTATGCCCCAGCATAGGGTAAGTGCCATTGAGGAAGAAGTGTATGCTGTTTCGTTAGATGAAGTTGTTACCCCTTTGAAGACTGTTAAGAAGAACCTACTGCGGGCCGGTTTATTTCCGGGTTGCGGCGAAGGTTGCCCATTCTGTGCTATTTCCCTATCCGATTGTCCCTTGCTAAGGTTAGGCATCCAAGGCCTAATGGATAGCAAGGAGATTTTATTCAAAAAGACTGTTGTTCAATTGGTTCCAATGAAAGAAGTTTCCGTGATTACCATCTTCAAAAATCCAACCAAGGCTCCCCCAAAGAAGCCTATTCAAATCTTGACAGTTGCGCCTGTGATCATTACTGTTCCAGGACCCCTCTCCTACGTGTCTGATAAGGCTGTCCCCTGGCATTATGGGGCAGACGTATATGTAAATGGAATCAAGCAAGAATTCGATGCTAGTGCCAGTATCTGCGATATCACCGGTCCAGCTAAAGTCACCCGCAGTGGCAGGCTCTTCTCGCCTGACATTGCGCCACCCGCCATTCGAAAACCCCTCCTCATAAAACCTGCAAGTTTACCAAGTCCTGTTGCTGATCAAATTGTGTCCCCTGCTGCCGAGTCATCAAATGCTCGGGGCAAAGGGATTGAAGAAGAGCCTGCCCAGATGGAGGCACCAATACCCGTGAATGCTGAGGCCTCCCGACAAGAAATGGAGGAGATTCTGAAAATAATAAAGAAAAGTGATTTTAATGTTGTCGAACAGTTAGGGCATACACCCTCCAAGATCTCCCTGCTTTCCTTATTACTATGTTCCGAGGCCCATGCAAAAGCCTTGATCTCATTTCTCAAAACGGCCCATGTGCCGCAGGAGACGTCTGCAGTTCAGTTCACTGACTGCATAGCAAATTTGACGGCGGACAACGGCTTGGGCTTTTCAGATGCTGACCTAACCGCAAAAGGGAGAAACCACAATGATGCCCTGCATGTCTCTATTGAATGCAGGGGCACTACTCTGGCACATGTATTGGTGGACACTGGTTCTTCTTTGAATGTTCTTCCGAAAAAGGCTTTGGATCGTCTGGATTATGAAGGCCTGGAGTTGAAACCCAACAATATCATCGTCAGAGCCTTTGACGGTTCCAAGAGGATGGTTCATGGAGAGGTTAACATCCCTATTCGTGTGGGCTCTCAAGTGTTTGACTCTACCTTTTACGTAATGGATATACGTCCATCGTACTCCTGTCTGTTGGGTAGACCTTGGATCCACAAAGCCGGGGCAGTAACCTCCACCTTGCATCAAAAACTGAAGTATCCTGTCAGGGGGAAAATTGTCACTGTGCAAGGAGAAGAGGAGTATATGGTGAGCCATTTGAATTCCTTCAGGTACATCGAGATGGACGGAGAATTTATTGAAACTCCCTTCCAACATTTCGAGGAGGTACATCCAATTTCAGCAGCTGCGGAGACAATGGCCGAAGAGAATGATTCCTTGAAGATGGTTTCCCTAAGGGATGCCCGGGCTGTGGTTCAGAAAGGCAATGGTGCACACTGGGGTCAGCTTCCTGACTTCACTCAGAAGAACGACAAGTTTGGGCTAGGCTTTACTACCGAGGCTCAGAAGGCGGTGCGCAAAGAGAAGATTGGAAAGGCTCCGGTGTTTATTTCCAGCTCAAGGGTGAACGCTATCGAGGAGGATGTGGAGGAAGCTGAGTTTGATAATTGGATCTACCCGACTGCCAGCGACGGACCAAGCAACTGGACAGCAAAGGATTTTACCCCTATCACATTTGTCACGCAGTAATTGATTTCTTTTGATTTCCAAATTTGTAACAAACAATATGTTAAAACTCTATTGGCTCGGTGCCCTACCCGGGGCATCGTAGCTCCATTTGTGAGGGCTTTTTGTATGACATTTTCATATATCATCAATCAAAACATTGGACGTTTGTTGCATTTCAAATCTTGTGCTCTTTTTTCTTTCTGTGTTATACATATTGCAAAACAGCTATATTTACACACACTCACTTATACAGGTTTCAATCCACTCTGGATCTCACTGGCAACAGCTCTGCTACCGCCAGTTATGACTTCGAAAGTCCGATCAACTTGGCCGAAGACGAAGGTGAAGATGATTGCGAAGTGCCTGGTGAACTCGCAAGACTGCTACTACAGGAAGAGAGGGCTATTCAACCACATGAAGAGCCTGTGGAGACAATTAACCTGGGTACTGAGACAGATAGGAAAGAGGTCAAAATTGGTGCCAATCTAGAGCTCAGCGTGAAGCAACGGTTGATCCAGATGCTACAAGACTACATGGAGATCTTTGCCTGGTCCTATGAAGATATGCCTGGTTTGGATGCCGACATTGTAGTTCACCATTTGCCAACCAAGGAAGATTGCCCTCCAGTAAAGCAAAAAGTTCGACGAATGCGTCCAGAGATGTCTGAGAAGATTAAAGCTGAGGTGATGAAACAGTTTGATGCAGGTTTCCTTGCAGTAACTTCTTACCCTCAGTGGGTTGCCAACGTTGTGCCAGTGCCGAAGAAGGACGGTAAGGTCAGAATGTGTGTCGACTACAGGGATCTGAACAGGGCCAGCCCCAAGGATGACTTCCCCCTACCTCACATCGATGTCCTTGTTGATAATACAGCTCAACACAAGGTGTTCTCCTTCATGGATGGCTTCTCAGGGTATAATCAGATCAAGATGGCTCCTGAAGATATGGAGAAGACTACATTTGTAACTCAGTGGGGGACCTTCTGTTATAAGGTCATGCCATTCGGATTGAAAAATGTTGGGGCAACCTATCAGCGTGCCATGGTTGCTTTATTTCATGATATGATCCATCATGAGATTGAAGTATACGTTGATGACATGATCGCAAGGTCTCAAACTGAGGAGGAGCACCTTGACCACCTGAGGAAGTTGTTTGACCGACTCAAGTTGTACAAGCTGAGATTGAATCCCAACAAATGCACCTTCGGGGTGAGGTCCGGAAAATTGCTAGGTTTCATTGTAAGTGATAAAGGTATCCAGGTGGACCCTGCCAAGGTTAAAGCTATTCAAGAGATGCCGACCCCAAAAACAGAGAAAGAAGTCAGAGGTTTCCTAGGACGACTGAATTACATTGCCCGATTCATATCACATCTAACTGCTACTTGTGAGCCAATCTTCAAATTACTGAAGAAAGATCAAGTAGTACGCTGGAATGATGAATGTCAGGCCGCCTTTGAAAGAATAAAGGAATACCTCCAAGAGCCACCCATTCTTATGCCACCAGTGGAAGGAAGACCTCTGATACTATACTTGACAGTGCTTGATAATTCAATGGGGTGTGTGCTGGGGCAGCATGACGAGTCTGGCCGAAAAGAGCACGCTATTTATTACTTGAGCAAAAAGTTTACCGACTGTGAGTCTCGTTACTCACTGCTTGAGAAAACTTGCTGCGCTCTTGTATGGGCTGCTCGCCGGCTGAGACAGTATATGCTGACTCACACTACTTTATTGATTTCAAAGATGGATCCCATCAAGTACATATTTGAAAAGCCCGCTCTGTCTGGGAGGATAGCGAGATGGCAAATGATCTTAACAGAATATGACATCCAGTATACAACTCAGAAAGCAATTAAGGGGAGTGTACTGGCTGATCATTTGGCACACCAACCTGTGGACGATTATCAATCATTGAACTTTGATTTTCCGGACGAAGACATCATGGTGGTAACTGACTGTGAAGTACCTGGACCGGATGAAGGACCTGAGGAAGGATCCCGATGGTCTATGCATTTTGACGGAGCCTCCAATGCTTTGGGTAACGGCGTCGGTGCTGTAATCATATCTCCCAAGGGGACCCATACTCCACTCACCGCCCGATTATGTTTCAGCTGCACCAACAACATGGCAGAATATGAGGCATGCATCATGGGTTTACAAGCTGCAATCGACCTGAGGATCAAGTTTCTAAGTGTCTTCGGAGATTCCGCTCTCGTGATCAATCAGATCAAAGGCGAGTGGGATACGAAACACCCGAATCTCATTCCTTACAAGGAGTATGTATCGACCCTGCTCCCCCACTTTGAAGAGATAACTTTTGAACATTTCCCCAGAGAGGAAAATCAGCTAGCGGACGCACTAGCCACGATGTCTTCAATGTTTAAAGTTAAATGGGACAATGAGGCTCCCCAAATCCTAATCTGGAAGTTGGATGAACCGGCATACTGCTGCGAGCTCGAGGCTGAGAAGGTGACTGAAAAGCCCTGGTATCACGAGGTGAGGAGATACTTGGAAACCCAGGAATACCCTGAAGGTGCATCTGTCAATGATAAGAAGTTCATGAGGAGATTTGCTGCAAAATTCCTCCTCAGCAACGGCATTCTCTACAAACGGAATCATGATTCAACTTTGTTACGTTGTGTGGATAAGGCTGAAGCAGAGAAAATCATGATGGAACTGCACGAAGGTACGTTTGGGACCCACTCCAGTGGACACACCATGGCTAAGAAAATCCTCCGGGCAGGATATTTCTGGTCCACGATGGAAGCCGATTGTTACCAACACTCCCGGACTTGTCATAAATGCCAGATCTATGCTGACAAGGTGCATATCCCTCCGGTTCCTTTGAATGTCCTAACGGCACCTTGGCCTTTCGCAATGTGGGGCATCGATATGATCGGTGAGATCCGACCGACGGCATCCAATGGGCATCGTTTCATCTTGGTGGCGATCGATTACTTCACGAAATGGGTTGAGGCGGCCTCATATGCCACGGTAACCAAGAGCGTCGTGGCGCGTTTCATCCGGCATAATCTGATATGTCGGTACGGTGTCCCGGAGAGAATCATTACGGACAACGGTACCAATCTCAATAACAAAATGATCACTGAACTCTGTGAACAATTCAAGATACAGCACCACAATTCTTCCCCCTATCGGCCGAAGATGAATGGGGCTGTAGAGGCAGCCAATAAGAATATCAAGAAAATTGTGCAGAAGATGACAGTGACCTATAAAGATTGGCACGAGATGTTACCGTTCGCTCTTCATGGGTACCGCACCTCAGCAAGGACGTCAACCGGGGCAACTCCCTTCTCCCTAGTCTATGGCATGGAGGCAGTCTTGCCAATCGAAATCCAGATACCCTCTCTCCGGATAATGAAGGATGCAGACTTGAATGAAGATGATTGGACCCAGACTCGACTTGATCAACTAAATCTGATTGACGAAAAGAGGCTCACTGCTATCTGTCACGGTCAAACGTATCAGAAACGGATGATCAGGGCATTTAACAAGAAAGTCAGACCGCAAGAGTATCAAGTTGGGGACCTGGTAATCAAACGCATCATCCTTCCTCAAAGTGATCCCCGGGGCAAATGGACCCCTACTTATGAAGGGCCATTTGTGGTTAAACGTGTGTTCTCAGGAGGAGCCATGATCCTAACCACCATGGATGGTGACGACCTTCCTCACCCCGCCAATGCAGACATAGTGAAAAAATACTACGCATAAATAAAAGACCCGCTAGGTTGACATACCTAGGCAAAAATAAGGGCTTCCCGGCGAACCAAAAGGGTTCGGGCAAAAATAAGGGATGAAATAAATAAAAATCTGTACACCCGGCAAGTCGAAAACCTGAAAGGGCGGCTTGGGCAAAAAAGGGTATCCCGTTGGACTGAAAACCCGAAAGGGCGGTCCAGGCAAAAGTTAGGGATAAGAGCGTAACACTATGTCTCATTGGATCACTTCGCACCCGGAATTCGGCATCAACTATCTGGCCCAAATTTCGGCATTGACCAATCAGCTTCATCTTCAGATTAGGCAGTAAGGCGATGAGGCGTTCGAAAACATAAAGGCGATAGCAGAGTTGGAACCCAGTGGGATTGTTCACGTAGCTGTTTTGTTTTCTTTTTCAAAATGTAAACTCTATACTATTTGGCGATGTCCTCTTACTAGGATGTCAGTCTCTTGTACAAGAAACGCCTATTTACAGGCAAAGTTTAAATCAATGAAAATTCGCTTGTCCATACAAATTGCCATTGTTTTTCTTTTGTTGTTTTGTCTTGCGAAGAACGTCCAATGTTCATTTTTGATATATGCATTTGACATTAAATTGCCGATTCATAAATGTTTGCATATGAAAAGAGATTAATTACAAGTGACATCAAAGACAGGGGCAATGTGGAGTTGTCTAATGCGGTCTAGTTGTTTTGTCCGCCAAGGCACCAAGGCAGGTTCAACTGAAAATGTGACCAAATCATCTCAACTCCCCGCAGAGTAAAGCAAAATTCAGCAGCACTTTCCCCAAGCAGGAGTCGATTCCCCGTCGATCCTGAAAAAGGCACAACATCCCTCGGCAGGTCTTAAAAGCTCATTCCCAGTAGATTCTGCGAGCTTATCCCTGGCGAAGTACGAACGTCTCGCCCGAGTTTTATTTAGAGTTATTTCCTCACAAGGACTTATAACTGGGTTATCCTCAGCTAAAGGCCACGGAAGACCGATCCCGGCAAAAGTTCCTTCAATCCCCAGCGAAGTTTATCTTTGGTCTTCCCAAGCAGAGTCTATCTTTGGGGTTCCCCAGCAGAGTTTATCATCATTATTCTCAGCAGAATCCATTGTTAAAGTCCTCAGCAGGCCTCTCATCAGAGCTTCGGCCAAATATCTCTTCCGCAAAGCAGCTTCCCGGCCTTTCGTCAAGGATTTATTTTCCTAAGATGAAATTACACTCATAAACATTTCAGATTTTCATACATCTTGCTTACATACATGATGAGACACATACAACATCAAATGTTGAACATCATGACATCATGCATATCATACATCATGACATTGCATACAGCTTACGTCTTTGCCTTTTCAGGAAAAAGACAATCTCAAAAACGACTACCTTCAACTGTCACAATTCCAGATTCGATACCTGTATCTAGCCAGGGCACATCTGAGAGTGATCAGTTTCCAGACTCGATTCCTGTATCTAGCCAGGGCACATCTGAAGAGTTCAAAGATTCGACTCATGTATCCAGCCAGGGCACATCTATCAACTACAACATTTCCAGATTCGATTCCTGTATCCAGCCAGGGCATATCTGTTGACCACATTTCCAGACTCGATTCCTGTATCTAGCCAGGACACGTCTGCAGAATTCAAAGATTCGACTCCTGTATCCAGCCAGGGCATGTCTATTGACGACTATTTCCAGATTCGACTCCTGTATCCAGCCAGGGCACATCTGTGAGCAACCGATTGAAGATTCGATACCTGTATCCAGCCAGGGCATATCTGCATAAGGAGACTGAAGATCAAACACCTGTAACAAGCCAGGAAAACATCTGTCTTTCTTAAACACACAAGTTCTCGCTAAGGAACCTCTTATGCGATCAACACTTCCAAATGGCATCTGTAAGCCCATTCCCGACAAAGTTCTGTCACTTTTCCAGATGGCATCTACAAAGCCCATCTCCCTATCCACCATCTCTCCAAATGGCATCTATAAGCCCATTCCCGACACCACGTTGTTGAGACTCCAGCATGCGAGTGCAAATTTCCGGGCACTCTAGTGTCCAATCTCCTTTTACCCTCGAGTCTCGAAAGGCAAACTTGCCAATCTAACTCTTCAGGTCCAAGAAGATTGAACAGGGGCAACTGTTGTACCCCAAAATTTGCCCTCCCATTTCCTCAACATTTTCTCATCACAAGACCTTTGAAGATCAAGATCCAATTAGGGTTTCCTCTGCTCAAGACTTCTCCTTGCACTGTGGACTCAAATTAGGGTTTGTGTTTGCCTAAAGATGCTTTGACCTAAAATGCCTAAGATGACTTTCATGCTTCATGTTGGACTCCCAAGTTTACCTATACCAAGTTTCAAGTCTTGATTCCAAATTTTACCCAGTCAATTGGACAGTTGACCTGGAAATCAGCTGTATTGGGGAAAAAGTCAACTGTGGCCAATTGACAGTCAAACCTCATGAAATTTGGTCCACATCAACATTATGAACTCACATGGACCATTTGATCAAGTTTGAATCACAATTCCCCAAGAAATTTGATCAGATCACCAAAAGGGCAAAATGGTCATTTTTAGGGTTTTGACTGCACAAAGGCAATTTTTGACTGTTTGACCTAGCCAATGGCAAACCAAGCTCACATATGGACTCAAGGACCCCATGGAATTATCTTGACATGTTCATCAAGCTCAAAAGATCCCAAGTACACAAGATTGACAGTTGAATTTCCCAGTCAATTGATCAATTTTGACTGTATACTGAAAAGTCAAACTTTGACTTTTTGGTCAAAATCAAGAGTCAAGATTCATTTTTCATCAAAACATGCCAAATTATGAAACTTGTTCACCAAGAAATCACAAAATGCAAATTAGGGTTTGAAAATGGAATTTTTCATAACTTAGAATTTTTCTAAGTTATGGAAAACCCTAATTTTTTCCCAACTTTGCCCCATCTTTTCACCATGATCCATTTGGATTCAAACAAAAGTCAAAACATGAAAGTTGTAGCTTGCTGCAAAATCTACAACTTTGATTCACAAAGTTTTCTCATTTGAAGCTTGTATCTCAAGTTATGATTTTTTGAATAAGGGCACTAAACCATCTTTTAACTTAGTGAAATTTGACCTATTTTGACAAGGTTTTCTACCCTATTTCAAGGCCACTTTTCATACCCTTCCACTTGGAATTTCAAATTGCATTTCAAAGATGGATTGTAGTACACATTACAAGCTTTCCAAAATGTCCAAGAACTCATCAAACAACCTCATAACTTGAGAGATTCGAATTTCACAAGTTGGCAAAAATTCACTTTTGTTCTTCACCAAGACATGTTCACAAGTTTGCAAATTTGAATTCAGTTTGCTTTATGCTTAATTACAGGTGAAGTTCTATAGCTTGATACAAGAAGTTTCAAGACAAAGTGAGCATTGAAAAAGCATCCCTGGACCTCAAGGAAGCTTTTCCAATCATTACATTGCACTGAAAGTCTCTCATTCTCCACCTAGAAGTTCAACTGCACAGGTAAAAGTTTGAATTCGTATCTCTCTTATTAGGCATATTTAGTCTTAAGTTTGTGAAGAAACAAAGTCCTACTCATAGCCCTGAACATGTACATAGCTTTACTTTTCATTTCTTTTGTCTGAGTGAAGAGAATTTTAGCTCTGAAAATGGTAGAAAAATTAGGTCAGAAAAGAGGGGGAGAGAAATTCTCCCTCATCTTGGAGAGATAGGTCATGTTCTTTATATGGTTAGAACCGTCTCTTCATGCTGAACATTTCTTGTGTTATGAGTTTTTGCTAAAAAGCCAGGAATCAAGAGTTAGAAGGGACTGAACATTGGCGCGCGTTTTTCAAATAACATGTGCTGGAGGTTGAAGAAGGAGTGAAGTGGGCTGGGCTTGGATTTGTGTTGCTTTTCACACCCCATTTTTTGGTTTACACCCCCCTGAGCCCATTTGTTTATTTTTCAACATTTTTGACTTTTTCTTTTTGGGTTGACTTTGTTTATTTTTTCTCATGCCATTAAAATTTTTAAAATATTTTTTCCATCATTTTTTGTATTTATGGCATATTTGTTTGTTCATTTCTTTTATTTTATATATATACCCTATTATTAAAATAAATAGAAAACAATGTAAATACATTTTTATTTTTATTTTTACTTTCTGAAAATATTCACACAAAAAAATACTTTTATTTATTTTATTAAAATATTAAATATTTATTTTGTATAATACTCATTTAGGGTTTAATATATGTATATATACATGTTTATTAATATATTTAAGATAAAAATATAAAATACTTGATTTTCTTCATTTTTATTAATATTTGATACAAAAATACTTTTTTTCACAAAATACTTCATTTTATTTTATTTTTGTACATAATAAATAAATAGTAGAATTAAATTAAATAATAATACTTTATATAAAAATTAGGGTTTTTCACCTTAAGTCCAAAATACTAAAAATAAATACATTTTTATTTTCTTTTTCCTTTTACATAAATAATATTTTTCTCATACACATAGAAATTTTCTTTCTACATTTTACATATTTGTTTAAATTTATATTTAATTATGCATTGCAAAATATCCAATTGTTGTAATAATCTAGATTTAAATTCTTGTCTATATCCCCATTTGAACATTTGTACCCCCCTTCCCATATTTGGTTGTGTAATAGCTTAGTAATTTTAATTTCGCACTTTATTGCTTTTTAATAATGACATGCTAGAATTAGGGTTTGTATGCGAAAAAACGATAAAAAATAGTTTGACCTAATACAAGATAAACAAGCATGAAAATGGACACACAAATCACACTTGCACCCCCTAGGGTATTCCACTTGTTGCCTTCAAATAAATGGGCCATATTGTATGTTGAACATCTTTGGGCAAAGCAAACAGTTTGAATGATCATAGTCCCTCGATAAAAACTTTTCAAAACAAACAAAAACAAATGATCAAGTCCCTTAGAGAAATTGCCCAAAGACATTTAACGTCGTTACAATTATGGTCTAAACGATGACCCGCGCCTGTCCCTTTCACATCCTAACACAAGGTTGCCCACCCAATACAATGGTGGCGCAAACTTGTTAAAAGGGTTAAAGTATAGCAATAATCTTTTTGAGAAATTTAGGAGTAGATAACCTCTTAGTTACTTGAATCAACTTGCAAAACAAAACACTTGCCTGATTTCAAAATCACACATCACTACACTTTCAAAACAACTTTCAAAAACAAATGAAAACCTTTTTAAAAGACATACATCTTTGTATACATCCCCACATGGATCATTACAAAGGTTGCCACCACATTGGCCTCTTTTCAAAATATTTTCAAACCCACTCACACTCAAGCACCATTTAAAACAATTGAAAACAAAAGGCAAGTGATCTAAGCAAGTAACTAAGAGCCCATGGATAACCATGGATAGAAAGGGTGCTAATACCTTCCCTTTCTATAATCTACTCCCCGAACCCAAGAAAACATCTCAAAAGGTTTTTGCTGTGCTTTTTAACCTTTCCTTAGGATAAAATAAAAAGTCGGTGGCGACTCTTGCTAACCGCAACATTTGCGAATACAAACGCAAACCTCAAGTCAGTTCTCCCACCGTATCACATACCCAATCTTCAAATGCACATTCATCATCAGAATCAACCACAACGTTAACTTCATGACTTCCAATACAGAGAGGGGGCTTCCCTGTATGAACGTGCCTCACTTCTTTATGAGACTTGATAGTGAAAACCAAACCACATTTGTCTGCTTTGAATGGGATCTCGAGGAGTTTCCCCAAAGTATCATAACTTCCTTCTTCAACTGCAGCATGAGTATCTTTGAATGAAACCATCTTTGGCACAACCTTAAAAACTTTGGACACATCAGAGGAACACTTGGCAGTAGCAACCATTGGTGGCACAACTTCAAAATCTTGACACGGGGTTTCTATAAATTCGCCATCCATCTCCACTTATTTGAAAGAGTTGAGGTGGCTTACCATGAACTCCTCCTCACCACATACAGTGACAATCCTTCCTTTGGCCGAATACTTGAGCTTTTGATGAAGAGTTGATGTTACTTCCCCTGATCCATGGATCCAAGGGAGACCCAACAAACATTAGTAGGTATGACGGATATCCATGATGTAGAAAGTAGATTTGAAAATCTGTGAGCCCACCTTGATCGAGATATCCACCTCTCCATGAACTGTCCTTTTGGACCCATCGAAAGCCCTCACAATAATATCACTTGGTTTTAAAACTAGTCCTTCACAGTTTAGACGATCCAAAGCCCCTTTGGGTAGCACGTTTAAAGAAGATCCAGTGTCAACCAAGACATGTGCTAGGGTAGTCCCCTTACATTCAACAGAAACATGTAGAACTTTGTTATGGTTCTTTCCAAGCGGTGTCAAATCGGCATCCGAGAACCCCAAACCATTGTCTTCCGTCAAGCTTGCCGCACAATTTTCAAACTGGTCATTTGTGGTCTCATGAGGGACATGAGCCTTCTTCAAGAATTTGATTAACGCCCGAGTATGAGCATCAGAATAGAGTAGCAAAGATAACATGGAAATCTTGGAAGGGGTTTTCCCCAACTGCTCCACAATATTGAAATCGCTCCTTTTTATAATTTTGAAAATCTCATCCATTTCACGAGCGGAAGGTTCTCCATAGCAATTTCTTTTGCGGGTATCTCTGTCTCAACGAGCTCAACTACCTTCTCTTTTCCCCTTGTATCGGTACTAGGCTTAGCAGCGGTGATGCAGACAAGTGCCTTTGTAACAATTGGTGGTGAGATGTTGGGTGAAAAGATTCTCCTAGTTCTGGTCACCTTACTAGAGCCAGTAATGTTACCAACATCACCGTCTTTGCTTTCTTCAATCCAAGTGACTTGCTTTATCCTATGGTAAAACCCCTCAACACCATAGTTCCATGGCACCGCTTTGTTGGAATTGTATGGAATTGGCCCGGGGGCGGTAATTATCAGAGGAGCAACAATTGGTTCATTTGAAATCCTGATAGGACCCTTGGAGGAGATCCTAAGAGGCTTGTTTGAGATAGTTATGATGGAGATGTCTTCATACTTATTGGTCAAACTTTTGTCGGACGAAGTCTTCTCAAATAGGATCTCATGGATATTCAACAGGCATTGAATGTCTTCCTTTAGCCCTTTGCATCCATTGAGTTGTTTGGCACAACAAACACAATCCTTCAAACATCCAGGGAAAATCCTGGCTTTCAACAGATTCTTTTTAATGATGTTTAATAGAGTAGTCAAGTCTTTGATGAAGGAAACAAAAATGGTATCTTCAACAGCATTGACACCCTTGCCATGATTTGGCATAAGCGCAGTGATTAAATTCTAAGTTAGAGGAGGATAGAATTCAATGGTTTTGTTGTCTATTAAGTCTTGAATTTTATTCTTCAGTGCCCAACATTAGTCAGTCTCATGCCTGGGACTACTTGAGTGATATGCACACTTGGCGTTCAGATTGTATTTGGGTGAAGAGGTATCTGGATTGACCGGAGGATCATGCAGTGTCACTAAATTAGCCTTTAGTAGGTGTTGTAAAGCTTGGGATAATGACATGCCTATCCTTGTGAATTGTCTTGGTGGAGTCTGAAATCATTGATGATTGGCAGATGGTCTTTGAGCGGGAGTTGGATTGGAAATCCGGACATCATTAACGGATTGGCGATCATCCTTCTTGGTACAGGCCCTTGCCCCATACACAACATTCGTTTCTTTCTTCGTGATAAAAGGTTTCTTTACGGGATTGGAGGTGGAGGCAGATGCTATGGGAAACTTCCCGCTTTTGATGTCGCTTTTAACTTTCACTGGTTAAGATTAGCTCAGTGAAACTGGATGAAGAACAACCGACCAACAAGTTGAAAAATGGACCAGATAAAGTGCTTATAAACATATCAATATGATCCCTATCAGTCAAAGGTGGTTGAACCTTATTGTCAAGGTCTCTCCACTTTTGGGTGTACTCTTTGAACCCTTCATCCTTACCCATTGTCTTGTCTTGCAACTGGACTCTTGTCGGCGCCAAGTCAGCATTATACTGGTATTGGTGGTAGAAAGTGATGGCTAGGTCTTCCCATGTATGGATACGAGAACCATCCAATTGGTAAAACCACTCTAGTTGTGTCCCAGCCAAGCTTTCTTGATAAAAGTGAACCCAGAGTTACTTGTCATCAGTGTGCGATTGAATTTTCTGCACATAAGATTTCAGGTGAAGTTTTGGACAGGAAACCCCATCGTACTTTACGAAGACTGGTATCTTGAATTTGTGGGGAATGACAACCATGTATATTAAACCCAAATCATCAAAATCTAAACCGGGGACGACTTTAATCTCAACGGACTTCAATCTGTCTTCTAGCTGCTTGTACTTAACGTCAGAAGGAGGATACTACTCGTCAAAATCATCATCATCGTCATCAGACGCTTGATTATTAATACACCTAACTTGGATACTCCTTACTTCTCCAACCTAATTCCCATCTTCCTCAGATGAGTCTTCCACTACCGAGATCTGACTGACCGACTCTTTGAATCTTCTACCAATGTTGACTAGGGCTTTCCTCTTTAGTTTCTTTTTGGCTGCTAGCAACGCCATCAAGTCTTGTTGCCCCTTGGCTAGGGCCAACAGATTCTCTTGAAATTGAGAGTTTTGTGCTTGTAGGTCTTTTACTGTTTTCTCAATATCCACCTTGCTGAAATAAATAGCAGAAAGATAAGGAAACCTGTCATGAAATACTTGTTATGTTATGATGTATGGAAGATGTGTATGCAAATGATTTCAAGGATTTATGAAATTTAAATTTGTATAGACAAAGAATGAACAAACGTCAATTTTCATTAATTAGTTCAAAATGATTACAACACGCCTCTTGGGCTTACAAAATAAATCTCTAAGATAAAAAGGTCAAACGCGTCCTCTTCGGTGCAATGTAGGCGTTCAAGCTTTGTTCTTCATGTAGCTGCTTTGTAATCTCCAATACCCTTTTCTCACTAGCGTAAAATTGAGCTTCGAAGGTATATCATTCTTCCTTTAGCTGAATCCAACCTTTTTGCAAGTCTTCAAGAGAAGTAGGCATGTCAAGATGAAGGGCAGTGTACGGGACATCTCCTTCAACCACATGCTCCATGATAACTGGTAAGATGGAGGCGTAAGGCATCACGAGCTTCTGAGCACGAGCTCGTACCCACCTAAGATAAGGTTCAAGTGGAATAGAATTCTTGTGTCCCAGCATCTTACTATCCATTTTGCTTACCATCCTCCAAGCTCGTATAAACTTCTAAAGGTAACCTTGATCGTCGCTCTCGTAGTCGAATACTACTCCTTGGATGAACATCTCATGAGGACTATCCCTTTGGGCATAACCAAACTGTTGCAAGGCTAAGCAAGGGTTATAAATGATACCTCCCTTAATTCCAAGCAAAGGGACATTAGGAAATTCCCCACAACGGTCAATGATAGTAACATTCTCCAAGGATCGAGAACACCAATGAATATCTGAATGTTTAAGCATCATCAACCTATGGGACCACCTCAGAACTTGCC
Source organism: Vicia faba (assembly GCA_948472305.1). Classification (NCBI taxonomy): domain Eukaryota; kingdom Viridiplantae; phylum Streptophyta; class Magnoliopsida; order Fabales; family Fabaceae; genus Vicia; species Vicia faba. Next base: position 1,010,460,415 of record OX451735.1, read on the forward strand.
CGTTCTTCAACACAGACCGGGGAAGATGCAAAATAAACCATCTAGCCAAGAGAGGAGTACAACACATGAGGATCCCTCTCTTCCTCATAGTGCGAGAGTGAAAAGAATGTAGGATATCTCCCAACAAAGCAGACACCCGATTGCGATACATGAAGATTTTGACAACATTTACATCTATAAGTTGGTCAGAGTTTGGAAACAAAACCATCCCATAGATGAGAAGGGCCAAGATTTCTTCAAAAGCTTATAAATGCAAATAGTTCCAACAGTCTTGAGCTTTCTCAAATAAGAACTTGGCTAAGAACCCTTTGACACCACTCCTTGTTTCCCAATTAGTCGTAACATCAGATTGTTGCAAGTGTAGTGCTCGGGAAATCTCTTCAGATCTTGGATCTCTTTCTGTACTGTTGAAGGGTAGTTGATTAAGAATTAGAATCCTTAAGAGTTGAGAGAATTCTTCCAGAGTAGGTACAAGCTGATAATCGGGAAAAGTGAAGCAATGGTGCAAAGGGTCAAAGAACTCGAAAAGCACCTTCATCATATCTTCATCAGTGCTAGAGGTAACCAAGTTTAGAAGGCGGCCACGTCTTTCGATGAATGAAGAATTCTCAGGGACCCTTGATGCTAACTCTTTGAGTTGAGAAGGAATTCTTACGAGATTGACTTGGATAGTATTCCTGCGGATAGAAGTCATGTCCTACAAAACAGAACAAAGATAAATCCTAATAATCCAAGTAAGCATATACAAATAAGGCAAAAAATTCCTTAGTTTTAGGCTTGCATGGAGTCTTATAGGTAAGTACCCTCTTAAAGTTTAGTTGTCTCAAACCTATCCTAGAAATAGTAACTGGGTTCTAAGGGATCTCAATATCACTGATCTTTCTTATGGGAATTGTTTCAGCGCAAGCCTCTTTCACGATGACCGAAATATCCCGAGAAGTCTGATCTCAATGAGCGTAGTATCGAGTATCAACCAACTTCGGACTGCACCAAAGTCAATTATCTCACTACTTCCTAATGGCTAAGTTGGTCAAGTAAAGGTTCTAAAGTCAGTTAGTGCTTCATGACACTGCACAACGACCCCGTATTCTCCTTGACTACTTAAGGGCTACTGATACCCACAAACGTGTCACACTAATGTAGCTATTGACCATGTCGGTATACCCCGTACAGTTTTCACAATGTATTGCTACTTACCTATAATGTATCCCAAATCTGGATAGAGAATCAAAACAAGCCCAAACAAGGAACACAAATGTAAAGCAAGCAAGTCAAACAATGAAAGAAAATAAATGTGATCTAGCCCTAAGGTAACCCCACTTTTAAATTATCCCCAACAGATTCGCCAGTTTTGTAATGCAGTGGGAGAAATGACTTGGGATGTTTTATGTTTATCGCAATATTGCGGTTAGCAAGAGTCGCCACTGACTTTTCTTTTATCCAAAAGGAAAGGTGGAAAAGAACAGGAAAGACCTTTGAGATTATTTCTTGAGTTCGGGGGGTAGATTATGAAAAGGGGAGGTGTTATCATCCTTTTCATCCATAGTTATCTATGGGCTCTTAGTTGCTTGTTAGATCACTTGCTTTTGTTTGAAAATGTGTTTTGTAGTGGTTTTTGAAAATATTTTTGAAAAGGCGTCTTCGTTTAGGCAAACTTTGTAATAGTTCTCGTTCGTAAGAACGTATACAAAGTGTTGGACTTTTGAAAATATTTCATGTTTTGAAAGTTTGTTTTTGAAAGTGTTTGGTGCTTGTTTTGAAAATGAGCAAAGATGTTTGTTTTGAGAGTGAGCAAGTAACTAGGAATAATCTACCTACTCAAAAGTATTTTGTTCATTTCTTCCTTTCCTTTGATATTGCTATCTTACCATTGATTGGTAAAAAGCCTTATCTTTGGATGTAAAGGGACGGGCATGGGTCATCGTATAGTCATGATAACAATGTTGTGAGATATCTTAACATTTCTCTTTGAGGTACTAAGATCATTTTAAAGGCAACATTTGTAGCGTCATCGAGGGACTATGATCTTGTATATTTATTGTTTTTGCTAAGACATCCCACATGCGTAACATGACCATTTTTAGGCAACAAGTGGAGTTAACCTTAAGGGTGCATGTGTGAATAGTGTATTTGATTTGCATGCATTTAATCTTTGATTAGGGTTATCTATTTGTTGATTTTATCTTTCTATACAAACCCTAATTACTAGCATTTATATGAAAGTGATAAATTGCGGAAAGTAAAATTACTACGCTATTACATCATTAGGGGGATGGGGTATACAGATTTATAAATTGGGATTGCAAGAAACTAAACCTAATTATCTATTACAACCATATTGAATAATGTACAAGAATTGAAAGAAAATAATATGCAAAGATGTAAATGAAAAGGAAATGATTTTTTTTGGTTTTTGAGGAAAGGATTTTTACCTAATTATCTAAAATAAAATGACTAATTAAATTAAAAAAATTAAGCCTAAACTATTTAAGAAAAAGAAAATAAGTTAGAAATCATTTTTTAGGGTTTTTAGAAAAGGTTTTAAGTTTAATAAAAATAGTATGGAAATTTATTAATTAAAAGAAAACTAAATTCTAAGTTGATTTTAATTAACAGAGAAAATAAATAAACCTAAATCTAATTATTAATTTGTTAAGAAAAAGAATTAAATTTGTTTAAGAAAATATTTTTTGTCTGTTTTTTTATAAAGAAAATAAAAATATAAGTATGTAAAATGCAAATAATAAATAAAATATATTTTTGGATTTTTATTAATAAAAATAATAATATTAAAAATAATAATAATAAATAAAAATAAAATAAAATAAAATATGAAAATAAAAGTCAGGGGGATTTGAAATGGAATTTTGGACTTTGTTAGAAAAAAATAGTTTTTTGTAAAGCCTGGCCCATTAGCATTTTTTAATCAGCAAAGGAAAAATATAATAAAAAAACAAAAGGGGCCTGCTGGAACAAGCAAGATGCGCGGGTACGAGGAATTGAAAATGTGGAGGTCCAATGACTCAGAGCTCATGCGTTGGCTTGTGGCAAAAAGGAAGAAAATGTTTGAGAAATAACAAAAGGTGGCAGCGTTGGGGCTTGAACCCACGCCCTTGACATGAAACGCGCGCTGCCTTACCACTGGAGTGGCTATACATTCGTTAACTTAACTGAAAAAATAAATAGATAATACAAAACAAGTTCCAGAAATGAACTTCATCTTCAACCTCCAGCCATGGTTCCTGTAATTCATTAATTTCTCATCTATTCACAAAACTTCTAACATCAAACTTCTTAGAAATTTCATCACGATTCTGAATATGTAAATAACTTAAACTAATTCTCAAAGATGAACATGAATTTCTAAAAGTACCAAATTTTGACCTAACTTTTTTCAGAGATTCAAACCTAAATGAAAACTATGGACATGTACAGCTTCGGGGCAATGATATCTATATTTTATCTTCACGAATCAGAATCAAATGATGCTTGTATGAAGAGATAGAAGTTCAGAAAACTTACCTTGCAGATGGAGGTCTTGTTTTCAGTTTGAGCAAGCTTTGAGGTTTCCAAATGATCTGTTTAGCTTGCTTGGACCTTCTTGAGTGTATTCCAACTCCTACTTTGCTTTGAGAAAGGCTAAAACTCCTAACTCAAGTCAAGTTGCAAGCTTAAGTTTTGAAAATGGTGGATGGTGATTGAGGGGTTACAGTCAGGAAACAGGGGCCTGGATCACTCGTATATGATATATGCAAGGTGTTTGGATGATTAGAAATCAAAACGCACGAGTGAAAATGGAGATGATGAGTTTTGGTTCAAAATTGTCAAGTTATGGCAGATTTTATGCATCAGGGTGCTTGGGAGGTTTTTATGGTGCTTGAACTCGTGTGTTAGCTTGCAAATAACTTGTATAGTTATATGAAAAAGGTTAGAGGGATTGAAGTTGACAGCTCTGTGAGATATAGAGTTATGACTATGTTACTTGATTTTGAAGAAAAGTGGAAAACATGGTTTCAAGGCATAGTACAAGCATGGTATGAGTTTCTTGGATGCTCTAGACATGTTGATTTTATATTTGACATTACTTGTACTCAGATGAAACAAGTTGGGAGCTCTATGCATTGACTTTTGCAATAAAGCTTGCTTTTCCAAAATGGAAATGTTACCTTTATGCAATTAATGGAATAACCATTTGGATAATGCCTCAAATGCTTGGATCAAAGCTCTAACAGTTGTGTAAACATTTAATTATGGAGTGAAAGGCAAGTTAGGAGCCTGCAAAGTGGGATTTGTACAACATTCTTGAAGATTGGATCAAGTGTTCTTCACAAATTTGCCTTGCAAAATAAGAACGAAACCCTAACTTCATGGCTTCGATTCTCTTAGAACAAACATGATCTCAATGAGTTCTTTGACATTTTGGAAAGCCTGTAACATCCTCTACAACCTTCATGTTTTACATTTTTGAAAATTCAATTTGGAACTAGGTGAAAAGTTTCCATGAAGTTGGTACCAAAAATCTGCCTAACTAGGGCAAAATTTCACTAAGTGTTTTAAGTTCATGAGCATGTCTTCACAAATTCATAACTTGAGATCCAAGAATTTTTAGAAAAAATTCTTCCATACAATTTTTTATATCTCATTGAGATATACAACTTTCATGTTGGAAGTTTCCCTTGAATCATCTTGCATCATGGTGGAAATTTGGCACAAAGTTGTGAAAAAATGTGAATTTTCCAACACTTAGAAAAAATTCTAAGTCTTTAAATTTTGACTTTTCAAAGATGAATCTTGACTTTTTGATTTCTTGATGAACAAGTTTAATATTTTGACATATCTTGGTGAATTGTAATCTTTGAAACTTGATTTTGATCAAAAAGTCAAAGTTTGACTTTTTAGTGTACAATTGACTTTTCATCAGTTGACTGAAATTCATCTGCCAATTAATTGATCTTTGAGAAATGTTTTGAGCCATGCCATTAGGTAAAAATGGTGAATTTGAATCCTTGAGATCATAACTTAACCCAATAAATAATTTGCTAGGTCAAAAGTCAAAAATTGAACCTCCTTAGTCAAAACCCTAATTTTGACCATTTTGCCCTTTTGATGATCTGAACAAATTTCTTTTGGAATTATGATCCAAACTTGATCAAATTAAATATATGAGTTCATGATGTTGATATGGATAAAAAACTATGAAGTTTGACTCCAAATTGACCATAGTTGACTTTTTCCCCCTAATACAGTTGATTTTAGGTCAACTGATCAATTGACTGAGCAAAAATGTGACCCAAGACTTGAAACTTGATATGAGCAATATTGAGGGTCCAAAATGATCCATGAAAGTCATATGGGGCATTAAAAGTCCATTTGTATTTGTGAAAACTCAAACCCTAATTTTGAGTTGTTAGTGTTGAGGAAGTGTCTTGAGCTGATCAGACCTTGTGTAATCTTGAATCAATTGGAGATCTCATGGGAGATTTCTTGAGAAATGAGAGGGAAAATTTTGGGGTACAACAAAGTGGTATGTCGCTTGAGCGTCGTCAAGCGATGCATAAGTGAGGTGTTATTGCCGGATGAGCAAGATGTGTCGCCAGACGATGAAGGAAGAAGAAAATAGAGCCCCTGAAGTTTTGTATGAGGATGGTGATGTTGCTCCCACATAGACGAGAGAGCCTCAGGCGAGAATCCTGCGTCGCCGAAAGAGCACCAGGCGATGGACAACAGTAGAATTTTTAAAGTATCGTAACTTGAGTTTCAGGACTCTAATTGATGCGCCATTCAAATCCTTAGAGAGATAACGCAATGAACTTTACCTTGGTAGAATTAAGTGAGTCATATGAGGTTTTTTCCCAGTACATATGCTTTGATGAATCAGATTATTCAATGATTGTTCTATTATGACATATGTAATATAATGCATGTGATGATACTATGATAATTTTATGAATGATGATGCATTTTGACTAGTCGTGGTCGTGTTGTTACTTAGATGTTGTGCATCATGCATTCATGGTATATGTTAGGGCCGAGCCCAATGATGATTTTTTAGGACCTTGGTCCAGTGAAGTTTATAGTACGACTAGTCTAGTGATGTCTTCAATCCCATAGTGTGGATTGAGTGCAAATTGTGATGTGCTCTGGTTCCAAGCAGGAACCGATCCTATTGGCGAGAATCGATCTTGTTGGTGGGGATCTTTGGAGGAAAGGATGATTGTGTCATCAGTGTAGTTTTGGTACCACATGCATGAGTCTAAGGAAGTTGCATTATATTATACGTGACATTGCATGATGATGGACTAAGTGATGTTTTGGTGATATGCGTGGATTATTGATTGTTTTATTGATGGTTGTTAATTGATGATATGGTGTTTCTTTATGTGTACATAACTATTATATTTACTCCTTATATCTTTTATAATGATTTACTCACCCTTTCTACTTGGAAATGTTACCTCTATACGTGGGTAAATTGCAGGTGATCAGGAATAATTCGTTGAAGCTTAGAGGATAGCTTCGGAGTGCGTTATTTATTTCTTGTTAAATAAAGTGATTTTTTCTCTAATATATAACATCGAGGACGAGATTGTTTGACTTGAATAATTATGTTATTTTGTTTAATTTGAGGTTTTGAACTACCTTTCATGGCATTTGTTTTAATTGAGTTGTGAATCATAAATGAGAAAATATGATGAAGATTCTATGAAATATTTTAATAAAGTGTTTTGAAACTATGAATTCCACTGCGAGAAGTTGAGGTGACATTTGTCGTTAATGAAGTATTTGTTATAATTGATTTTTAAGACCCGTGTTACCGAGCAGGATGTTTTACATGATGTTTGTATGAAGATGTGACATCCTTGTTGGTGATTCTATTTGATTTATTTTCATAAGTTATATGCGAAATATATGTGGATTTAGAAGGGTGTTACACAATTTACTATATCTCACTTTCATTTCTTTGAGCAGTTCCATGATGACCATAAGATCCCCAATGCCAAGTCGTCATATAAGCTCACTAACATGAATGAGAATCACTTACTAAGGGGTTTATATTGGAATGTGTTGATCGAGAGAAGCGAGACCAAGTCGAAAAATATTTGAGGGTGAAGCTCAAGAAATATGAGGAGAGTTAATGCAAAAAGAAAAAGTTGTTTGAGATAGTGAAAAAGGATAAGGAGTTTTGGGTGAACAAGCTGGCCATTATGGAGACCAAAACCAAGGAAATCTCCCCCAAAGAGAATTATCTGAGGTTATCTTTGGAGGATGCCCTTTGCTCTAAACAAGAATTTGAGGGCGGTGTGTCAAAGTTCAATGATGACTTAGTGACGACCTTTGATACTTATTTTGTGCGTGTAAAGGAACAAGTGTCTGTCTTCTATCCCGAATTGGACCTGGGCATGTTAGATATTTTTAAAATGATCTGTGATGGTGAGTTTGTGGATGGGCTGACGACTACCCTCAGAGTGGAAGTACTAGTGGAGGAGACAGCCATGAACGATAACCAATGAGTGGGTTTCTTGTTCTTTATTCTTTGACTCTTTGTGGCCTTTTCCTATGTTCTTGCCCCTATGAGGCTTTTTGTAAAAACTTGAACAGTTGCGCCAGGCTAAAATATTCACAATACATATGACAAATTCTAACTGATCCTTCAATTTTCATAGTTTAATTGGTAAACGGCTATATTCGACTCGTTCAACACCTGATATGTGTTTTGTTGTCTGCAAGTTAAGCTAACACATGTCTAAACCATCTGAAACACATCTCCAAGCAGGTTTTCGCATTTTATGCTACCTCAAATCAGCTCATGCAATAAGCTTTATGTTCAAAATAGACTCACAATCACCAATTTTAGTGACTCTAATGGGGCAGCTTTCAAGGAAATTAGATGATTAACTATTGGCATTTGTTTCTATTTAGAATCATCACTAATAAGTTGGAAGGATAAGAAACAACACGTTATTTCCCAATCATCCTCCGAAGTTAAATACAAAGTTGTATCTAACTCATCATGTGAAGCACAATGGGTGATATAATTATTAAAAGATTTTGACATCCAACACCAGAACTCCATATCCATTTCCTGTGATCATCTGAGCGCCATTCATATCGCAAATAATTTGTTCTTTCATAAACACACCAAACACATAGAAATTGATTGCCACCTTATTTGCGACAAGATACAACATAAAATTATCCATATCACACCTATCAATTCTAAAGACCAGGTTTCTAACATCTTAACCAAATCTCTTCACCACGGGTGCTTCTCATCCTTGGTATCCAAACTCTTACTAATTAACATTTACTTCAGTTTTAGGGGTGTTAAACTTTGAATTATATTATTTTTGTATTATATGTTTTTAATTAGGTAGTTAGTGTAATACCTCGAAATTCATTAAATTATTTAAATGAATTACTGATGATTTAATTGTTGGAATTTAGTCGAAGAAAGAATTATCAGAATAATTATAAGGAGCATTATTGGATTAAATATATATTGTTAGAATTGATAATCGAATAATTAGTCAATTTAGTCAAGAGAAATTAGTATTGAAAATAATGTTTATTTTAATAGGATATTATTTTATTAGTTGGGTCAAGTTGGGTGTGTGAAATAGCAAGATTAGGAGTAACATTAACATACCCATTAAAGTTACTAATAGACCTTTTATTATTATTATTATTATTATTATATTAGGTTATGATATATAGAAGCTAGCATCCAAAAACTAAAAGAAAAATAATTATCACGTAGCAGTAGAAGAAATAAGGTTTTAGAGGCACCAAGTGGGAGGCAATAAAATTTAGAGAAGTTGTCGTCAAACCAGTTGCAGTTTCAACTGGAGAATTCGACCGACCAAAAAAACCAAAAGGTAAAGGTGGGGTTCGGATTTTATAACCGGGAATATGATGATTAGTATGTGGGGATTTAGGGCGTGAATTTATTATTGTTTGTGTTTGTTTATAGCAATGGATGCTAGGAATTAATTAGTGTGGATTATTGGTGAAATTTCATGTTCCTGTGTTATGCATTGGTTAGTCTGTGAATCATTATACGTTGGTTATGTGAATAGAATGAAACTAACAGGAAGTTGCAGAAAATTATCCATAATAGGGCATGCTGATCGTCAGGCTGTTCGTTGTTTTTGGATGCCGATCGGTAAGGTGGGGATGGAGAGTGACGACCGACAAGGTGTGTGGGTAGAGGCTGCCGGTCGGCAACCTTGAGAGGGAAGAAGAGTGCCGTTCGGCATTGTCTGTTAGATGCAAAGGCACTTGTTTCTTTCTGTAGCAATATATTATATAAATTTTTATGGTATAAGTATAAAATTCATTGATACAAAAGCAAGGCAGTTAGGGAACAAATTGAACCATTCTTATCAGTAGTATGTTATAGCAGAAAAATATTAATAGAAGCAGCCCTTATGTCAGTAATCTTAAGCTAGTAGTTATAAAATAATTTTAACAGCCTGTAGAAATAAGACATAGTTGGAAATAATTAGTAAAGTTGTAGTAACTATTCTACAGATTGATTAAATAGTAGAAGAAAATATATATTGCCAGTTAATTATTTAGAAGTGAATATTAGGAGAATAATTAAATAATGAAGAATTAATACATAGAGACTTATGAGAGTGTTTTGGAAACGACTATCATGTTTGTGTTTTCCTTTGTGAAGTGCGTTGATGCTATGATGTTGCAAATATTTTGTGAAGATGCAGGAATTGTTATGACGAAGATTTACCTCTATTAATTGGTAATAACAGTGATATAGGTTTATGGCCAATGTTGTTTCTTATTGATGTTGTTGTCATGAATTGTTGTTAATTACGTTGATGACGTTGTAGGCCTATGGCCAGTGAAGTAGTGATATAGGTGCATGCCTCATGAAGTGTTTAATGATATTGTTGTATGTGTTGTACATTCATACATTTGCATTTGTGAAGGTCGGTATTGACAGAATTGTGAAGTAGGCTTATGCCTTGTGCCTCTATTAATTGGCAATTAGTGAAGAGGGCTGAAGCCCTGTTGGTACCATATGCATATGCACAATTGTGTCGTATTCGAATTGCATTTTGAATCGCTAATGATAATTGTGAATGTTTATTGATTGTTGTGTATTGTTGAGACGCGGTGAAATTCATAATGTTCTTGTCTAATATATTAATTATCATAATCTTATTTATATTATTCGATATCTCACCCCTTTATTTGTTTCGCCGTTGCCTTTATACTGGTAACGTGCAGATAATAAGGAGTAGAGACTTGGTAACTTGTTGGTGTCGTCACTCTGATATGTAGCACTCGGGAGGATGAACGCTTATTTGATTCTATGATGTTTTCAGTTTAATCCAAGTTGTTATTTTAAGAAGTTGTTTTCTTTGAATTAAGTTGTTTAAAAATGCTATGTTTCTTTTGAAGTTTTAAAGTTGTGAATCTGCTGCGTATTTATGGAATCAAGTTGAAACATTTTAGAAGACTAATTAATTGTTATAAGTTCTTTGGATTAATATGTGATATGTATCTATTATGATAGGTTTTTATGTTGTTGGTTTTCGGAATGAGAATGTAATGCTTCATGTTTGCGGAAATTTTGGCACTCTGATTTTAATATAACTATGAGGTAGATTTGGGGTGTTACAGTTAGTATTTGTTTTTATTTAGTTAGAGAATATATATGTTGGTTGTTGTTTCTATATCTCTAACACTATTATATATATAAAGTAGTACTAATCCGTACCAATTTAAAAGAAAATAACATTCATTTTTCTTGTTACAAATTATAAGCAAAAAACATTAACTTTATTTCATTTAACCATTTTATTCTAAAAAATTCATCTTTTCTAAGGTTAAATTAAATATAAATTGCATTCATTTTGGTTTTTCTCTCATTTTATCCATAAACAACAACCAATCAAAATTATTTTTACATCTTTCCATAAAACATATTCCAAAAAAGACACAAATTTTTTTGACTTTCTTAATAAGTGTGAAATATAAGACTTTTGCTTATAAATTAGTACTTTATATTTGATAAGTTTTTTACATAAATAAAATAATTATTTTTCCTTTTATAACAAGTTTCAATAGTCAAAGTTGATTATGTAACATTCACTACAAACTATGAAACTCAAGCCTGAAATAAAACCATAAATCAAAATAAAAAAACAAATCCTTAAATCATAAATAAAAAAGCAAAGCAGAAACTAATTCCATGATAATAGAAGGGGTTGAGTCTTGGTCTTTATCAAGGCTTTGAACTAATCTGAATCTGAAAAAAAGAGGGAAAGAACGGGAAAATCATCTATAATCACAATCTTCCTTTTTGGGACTAAGAATGAAAGAAGGAATTAACATGGAACTCTCCCTTAAATGGTATGAAAAGACTAAATTATCCATACCCAAATATTTTCTAGAAATTTCAAATTTTCGTGACCTACCGGATTTTTCAAATCTATGTGGCGATACCAGAAATTTAGCGAAAAAGTAAGGAATTTCCGGTATATTTGTGAAATATCCGGTATTGGGTACCAGAATTTTCAAAAATTCTGATATTTTCGTACCGAAAATTTTGAAATTTCCAGTGTAAACATTTTTCTTTTGTACCAGAAATTTCAAAGTTTCAGAGACTTTACAAGATACCAGAAATTTTGAAAATTCTGGTAGTTCAATTTTTTTTAAAATACCAGAAATTTAAAATTTTCTGGTAGTTCATATTTTCCTAATTTTTTCTTATTTTACAGTGAGGACTAGAGACAAAGACGATACCGTTGCAGACAAGAAAAACTGATAGAGCGGAAGCTCAGGCCCGAGCTGATGAGGCACAAGCTTCCGAGCTATGGGCAGGTCGACTTCCTCCGACCGATTCTCACCAGAAATAGATGGTTGAGAAGCAGACACAATTTTGTGCACTCCGCCGTTGGAGATTGAGAGTTTCCACTGCTGAGGAGCCAGCTGCGGAGCATATTGTGGAGCCAGCTGCTATAGAGGTACATGCTTCTAATCCTATTGTGGAGCCATATATTACAGAGGTACATATTCCTGGAGTGGTTTCACAATGTGTCACACTCTCGGGTCATACCACTGGCTGCAACATCTGATATTCCAGGGCCTTTATGTCCTACGGTTTCTGACGAGCCATCACCACCACCTTCACCTCTCGTAGGTGATCAAGACAACCGCCTACAATTCATTGTCGTTCATTTAAATAGCCTCATTGGTTTGGTAAACCCTAATTGTAAGGTCTATACTGGTTTAACTAGGTTAGTCGATGCAACCCATGGAGGGCCTATGTAAATTTGTTTTATTATATATATATATATATATATATATATATATATATATATATATATATATATATATATATATATATATATATATATATATATATATATATATATATATATATATATATATATATATATATATATATATATATATATATATATATATATATATATATATATATATATATATATATATATATATATATATATATATATATATATATATATATATATATATATATATATATATATATATATATATATATATATATATATATATATATCTTATTTATTGCATAGTATTTTGGCGATCACATGTTTCGATTCAATGATGAACATAACATAACATAACATAACATAAACATAGTACAACAAGCAAAACCTTAAAACAACTGAACATGAAAACCTAGGCACTACCAGATGACTCTGGATGTTTCAACATCTTCATTATATCGTCGATGGATCTTCGGAACTCCGCATTCAACTCGATCAGACCTATAGTTATCCTACGACGAAATGATTTCCACATGACCTTCATATCCGCATCATTCTTCAACTCGATTAGGTTGTATTTCACCATTCCATTTGTATCAATACAATCCTCCCGAAACTCGACCTTTGTTAGCCTTCTGTTATCAGAATCAGGTAATAAACCACTTAATGTTTCTTTCAAGGTGGCAAGAGATTCAGAGCCATTTGGAATCTTGAATTTAACAACAGGGTTGTATCCATTGTAATACACTTCTGCATTAATCAGATATTCAGGAAAAGTCATTTTTTGAGATGTCTTACCCTATAACTTGAAACTCCTATTTATACAAATGGTGATGCATTCTAGACCATACAAATGTGTCGGTGCAATCAAAGTCCTCCAAATATGTCGGCAAAATCTCGACCGTTGAAAAAACTTGAATATATAACCTATCAGAAATTTCAGTATAGCTCAAATTTTCAGTACTACCACATAAATTTGAAATTTCTGGTTTATCAGAAATTTCAAATGCATTACCGAAAATTTACTTTTACCGAAAATTTGGTAGGGTTGTACCGAAAATTTATTTTGTACCAAAAATTTCATTCTTTCTACCGAAAATTTCATCCAAATATTATTAGTCTTATCAAAAATAAAACTGGAATAAATAAAATTGAAGGATGACATGTTTAATTTAGAGGATGACATGTTAATTCGAGATAGAAAATCAGAGAAAATAATGTTTGAATAGAGAGATACGGAAAAAAAATCAAAATGATACATAAAAAAACAAGTGAGAATAAAAAAGATAAAAGAAAAAGAAAAAACTTATAATTAAAGAGAGAGAAAAAAATTCAAAATGGAACAATGAGAGAAACAAGAGTGAAAGTGAAAAATAAGTTAATTTAGCGAAGCCAAATGTCAATTTAGAATTGATTGAAAAGAGTTTTATTTTAACTATTTGTCAATTATGAAATTGTCCTTTTAGTAGTGTAATTTTTTAAAATAGATAAAGCATTTTTGTGAGATTTGTATCATATTTTAGTAGGAGTCATATAGATGATGAACCCATTTAAGAGTCTTGAATGAATTATATAAATATTTAAAATATGTCAATGAATTTTTTAAGTAATTAAAAAATATAAAATAATATAAAAATTTATTGGAGTCATTAAAAAAGAATCAAATAAAATTCTTTAGATGTATCACATATGTCTTCTTATAATTTAGTTTAAAAATATTTAATATTGATTAATATGATGATTCATCTACTATTAAATATATAAAAAATTCTTCAAAAAAATTCTTGTAAATTCAACTTGTATTTTATATAAAATATATAAATTAATTACTTTTAATTAAGTTTCTTAGAAAATAATAACTCTTTCTGTTTTAATGACAGATGTTTTAATAAATAAAATTTATTTCAAAATAATTATTATTTAATGATTATTATTTTTTTAATTGTGATATTTAGTTTTTACTTCTTATATAATTATTTATAATATATTAATAAAATTAATTTTATAAAAGTATAATGTCTTATAATAATATTATTATATTTATTAAGTTGTGTGAAATTTTTTTAAAGTATAATCATATCCGAAGGAGTAATGAATTTCTACTTATGATAATGATTGGAGAGATTAACTAAAATTTTTAGCGAGTTTAAGTTAAGTTTCTATTTTAATACGTTGAAAAAAGACAACTTTTTCTCTTTTCACACATTGCTCAATCACACTCTCATTTCTGCAAAACCCTAAACCCCCAAAACCTCACTCATTCACCCTCACACTCTTTCTCTTCGCGCAATGCAAAATCCCTAGACGCGAAAAAAATGGAGAAGAAGAACACGGTACTGTTTTCGCTGAGTTATGCAGTAATTGTAATCACCGCGTTTGTAGAACACGCTGCTTCATCATCACCACCGCATGCTTCTTCCGGTCCCCACATCGCCGATGTTAACCTTCTTTTACCTCCCAAAATGACTTTCCCCGTTGAGTATAGACTTCAAGGAAGTGACGGTTGCTTCAAATGGTTACTTTCTGTTTCCATTTTTTGTTTTGTGTTTCACTACTTTAGTTACTTCGTTCAGAGTTTATAGATAGATAGTAGTAATTTAAGAAAATTTAAGTGATTGAGTGTGTGTTTGGTGCTGCACTGTTCCCATGAAACTTGAATATAGTTAAAAGTTGGATGAATGTAAAGTGGCTTTATGTTTAGATATTTATCCCTAAAAATAAGTTGAACGGGAAATTTAAGCCTAAAAATCATGTTTGATGTCAAAAATTACTAATTAGAATCAATTCTAGAGGTAGAATCATTTTTAATGAAAAACATCCAAACATACCTCTGGAATCAGTTTTGAAATTTCTAAAAGTAGAACCACATATAGCATGAATGTAGCCTCATGTGTCATTTTTGACGTATAGTGTTAGAAGGGCTACACCAATACATGATTGGTATAGGTCTTTCTTCATAGTATTTATTTTAGAATTTGAAATGTGTGCTTGAGTAATTGTATACTAAAAATGGTTTCTGAATGAACTTGGTTTTGTTATAAATTTTTTATTTGATAAAACTTTAAATTGGATTTGAAGGTTCTTTATTCAGGGTTTGGATTGGGTGATTTTAAGGAGGGAAGGTTATGGTGACTTTAGTGTATTTTAGAAGTGTTTATGAAAAAAATAAATGGAAAAATAATAATAGTTAAGATGAGAGAGAGTGATATAGGAGTGAGATAGAGAGAAAGTCATGGTGACTTTCCCTCCCTAAAGTCACCAAATCTCAACCCCTTTATTCCTGTTGTAAAACTATATATAACTTTTTTGACTGAATGATGAAGTACTTTTTATCACATTTGGTTAAACTGATATTTGAGGCAAAATGGATTTTAATTTTAAGCAACTTAATATCTTTCTTTAATGTCAAACAGTGGTTTCTTCAATTAAACTTTATTTTAAAGGTTGCAGATGGTTGTTTAAGGCATGTTATCTATGAATTGTTTATCATGTCATGAACAAGTAACTTGATAATTTTTTTAGGTGGAGGGTCACTTTTGAATTTTGAATTAAGAGAGTTGTATGATGTATTAATGTTTATAAATAAAGAACAAGGAGGGGTGGGGGTATTTAGTTTCTATGGGGTGTTCATTGATTCAATTTGGCTGTGAATTAATTGTTATTCCTTGTTATTGATATCATCTAGATGATTTTGCGATTATTTATTTATCTGTTTGGGGTAATATTGTTAGGACATGGGATCATCTTGATATTCTGTCTGTTTTGCCTGAGTATAATTCAAGCCACAAGTGCTCAACTAGTGCGAGACTGCGATCTATCGCCCCTTACAGTGGTCGGAAGGAGACTGCTGTTTATGCTACAGATGTGAAAACTGGAACTGTGATTCGATGCAAGGTCTTCATTGACAACATATCCAGAATCCAGATATTTCATAATTCTATTAAGCTTGATTTAGATGGGCTTGCAACATTGCACGTCCGCGCCTTCGACATTGAAGGTATTCTTCAAGTGCATATATTGGAAATTTTGTACTTCGGACCGTGGCTCTTAAGTCGCTGTAAACCTTTTTGATACGGTTGGTTTTACTATTTTGCTGTATTGATTTTGCAAAATTCTATTGCAAATATGCTTCATTTGCCATATTTTCTCTTGAAATCTTTCACATGATGAGAGAAGCTGTGAGAAACTTGCTTCTTTAATGAACAAAAGATGACATCAGCTATTAGACATGATTGCTTTTAGCTTAACAGCTTTTTATTTGTCTCAAGATTATCATATTTTCTTCCTTGAGTCTAGTTCAGACAGGGAATTTTATTAAACTTCTCTACTGTGCTGCAGAAAATGTATTTTCCTCATTAGCTGGCTTACAGTTCATGTGGAGCCTTATGCCTGAAGCCAATGGACTACCTTATCGGCTTGTTAATGTTCCTATAAAGGATTCTCCCCTTAGTGATTGCGGGGGTCTCTGTGGTGACTTAGACGTACAAATAAAACTTGAAGATGATGTAAGTTTGCTACTAGCTGATTTGAATGTGTTAGATCACTTTGCTATAACTAATAATGCATATTCAATATTATATCCAACCTTTTTTTATGATCCTGTTTTGCAGGGTGTATTTTCAGATCTTTTTGTAGTAAAAGGAATTGAGATTGGCCATGAGATTGTGTCGGTGCATTTGCTTGAGCCACAGTTACATAATTTGGCTGATGAGATTGTTCTCACTGTTGCTGAAGCTATGTCGCTTGATCCTCCCTCGCCAGTTTTTGTCCTTGTTGGTGCAGTCGTTCCCTACACCCTTAAAGTTATCCGCGGAAATATTCCTCAAGGTTTTCTCAATTTGTTTAGTTTTCGTTTGATTCTTTCCGGTAGACTTTTAAAGTCATAATTCTATCATTTTTGCGCTTATGCTAATATCTGTCAAAATAGGAATGTAGTTGTCCAAACTAACAGAAATATCGGGATGAGTTTCCACCCGTATACTCTTACACTGTCCAAATTTTTTCTTTTATGCTTCGATTCTTATAGTCAAACACCAACCCAATTTGATTTTTTTTGGATATAGTTGGAAATGGACTCCTGATTCGTGTGGTTTTTTAACCTAATGTAGAAGTTTTCTTTTGAGGTATAGAAGAAATAACCAGGGGTTAGGTAGTTTGACTTTTTTGCTGCTGCTTGGTGTGTTTAAGTGAAGCAAAGGGATAAATACCAGAACCTTGTCTGTTGTGCGGAGGGACTGGTTTGCTTGTTTGACCTTATTCTTTTCTGTCACCGATATCTTTTCCTCTTTAGGAGGGTTCCCGATCCTCCATCTTTCTTTTCATTTTAATCTTTCACGTGGACAGAAACTAATCTCACAACTAATACCTGGTGCTAGCACCATAGTGGCAATCAGTCAAGGCATAATATCTAGTCTTTTCTCTGGGTCCTAATCAATGGTTGAAACTTGCAATAGTGCCAAACTACTGATAAGTTTAGACAATTTTTTGTGCTCTATCCCTTCATACAAATGGCTTGTGTATATTTGTTTTTGATATGATATTATCAATAGTCTTACCACCAATATCTTTGTTTTGCATTTTTTAGTGGTTACTTTACCTTCTCCACATCATCAGTGGTCTGCCTCAAATGCTTCGGTTGCTCAGGTTGGCTCGAAGACAGGGTCAGCGTATGCATGGAACTTGGGGATGACAGCTATCATTGTTGAAGATACTAGGGTTGTTGGCCATGTGCAAGTTTCTTCACTAAATGTGGTCCTGCCAGCTTCTTTATCTTTATATATAACACCTTTGTCTAGTTCTGGTGATCCTTTGGAAGAAATTGAATCTATTCCTCTAATGGCACGTTGGTATGTTGTATCTGGCCGTCAATATCTTATCCAAATGAAGGTTTTTGCACATGCTCATGGCGCACAAGAGATTTATATTACAGAGGTAGTTTGCATTATTCTACTTTGACTACTTTAATATCAATGGTAAAACATGTGTATTTTGACATATTAAATTTTCTTCTCTGATCTTCATCTATCTTATATATTTTGTGTTGAGATTTTAAGGACTACTTTTCTTAATCTTTATGGTAGCAGTAGCATTTCTCTGCAGTCTGCATAATAAATTATATTATTTTTACCTCCCAAAGTTTGCCATATTTTCAAAGAAAAAACCTCATCCGAGAAAAGAATACTCGGAGTAGTTTATCAATCATGCTTAAGCTGTACAATTTTTTTGTTTGATTTGTATTGCTTTCTGATAGAAATTGATGGTATATTCAAGAAACCACTGAGATTTCTTGAAAAAAGTGTCTCTCACAGTTACAGCAGAGCAGTATAGCTCAAGTCAAGGCAAAGGGGCCTGATGCTTTTAAAAAACTGTCTTACTATCAAGTGCTATGCTATCTGTGATTTGTGCATTTTTCAGTACTTACATTACATCAAATGGTCAAGTGTTGTAGGTGAAATAACTTCTCTATTAAGTGTAGAATTCAACCTTGGTAATTTAAGTCTTTCGTTGTCAAATGAGTAGGGGAAAACATTGGGGAGTTGATCATCTTGGAATTGGATAGGAAAAGGGGCCATTTTGGTATTGGGAGGTGCAGACCCTCGAAGTTCTGCGGTATTATTCTGTAAATCAAAGGGATTTTCCCTATTTTCTTTTATATATAAGTTGGTTTCTATCAACTGGTATCAAAGCCGTTCTGATCCAAAAAGATTTTTCCGGTGTGCTGGAAATTTTGGTATGACTATGGTTGCAGATTTGATTCCAAGATTTGATGGAAGGGAGGCCTATTGGTGGCTGATCCAGGCTGAGCAATATTTTGGGTCAAGAATGAGTGAAGAGATGAAGCTTGAGTGGGCTGTTGCATTTGCATTGAGAGGAGATGCTCTTGATTGGTGGATTTCTTGGAAGGAGAGTCATCCAAATACTTATTGGTGGAATTTTGTAAAGGCCATTCTCAAGAAATTCCAACCAGAAGTTTGAGATTGTCTACCGAAGTCTGAAAACGAAACACAGGAAATCCATGGCAGCAGTGAAATTCAAGAACCAATAGCATTACCAACTGAAGAAAAGATTGATGGTAAAGTTGATGACTCACAAATCCAACAATATAGTGAAAAAGAAGTTTGTAAAGTGGATATCAAATCTGATTGCGAGAGCGACGAAGTGAAAAATATAGATTCATTGATGGCCGCTAGTGAAGCAAAGGTCCATAGAAGTGACAGAGAGTTGGCTATTTCATCACATGCAAAGTCTAACAAGAAATTTCCTAAGATAAAGTCTAGGAACAAGAAATTTCCACTACCGGTGCCACTGTGGCCACAACAAGTGGTCATGAGAGGGCCGCCATTAGCAAGCAAATTTGATCCTGGGGAAAATTTCTTATTTCATGTACAACTCAACCTTTTTGTTTCAAGTTATGGGATCCAGCAGGATACATTTTTTCTATTGTGTATTCCTTTCACCTTGAGGACGAGGTGAATCTGGGGGAGTATTGTTAGACTCTTCAATTTCGTAACTGTTATTAAATTATTATGAGTTAGTGGGTAATTATTAGAATTATTATAATATTAATTCAGAGTGTTTAGGCCTAGAATAAATAGGGGAAAACATTGGGGAGTTGATCATCTTGGAATTGGATAGGGAAATGGGCCATTTTGGTATTGGGAGGTGCAGACCCTCGAAGTTCTGCGGTATTATTCTGTAAATCAAAGGGATTTTCCCTATTTTCTTTTATATATAAGTTGGTTTCTATCATTGACATCGAGTAATGTGGTCATGGGCCTCATGGCAATATGATACTTTTAGTTTACATTGCTATTCTTATTTTTTCTGTTACAAACTATGCCCATGTATTGAGAATTTCATTTTTAGTCGTTCTTTCCTATATTATATGGATTGCTTTTGTGCCTTTCTTTTAATAGTTTTTCATTAATAACATTCTTCATTGTGTTGCAGAATGATGATGTTAAGGTTGATGATTACCAGTCAGATTACTGGAGAACTGTGCCAGTTTCAAATGATATCGCCTTAAAACATGGTTGGCGGAATACTAAAATCTTGAAAGCTTATTCTCCAGGACTTGGAAAGTTGACAGCTTCTGTGAACTATCTTGGTGGTGTGGATGACAAAAAGGAGGTGATCTCTCTTTCTTTGAGGCTTTCTTATGGAAGCATATTGTTTGTTTTTTTTCTCCTCGATATTTTTTAGCCTCCTATGCACCATATGTTCTCTATGGTCATTTCATATTTTTTCGCTGGTTGAGGTTGGATAGAGGCTTTTTGTTGCTTTATAGTATTACAAACATTCTATTACTTTTTTGAGCATTGTTTTTGGATCCTTGTAGACTATCACAGTTGTTCAGGAAGTCATGGTCTGTGATAAAGTAAAGTTCACCTTGGGTAATGAAAGTGGAATAATTTTACTGCCATGGGCCCCTGGTGTTTATCAGGATGCTGAGTTAAAGGCTGTAGGAGGTTGGAAGCTTTTTCTATTTGCTTCAATATGAAGTGACTAGCTTATTCCTGGTATTTGTGCTTATACTTTTGATCCGACCACCTGCTGTAGGTTGTGCAAAGGCAGCAAGTGATTACAAATGGTTGTCTTCAGACATATCTACTGTATCTGTGTCAGTTTCTGGTACTATCCAGGCAAAAAAGCTTGGAAAAGCTACTATTAAAGTGGTATCTGTATATGATTCACTAAATTATGATGAGGTAATACTATTAATAACTTCAGTAATGTTTATCATGTTTGGGTCTGTAAGCCCAAATCTAGCAACATGAATTTGCTAGTGTTCCTATGTTATATAATATGCTATTTGAACTTATGAGTGTTGTTTGGTTGGGGGGTAATATGCTATTTGCTAAGGATATTTGCTGGGCTTGTACAGGCTGTAGTCATTACTCAAAATTGTGCTTCACTTCTATCATATGTGCTTTGTCTGTGAGTTCATTCCAGTACACTTCATTCCTTTCTAAATCGTATCAATGTATTGTTTCTTACCTAGCTACATTCCAAATATTAGTTCCCTATTCCATTTTTTACTCTCGAAAATCTGAGTTTTCTGTCTGAATTTGATATATTCCTTCTTGCTTGGTGGTGGATCCCTTCCCTTATTCTTGAGGCATTTTTGTGATAGTTTGTTTAGATTGATCTGTGATTCCCTTGTTCTCTTAATCATGCAGTCGTTACTTGTTAGTACGTTTCTAATTTCTTCTGTCTAGACTCTGTAGCTATTTCATTGATTTCAATAAGTTCGTCAGATTCTAATCTGATTACACAGACATGAATGGGATGATTATGATTTTAGATACATCTTTCTGTGTTTTTTTAGCTTTATATGTTTAATAATATCACAAATGTGTGTTTTTTGGTACCACGATGACACTAGGGAGGTTTTTCTGTAAAAGGAGGAAAAACATAATCACAATCAAAGAGTCTGGTTTATTTTCTGAAGACAATTGATGATTTTTCTCAAATATTACAAACGTGTTTTCTATGAGACATTGTGTCATTTATGTATTTATTACTTTCGATCCACACATAAAATATTCATAAATATACTTTGAATTGCTATGGATATCTAATACAATTCTTCCATGTTTTTATTTTGTAATTTTATTTTCTTATAGGTCTTGGTTGAAGTCTCTGTTCCATCTTCTATGGTCATGCTTCACAATTTTCCTGTAGAAACTGTTGTTGGATCTCATCTTCAAGCTGCGGTGACAATGAAAACAGCAAATGGTGATACCATATTTTAGGATATTTCCTTTTCATTGCACTAAAAACAACAACATTTGATATTTTTGGATACATGGATGTTTCATGTGCAGGTGCGTTTTTCTACAGATGTGATGCCTTCAATTCTTTGATAAAGTGGAAAACTGGAAGTGAGTCTTTTGTAATTGTCAATGCATCTCAGGAGTTGTCATTCTTGGAAGCCGTGCCAAATAGTCAGGTCCATCCATCAGATGATGGTTTTCCCTGTTCTTGGACTTACATACATGCTTCTAATACTGGTCAAGCTTTAATCCATGCCATACTTTCTAAAGAATATCACCAATTCAATCATGGTCCTGTTGTCTTAAAAGCTTCTTTACGTATTGCGGCATATCTACCCTTTATTGTAAGCCAGGCAGGTGATGGAAACCACTTTGGTGGTTACTGGCTTGACTTGGCTCAAGCCGAAAATAATAAGCAATGGCATAACTTGGAGGAGTTATATCTTGTTCCTGGGACAAATTTAGACTTATTACTTGTTGGTGGACCTGAACCATGGAACAAACATGTTGATTTTATTGAAACTGTGGATGTTTTGGGTGGAGAGAATGCTCTGACAGATGGAGTTCTTGTGCATCGAATATCTGACAGCAATAGGACATTGTACAGAGTTTTATGTCAAACACTGGGAACCTTTGTAAGTTTCAGTATTCTTTTCTTATTAGAAAGTATTCTAGTGTTAGTATAGTGCTTGTGTGCAACAATAGTCACTTACCATGTCTAGTCAGTTTAGTGGCTGCAACAAATTCTTTAGTAGCTTGTAACAGAATTTTATTAATCTCTGATGACAGTATATACAACTGTAAATAGTTATATAGAAACGGGTAGCTATATGAAGATGGTAGAGAATAATAAATTTCTTACTTAGATATCTCAATACTCTATTTTCTCTCATTTTCCTTCATTCTCTTCTTGAAACCCGTAGTATTTTTAAAATATTCCAGGAGTCGGAAAATAATAACTTTTGTTTCAAATGACTCAGAAACTGCTTTTCAGACGTGGAAATTTGGTCGGGGACGATCATCCCCTGCCTTCTGTAGCTGAAGCTTGGCTTCCACTGATATGTAGCATTCCTTCTTCTATTGTACTTATAGCTGATGAGTCAGGTAGGCGTTTCACACAGTTTTTATAACTGACAGGTTTTCTTAGATTTCTGTTTCTTGATTGAATCATTCTTTCCCAGTGAATGAAAGGGGAATCATTAGAGCAGCCGCTCAAGCTGAACGTGGTTCACGGAGACTTCGTGATACCCCTATTACTGTGGCAAATGGGCGCACTATTCGAACATCTGCAGCTGGTCTTAGTGCTTCTGGAGAAGTTTTTGCTAACTCATCTTCTCTGAGTTTGAAGTGGGAACTTAGCAGCTGTGAGGGACTAGCATATTGGGATTATGCATTTGATATTATAAACTCCAAGAGTTGGGACAGGTTTTTGGCCTTGCAAAATGAATCAGGATTGGTATGAGAGATTCGATTCCTAATAACTTTGTCATTTTTATTAACTGTCCAACCTTTTGACTGAATTTGACAATTTTGGTAACTTAGTTGTGTGTGAAAACTTGCTGTCCCAAATACTAGTTTGTTTTCATTTGAATTTGTGAATATTATTTTTGTTTGTGCATGCCCTACTTGTACATGGTAGACAAGTTAAGTAAGTGTGCGTAAGCTCACAAAAATGCCATGGCCCTTCCTTCCTATTGTCATATATTTATGTAGTTCTTTGATATAGTGTGTAGCCATTTAAGAAGTTGATGTAAAGTTTCTTAGAGTGTAATGCAACATGTTAGTTACTAAAATGTCATTCTTTAACTCTTGCATAAGACACTAAAGTCTAAAGGTAAAGATCTATGTTGGTGATCTTACACTTTATTTACCTTACCAGCCTGTGGGAAGTATTGATTATATCAATATAATAATCTACACTTGTAAAATCATTTTGGCTGACGAAGGTTCGATTTCCCATTTCAAGTGAAGGATGATATAAGATTCCCTAACAGTTGTGAGTGACATCCATACATGGTTATAATTTATGAATGCAAAAATCTGTCAAAATTATGATTTAAGATATTTGTCGTAGAAATAGTTTAAAGTTTTGGTTTGTCCTGGATAATGTATACCGTACTGTGTAATATTCGTGTTAACTTCTTTTCACTAATTGCTAATTTTTTTCAGTAAAGAATAAACATTATTTACATATCTTGTTCTAGTGTATGGATAACTAAAGTGACCTTAAATGCTCTGTTTCTTAGTGCATTGTTCGTGCCACTGTTACTGGATTTCTTGGTGGCCTGGGAGATGACACATTTCACCAGTTTGCTCAAACTGAAAATGTGCTTACAGATGCCATTCGTGTACAGGTACTATCTGTTGAACTGGTTTATCAGATTGTGAATCTGGTTCTTTTACGTGATTAAAATTGAATCGCTTTAAGTTTCATGGCTAAGTTCTGCATCATCTCTTTGCTGTTGTTTTTTATTATTGCTTTGTCTTGAGAAGTTGTCTTATTCTATATTGGTGTTACAATGCAGCTTGTTTCTATGCTAAGAGTTGATCCGGAATTCAGCTTGATATATTTCAACCCTAATGCAAAGGTAACACTTGTGGAAAGCCATATTATCTTATATTCTAACACCTATAAATAGAGCTTGATGTTCAGTCTTTTATATCAAGTTATTATCCAGTTATTCTCAATAATATTCATAGTTCTTCTTATTTCCTCATCTCTTTATCAAAAGTTCATAACTTAAACGGGGTTCTCTATGTCTGTTGATCACACCTTAGAGGGGCTCATGAATTATGAATGGATTTTTATGAAAACAAGTCGAGGATAGCTTCAATTTTAGAAAAAAAGGCAGAGCCCACAATGTCACAATTATACAGCTGATAATCTCTTGTATTAATGAAAAATGATTCAAGCTGGGTTGAAATGGAGGAGGGTCTCAAGGGTTTTATGTGACAAAAGTACTGCTTAAGCTGAAGGAAAATTTCACCGACATCGGCAAGACCTGCGATGTTGTATGGGACAGAATGTTGGACGATTAAGAATCAACACGAGAATAGAGTAAGTGTAGCAGAGATGAGGATGTTGCGTTGGATGTGTGGTAAGACTAGATGTGATAGGATTAGAAATGACAATATTAAAAAGAGTGTTGGGGTAACATCTATAGTAGAAAAGATGGTGGAAAGTAGGCTTGAGTGGTTTGGACAAATAGAGAAAAGACATGTAGGTTTTGTTGTTAGGACAGTAGATTAGATGGAGAGGAATCAAGTAGCTAGAGGTAGAGGAAGACTTAGAAAACTATAAAAGAAGCTATTAAGAAAGATCTCGAGATTAACAAATTGGATAGAAAAATGTTCTTTGACAGAACATTATGGTATTAGTTGATCCACATAGCCGACCCCATTTAGTTGAATAAGGCTTGGTTGTTGCTGTTGTTATTGTATACAAAACAGTTTAACTATGTTCTCTCTCTTCTCACTCTTTTCTAATTGTATTGGGCCCACATGTCCCAGTATCGAAACCTGGTCTGATACCATATGAAATAAGAGGAAGGCTTTAGGCCTAACTACCATGAGAGAAAGAGACCTAGAATTAAATGGTCTAACTGTAGGTATGGTACATGATGGAATATTATAATGTCATTTGATGAATGTAGCTGATCAGGCCTTGCAAGAAAAGGCTTGATTGTTGATACTCTGAAGCATCAAATTGTGCTAATAAAACACCAGAAATTATTCAAGTAAAATCCTGTATTAATTTCACCCAGACAATTGGTGAATTTTTTGTGTAATGTCTATTTTTGTTATAGACTAATTTTTTGTGGGGGGTTCTCTTCTCCTCTGTCCCTATGCAGGTCTATGTCTTCCATGGTAGTCTAATTTTCTTTTTCGTGCTCATACATGTGTTGCAAATATGTCTTGCATAATGGTTTTGGCACATGAAATTAAATTGTAATTACATTTCAGTAGAACTTATAGACTTTTTTTACTATATTGTATGTCCGCCTTCAGGTAAATTTGTCAATCACAGGAGGGAGCTGTTTCTTGGAAGCTGTTACAAATGATTCTCAAGTGGTGGAAGTTACTCAACCACAAACAGGATTAGAATGTCAACAGCTGATTTTGTCCCCTAAAGGATTAGGGATTGCTAATCTAACTTTATATGACATGGGACTCTCTCCCCCATTAAGAGCATCTGCACTTGTAAGCTCTATTTTCAATCAATTTTAAGTTGCTTGAAATTTAAGAAAAATGCTTGGTTGTGATGTCCATACCTCGATATTTTGTTTGATAAGACTATTTCGCAGATACTTTCGTAGTTATGAGCCCTCGTCTGTAAGAATGACTAATTTCCAATCACTTTTCTTCCTACATGATTGTCTTTCAAACCTAAATATCAACACAAAATTTTGAACTTGGCCATACCACACTTTGACCTTTCCCCTTATTGGGAAAGGACTCTTATTGTTAATGTCTAGTTCTGTCCTCAATTCAGTGATTAAAGCGGGTGATCTTGTAGGAAAGTTTATTGACTTGTTTAGGAGTTCAAAATTTGCTTTAGTTTTCATTGATCTTTACTGAAACACAACTTGTTCTAGCTCTCTCATGATCAAGTGATGTTGTTTAATGTTCGATGCTTTTAATGGTTGAATGTTACAGGTCCAGGTTGCCGATATAGAATGGATTCAGATCACGTCAGGAGAAGAAATTAGCCTAATGGTACTCCTTTTCTATTATATTTTGGTTTAAAATGGCTTAATCATTATATTTTAGTGGATGGCCATATATGCAGCACATATTAACTTCACTAAATAACAGGTAGAGAAAACCCAAAGAAAGGAGAGTAACTCTTTTTAACCTGCTGAAACCCGACTTTTATTAATAGTTCATTAGTAAAAAAATTAAGTATTTGATCCTCCATTAACAACCGTTTCTAGTTCTCAAGACTGTTGCAGGATTGGGTGTTTTCATGCTTTCTTACACATTGAATCACTTTCACCAAATACTAAAATGAATTCTTTACGTCTTGGTCGGCAATTTGTGATAATAAATTCTGTCTTGTAATCTATCTTGGAGAGTAAACACAAAAAGCACCTGTGTGAAAGAAATTGGGTCTTTTAATGTGTGAAAGAAATGAAACATTTGTTAAAATAAGGATAAATGCTGCTGCTTGTATTGATGCTCACCTTGATTGCATTCTGCTTAAATCTTCTTTCACCAGTGTTAAGAAGGGGTATTTTGTTATAGGTTCAACTTGTATAAAGAGATATAAAACAGAGACAAGCAAGCAAAATATTTAGGCAACGGATATCCCTAAGATCTTATTATTTATTCTTGCTGTGGTGGCCAGGAAGTCTGCAAGTAGACATAAGAGGCTGAATTTGAAATCTCCCTAATTAATTCCTCACTGAGCCACTAAATGCGTACCTACTCTGCTGATCCATTATTTATAGATTTCAATCACATTTGTAGTTAGTTACCCCCCTTCTCCTTGTTGCCCTTCCTCGTATATTTTCCCATCTATTGGATCCTTCTTCTCCTTAAAACCCTAACTAGGTTTGCTGCTGCTTTTCATCCCAGGCCCGCAAAGCTTTTAGCCAGTTTTTTGAATAAAATGTGTGTTCTGTGTGAAGGGGAGCCTTGATACAATGGTTGGAAATGTTGCCTCGTGTCTAGAAGGCCATGGCTTAAAATCATGGAATCATTCTCCTGCAAATGTAGGTTGGACTGCCTACAATAGATCCTCAATGGATCCAACCCCTTCCCTCGATGGTTGGAAATGTTGCCACATGTCTAGAAGGTCCTGAGTTAAAATCATGAAATCAGTCTCCTGCAAATGTAGGTTGGATTGCCTACAATAGAACCGCAATGGATCCATGCCCCTTCCTTCAACCATCACGTGGGAGCTTTATAGCACTAGTTTGCTCCTTTTTTAATACTGTGTATCGTACATACTTAGCTTTCCTAAAATAGTGTATATAACTTCGAGATTGAGAGCAAGAATTGTATATAGAAAATAATTCCTCGACATTATTTCTGTACAGTTTCTATATGTATTAAAATAAAAAGCACAAAGGTCATTCCGACAAACTGACATATTTACAGTTTCTATTGCTCTTTTTTGTCATTTTAAATATGATTGTTAATTACTGCATATGTATCCAACCTAGAAGTTCAACAAAATGTATTATTCTCATCTTTACAGGAAGGAAGTCTGCAAACTATTGACTTATTGGCTGGTATAAATGGAGGAACCAGTTTTCATGCTTCCCAGGTTTGAATTGTTTTCCCTATTAAATTTTGCTACAGGCAGTTTCTTGTGCATGTCTTGTTTTACCTGATCTTGTGGGACATAATCTTTACTGCCTTATATATGGTCAACAATATATTATTATTATTATTATTATTATTATTATTATTATTATTATTATTCTTCTTATTATTATTATTATTATTATTATTATTTATTTATTTATTGTCATTATTACTAATAGTATTATCTTTTACATTTTCTTGGCCTTTTTGGATGTTGTCATCTCCATATTCACCTATGAAAACATGTCATAGTGAGTTTTTCTATTTCAACTTGCAAATTGATGATTGGGAAATTATTACGCAGTTTGTTTACATGAATATCCATGTTCATATTGAGGATACGATAATTGAGCTGCTGGATGCTGATAGTCTGTCTAGTCTTGTTGGTAGACATGTTAATGCACCGAGTTTTAAAATAAAGGGGAGATATCTTGGAATTACAACCCTTTATGTAAGTCTATTATCAATACCTTAAACCGACCTTAATCTAACTTAAATATTTCTTGAATTTGTGAGAACTCAAAAGCTTGGTCATTATTTATTGAAACCAGGTCAGTGCTATTCAACAGTTTGGACATGTAGTACAAAGTCAAACTATTAGTGTGGAAGTATACAAAGCCCCAAGGATACACCCTCATGAGATTTTCCTGCTACCCGGTGCATCATATGTGGTATGTTCTAAAGTACAGGTGTTGTTTCTTCAGTACTAGTTTGACATGAAAATGTGGACTTTGAAAGAATCACATACCCCATTATTCTCTTCAATTCACATTCTATTTTTCTGTTGGAAAAGGCAAAGTTGATTTCTTTCAGGAAAAAAGTGCATACATTTATTTCTAGGCTCACAATATATGTAATATCTCTACTTATTTGTTTACTTTATGCCCTAAAATTTCTGTCACTAGTTTCAAGGTTAACTTAATGGTTTAAAGTCTAGAGTTATTTAAGGAGCTTGTGAAATTTTGAATATGTACTTGTTCTTGTGCTTGTATGAAAAGCCAAGTGAATAGTTTCAAGTTGTCTTCATATTGTACGAGTTTTTCTTCTATACTTTTCTCTTATATGTATTTTGTACTCCCTTTGTCCTTTATTATAAGACCCTCCAACAAAATTCACGGGGATTAAGAAAAGTTGTTGCAATAATAAATTTGTCAAATGTTAGTGTTACCTTTACATATTTATCCCTACATTTAATGATATCATAAGAGAGTACATGAATTTACATTTCCCAATTGTAAATCAAACATGGGCATTATGTAAAGAGATAATTAGCACGTGAAGTTTTGAAAAGGGTTTTGTATTAAGTAAGGCGCACAAAAAAAGTTGAAAAGGGGATTATAATTAGAGACAAAAGGAGTATTGTTTTCTTTTGTGATTGTTTATCTTCACAATTGGTTTTTTGATCTTGGGCTCCCGTGGTTTCATAATTATTGGCACTATATATTTCTCATTCTAGGTTTTATGATGATGTCATTTTTTCATTTATTTGCTTAGCTTACTGTGGAAGGTGGCCCATCTCTCGGTGTTCATGTCGAATATGCAGTTGAAAATGATAAAATTGCAAGTATTGATAGATATTCTGGACGGCTCTTGGCAAATTCTATTGGGAACACAGTAAGATGTTAAATCCTGCTCAGTTATTATATTGTTCCATACCTTTTTATTTTGTTTTTCTTTCAAATTTGCTGTGAAGTATACTCAAAATATGTATGAACAAAGTTTAGCTGATTGTCAAGCACACAATACATTCTTTTATACATGTACAAGATTTATGCTTTGGCTGATTCTAGGCTGTTGTATTTAAATGGTCATGCTACTAGAACAAATAACTTTCTGATGTAAAATAAGTTGTGCTGATGGGCACTCTCAGTCTTATAATAAGGGTTAATAGTAGTTAAAAGTCAGTTTCCAACACAGCATTACATGCTTTGTTTTCATTTTATGCTCTTTCATGTGTGGGAGTGTTAGTCATAGGTAAAATAGTAAAATGCTATACCTTGTTGGACATACTAAGTACATACTAAGTTTTTGCGTGTTTTGTTCTTAGATTAAGATAGAGCTGTCGTACTCCAAATTCTTTAAAGTTTCATAATATATCTGTCATAAAAGGAAAATCATTATAAGTCGTTCTCATGATATTAATGATATTTTTCCGCACAAATATTCTCACTGTTTCTTCTTTTGGGAACACGTGACAATATTTCTCTCGTATGGCTGTTTGCCTTCACATAAACCAGAAAACTTTTGTGGTTTATTTATTTTAATATTGAACATATCTGGTTTGTGAAAGATATAACTTTCATCTAATACCTCATTACTATTATTGTCAGACAATTCTCGCCAGCCTTTTTGTGAACGGAAATACTGTGGTTTGTGATGCAACGAGTATTTTAAGGGTGGGAGTATCATCTACTATCAAATTGCATATGCAGAGTGAACAACTAGGAGTTGGCTGCAAACTGCCTATTTATCCATTATTTCCTGAGGTAAGAGTTACAAAAAAGATATGGAAATTATCCCTTCTGTTGTATACTTCAAATGTTAATATTGTAGACCTTTTTGGTTTTGCCAGGGAAATTTGTTTTCTTTCTATGAGCTATGTAAAAATTACCACTGGACTGTTGAAGATGAAAAGGTTTGCCTTTATTTTCATATTACTTTTTATTTCGCTATCAGTCCCATCCCACTCCTGTCATATTTCAAGAATTGACTTTGATATGTTTCTTTAGGTGGTGAGTTTCAGGGTGTCCGAGAGCTTGCACGGTGACAGATATGGGAGTGCTTCAGAAGCGAGTCAAGTTGGTGGTGATTTTGATGAGATTGACCCTGGCTTTATTAATGTCTTGTATGGAAGGTATAAAGCTGATCATCATTCTTGTCAAGAGAAATAGCATTCAATACTTTTTTCTCTGTTAAAAACTCTTAAATATCTGAATCCAAGAATAATAGCATTCAATACTTTTCAAGCTTTGTATTGGTTGTGTGGTTTCATTTTTTTTTCTGTTGGTTTTTCATTAGGCCTAATTCATCTGATAGAATGTAATGGTTCATTTAACATGTGTATGTGATCCCACCCATTGAGAAAGACTTCGAGGGTTGTTGCTGCTAAATTTAATTCCTTTTTAGAGGCAGCATAAAAGTTGTTGGCTTTAACTAATTTATATATTTTCTTTATTCCTTTATATGCTATCTTTTCCTCGGATAGATATGATTCAGTTGCTGTTTTTCGATCACCAAACCTTTGATATCGCTGATTCTATTCTCCTTGTATATTGTCCGATTTTCCTCATGTAATACAACACAATATACTGTTATGCATTCACTTTGTAGTGAAGTGTACTTAAATTTACAAGAGGAGGCCAATTTATAACTTCTATAAACATTTTAAAAGATACATTACAGAAATATGTCATTGAGTACCATATATTTACTTTATTTATTTATTTTGGTCAGATCTGCGGGCAAGACAAATGTTGCTGTGTCATTTTCGTGTGAATTTTCAACTTCTGGGTCAAAAACACAGTCAAGGTTGTACAGTTCATCTCTATTAGTAACAGTGGTTCCTGATCTTCCCCTGGCTTTGGGACTCCCAGCTACCTGGATTCTTCCTCCGTACTATACAACTACAAGCCTTTTGCCTTCCTCCTTTGAATCTTATACACAACGTGGTGGGCAGAATCGCAAAGGAACCATCAAGTATTCTTTATTGGGTAGTTTAGATAAAAATGCTCTGCAGAAAGATGCCTTGTTCATTGATGGGGATAGAATTAAAACAACAGAAAGTAATAATCTTGCATGCATTCAAGCCAAAGATCGTACCACTGGTAGAATAGAGATTGCTTCTTGTGTCAAGGTTGCTGAGGTATGGATTTATCTTTCGCCTACTGTTTATTTGGGACCATTTGTTGGCAGTTACACTCTTAGAAGTGTCAAGTTTTAACTTTACACAATGAGTAGTTAGAACATTAAATGGTTTTAAACCGTTATAACACAATTTGTACACTCTGCTCATTAACTGCGATAAGATACGGCTGCTCTGTGTTACAGTAAGACTTTGACATGCTAGAAAGCCTTAGCCTTATTTTGGCGAGACCTTCGTATTTCAGCTCAGTGTAGGGGTGAAAGAAATCTACTAAATTATCTGGTCCTTCCATTTATAAATTCATCCTATTGCAATAATAAAACTTAGTGGATTGCGTAGTGGATGATCAATAAACCAGCCAAACATGTAATGATATACATTGTATATTTAATTATTAACCATTAGATTTACTAGACTTCAATTGAATCTGAAGTCTATTGTCTAAAATTTTACAAAAATAAAAATCTTTAGGTAAACGTTTCAGTTGTACATGTCTGTTTATACAGTCTTAAGGAAAAATAGTTTTGAGTAGTTTTCGAGAATAATATTAGAGAGAGTGAAGCGGTGTTATCAATGGCTGCTTATGACACCAGCCGAAACTCTGCCATATAAACAGCTGTGGCCTATGGCGTCTGACACAATCTGCAATGGCGGTAATTTGGCAACACTGAAGAGAAGCATTCAGTAGAAAAAAAACAATTTTTATAATATAATTGTAAGTGGATGGGTTGTATTTGTGTTAAGAATTATGCTCATAACACACTTTTATATCGTTTGAAATTCATATCAGTCCCACTAAATTTTTGTAGGTCCCACACACTTTATGGGACCTATATGAAATTCAACCAACAAAAGAGACCGTGTTGGAAAGAGCGTATTCCCTTCGTCCCTTAAGAGTTGCTTACAAAATTCCTAAGTATTAAGAAAAGTAGTTGTAGCATTAATTTTCCATAATTATCCGTATTGATTGCTAGCACTCATTTTTTTACTAAATGGGACTTGGTGGATTGGATTTTTTTAGTCCTTTTTAACTGATCTTAGATGCATTAGTGGCTTAATGTTTATCCCTTCATCGCGGTCCATCCTACCTCTACCATTCTGTTTCAGCATAATAAGTATAATAAGTACATACCGAATTTTTTGGGAGTTGTTACTCACCACAATTTCTATGTCATGATCAAGGTGACTCAAATTAGAATAGCCAGTAAAGAAGTCCTGCTCAAAGTGATTGACCTTGCTGTTGGTGCAGAACTTGTTCTTCCAACAACGTTTTACGATACTCTAGGTATATCAAGGTCCCCTTAATAGTGAATCACAGTAGGAAATTCAGACTGAAAGTACTCATCTTTTATTGCATCTTCCTTTGGTTAAACAGGAAATCCTTTCTATGAAGCATGCAATGCAATGCGTTTCTATGCTGAAACTAACTACCCTGATGTTCTCGCCGTAAACAAAACTGCTGATGGAAAAGGGAATGTCGGCATTAAGGTTTGTTGATTGTTTCTATTAGAAATCATTTTCATGCTTTTCTATGTTCTTAGAATTTCGTATAAGAACCTTCAGCTTGCACATTTGCAGAGTTTTGGAACTAACTAGGTAGATATAAACCTTTCATGTGTTTTCACCTAAAAATTTATCACATGACTTTAGTTTCAGTTGAAGTTGTAGGGTTTGGGATTAGATTATTAAGAAGGGGGGAGAAATAATAAGACTTTGCATTGTGATTATGACTTGACACAGAAGGCTGTGTGCTAATTAATTCTTAGTTTTACTCTAAGACTTATTTTTTTCATTAACTCCAGCAGTTTCTAATAAAGTGAAGCCTGCATAGTCTTATCAAAGTCAGGCTTAGTTCACTTTATTTGTACTTGTGGTTCAACTTAAAGAGACCTTATCTCTGTGTGTGTAACATCAGAAAAAACTTCATCTGTTTTAGGACTAGCCAGATTTTTCCATGTCTAGTACTTAAGTTTTCTTTATGTAGAACTGCTTTGCTCAGCTAAGTTAATTAGTGGGATTCTTTTTTGATTGACTCATTGTTGAAGGCAATTCGGCACGGGAAAGCTCTTGTTCGTGTAGTATTTAGTGAAGCCCAGCAAAAGTCAGACTACGTGCTAGTAAGTATTAGTTTTTTACTTTGCACACCAGAACAGTAAATTACAGTTCTACATGTATATCTTGATCATATGCACAATGCCACATTTTTTGAACCTATATATCAATGACAATAAGGAAATTGCTGCATGCCGATGCACTTATACATGATTGTAAACTGGGCAGGCTTCCGAGTGTATTTATGCGCCATAATCTCAATGACTGTAAACACTGTCTCAGAACCACACTGTAACTGGAGTTAATACCTTGCATTTGCCTTATAATTGCAATTTTTTGTCTTTCACTAATACCTGAGTAATTATCTTTTGTACACGTGATACTTGATATGTTAACTATTCTTTTCCTGGATATGGCGCCTGTTCTTCCTCTGTCCTATTGGATTCTCTAAATTTTTTTTTTGCAGATCAGAGTTGGTGCCCATGTATATCCTCGAAATCCAGTTCTTCATATTGGAAGTCCTCTTAACCTGAGCATAAAAGGTGTGGCTGGTTTAAATGGTTACTGTTACTTTATTCTTCTGTCAATGATTTCAATTTCAAGAATAGTTTTATTTTTTAAAGAAAAATCTATTTGTTAGAAGTTCAATAAACCATTTGCTTACCTTTACAGAACAACTTAAGATTTTGGGAGACTTAGTTCATGACAGGTAGTATTATAGGATCTCTTACAGAACTCTAGCTTGTGAATATGGATGTATATGTATTATGTACCGTGCTAGAGTCTATACATATAAGTTATAACTATATCAGGCCATGTAAACTTATTGCACTCCTAACTAATATAATTTATAATTTATTTAAATAAATTTACTTATTATTTCTTTATGATATCTTTGGTTCAACGGTAAGGTTGTTCCATTGCGACCCTGGGGTCATGGGTTCGAACCCTGCTGGAAACAGCCTCTCTGTTACAAAAATAGGGGTAAGGCTGCGTACATCCGATCCCCCCCGAGCCCCATAAAATGGGAGCTTCGTGCACTAGGTTACCCCTTTTATATTTACTTATTATTTCTTTATGATATCCTTGATTTTTGAGAATGTGCATCATACCATGCTTATGCCATGTTCTACCCATATCACGCATACATCTAATGTGCTTGCTTTGTAAACCTGCAATAGTGGCAGACTGTTCTTTTTTCAGTTGTTCTAATGAGTTATATTTTTTTTTCTTTGACCTTTTCACTATTTCTTCAGGAAGGATAATGCCATTCTATCTTCATGTTTCAGGATTGAATGATAAAGTTTCTGGTAAATGGTCTACGACTAATGAAAGTGTAATATCAGTGGATGTGTTATCTGGAGTTGCCAAAGCTGTTGGAGAAGGTTCAGCCCAAGGTGCTAAGTAACAATATTTAAATACTTGAAATGAACTTTATGATTGTCAACTAGAGTTTTTGCTTAATAAACAGTTATACCAATCGCTATTGAAATATGTTATTATGAACAGTATATTTCCATTATGCAAGATCGAAGCTGCAAACAACTATTACAGTGTTGAAAGGCCACAGTATTTCTGTGGATGCTCCAAAAGGGATGTTGACTAATGTTCCATACCCTACAAAAGGATACAACTTCTCTGTGAAGTTCAGGTTTGTAAATCATGACTCTAGACATGAACTTGGTTTTAATGACATCATCTTTACCTACTTTCGTGACCAATTCAATTGCAATAGTACCTCCTATGGTGAAAGCCTTGGTGCACCAGGACGAAACAAGATAATTTCATTCGACTGTAGAGTAGATCCTCCATATGTCGGGTACTCTATCTTTACTCATATTCATTCGTTTGATATGGACCCTTTAAGTAATTGATTCATTCTTTAGACATTTTTTACATGCATTAACTGAAGGTACGTCAAGCCATGGTTGGATTTGGACACGGGCAACTCATATTGCCTATTTTTCCCTTACTCGCCGGAGCATTTAGTGCACTCAGTACCCAAGTCAGAAGGCATTGTTAGACCAGACGTATCTGTCTCCATATACGCATCTCTCAGAGAACATGAACATGTTTTGGGATCTGCATCAGCTCTTTTCATTGGAGGTTTTTCTATAGTGGAAATGGGCAAGGTATGGCATATACTAACATGGAAATTGGATCATGATATTTTTGTCACCTTGACGTTGCATGGAAACACACGTGTAGGGGGCGAACCCAGCTTATTGTCAGGGTGTGCAACTGCACCCCTCAAATTTCTAAATTTACACCCAATTATTCTATTTTTAAAAAATAAATAAATAGAACAGGTCCCTCAAATTTAGCAGACCCCTCAAATTCTCATTGTTAAACAAACTATAGAGATTTAATTTGTGCTGTTCAAGATTTGTTTTTTCCCTCCCTCAGGATCCAATGCAGCTGAATCTGACTTCAAGCTCCAACAAAACTTACATAACCATAGTGGGAAATACCGGTAAGATGGCATATCATAGTAATTTTTTATGTTAGAAATAAATTAAGCTACTATGTAAATATAGTAAATAAGGAAATGTTGACCTTTTGATTTATTGTGGATATTAATGGAATCAATTCTAAATAAATAGGGAAATTAGGAAACAAATCATAATACTAATGAATAATATGTAAACTATTCCCAAGATTAATAAACTTTTTAAGTAATGAAGTCCTACATTGAAAAGAAGGGAGTACTAATTAGTTGGGTGTCTTATCACAGACGTCGAAATTCACTGGAATCACCGAAATTTGATTATGATTCTTCCCATCAGTAAAGATGATTTTGGCAGTCGAGGTTTTGCACGCTACGAGGTGAGTGCTCCAAACTTCCAAGGCTAAAAGTTTGCAACTAACATGTGAATCTAATTAAAGTTCTGATCATGAATTAAAAATCTACACTTAATTTATTTTTCTTGTTCATATTTCCAGGTCAAATTGCTGAAAGCTGAGAGATTCAAAGACAAAATCATCATCACACTCCCAGCTAATGGTTACATATTTGAGGAGCTTAATGACTCGATTTCCACTTCATAAATTTACATTACAAAGGGAAAGAGCTCACAAGTTTAATCTATCTTTTACTTGTTTTGTAGGCCAGAGAATGGAAATAGACATCACCCATGAACCTGAATCCGAGGAAAAAGCACTATCCAGTGTAACCACAAACAAAATCCTCTGGGCAAGCCTCTTGGGTTGTCTCGTGCTGCTGATTCCCTCAATTGTTGCTTTCATATATTTCATGGACAGACCAGATAGATCCCAGCAAACAAGTACTCCGGTCACTGCAACCATTGCAGCACCAGCATCTCCTTACAGAAGCAGTCCCAGTCTCAGTCCCACTGTTACAAATGAAATGTCTCCTAGGACGCCACAACCATTTGTAGACTATGTAAGAAGAACAATCGATGAAACTCCTTACTACAAGAGAGAAGGAAGGAGAAGAACTAATCCTCAGAATACGTTTTAGACTTGTGGCCTATCAGTGATACTTTTATACCCAGCACTACCCCACATCAGATGCTGTCACATTATGTTGTATTATTTTCAAACTCACAATTTTGGTCACTACACGGTGTTGTATAAATTTAGGAATATATATTGTCATGTTTCCATTCAACGTGTATCTGTAAGTGCATATTATATTGCTTCTCCAATTACCATATCTTGTTTCTTAAAATATATTGATGTTTTTGTTACTGTTTCTAATTTATCCAATAGATTTGGGGGTATCTTTTCCCATCCACAGTGATTGAAGAGTCATCCTTAAAAGCCAAAAAATGCCCTATAATTTCGGAAGTACATTTTTAAATGCACCTATTTCATACCAAAACACGATTTAAGTGAAATTTATATCTATTTCTTTCTTTCAAAAACTAGTCTAGAAGTATATCTTCGGATTCATCCATACAATGGTTTTGTTTACAATTCAGTGACTAATTCTAAAGTGCAGTTGGATTTGGAAGCGGGAATTTGAAAAAACACCACCTTTCATTCATGATAAATTTCAAAAGTGTATTTTTCAGATTTGTCCAGTGAGAAATTTAATAAAATATCACTTTGCATGTATACTTCTTTCATGATCGTACTACCATTGTGTTCTCGCTAGAAAATGATTTTTGCTCTGAAAAATGAAAGTTATGTTTGGAGCTGTATTTTTGAATTTGTGCAATGTTGAGTTTGATGAGTTTTTAATTTTTTTAATGATTGAGCTTAGATATGATCGAACCTGACATTGTCTATAAAATTATCGTGTTTATAGATGTTAAACCGGTTGCTGTCATAGTAGATGTTAATAAACCGTTTACAAATGAACATGAGTTTGTTGTTCGTGAACATACAACACTCCAATGGGTTCGTACCGAGGCTACAAAAACATAACATATAATTATATACAAATACACGAACTTTAGATAGTGAAAAGTGAAGATCTGAAAAATATATCTTGTTTCTTGTATGAATTGATTTTTATATCTTGGATCAAGTGAAGTGAATTTGAAATTAATTGAACCTTAGTTATATTGGCATTTGACCGACTCAAAATAATAACAAGCACACATTATTTGAGGTGTCCACCTCTATATACTAGTATATTAGGATAACACAGTTTGAAAGTTCATCCTTGAAATCATGTCTGTAAACTAACACTTAAAATTCAAGGATTTTAAAACAACCATGTATTTTCATAGTTTCAAGTTATGTGAGGGTATTCATACCTGATAGATTTTACCACCTATCCTAGAATCTGTAAGAATCTCATAAATCACATATCGGATATAACAATGGCATGAAATATATAAGAGTCTACCCATTCTAAAAATACAGAAATTTACTCATAGTATGTTGATAAGTGTCAAAATTATATAAAATATTTAGGCACTTAGTAACTTAGTTTATAAGCACTAAATAGAAAGCTCTCTGATTTATCAATGAAAAGTGATAAAAACACGCGTTCAAACTTTTTACTTGCATATTAATCCAAAAAAGATACAAAAAGTCTCAAAACTTTCAAGCAACACACAAAGAACTTATCAAACACACTTTCCTCAAGCATGGCTCGCTAATACAAGATCATGGGTGTGCTTAACGAGCACATGCGGTAGAAAATGACTGAAGGCGAAAGTACTTCTCGAGGAATCAGTGCAAATGATATTCACATTCTAGGTTTTTTTGTAAAGCTACAATGAATAAGTGTAGTTATTTCCTTTTTGTTGAGGTTAGGTGTAGTCATCATTATACTCATGTATTAATTATGATTATGGTTATGGTTGTCGAACTCGCGGGTAGACTCGTAAATTCATACAAGTTTACGAGTCTAGGAAGCAAAATGGAGTAGACTCGCATATAAAATTATTTTTTGATAGACTCGAGTAGACTCGCAAAAACTCGTATAGACGCGCGAGTCTATGGTGAGTTTACGAGTCTATAAACTTTACTAAATTTTGCTTTTTTAAACTAAAAAAAAAGCTCAAATTCTCTAAAATATTTTATTTTATTTAAAAAAACCTTTTTTTTTGCTTGTACGTGAAATAGAAAGTCTCTCTCATAATCTCTTATTTTAGCAAAGTTTCTTCCTCCCTTCATCGATGATGTGGTCGTATTTGTTCTTTCTCTTGATATATTTTTGTTCGTTGTCGCACATCAATCCTTCATTGTATAAGTATTTTCTTGTATGTTTCACTTGAATACTTCCTTGTATGTTCTCTTGTGTAAAGTGATGTGTCATTGTTCAATCAGGTCCACTGATCTCAATCCCCAGATATCAATTTGTACGTGACAAAATGGTTTAGATGATTTATTATTATGACATATAATATTTTAGTCTGTTTTAAAATAACACATTACTCACATTAAAAATTGCTATAGTTTTTACTAATTAATTAATTATTAATGGTAATTATAAGGAACTTCTGTACAAGTGTTATAAGGAAAGTTAGGGTGAGTTGACAATCTTGATGATAAATACATAAAAACACCTCAATTCAGATTCTATTTTGACATAAGGCTAGAACAGTTTGAGCGGATGCATAATTTTAAATTGTGGTAGAAAGAGTGGTTGCCGTTGCGGATATTATGGATATACTGATGAAGGTGATGGTGATAATATTGGTGGTGATGATTTTACCGGAGCTTTGGATGTTTAAAACCATCAACATATATGCTTTATAATTTATTTATTTTGCTTTTTATTATAGCCACTAGCCAATTAAGAAGAAGAAAGTACTTTAAGTCTTTAACTACATACTTTTC
Organism: Vicia faba; assembly: GCA_948472305.1. Taxonomy (NCBI): domain Eukaryota; kingdom Viridiplantae; phylum Streptophyta; class Magnoliopsida; order Fabales; family Fabaceae; genus Vicia; species Vicia faba. The sequence continues at coordinate 1,010,500,962 of OX451735.1, forward strand.
TCTTTTGTTTGTTGTATTATCGAGTTTTTTATTAAGAAATTTGTTATGGAGTATGATAGATATATATATATATATATATATATATATATATATATATATATATATATATATATATATATATATATATATATATATATATATATATATATATATATATATATATATATATATATATATATATATATATATATATATATATATATATATATATATATATATATATATATATATATATATATATATATATATATATATATATATATATATATATATATATATATATATATATATATATATTTGTGTGAGGTTTTTATAGGTTTAAAAATATATATGTGTGTCATATATGTGTCACATAAAGGTTTTTGAAAGTCATTTTAATTTTTCATAGACTCGTACATGTTTGCGAGTCTAGTCTACGGATCCTTTACGAGTTTGAGTAGACTCGCGAGTTTGACAATCTTGGTTATGCCATTTTATTTAATTTTACTTAAACTTTAATATTGATGATTATCCATTCTTAATACTTGTTTTGTACCTAAAACATGTTCTCATGGTATGACTTGACATCCGAGAGGAATTGGTCATTACTAGATCCAAATATTCATCTCTTGGATGCTAATGTCTTGAGATAGAGTTAAGTTTGATATTCACACAAATAATAATACTGGTGAAAAGACGCATTGATATTTGTATTCACTATTGAAACTTAATGATATTGTATTGGTTAATGGGGGGGGGGGGGAGATTATTTATTATGCAATACAATTGATCTCACGCCGTTGACTCAAATATAAGCTTCAATGAGATCAGCGTATGAGAATGTTAATAGATGAGTAGAAGAATATATTATTGACCATGATTATACATGAGGATAAGGAAATCTAATACCAACAAGTTTTCTCTTTGTCAATACATAATCTCAATTCATTTTCTATCATTTCATTTTCATAAACAAACACATCTAAACAAACTTTTATTTAGAATCATAAAAACTATTGAGCGAACTTTAAAACACAACTAGTCCCTCGGAATACGATCATTTTGTTGGATGCAATTGTGAGTGCTTAAAGTCCCACGTTGCCTATGAATGAGTATAATGTTGGATTTATAAGAGAGATGACTCATTTACTAAGTTTTTGAGTTGAGATGTGGTGTCTCCTTCTCTTGTGGTACTGGAGCATTAGTCTTGTTGGTGCTCTCGACTCTCGCGGACTCCTCAATAGTGGTATCAGAGCCGTGGTTTGGCTTCGTGAGGGAGCGGAAGCTGAATTCAATGTTAGATGTTTTTATAGGATGTAGGGAATCACAATTGTGGTGAAGAATATTGGGTGAAAGTGTAAGTCTCACATTGCCTATGAATGAGTGGAATGTTAGTTTTATAAAATACATGACTAATTTACCTAACACCTTAAGATTTTGGATTGATATGTGACGTCTCTCTCTCTCTCTCTCTCTCTCTCTCTCTCTCTCTCTCTCTCTCTCTCTCTCTCTCTCTCTCTTGTCGTCTGGAGCATTGATTTCATTGGTGCTCCCGACTCTTCTGGACTCTCCAATAGACCGCTGTTACAGAGTCTGGGAGAATTGGGAGCACCAATGAGACTAATGCTCCAGGACCACGTGAGAGGGAGACGCCACATCTCAACCCAAAACCTTAAGGTGTTAGGTAAATGGATCATCTCTCTTATAAATCCAACATTCCACTCATTCATAGATAATGTGGGATTTTTAACCACTCACACCTGCACCCAACATTCTCTCCCACAAGTGTGAGTCCTCCATATCCTATAACATAATCCAACACCGAATCCACCTCCCGCTCTCCCACCAAGCCGAACCATAGCTTTGATACCACTTTGAATTGTATTATTTTTGTATTTTATGTTTTTAATTAGATAGTTAGTATTTGTTTTTATTTAGTTAGAATATATAGGTTGATTGTTTTTTCTATATCTCTAACACTATTATATATATAAAATAGTACTAATCCGTACCAATTTAAAAGAAAATAACATTCATTTATCTTGTTACAAATTATAAGCAAAAAACATCAATTTTATTTCATTTAACCATTTTATTCTAAAAAATTCATCTTTTCTAAGGTAAAATTAAATGTATATTGCATTCATTTTGGTTTTTCTCTCATTTTATTCATAAACAACAATTAATCAAAATTATTTTTACATCTTTCCATAAAACATATTCCAAAAAAGACACAAATTTTCTCATGGTATGACTTGGCATCCAAGAGGAATTAGTCATTACTAGATCCAAATATTCATGGTATGACTTGGCATCCAAGAGGAATTGGTCATTACTAGATCCAAATATTCATCTCTTGGATGCTAATGTCTTGAGATAGAGTTAAGTTTGATATTCACACAAATAATAATACTGGTGAAAAGACGCATTGATAGTTATATTCACTATTGAAACTTAATGATATTGTATTGGTTAATGGGGAGGGAGATTATTTATTAGGCAATACAATTGATCTCACGTCGCTGACTCAAATATAAGCTTCAATGAGATCAGCGTATGAGAATGTTAATAGATGAGTAGAAGAGTATATTACTGACCAATGATTATACATGAGGATAAGGAAATCTAATACCAACAAATTTTCTCTTTGTCAATACATAATCTCAATTTTTTTTCTATCATTTCATTTTCACAAGCAAACAAATCTAAACAAACTTTTGCTTAGATTCATAAAAACTATTGAACGATCTTTAAAACACAACTAGTCCCTCGGAGTACGATCATTTTGTTGGATGCAACTGTGAATGTTTAAAGTCCCATGTTGCCTATGAATGAGTATAATATTGGATTTATAAGAGAGATGACTCATTTAATAAGTTTTTGGGTTGGGATGTGGTGTCTCCTTCTCTTGTGGTCCTGGAGCATTCGTCTTGTTGGTGCTCCCGACTATTACGGACTCCCCAACAGTGGTATCAGAGCCGTGGTTTGGCTTGGTGAGGGAGCGAAAGCTAGATTCAATGTTAGATCTTTTTATAGGATGTAGGGAATCACAATTGCGGTGAAGAATATTGGGTGAAAGTGCAAGTCTCACATTGCCTATGAATGAGTGGAATGTTAGTTTTATAAAAGATATGAGTCATTTACCTAACACCTTAAGATTTTGGGTTGATATGTGACGTCTCTCTCTCTCTCTCTCTCTCTCTCTCTCTCTCTCTCTCTTGTCGTCTAGAGCATTGATCTCATTGGTGCTCCCGACTCTTCTGGACTCTCTAATAGACCGCTGTTACAGAGTCCAGGAAAATCGGGAGCACCAATGAAAGGCAACATTTGTAGCGTCATCGAGGGACTATGATCTTGTATATTTATTGTTTTTGCTAAGACATCCCACATGCGTAACATGACCATTTTTAGGCAACAAGTGGAGTTAACCTTAAGGGTGCATGTGTGAATAGTGAATTTGATTTGCATGCATTTAATCTTTGATTAGGGTTATCTATTTGTTGATTTTATCTTTCTATACAAACCCTAATTACTAGCATTTATATGAAAGTGATAAATTGCGGAAAGTAAAATTACTACGCTATTACATCATTAGGGGGATGGGGTATACAGATTTATAAATTGGGATTGCAAGAAACTAAACCTAATTATCTATTACAACCATATTGAATAATGTACAAGAATTGAAAGAAAATAATATGCAAAGATGTAAATGAAAAGGAAATGATTTTTTTTGGTTTTTGAGGAAAGGATTTTTACCTAATTATCTAAAATAAAATGACTAATTAAATTAAAAAAATTAAGCCTAAACTATTTAAGAAAAAGAAAATAAGTTAGAAATCATTTTTTAGGGTTTTTAGAAAAGGTTTTAAGTTTAATAAAAATAGTATGGAAATTTATTAATTAAAAGAAAACTAAATTCTAAGTTGATTTTAATTAACAGAGAAAATAAATAAACCTAAATCTAATTATTAATTTGTTAAGAAAAAGAATTAAATTTGTTTAAGAAAATATTTTTTGTCTGTTTTTTTATAAAGAAAATAAAAATATAAGTATGTAAAATGCAAATAATAAATAAAATATATTTTTGGATTTTTATTAATAAAAATAATAATATTAAAAATAATAATAATAAATAAAAATAAAATAAAATAAAATATGAAAATAAAAGTCAGGGGGATTTGAAATGGAATTTTGGACTTTGTTAGAAAAAAATAGTTTTTTGTAAAGCCTGGCCCATTAGCATTTTTTAATCAGCAAAGGAAAAATATAATAAAAAAACAAAAGGGGCCTGCTGGAACAAGCAAGATGCGCGGGTACGAGGAATTGAAAATGTGGAGGTCCAATGACTCAGAGCTCATGCGTTGGCTTGTGGCAAAAAGGAAGAAAATGTTTGAGAAATAACAAAAGGTGGCAGCGTTGGGGCTTGAACCCACGCCCTTGACATGAAACGCGCGCTGCCTTACCACTGGAGTGGCTATACATTCGTTAACTTAACTGAAAAAATAAATAGATAATACAAAACAAGTTCCAGAAATGAACTTCATCTTCAACCTCCAGCCATGGTTCCTGTAATTCATTAATTTCTCATCTATTCACAAAACTTCTAACATCAAACTTCTTAGAAATTTCATCACGATTCTGAATATGTAAATAACTTAAACTAATTCTCAAAGATGAACATGAATTTCTAAAAGTACCAAATTTTGACCTAACTTTTTTCAGAGATTCAAACCTAAATGAAAACTATGGACATGTACAGCTTCGGGGCAATGATATCTATATTTTATCTTCACGAATCAGAATCAAATGATGCTTGTATGAAGAGATAGAAGTTCAGAAAACTTACCTTGCAGATGGAGGTCTTGTTTTCAGTTTGAGCAAGCTTTGAGGTTTCCAAATGATTTGTTTAGCTTGCTTGGACCTTCTTGAGTGTATTCCAACTCCTACTTTGCTTTGAGAAAGGCTAAAACTCCTAACTCAAGTCAAGTTGCAAGCTTAAGTTTTGAAAATGGTGGATGGTGATTGAGGGGTTACAGTCAGGAAACAGGGGCCTGGATCACTCGTATATGATATATGCAAGGTGTTTGGATGATTAGAAATCAAAACGCACGAGTGAAAATGGAGATGATGAGTTTTGGTTCAAAATTGTCAAGTTATGGCAGATTTTATGCATCAGGGTGCTTGGGAGGTTTTTATGGTGCTTGAACTCGTGTGTTAGCTTGCAAATAACTTGTATAGTTATATGAAAAAGGTTAGAGGGATTGAAGTTGACAGCTCTGTGAGATATAGAGTTATGACTATGTTACTTGATTTTGAAGAAAAGTGGAAAACATGGTTTCAAGGCATAGTACAAGCATGGTATGAGTTTCTTGGATGCTCTAGACATGTTGATTTTATATTTGACATTACTTGTACTCAGATGAAACAAGTTGGGAGCTCTATGCATTGACTTTTGCAATAAAGCTTGCTTTTCCAAAATGGAAATGTTACCTTTATGCAATTAATGGAATAACCATTTGGATAATGCCTCAAATGCTTGGATCAAAGCTCTAACAGTTGTGTAAACATTTAATTATGGAGTGAAAGGCAAGTTAGGAGCCTGCAAAGTGGGATTTGTACAACATTCTTGAAGATTGGATCAAGTGTTCTTCACAAATTTGCCTTGCAAAATAAGAACGAAACCCTAACTTCATGGCTTCGATTCTCTTAGAACAAACATGATCTCAATGAGTTCTTTGACATTTTGGAAAGCCTGTAACATCCTCTACAACCTTCATGTTTTACATTTTTGAAAATTCAATTTGGAACTAGGTGAAAAGTTTCCATGAAGTTGGTACCAAAAATCTGCCTAACTAGGGCAAAATTTCACTAAGTGTTTTAAGTTCATGAGCATGTCTTCACAAATTCATAACTTGAGATCCAAGAATTTTTAGAAAAAATTCTTCCATACAATTTTTTATATCTCATTGAGATATACAACTTTCATGTTGGAAGTTTCCCTTGAATCATCTTGCATCATGGTGGAAATTTGGCACAAAGTTGTGAAAAAATGTGAATTTTCCAACACTTAGAAAAAATTCTAAGTCTTTAAATTTTGACTTTTCAAAGATGAATCTTGACTTTTTGATTTCTTGATGAACAAGTTTAATATTTTGACATATCTTGGTGAATTGTAATCTTTGAAACTTGATTTTGATCAAAAAGTCAAAGTTTGACTTTTTAGTGTACAATTGACTTTTCATCAGTTGACTGAAATTCATCTGCCAATTAATTGATCTTTGAGAAATGTTTTGAGCCATGCCATTAGGTAAAAATGGTGAATTTGAATCCTTGAGATCATAACTTAACCCAATAAATAATTTGCTAGGTCAAAAGTCAAAAATTGAACCTCCTTAGTCAAAACCCTAATTTTGACCATTTTGCCCTTTTGATGATCTGAACAAATTTCTTTTGGAATTATGATCCAAACTTGATCAAATTAAATATATGAGTTCATGATGTTGATATGGATAAAAAACTATGAAGTTTGACTCCAAATTGACCATAGTTGACTTTTTCCCCCTAATACAGTTGATTTTAGGTCAACTGATCAATTGACTGAGCAAAAATGTGACCCAAGACTTGAAACTTGATATGAGCAATATTGAGGGTCCAAAATGATCCATGAAAGTCATATGGGGCATTAAAAGTCCATTTGTATTTGTGAAAACTCAAACCCTAATTTTGAGTTGTTAGTGTTGAGGAAGTGTCTTGAGCTGATCAGACCTTGTGTAATCTTGAATCAATTGGAGATCTCATGGGAGATTTCTTGAGAAATGAGAGGGAAAATTTTGGGGTACAACAAAGTGGTATGTCGCTTGAGCGTCGTCAAGCGATGCATAAGTGAGGTGTTATTGCCGGATGAGCAAGATGTGTCGCCAGACGATGAAGGAAGAAGAAAATAGAGCCCCTGAAGTTTTGTATGAGGATGGTGATGTTGCTCCCACATAGACGAGAGAGCCTCAGGCGAGAATCCTGCGTCGCCGAAAGAGCACCAGGCGATGGACAACAGTAGAATTTTTAAAGTATCGTAACTTGAGTTTCAGGACTCTAATTGATGCGCCATTCAAATCCTTAGAGAGATAACGCAATGAACTTTACCTTGGTAGAATTAAGTGAGTCATATGAGGTTTTTTCCCAGTACATATGCTTTGATGAATCAGATTATTCAATGATTGTTCTATTATGACATATGTAATATAATGCATGTGATGATACTATGATAATTTTATGAATGATGATGCATTTTGACTAGTCGTGGTCGTGTTGTTACTTAGATGTTGTGCATCATGCATTCATGGTATATGTTAGGGCCGAGCCCAATGATGATTTTTTAGGACCTTGGTCCAGTGAAGTTTATAGTACGACTAGTCTAGTGATGTCTTCAATCCCATAGTGTGGATTGAGTGCAAATTGTGATGTGCTCTGGTTCCAAGCAGGAACCGATCCTATTGGCGAGAATCGATCTTGTTGGTGGGGATCTTTGGAGGAAAGGATGATTGTGTCATCAGTGTAGTTTTGGTACCACATGCATGAGTCTAAGGAAGTTGCATTATATTATACGTGACATTGCATGATGATGGACTAAGTGATGTTTTGGTGATATGCGTGGATTATTGATTGTTTTATTGATGGTTGTTAATTGATGATATGGTGTTTCTTTATGTGTACATAACTATTATATTTACTCCTTATATCTTTTATAATGATTTACTCACCCTTTCTACTTGGAAATGTTACCTCTATACGTGGGTAAATTGCAGGTGATCAGGAATAATTCGTTGAAGCTTAGAGGATAGCTTCGGAGTGCGTTATTTATTTCTTGTTAAATAAAGTGATTTTTTCTCTAATATATAACATCGAGGACGAGATTGTTTGACTTGAATAATTATGTTATTTTGTTTAATTTGAGGTTTTGAACTACCTTTCATGGCATTTGTTTTAATTGAGTTGTGAATCATAAATGAGAAAATATGATGAAGATTCTATGAAATATTTTAATAAAGTGTTTTGAAACTATGAATTCCACTGCGAGAAGTTGAGGTGACATTTATCGTTAATGAAGTATTTGTTATAATTGATTTTTAAGACCCGTGTTACCGAGCAGGATGTTTTACATGATGTTTGTATGAAGATGTGACATCCTTGTTGGTGATTCTATTTGATTTATTTTCATAAGTTATATGCGAAATATATGTGGATTTAGAAGGGTGTTACACAATTTACTATATCTCACTTTCATTTCTTTGAGCAGTTCCATGATGACCATAAGATCCCCAATGCCAAGTCGTCATATAAGCTCACTAACATGAATGAGAATCACTTACTAAGGGGTTTATATTGGAATGTGTTGATCGAGAGAAGCGAGACCAAGTCGAAAAATATTTGAGGGTGAAGCTCAAGAAATATGAGGAGAGTTAATGCAAAAAGAAAAAGTTGTTTGAGATAGTGAAAAAGGATAAGGAGTTTTGGGTGAACAAGCTGGCCATTATGGAGACCAAAACCAAGGAAATCTCCCCCAAAGAGAATTATCTGAGGTTATCTTTGGAGGATGCCCTTTGCTCTAAACAAGAATTTGAGGGCGGTGTGTCAAAGTTCAATGATGACTTAGTGACGACCTTTGATACTTATTTTGTGCGTGTAAAGGAACAAGTGTCTGTCTTCTATCCCGAATTGGACCTGGGCATGTTAGATATTTTTAAAATGATCTGTGATGGTGAGTTTGTGGATGGGCTGACGACTACCCTCAGAGTGGAAGTACTAGTGGAGGAGACAGCCATGAACGATAACCAATGAGTGGGTTTCTTGTTCTTTATTCTTTGACTCTTTGTGGCCTTTTCCTATGTTCTTGCCCCTATGAGGATTTTTGTAAAAACTTGAACAGTTGCGCCAGGCTAAAATATTCACAATACATATGACAAATTCTAACTGATCCTTCAATTTTCATAGTTTAATTGGTAAACGGCTATATTCGACTCGTTCAACACCTGATATGTGTTTTGTTGTCTGCAAGTTAAGCTAACACATGTCTAAACCATCTGAAACACATCTCCAAGCAGGTTTTCGCATTTTATGCTACCTCAAATCAGCTCATGCAATAAGCTTTATGTTCAAAATAGACTCACAATCACCAATTTTAGTGACTCTAATGGGGCAGCTTTCAAGGAAATTAGATGATTAACTATTGGCATTTGTTTCTATTTAGAATCATCACTAATAAGTTGGAAGGATAAGAAACAACACGTTATTTCCCAATCATCCTCCGAAGTTAAATACAAAGTTGTATCTAACTCATCATGTGAAGCACAATGGGTGATATAATTATTAAAAGATTTTGACATCCAACACCAGAACTCCATATCCATTTCCTGTGATCATCTGAGCGCCATTCATATCGCAAATAATTTGTTCTTTCATAAACACACCAAACACATAGAAATTGATTGCCACCTTATTTGCGACAAGATACAACATAAAATTATCCATATCACACCTATCAATTCTAAAGACCAGGTTTCTAACATCTTAACCAAATCTCTTCACCACGGGTGCTTCTCATCCTTGGTATCCAAACTCTTACTAATTAACATTTACTTCAGTTTTAGGGGTGTTAAACTTTGAATTATATTATTTTTGTATTATATGTTTTTAATTAGGTAGTTAGTGTAATACCTCGAAATTCATTAAATTATTTAAATGAATTACTGATGATTTAATTGTTGGAATTTAGTCGAAGAAAGAATTATCAGAATAATTATAAGGAGCATTATTGGATTAAATATATATTGTTAGAATTGATAATCGAATAATTAGTCAATTTAGTCAAGAGAAATTAGTATTGAAAATAATGTTTATTTTAATAGGATATTATTTTATTAGTTGGGTCAAGTTGGGTGTGTGAAATAGCAAGATTAGGAGTAACATTAACATACCCATTAAAGTTACTAATAGACCTTTTATTATTATTATTATTATTATTATATTAGGTTATGATATATAGAAGCTAGCATCCAAAAACTAAAAGAAAAATAATTATCACGTAGCAGTAGAAGAAATAAGGTTTTAGAGGCACCAAGTGGGAGGCAATAAAATTTAGAGAAGTTGTCGTCAAACCAGTTGCAGTTTCAACTGGAGAATTCGACCGACCAAAAAAACCAAAAGGTAAATGTGGGGTTCGGATTTTATAACCGGGAATATGATGATTAGTATGTGGGGATTTAGGGCGTGAATTTATTATTGTTTGTGTTTGTTTATAGCAATGGATGCTAGGAATTAATTAGTGTGGATTATTGGTGAAATTTCATGTTCCTGTGTTATGCATTGGTTAGTCTATGAATCATTATACGTTGGTTATGTGAATAGAATGAAACTAACAGGAAGTTGCAGAAAATTATCCATAATAGGGCATGCTGATCGTCAGGCTGTTCGTTGTTTTTGGATGCCGATCGGTAAGGTGGGGATGGAGAGTGACGACCGACAAGGTGTGTGGGTAGAGGCTGCCGGTCGGCAACCTTGAGAGGGAAGAAGAGTGCCGTTCGGCATTGTCTGTTAGATGCAAAGGCACTTGTTTCTTTCTGTAGCAATATATTATATAAATTTTTATGGTATCAGTATAAAATTCATTGATACAAAAGCAAGGCAGTTAGGGAACAAATTGAACCATTCTTATCAGTAGTATGTTATAGCAGAAAAATATTAATAGAAGCAGCCCTTATGTCAGTAATCTTAAGCTAGTAGTTATAAAATAATTTTAACAGCCTGTAGAAATAAGACATAGTTGGAAATAATTAGTAAAGTTGTAGTAACTATTCTACAGGATTGATTAAACAGTAGAAGAAAATATATATTGCCAGTTAATTATTTAGAAGTGAATATTAGGAGAATAATTAAATAATGAAGAATTAATACATAGAGACTTATGAGAGTGTTTTGGAAACGACTATCATGTTTGTGTTTTCCTTTGTGAAGTGCGTTGATGCTATGATGTTGCAAATATTTTGTGAAGATGCAGGAATTGTTATGACGAAGATTTACCTCTATTAATTGGTAATAACAGTGATATAGGTTTATGGCCAATGTTGTTTCTTATTGATGTTGTTGTCATGAATTGTTGTTAATTACGTTGATGACGTTGTAGGCCTATGGCCAGTGAAGTAGTGATATAGGTGCATGCCTCATGAAGTGTTTAATGATATTGTTGTATGTGTTGTACATTCATACATTTGCATTTGTGAAGGTCGGTATTGACAGAATTGTGAAGTAGGCTTATGCCTTGTGCCTCTATTAATTGGCAATTAGTGAAGAGGGCTGAAGCCCTGTTGGTACCATATGCATATGCACAATTGTGTCGTATTCGAATTGCATTTTGAATCGCTAATGATAATTGTGAATGTTTATTGATTGTTGTGTATTGTTGAGACGCGGTGAAATTCATAATGTTCTTGTCTAATATATTAATTATCATAATCTTATTTATATTATTCGATATCTCACCCCTTTATTTGTTTCGCCGTTGCCTTTATACTGGTAACGTGCAGATAATAAGGAGTAGAGACTTGGTAACTTGTTGGTGTCGTCACTCTGATATGTAGCACTCGGGAGGATGAACGCTTATTTGATTCTATGATGTTTTCAGTTTAATCCAAGTTGTTATTTTAAGAAGTTGTTTTCTTTGAATTAAGTTGTTTAAAAATGCTATGTTTCTTTTGAAGTTTTAAAGTTGTGAATCTGCTGCGTATTTATGGAATCAAGTTGAAACATTTTAGAAGACTAATTAATTGTTATAAGTTCTTTGGATTAATATGTGATATGTATCTATTATGATAGGTTTTTATGTTGTTGGTTTTCGGAATGAGAATGTAATGCTTCATGTTTGTGGAAATTTTGGCACTCTGATTTTAATATAACTATGAGGTAGATTTGGGGTGTTACAGTTAGTATTTGTTTTTATTTAGTTAGAGAATATATATGTTGGTTGTTGTTTCTATATCTCTAACACTATTATATATATAAAGTAGTACTAATCCGTACCAATTTAAAAGAAAATAACATTCATTTTTCTTGTTACAAATTATAAGCAAAAAACATTAACTTTATTTCATTTAACCATTTTATTCTAAAAAATTCATCTTTTCTAAGGTTAAATTAAATATAAATTGCATTCATTTTGGTTTTTCTCTCATTTTATCCATAAACAACAACCAATCAAAATTATTTTTACATCTTTCCATAAAACATATTCCAAAAAAGACACAAATTTTTTTGACTTTCTTAATAAGTGTGAAATATAAGACTTTTGCTTATAAATTAGTACTTTATATTTGATAAGTTTTTTACATAAATAAAATAATTATTTTTCCTTTTATAACAAGTTTCAATAGTCAAAGTTGATTATGTAACATTCACTACAAACTATGAAACTCAAGCCTGAAATAAAACCATAAATCAAAATAAAAAAACAAATCCTTAAATCATAAATAAAAAAGCAAAGCAGAAACTAATTCCATGATAATAGAAGGGGTTGAGTCTTGGTCTTTATCAAGGCTTTGAACTAATCTGAATCTGAAAAAAAGAGGGAAAGAACGGGAAAATCATCTATAATCACAATCTTCCTTTTTGGGACTAAGAATGAAAGAAGGAATTAACATGGAACTCTCCCTTAAATGGTATGAAAAGACTAAATTATCCATACCCAAATATTTTCTAGAAATTTCAAATTTTCGTGACCTACCGGATTTTTCGAATCTATGTGGCGATACCAGAAATTTAGCGAAAAAGTAAGGAATTTCCGGTATATTTGTGAAATATCCGGTATTGGGTACCAGAATTTTCAAAAATTCTGATATTTTCGTACCGAAAATTTTGAAATTTCCAGTGTAAACATTTTTCTTTTGTACCAGAAATTTCAAAGTTTCAGAGACTTTACAAGATACCAGAAATTTTGAAAATTCTGGTAGTTCAATTTTTTTTAAAATACCAGAAATTTAAAATTTTCTGGTAGTTCATATTTTCCTAATTTTTTCTTATTTTACAGTGAGGACTAGAGACAAAGACGATACCGTTGCAGACAAGAAAAACTGATAGAGCGGAAGCTCAGGCCCGAGCTGATGAGGCACAAGCTTCCGAGCTATGGGCAGGTCGACTTCCTCCGACCGATTCTCACCAGAAATAGATGGTTGAGAAGCAGACACAATTTTATGCACTCCGCCGTTGGAGATTGAGAGTTTCCACTGCTGAGGAGCCAGCTGCGGAGCATATTGTGGAGCCAGCTGCTATAGAGGTACATGCTTCTAATCCTATTGTGGAGCCATATATTACAGAGGTACATATTCCTGGAGTGGTTTCACAATGTGTCACACTCTCGGGTCATACCACTGGCTGCAACATCTGATATTCCAGGGCCTTTATGTCCTACGGTTTCTGACGAGCCATCACCACCACCTTCACCTCTCGTAGGTGATCAAGACAACCGCCTACAATTCATTGTCGTTCATTTAAATAGCCTCATTGGTTTGGTAAACCCTAATTGTAAGGTCTATACTGGTTTAACTAGGTTAGTCGATGCAACCCATGGAGGGCCTATGTAAATTTGTTTTATTATATATATATATATATATATATATATATATATATATATATATATATATATATATATATATATATATATATATATATATATATATATATATATATATATATATATATATATATATATATCTTATTTATTGCATAGTATTTTGGCGATCACATGTTTCGATTCAATGATGAACATAACATAACATAACATAACATAAACATAGTACAACAAGCAAAACCTTAAAACAACTGAACATGAAAACCTAGGCACTACCAGATGACTCTGGATGTTTCAACATCTTCATTATATCGTCGATGGATCTTCGGAACTCCGCATTCAACTCGATCAGACCTATAGTTATCCTACGACGAAATGATTTCCACATGACCTTCATATCCGCATCATTCTTCAACTCGATTAGGTTGTATTTCACCATTCCATTTGTATCAATACAATCCTCCCGAAACTCGACCTTTGTTAGCCTTCTGTTATCAGAATCAGGTAATAAACCACTTAATGTTTCTTTCAAGGTGGCAAGAGATTCAGAGCCATTTGGAATCTTGAATTTAACAACAGGGTTGTATCCATTGTAATACACTTCTGCATTAATCAGATATTCAGGAAAAGTCATTTTTTGAGATGTCTTACCCTATAACTTGAAACTCCTATTTATACAAATGGTGATGCATTCTAGACCATACAAATGTGTCGGTGCAATCAAAGTCCTCCAAATATGTCGGCAAAATCTCGACCGTTGAAAAAACTTGAATATATAACCTATCAGAAATTTCAGTATAGCTCAAATTTTCAGTACTACCACATAAATTTGAAATTTCTGGTTTATCAGAAATTTCAAATGCATTACCGAAAATTTACTTTTACCGAAAATTTGGTAGGGTTGTACCGAAAATTTATTTTGTACCAAAAATTTCATTCTTTCTACCGAAAATTTCATCCAAATATTATTAGTCTTATCAAAAATAAAACTGGAATAAATAAAATTGAAGGATGACATGTTTAATTTAGAGGATGACATGTTAATTCGAGATAGAAAATCAGAGAAAATAATGTTTGAATAGAGAGATACGGAAAAAAAATCAAAATGATACATAAAAAAACAAGTGAGAATAAAAAAGATAAAAGAAAAAGAAAAAACTTATAATTAAAGAGAGAGAAAAAAATTCAAAATGGAACAATGAGAGAAACAAGAGTGAAAGTGAAAAATAAGTTAATTTAGCGAAGCCAAATGTCAATTTAGAATTGATTGAAAAGAGTTTTATTTTAACTATTTGTCAATTATGAAATTGTCCTTTTAGTAGTGTAATTTTTTAAAATAGATAAAGCATTTTTGTGAGATTTGTATCATATTTTAGTAGGAGTCATATAGATGATGAACCCATTTAAGAGTCTTGAATGAATTATATAAATATTTAAAATATGTCAATGAATTTTTTAAGTAATTAAAAAATATAAAATAATATAAAAATTTATTGGAGTCATTAAAAAAGAATCAAATAAAATTCTTTAGATGTATCACATATGTCTTCTTATAATTTAGTTTAAAAATATTTAATATTGATTAATATGATGATTCATCTACTATTAAATATATAAAAAATTCTTCAAAAAAATTCTTGTAAATTCAACTTGTATTTTATATAAAATATATAAATTAATTACTTTTAATTAAGTTTCTTAGAAAATAATAACTCTTTCTGTTTTAATGACAGATGTTTTAATAAATAAAATTTATTTCAAAATAATTATTATTTAATGATTATTATTTTTTTAATTGTGATATTTAGTTTTTACTTCTTATATAATTATTTATAATATATTAATAAAATTAATTTTATAAAAGTATAATGTCTTATAATAATATTATTATATTTATTAAGTTGTGTGAAATTTTTTTAAAGTATAATCATATCCGAAGGAGTAATGAATTTCTACTTATGATAATGATTGGAGAGATTAACTAAAATTTTTAGCGAGTTTAAGTTAAGTTTCTATTTTAATACGTTGAAAAAAGACAACTTTTTCTCTTTTCACACATTGCTCAATCACACTCTCATTTCTGCAAAACCCTAAACCCCCAAAACCTCACTCATTCACCCTCACACTCTTTCTCTTCGCGCAATGCAAAATCCCTAGACGCGAAAAAAATGGAGAAGAAGAACACGGTACTGTTTTCGCTGAGTTATGCAGTAATTGTAATCACCGCGTTTGTAGAACACGCTGCTTCATCATCACCACCGCATGCTTCTTCCGGTCCCCACATCGCCGATGTTAACCTTCTTTTACCTCCCAAAATGACTTTCCCCGTTGAGTATAGACTTCAAGGAAGTGACGGTTGCTTCAAATGGTTACTTTCTGTTTCCATTTTTTGTTTTGTGTTTCACTACTTTAGTTACTTCGTTCAGAGTTTATAGATAGATAGTAGTAATTTAAGAAAATTTAAGTGATTGAGTGTGTGTTTGGTGCTGCACTGTTCCCATGAAACTTGAATATAGTTAAAAGTTGGATGAATGTAAAGTGGCTTTATGTTTAGATATTTATCCCTAAAAATAAGTTGAACGGGAAATTTAAGCCTAAAAATCATGTTTGATGTCAAAAATTACTAATTAGAATCAATTCTAGAGGTAGAATCATTTTTAATGAAAAACATCCAAACATACCTCTGGAATCAGTTTTGAAATTTCTAAAAGTAGAACCACATATAGCATGAATGTAGCCTCATGTGTCATTTTTGACGTATAGTGTTAGAAGGGCTACACCAATACATGATTGGTATAGGTCTTTCTTCATAGTATTTATTTTAGAATTTGAAATGTGTGCTTGAGTAATTGTATACTAAAAATGGTTTCTGAATGAACTTGGTTTTGTTATAAATTTTTTATTTGATAAAACTTTAAATTGGATTTGAAGGTTCTTTATTCAGGGTTTGGATTGGGTGATTTTAAGGAGGGAAGGTTATGGTGACTTTAGTGTATTTTAGAAGTGTTTATGAAAAAAATAAATGGAAAAATAATAATAGTTAAGATGAGAGAGAGTGATATAGGAGTGAGATAGAGAGAAAGTCATGGTGACTTTCCCTCCCTAAAGTCACCAAATCTCAACCCCTTTATTCCTGTTGTAAAACTATATATAACTTTTTTGACTGAATGATGAAGTACTTTTTATCACATTTGGTTAAACTGATATTTGAGGCAAAATGGATTTTAATTTTAAGCAACTTAATATCTTTCTTTAATGTCAAACAGTGGTTTCTTCAATTAAACTTTATTTTAAAGGTTGCAGATGGTTGTTTAAGGCATGTTATCTATGAATTGTTTATCATGTCATGAACAAGTAACTTGATAATTTTTTTAGGTGGAGGGTCACTTTTGAATTTTGAATTAAGAGAGTTGTATGATGTATTAATGTTTATAAATAAAGAACAAGGAGGGGTGGGGGTATTTAGTTTCTATGGGGTGTTCATTGATTCAATTTGGCTGTGAATTAATTGTTATTCCTTGTTATTGATATCATCTAGATGATTTTGCGATTATTTATTTATCTGTTTGGGGTAATATTGTTAGGACATGGGATCATCTTGATATTCTGTCTGTTTTGCCTGAGTATAATTCAAGCCACAAGTGCTCAACTAGTGCGAGACTGCGATCTATCGCCCCTTACAGTGGTCGGAAGGAGACTGCTGTTTATGCTACAGATGTGAAAACTGGAACTGTGATTCGATGCAAGGTCTTCATTGACAACATATCCAGAATCCAGATATTTCATAATTCTATTAAGCTTGATTTAGATGGGCTTGCAACATTGCACGTCCGCGCCTTCGACATTGAAGGTATTCTTCAAGTGCATATATTGGAAATTTTGTACTTCGGACCGTGGCTCTTAAGTCGCTGTAAACCTTTTTGATACGGTTGGTTTTACTATTTTGCTGTATTGATTTTGCAAAATTCTATTGCAAATATGCTTCATTTGCCATATTTTCTCTTGAAATCTTTCACATGATGAGAGAAGCTGTGAGAAACTTGCTTCTTTAATGAACAAAAGATGACATCAGCTATTAGACATGATTGCTTTTAGCTTAACAGCTTTTTATTTGTCTCAAGATTATCATATTTTCTTCCTTGAGTCTAGTTCAGACAGGGAATTTTATTAAACTTCTCTACTGTGCTGCAGAAAATGTATTTTCCTCATTAGCTGGCTTACAGTTCATGTGGAGCCTTATGCCTGAAGCCAATGGACTACCTTATCGGCTTGTTAATGTTCCTATAAAGGATTCTCCCCTTAGTGATTGCGGGGGTCTCTGTGGTGACTTAGACGTACAAATAAAACTTGAAGATGATGTAAGTTTGCTACTAGCTGATTTGAATGTGTTAGATCACTTTGCTATAACTAATAATGCATATTCAATATTATATCCAACCTTTTTTTATGATCCTGTTTTGCAGGGTGTATTTTCAGATCTTTTTGTAGTAAAAGGAATTGAGATTGGCCATGAGATTGTGTCGGTGCATTTGCTTGAGCCACAGTTACATAATTTGGCTGATGAGATTGTTCTCACTGTTGCTGAAGCTATGTCGCTTGATCCTCCCTCGCCAGTTTTTGTCCTTGTTGGTGCAGTCGTTCCCTACACCCTTAAAGTTATCCGCGGAAATATTCCTCAAGGTTTTCTCAATTTGTTTAGTTTTCGTTTGATTCTTTCCGGTAGACTTTTAAAGTCATAATTCTATCATTTTTGCGCTTATGCTAATATCTGTCAAAATAGGAATGTAGTTGTCCAAACTAACAGAAATATCGGGATGAGTTTCCACCCGTATACTCTTACACTGTCCAAATTTTTTCTTTTATGCTTCGATTCTTATAGTCAAACACCAACCCAATTTGATTTTTTTTGGATATAGTTGGAAATGGACTCCTGATTCGTGTGGTTTTTTAACCTAATGTAGAAGTTTTCTTTTGAGGTATAGAAGAAATAACCAGGGGTTAGGTAGTTTGACTTTTTTGCTGCTGCTTGGTGTGTTTAAGTGAAGCAAAGGGATAAATACCAGAACCTTGTCTGTTGTGCGGAGGGACTGGTTTGCTTGTTTGACCTTATTCTTTTCTGTCACCGATATCTTTTCCTCTTTAGGAGGGTTCCCGATCCTCCATCTTTCTTTTCATTTTAATCTTTCACGTGGACAGAAACTAATCTCACAACTAATACCTGGTGCTAGCACCATAGTGGCAATCAGTCAAGGCATAATATCTAGTCTTTTCTCTGGGTCCTAATCAATGGTTGAAACTTGCAATAGTGCCAAACTACTGATAAGTTTAGACAATTTTTTGTGCTCTATCCCTTCATACAAATGGCTTGTGTATATTTGTTTTTGATATGATATTATCAATAGTCTTACCACCAATATCTTTGTTTTGCATTTTTTAGTGGTTACTTTACCTTCTCCACATCATCAGTGGTCTGCCTCAAATGCTTCGGTTGCTCAGGTTGGCTCGAAGACAGGGTCAGCGTATGCATGGAACTTGGGGATGACAGCTATCATTGTTGAAGATACTAGGGTTGTTGGCCATGTGCAAGTTTCTTCACTAAATGTGGTCCTGCCAGCTTCTTTATCTTTATATATAACACCTTTGTCTAGTTCTGGTGATCCTTTGGAAGAAATTGAATCTATTCCTCTAATGGCACGTTGGTATGTTGTATCTGGCCGTCAATATCTTATCCAAATGAAGGTTTTTGCACATGCTCATGGCGCACAAGAGATTTATATTACAGAGGTAGTTTGCATTATTCTACTTTGACTACTTTAATATCAATGGTAAAACATGTGTATTTTGACATATTAAATTTTCTTCTCTGATCTTCATCTATCTTATATATTTTGTGTTGAGATTTTAAGGACTACTTTTCTTAATCTTTATGGTAGCAGTAGCATTTCTCTGCAGTCTGCATAATAAATTATATTATTTTTACCTCCCAAAGTTTGCCATATTTTCAAAGAAAAAACCTCATCCGAGAAAAGAATACTCGGAGTAGTTTATCAATCATGCTTAAGCTGTACAATTTTTTTGTTTGATTTGTATTGCTTTCTGATAGAAATTGATGGTATATTCAAGAAACCACTGAGATTTCTTGAAAAAAGTGTCTCTCACAGTTACAGCAGAGCAGTATAGCTCAAGTCAAGGCAAAGGGGCCTGATGCTTTTAAAAAACTGTCTTACTATCAAGTGCTATGCTATCTGTGATTTGTGCATTTTTCAGTACTTACATTACATCAAATGGTCAAGTGTTGTAGGTGAAATAACTTCTCTATTAAGTGTAGAATTCAACCTTGGTAATTTAAGTCTTTCGTTGTCAAATGAGTAGGGGAAAACATTGGGGAGTTGATCATCTTGGAATTGGATAGGAAAAGGGGCCATTTTGGTATTGGGAGGTGCAGACCCTCGAAGTTCTGCGGTATTATTCTGTAAATCAAAGGGATTTTCCCTATTTTCTTTTATATATAAGTTGGTTTCTATCAACTGGTATCAAAGCCGTTCTGATCCAAAAAGATTTTTCCGGTGTGCTGGAAATTTTGGTATGACTATGGTTGCAGATTTGATTCCAAGATTTGATGGAAGGGAGGCCTATTGGTGGCTGATCCAGGCTGAGCAATATTTTGGGTCAAGAATGAGTGAAGAGATGAAGCTTGAGTGGGCTGTTGCATTTGCATTGAGAGGAGATGCTCTTGATTGGTGGATTTCTTGGAAGGAGAGTCATCCAAATACTTATTGGTGGAATTTTGTAAAGGCCATTCTCAAGAAATTCCAACCAGAAGTTTGAGATTGTCTACCGAAGTCTGAAAACGAAACACAGGAAATCCATGGCAGCAGTGAAATTCAAGAACCAATAGCATTACCAACTGAAGAAAAGATTGATGGTAAAGTTGATGACTCACAAATCCAACAATATAGTGAAAAAGAAGTTTGTAAAGTGGATATCAAATCTGATTGCGAGAGCGACGAAGTGAAAAATATAGATTCATTGATGGCCGCTAGTGAAGCAAAGGTCCATAGAAGTGACAGAGAGTTGGCTATTTCATCACATGCAAAGTCTAACAAGAAATTTCCTAAGATAAAGTCTAGGAACAAGAAATTTCCACTACCGGTGCCACTGTGGCCACAACAAGTGGTCATGAGAGGGCCGCCATTAGCAAGCAAATTTGATCCTGGGGAAAATTTCTTATTTCATGTACAACTCAACCTTTTTGTTTCAAGTTATGGGATCCAGCAGGATACATTTTTTCTATTGTGTATTCCTTTCACCTTGAGGACGAGGTGAATCTGGGGGAGTATTGTTAGACTCTTCAATTTCGTAACTGTTATTAAATTATTATGAGTTAGTGGGTAATTATTAGAATTATTATAATATTAATTCAGAGTGTTTAGGCCTAGAATAAATAGGGGAAAACATTGGGGAGTTGATCATCTTGGAATTGGATAGGGAAATGGGCCATTTTGGTATTGGGAGGTGCAGACCCTCGAAGTTCTGCGGTATTATTCTGTAAATCAAAGGGATTTTCCCTATTTTCTTTTATATATAAGTTGGTTTCTATCATTGACATCGAGTAATGTGGTCATGGGCCTCATGGCAATATGATACTTTTAGTTTACATTGCTATTCTTATTTTTTCTGTTACAAACTATGCCCATGTATTGAGAATTTCATTTTTAGTCGTTCTTTCCTATATTATATGGATTGCTTTTGTGCCTTTCTTTTAATAGTTTTTCATTAATAACATTCTTCATTGTGTTGCAGAATGATGATGTTAAGGTTGATGATTACCAGTCAGATTACTGGAGAACTGTGCCAGTTTCAAATGATATCGCCTTAAAACATGGTTGGCGGAATACTAAAATCTTGAAAGCTTATTCTCCAGGACTTGGAAAGTTGACAGCTTCTGTGAACTATCTTGGTGGTGTGGATGACAAAAAGGAGGTGATCTCTCTTTCTTTGAGGCTTTCTTATGGAAGCATATTGTTTGTTTTTTTTCTCCTCGATATTTTTTAGCCTCCTATGCACCATATGTTCTCTATGGTCATTTCATATTTTTTCGCTGGTTGAGGTTGGATAGAGGCTTTTTGTTGCTTTATAGTATTACAAACATTCTATTACTTTTTTGAGCATTGTTTTTGGATCCTTGTAGACTATCACAGTTGTTCAGGAAGTCATGGTCTGTGATAAAGTAAAGTTCACCTTGGGTAATGAAAGTGGAATAATTTTACTGCCATGGGCCCCTGGTGTTTATCAGGATGCTGAGTTAAAGGCTGTAGGAGGTTGGAAGCTTTTTCTATTTGCTTCAATATGAAGTGACTAGCTTATTCCTGGTATTTGTGCTTATACTTTTGATCCGACCACCTGCTGTAGGTTGTGCAAAGGCAGCAAGTGATTACAAATGGTTGTCTTCAGACATATCTACTGTATCTGTGTCAGTTTCTGGTACTATCCAGGCAAAAAAGCTTGGAAAAGCTACTATTAAAGTGGTATCTGTATATGATTCACTAAATTATGATGAGGTAATACTATTAATAACTTCAGTAATGTTTATCATGTTTGGGTCTGTAAGCCCAAATCTAGCAACATGAATTTGCTAGTGTTCCTATGTTATATAATATGCTATTTGAACTTATGAGTGTTGTTTGGTTGGGGGGTAATATGCTATTTGCTAAGGATATTTGCTGGGCTTGTACAGGCTGTAGTCATTACTCAAAATTGTGCTTCACTTCTATCATATGTGCTTTGTCTGTGAGTTCATTCCAGTACACTTCATTCCTTTCTAAATCGTATCAATGTATTGTTTCTTACCTAGCTACATTCCAAATATTAGTTCCCTATTCCATTTTTTACTCTCGAAAATCTGAGTTTTCTGTCTGAATTTGATATATTCCTTCTTGCTTGGTGGTGGATCCCTTCCCTTATTCTTGAGGCATTTTTGTGATAGTTTGTTTAGATTGATCTGTGATTCCCTTGTTCTCTTAATCATGCAGTCGTTACTTGTTAGTACGTTTCTAATTTCTTCTGTCTAGACTCTGTAGCTATTTCATTGATTTCAATAAGTTCGTCAGATTCTAATCTGATTACACAGACATGAATGGGATGATTATGATTTTAGATACATCTTTCTGTGTTTTTTTAGCTTTATATGTTTAATAATATCACAAATGTGTGTTTTTTGGTACCACGATGACACTAGGGAGGTTTTTCTGTAAAAGGAGGAAAAACATAATCACAATCAAAGAGTCTGGTTTATTTTCTGAAGACAATTGATGATTTTTCTCAAATATTACAAACGTGTTTTCTATGAGACATTGTGTCATTTATGTATTTATTACTTTCGATCCACACATAAAATATTCATAAATATACTTTGAATTGCTATGGATATCTAATACAATTCTTCCATGTTTTTATTTTGTAATTTTATTTTCTTATAGGTCTTGGTTGAAGTCTCTGTTCCATCTTCTATGGTCATGCTTCACAATTTTCCTGTAGAAACTGTTGTTGGATCTCATCTTCAAGCTGCGGTGACAATGAAAACAGCAAATGGTGATACCATATTTTAGGATATTTCCTTTTCATTGCACTAAAAACAACAACATTTGATATTTTTGGATACATGGATGTTTCATGTGCAGGTGCGTTTTTCTACAGATGTGATGCCTTCAATTCTTTGATAAAGTGGAAAACTGGAAGTGAGTCTTTTGTAATTGTCAATGCATCTCAGGAGTTGTCATTCTTGGAAGCCGTGCCAAATAGTCAGGTCCATCCATCAGATGATGGTTTTCCCTGTTCTTGGACTTACATACATGCTTCTAATACTGGTCAAGCTTTAATCCATGCCATACTTTCTAAAGAATATCACCAATTCAATCATGGTCCTGTTGTCTTAAAAGCTTCTTTACGTATTGCGGCATATCTACCCTTTATTGTAAGCCAGGCAGGTGATGGAAACCACTTTGGTGGTTACTGGCTTGACTTGGCTCAAGCCGAAAATAATAAGCAATGGCATAACTTGGAGGAGTTATATCTTGTTCCTGGGACAAATTTAGACTTATTACTTGTTGGTGGACCTGAACCATGGAACAAACATGTTGATTTTATTGAAACTGTGGATGTTTTGGGTGGAGAGAATGCTCTGACAGATGGAGTTCTTGTGCATCGAATATCTGACAGCAATAGGACATTGTACAGAGTTTTATGTCAAACACTGGGAACCTTTGTAAGTTTCAGTATTCTTTTCTTATTAGAAAGTATTCTAGTGTTAGTATAGTGCTTGTGTGCAACAATAGTCACTTACCATGTCTAGTCAGTTTAGTGGCTGCAACAAATTCTTTAGTAGCTTGTAACAGAATTTTATTAATCTCTGATGACAGTATATACAACTGTAAATAGTTATATAGAAACGGGTAGCTATATGAAGATGGTAGAGAATAATAAATTTCTTACTTAGATATCTCAATACTCTATTTTCTCTCATTTTCCTTCATTCTCTTCTTGAAACCCGTAGTATTTTTAAAATATTCCAGGAGTCGGAAAATAATAACTTTTGTTTCAAATGACTCAGAAACTGCTTTTCAGACGTGGAAATTTGGTCGGGGACGATCATCCCCTGCCTTCTGTAGCTGAAGCTTGGCTTCCACTGATATGTAGCATTCCTTCTTCTATTGTACTTATAGCTGATGAGTCAGGTAGGCGTTTCACACAGTTTTTATAACTGACAGGTTTTCTTAGATTTCTGTTTCTTGATTGAATCATTCTTTCCCAGTGAATGAAAGGGGAATCATTAGAGCAGCCGCCCAAGCTGAACGTGGTTCACGGAGACTTCGTGATACCCCTATTACTGTGGCAAATGGGCGCACTATTCGAACATCTGCAGCTGGTCTTAGTGCTTCTGGAGAAGTTTTTGCTAACTCATCTTCTCTGAGTTTGAAGTGGGAACTTAGCAGCTGTGAGGGACTAGCATATTGGGATTATGCATTTGATATTATAAACTCCAAGAGTTGGGACAGGTTTTTGGCCTTGCAAAATGAATCAGGATTGGTATGAGAGATTCGATTCCTAATAACTTTGTCATTTTTATTAACTGTCCAACCTTTTGACTGAATTTGACAATTTTGGTAACTTAGTTGTGTGTGAAAACTTGCTGTCCCAAATACTAGTTTGTTTTCATTTGAATTTGTGAATATTATTTTTGTTTGTGCATGCCCTACTTGTACATGGTAGACAAGTTAAGTAAGTGTGCGTAAGCTCACAAAAATGCCATGGCCCTTCCTTCCTATTGTCATATATTTATGTAGTTCTTTGATATAGTGTGTAGCCATTTAAGAAGTTGATGTAAAGTTTCTTAGAGTGTAATGCAACATGTTAGTTACTAAAATGTCATTCTTTAACTCTTGCATAAGACACTAAAGTCTAAAGGTAAAGATCTATGTTGGTGATCTTACACTTTATTTACCTTACCAGCCTGTGGGAAGTATTGATTATATCAATATAATAATCTACACTTGTAAAATCATTTTGGCTGACGAAGGTTCGATTTCCCATTTCAAGTGAAGGATGATATAAGATTCCCTAACAGTTGTGAGTGACATCCATACATGGTTATAATTTATGAATGCAAAAATCTGTCAAAATTATGATTTAAGATATTTGTCGTAGAAATAGTTTAAAGTTTTGGTTTGTCCTGGATAATGTATACCGTACTGTGTAATATTCGTGTTAACTTCTTTTCACTAATTGCTAATTTTTTTCAGTAAAGAATAAACATTATTTACATATCTTGTTCTAGTGTATGGATAACTAAAGTGACCTTAAATGCTCTGTTTCTTAGTGCATTGTTCGTGCCACTGTTACTGGATTTCTTGGTGGCCTGGGAGATGACACATTTCACCAGTTTGCTCAAACTGAAAATGTGCTTACAGATGCCATTCGTGTACAGGTACTATCTGTTGAACTGGTTTATCAGATTGTGAATCTGGTTCTTTTACGTGATTAAAATTGAATCGCTTTAAGTTTCATGGCTAAGTTCTGCATCATCTCTTTGCTGTTGTTTTTTATTATTGCTTTGTCTTATTCTATATTGGTGTTACAATGCAGCTTGTTTCTATGCTAAGAGTTGATCCGGAATTCAGCTTGATATATTTCAACCCTAATGCAAAGGTAACACTTGTGGAAAGCCATATTATCTTATATTCTAACACCTATAAATAGAGCTTGATGTTCAGTCTTTTATATCAAGTTATTATCCAGTTATTCTCAATAATATTCATAGTTCTTCTTATTTCCTCATCTCTTTATCAAAAGTTCATAACTTAAACGGGGTTCTCTATGTCTGTTGATCACACCTTAGAGGGGCTCATGAATTATGAATGGATTTTTATGAAAACAAGTCGAGGATAGCTTCAATTTTAGAAAAAAAGGCAGAGCCCACAATGTCACAATTATACAGCTGATAATCTCTTGTATTAATGAAAAATGATTCAAGCTGGGTTGAAATGGAGGAGGGTCTCAAGGGTTTTATGTGACAAAAGTACTGCTTAAGCTGAAGGAAAATTTCACCGACATCGGCAAGACCTGCGATGTTGTATGGGACAGAATGTTGGACGATTAAGAATCAACACGAGAATAGAGTAAGTGTAGCAGAGATGAGGATGTTGCGTTGGATGTGTGGTAAGACTAGATGTGATAGGATTAGAAATGACAATATTAAAAAGAGTGTTGGGGTAACATCTATAGTAGAAAAGATGGTGGAAAGTAGGCTTGAGTGGTTTGGACAAATAGAGAAAAGACATGTAGGTTTTGTTGTTAGGACAGTAGATTAGATGGAGAGGAATCAAGTAGCTAGAGGTAGAGGAAGACTTAGAAAACTATAAAAGAAGCTATTAAGAAAGATCTCGAGATTAACAAATTGGATAGAAAAATGTTCTTTGACAGAACATTATGGTATTAGTTGATCCACATAGCCGACCCCATTTAGTTGAATAAGGCTTGGTTGTTGCTGTTGTTATTGTATACAAAACAGTTTAACTATGTTCTCTCTCTTCTCACTCTTTTCTAATTGTATTGGGCCCACATGTCCCAGTATCGAAACCTGGTCTGATACCATATGAAATAAGAGGAAGGCTTTAGGCCTAACTACCATGAGAGAAAGAGACCTAGAATTAAATGGTCTAACTGTAGGTATGGTACATGATGGAATATTATAATGTCATTTGATGAATGTAGCTGATCAGGCCTTGCAAGAAAAGGCTTGATTGTTGATACTCTGAAGCATCAAATTGTGCTAATAAAACACCAGAAATTATTCAAGTAAAATCCTGTATTAATTTCACCCAGACAATTGGTGAATTTTTTGTGTAATGTCTATTTTTGTTATAGACTAATTTTTTGTGGGGGGTTCTCTTCTCCTCTGTCCCTATGCAGGTCTATGTCTTCCATGGTAGTCTAATTTTCTTTTTCGTGCTCATACATGTGTTGCAAATATGTCTTGCATAATGGTTTTGGCACATGAAATTAAATTGTAATTACATTTCAGTAGAACTTATAGACTTTTTTTACTATATTGTATGTCCGCCTTCAGGTAAATTTGTCAATCACAGGAGGGAGCTGTTTCTTGGAAGCTGTTACAAATGATTCTCAAGTGGTGGAAGTTACTCAACCACAAACAGGATTAGAATGTCAACAGCTGATTTTGTCCCCTAAAGGATTAGGGATTGCTAATCTAACTTTATATGACATGGGACTCTCTCCCCCATTAAGAGCATCTGCACTTGTAAGCTCTATTTTCAATCAATTTTAAGTTGCTTGAAATTTAAGAAAAATGCTTGGTTGTGATGTCCATACCTCGATATTTTGTTTGATAAGACTATTTCGCAGATACTTTCGTAGTTATGAGCCCTCGTCTGTAAGAATGACTAATTTCCAATCACTTTTCTTCCTACATGATTGTCTTTCAAACCTAAATATCAACACAAAATTTTGAACTTGGCCATACCACACTTTGACCTTTCCCCTTATTGGGAAAGGACTCTTATTGTTAATGTCTAGTTCTGTCCTCAATTCAGTGATTAAAGCGGGTGATCTTGTAGGAAAGTTTATTGACTTGTTTAGGAGTTCAAAATTTGCTTTAGTTTTCATTGATCTTTACTGAAACACAACTTGTTCTAGCTCTCTCATGATCAAGTGATGTTGTTTAATGTTCGATGCTTTTAATGGTTGAATGTTACAGGTCCAGGTTGCCGATATAGAATGGATTCAGATCACGTCAGGAGAAGAAATTAGCCTAATGGTACTCCTTTTCTATTATATTTTGGTTTAAAATGGCTTAATCATTATATTTTAGTGGATGGCCATATATGCAGCACATATTAACTTCACTAAATAACAGGTAGAGAAAACCCAAAGAAAGGAGAGTAACTCTTTTTAACCTGCTGAAACCCGACTTTTATTAATAGTTCATTAGTAAAAAAATTAAGTATTTGATCCTCCATTAACAACCGTTTCTAGTTCTCAAGACTGTTGCAGGATTGGGTGTTTTCATGCTTTCTTACACATTGAATCACTTTCACCAAATACTAAAATGAATTCTTTACGTCTTGGTCGGCAATTTGTGATAATAAATTCTGTCTTGTAATCTATCTTGGAGAGTAAACACAAAAAGCACCTGTGTGAAAGAAATTGGGTCTTTTAATGTGTGAAAGAAATGAAACATTTGTTAAAATAAGGATAAATGCTGCTGCTTGTATTGATGCTCACCTTGATTGCATTCTGCTTAAATCTTCTTTCACCAGTGTTAAGAAGGGGTATTTTGTTATAGGTTCAACTTGTATAAAGAGATATAAAACAGAGACAAGCAAGCAAAATATTTAGGCAACGGATATCCCTAAGATCTTATTATTTATTCTTGCTGTGGTGGCCAGGAAGTCTGCAAGTAGACATAAGAGGCTGAATTTGAAATCTCCCTAATTAATTCCTCACTGAGCCACTAAATGCGTACCTACTCTGCTGATCCATTATTTATAGATTTCAATCACATTTGTAGTTAGTTACCCCCCTTCTCCTTGTTGCCCTTCCTCGTATATTTTCCCATCTATTGGATCCTTCTTCTCCTTAAAACCCTAACTAGGTTTGCTGCTGCTTTTCATCCCAGGCCCGCAAAGCTTTTAGCCAGTTTTTTGAATAAAATGTGTGTTCTGTGTGAAGGGGAGCCTTGATACAATGGTTGGAAATGTTGCCTCGTGTCTAGAAGGCCATGGCTTAAAATCATGGAATCATTCTCCTGCAAATGTAGGTTGGACTGCCTACAATAGATCCTCAATGGATCCAACCCCTTCCCTCGATGGTTGGAAATGTTGCCACATGTCTAGAAGGTCCTGAGTTAAAATCATGAAATCAGTCTCCTGCAAATGTAGGTTGGATTGCCTACAATAGAACCGCAATGGATCCATGCCCCTTCCTTCAACCATCACGTGGGAGCTTTATAGCACTAGTTTGCTCCTTTTTTAATACTGTGTATCGTACATACTTAGCTTTCCTAAAATAGTGTATATAACTTCGAGATTGAGAGCAAGAATTGTATATAGAAAATAATTCCTCGACATTATTTCTGTACAGTTTCTATATGTATTAAAATAAAAAGCACAAAGGTCATTCCGACAAACTGACATATTTACAGTTTCTATTGCTCTTTTTTGTCATTTTAAATATGATTGTTAATTACTGCATATGTATCCAACCTAGAAGTTCAACAAAATGTATTATTCTCATCTTTACAGGAAGGAAGTCTGCAAACTATTGACTTATTGGCTGGTATAAATGGAGGAACCAGTTTTCATGCTTCCCAGGTTTGAATTGTTTTCCCTATTAAATTTTGCTACAGGCAGTTTCTTGTGCATGTCTTGTTTTACCTGATCTTGTGGGACATAATCTTTACTGCCTTATATATGGTCAACAATATATTATTATTATTATTATTATTATTATTATTATTATTATTATTCTTCTTCTTATTATTATTATTATTATTATTATTATTTATTTATTTATTGTCATTATTACTAATAGTATTATCTTTTACATTTTCTTGGCCTTTTTGGATGTTGTCATCTCCATATTCACCTATGAAAACATGTCATAGTGAGTTTTTCTATTTCAACTTGCAAATTGATGATTGGGAAATTATTACGCAGTTTGTTTACATGAATATCCATGTTCATATTGAGGATACGATAATTGAGCTGCTGGATGCTGATAGTCTGTCTAGTCTTGTTGGTAGACATGTTAATGCACCGAGTTTTAAAATAAAGGGGAGATATCTTGGAATTACAACCCTTTATGTAAGTCTATTATCAATACCTTAAACCGACCTTAATCTAACTTAAATATTTCTTGAATTTGTGAGAACTCAAAAGCTTGGTCATTATTTATTGAAACCAGGTCAGTGCTATTCAACAGTTTGGACATGTAGTACAAAGTCAAACTATTAGTGTGGAAGTATACAAAGCCCCAAGGATACACCCTCATGAGATTTTCCTGCTACCCGGTGCATCATATGTGGTATGTTCTAAAGTACAGGTGTTGTTTCTTCAGTACTAGTTTGACATGAAAATGTGGACTTTGAAAGAATCACATACCCCATTATTCTCTTCAATTCACATTCTATTTTTCTGTTGGAAAAGGCAAAGTTGATTTCTTTCAGGAAAAAAGTGCATACATTTATTTCTAGGCTCACAATATATGTAATATCTCTACTTATTTGTTTACTTTATGCCCTAAAATTTCTGTCACTAGTTTCAAGGTTAACTTAATGGTTTAAAGTCTAGAGTTATTTAAGGAGCTTGTGAAATTTTGAATATGTACTTGTTCTTGTGCTTGTATGAAAAGCCAAGTGAATAGTTTCAAGTTGTCTTCATATTGTACGAGTTTTTCTTCTATACTTTTCTCTTATATGTATTTTGTACTCCCTTTGTCCTTTATTATAAGACCCTCCAACAAAATTCACGGGGATTAAGAAAAGTTGTTGCAATAATAAATTTGTCAAATGTTAGTGTTACTTTTACATATTTATCCCTACATTTAATGATATCATAAGAGAGTACATGAATTTACATTTCCCAATTGTAAATCAAACATGGGCATTATGTAAAGAGATAATTAGCACGTGAAGTTTTGAAAAGGGTTTTGTATTAAGTAAGGCGCACAAAAAAAGTTGAAAAGGGGATTATAATTAGAGACAAAAGGAGTATTGTTTTCTTTTGTGATTGTTTATCTTCACAATTGGTTTTTTGATCTTGGGCTCCCGTGGTTTCATAATTATTGGCACTATATATTTCTCATTCTAGGTTTTATGATGATGTCATTTTTTCATTTATTTGCTTAGCTTACTGTGGAAGGTGGCCCATCTCTCGGTGTTCATGTCGAATATGCAGTTGAAAATGATAAAATTGCAAGTATTGATAGATATTCTGGACGGCTCTTGGCAAATTCTATTGGGAACACAGTAAGATGTTAAATCCTGCTCAGTTATTATATTGTTCCATACCTTTTTATTTTGTTTTTCTTTCAAATTTGCTGTGAAGTATACTCAAAATATGTATGAACAAAGTTTAGCTGATTGTCAAGCACACAATACATTCTTTTATACATGTACAAGATTTATGCTTTGGCTGATTCTAGGCTGTTGTATTTAAATGGTCATGCTACTAGAACAAATAACTTTCTGATGTAAAATAAGTTGTGCTGATGGGCACTCTCAGTCTTATAATAAGGGTTAATAGTAGTTAAAAGTCAGTTTCCAACACAGCATTACATGCTTTGTTTTCATTTTATGCTCTTTCATGTGTGGGAGTGTTAGTCATAGGTAAAATAGTAAAATGCTATACCTTGTTGGACATACTAAGTACATACTAAGTTTTTGCGTGTTTTGTTCTTAGATTAAGATAGAGCTGTCGTACTCCAAATTCTTTAAAGTTTCATAATATATCTGTCATAAAAGGAAAATCATTATAAGTCGTTCTCATGATATTAATGATATTTTTCCGCACAAATATTCTCACTGTTTCTTCTTTTGGGAACACGTGACAATATTTCTCTCGTATGGCTGTTTGCCTTCACATAAACCAGAAAACTTTTGTGGTTTATTTATTTTAATATTGAACATATCTGGTTTGTGAAAGATATAACTTTCATCTAATACCTCATTACTATTATTGTCAGACAATTCTCGCCAGCCTTTTTGTGAACGGAAATACTGTGGTTTGTGATGCAACGAGTATTTTAAGGGTGGGAGTATCATCTACTATCAAATTGCATATGCAGAGTGAACAACTAGGAGTTGGCTGCAAACTGCCTATTTATCCATTATTTCCTGAGGTAAGAGTTACAAAAAAGATATGGAAATTATCCCTTCTGTTGTATACTTCAAATGTTAATATTGTAGACCTTTTTGGTTTTGCCAGGGAAATTTGTTTTCTTTCTATGAGCTATGTAAAAATTACCACTGGACTGTTGAAGATGAAAAGGTTTGCCTTTATTTTCATATTACTTTTTATTTCGCTATCAGTCCCATCCCACTCCTGTCATATTTCAAGAATTGACTTTGATATGTTTCTTTAGGTGGTGAGTTTCAGGGTGTCCGAGAGCTTGCACGGTGACAGATATGGGAGTGCTTCAGAAGCGAGTCAAGTTGGTGGTGATTTTGATGAGATTGACCCTGGCTTTATTAATGTCTTGTATGGAAGGTATAAAGCTGATCATCATTCTTGTCAAGAGAAATAGCATTCAATACTTTTTTCTCTGTTAAAAACTCTTAAATATCTGAATCCAAGAATAATAGCATTCAATACTTTTCAAGCTTTGTATTGGTTGTGTGGTTTCATTTTTTTTTCTGTTGGTTTTTCATTAGGCCTAATTCATCTGATAGAATGTAATGGTTCATTTAACATGTGTATGTGATCCCACCCATTGAGAAAGACTTCGAGGGTTGTTGCTGCTAAATTTAATTCCTTTTTAGAGGCAGCATAAAAGTTGTTGGCTTTAACTAATTTATATATTTTCTTTATTCCTTTATATGCTATCTTTTCCTCGGATAGATATGATTCAGTTGCTGTTTTTCGATCACCAAACCTTTGATATCGCTGATTCTATTCTCCTTGTATATTGTCCGATTTTCCTCATGTAATACAACACAATATACTGTTATGCATTCACTTTGTAGTGAAGTGTACTTAAATTTACAAGAGGAGGCCAATTTATAACTTCTATAAACATTTTAAAAGATACATTACAGAAATATGTCATTGAGTACCATATATTTACTTTATTTATTTATTTTGGTCAGATCTGCGGGCAAGACAAATGTTGCTGTGTCATTTTCGTGTGAATTTTCAACTTCTGGGTCAAAAACACAGTCAAGGTTGTACAGTTCATCTCTATTAGTAACAGTGGTTCCTGATCTTCCCCTGGCTTTGGGACTCCCAGCTACCTGGATTCTTCCTCCGTACTATACAACTACAAGCCTTTTGCCTTCCTCCTTTGAATCTTATACACAACGTGGTGGGCAGAATCGCAAAGGAACCATCAAGTATTCTTTATTGGGTAGTTTAGATAAAAATGCTCTGCAGAAAGATGCCTTGTTCATTGATGGGGATAGAATTAAAACAACAGAAAGTAATAATCTTGCATGCATTCAAGCCAAAGATCGTACCACTGGTAGAATAGAGATTGCTTCTTGTGTCAAGGTTGCTGAGGTATGGATTTATCTTTCGCCTACTGTTTATTTGGGACCATTTGTTGGCAGTTACACTCTTAGAAGTGTCAAGTTTTAACTTTACACAATGAGTAGTTAGAACATTAAATGGTTTTAAACCGTTATAACACAATTTGTACACTCTGCTCATTAACTGCGATAAGATACGGCTGCTCTGTGTTACAGTAAGACTTTGACATGCTAGAAAGCCTTAGCCTTATTTTGGCGAGACCTTCGTATTTCAGCTCAGTGTAGGGGTGAAAGAAATCTACTAAATTATCTGGTCCTTCCATTTATAAATTCATCCTATTGCAATAATAAAACTTAGTGGATTGCGTAGTGGATGATCAATAAACCAGCCAAACATGTAATGATATACATTGTATATTTAATTATTAACCATTAGATTTACTAGACTTCAATTGAATCTGAAGTCTATTGTCTAAAATTTTACAAAAATAAAAATCTTTAGGTAAACGTTTCAGTTGTACATGTCTGTTTATACAGTCTTAAGGAAAAATAGTTTTGAGTAGTTTTCGAGAATAATATTAGAGAGAGTGAAGCGGTGTTATCAATGGCTGCTTATGACACCAGCCGAAACTCTGCCATATAAACAGCTGTGGCCTATGGCGTCTGACACAATCTGCAATGGCGGTAATTTGGCAACACTGAAGAGAAGCATTCAGTAGAAAAAAAACAATTTTTATAATATAATTGTAAGTGGATGGGTTGTATTTGTGTTAAGAATTATGCTCATAACACACTTTTATATCGTTTGAAATTCATATCAGTCCCACTAAATTTTTGTAGGTCCCACACACTTTATGGGACCTATATGAAATTCAACCAACAAAAGAGACCGTGTTGGAAAGAGCGTATTCCCTTCGTCCCTTAAGAGTTGCTTACAAAATTCCTAAGTATTAAGAAAAGTAGTTGTAGCATTAATTTTCCATAATTATCCGTATTGATTGCTAGCACTCATTTTTTTACTAAATGGGACTTGGTGGATTGGATTTTTTTAGTCCTTTTTAACTGATCTTAGATGCATTAGTGGCTTAATGTTTATCCCTTCATCGCGGTCCATCCTACCTCTACCATTCTGTTTCAGCATAATAAGTATAATAAGTACATACCGAATTTTTTGGGAGTTGTTACTCACCACAATTTCTATGTCATGATCAAGGTGACTCAAATTAGAATAGCCAGTAAAGAAGTCCTGCTCAAAGTGATTGACCTTGCTGTTGGTGCAGAACTTGTTCTTCCAACAACGTTTTACGATACTCTAGGTATATCAAGGTCCCCTTAATAGTGAATCACAGTAGGAAATTCAGACTGAAAGTACTCATCTTTTATTGCATCTTCCTTTGGTTAAACAGGAAATCCTTTCTATGAAGCATGCAATGCAATGCGTTTCTATGCTGAAACTAACTACCCTGATGTTCTCGCCGTAAACAAAACTGCTGATGGAAAAGGGAATGTCGGCATTAAGGTTTGTTGATTGTTTCTATTAGAAATCATTTTCATGCTTTTCTATGTTCTTAGAATTTCGTATAAGAACCTTCAGCTTGCACATTTGCAGAGTTTTGGAACTAACTAGGTAGATATAAACCTTTCATGTGTTTTCACCTAAAAATTTATCACATGACTTTAGTTTCAGTTGAAGTTGTAGGGTTTGGGATTAGATTATTAAGAAGGGGGGAGAAATAATAAGACTTTGCATTGTGATTATGACTTGACACAGAAGGCTGTGTGCTAATTAATTCTTAGTTTTACTCTAAGACTTATTTTTTTCATTAACTCCAGCAGTTTCTAATAAAGTGAAGCCTGCATAGTCTTATCAAAGTCAGGCTTAGTTCACTTTATTTGTACTTGTGGTTCAACTTAAAGAGACCTTATCTCTGTGTGTGTAACATCAGAAAAAACTTCATCTGTTTTAGGACTAGCCAGATTTTTCCATGTCTAGTACTTAAGTTTTCTTTATGTAGAACTGCTTTGCTCAGCTAAGTTAATTAGTGGGATTCTTTTTTGATTGACTCATTGTTGAAGGCAATTCGGCACGGGAAAGCTCTTGTTCGTGTAGTATTTAGTGAAGCCCAGCAAAAGTCAGACTACGTGCTAGTAAGTATTAGTTTTTTACTTTGCACACCAGAACAGTAAATTACAGTTCTACATGTATATCTTGATCATATGCACAATGCCACATTTTTTGAACCTATATATCAATGACAATAAGGAAATTGCTGCATGCCGATGCACTTATACATGATTGTAAACTGGGCAGGCTTCCGAGTGTATTTATGCGCCATAATCTCAATGACTGTAAACACTGTCTCAGAACCACACTGTAACTGGAGTTAATACCTTGCATTTGCCTTATAATTGCAATTTTTTGTCTTTCACTAATACCTGAGTAATTATCTTTTGTACACGTGATACTTGATATGTTAACTATTCTTTTCCTGGATATGGCGCCTGTTCTTCCTCTGTCCTATTGGATTCTCTAAATTTTTTTTTTGCAGATCAGAGTTGGTGCCCATGTATATCCTCGAAATCCAGTTCTTCATATTGGAAGTCCTCTTAACCTGAGCATAAAAGGTGTGGCTGGTTTAAATGGTTACTGTTACTTTATTCTTCTGTCAATGATTTCAATTTCAAGAATAGTTTTATTTTTTAAAGAAAAATCTATTTGTTAGAAGTTCAATAAACCATTTGCTTACCTTTACAGAACAACTTAAGATTTTGGGAGACTTAGTTCATGACAGGTAGTATTATAGGATCTCTTACAGAACTCTAGCTTGTGAATATGGATGTATATGTATTATGTACCGTGCTAGAGTCTATACATATAAGTTATAACTATATCAGGCCATGTAAACTTATTGCACTCCTAACTAATATAATTTATAATTTATTTAAATAAATTTACTTATTATTTCTTTATGATATCTTTGGTTCAACGGTAAGGTTGTTCCATTGCGACCCTGGGGTCATGGGTTCGAACCCTGCTGGAAACAGCCTCTCTGTTACAAAAATAGGGGTAAGGCTGCGTACATCCGATCCCCCCCGAGCCCCATAAAATGGGAGC
Source organism: Vicia faba (assembly GCA_948472305.1). Taxonomy (NCBI): domain Eukaryota; kingdom Viridiplantae; phylum Streptophyta; class Magnoliopsida; order Fabales; family Fabaceae; genus Vicia; species Vicia faba. The sequence goes on from OX451735.1 coordinate 1,010,537,430, forward strand.
TTCGTGCACTAGGTTACCCCTTTTATATTTACTTATTATTTCTTTATGATATCCTTGATTTTTGAGAATGTGCATCATACCATGCTTATGCCATGTTCTACCCATATCACGCATACATCTAATGTGCTTGCTTTGTAAACCTGCAATAGTGGCAGACTGTTCTTTTTTCAGTTGTTCTAATGAGTTATATTTTTTTTTCTTTGACCTTTTCACTATTTCTTCAGGAAGGATAATGCCATTCTATCTTCATGTTTCAGGATTGAATGATAAAGTTTCTGGTAAATGGTCTACGACTAATGAAAGTGTAATATCAGTGGATGTGTTATCTGGAGTTGCCAAAGCTGTTGGAGAAGGTTCAGCCCAAGGTGCTAAGTAACAATATTTAAATACTTGAAATGAACTTTATGATTGTCAACTAGAGTTTTTGCTTAATAAACAGTTATACCAATCGCTATTGAAATATGTTATTATGAACAGTATATTTCCATTATGCAAGATCGAAGCTGCAAACAACTATTACAGTGTTGAAAGGCCACAGTATTTCTGTGGATGCTCCAAAAGGGATGTTGACTAATGTTCCATACCCTACAAAAGGATACAACTTCTCTGTGAAGTTCAGGTTTGTAAATCATGACTCTAGACATGAACTTGGTTTTAATGACATCATCTTTACCTACTTTCGTGACCAATTCAATTGCAATAGTACCTCCTATGGTGAAAGCCTTGGTGCACCAGGACGAAACAAGATAATTTCATTCGACTGTAGAGTAGATCCTCCATATGTCGGGTACTCTATCTTTACTCATATTCATTCGTTTGATATGGACCCTTTAAGTAATTGATTCATTCTTTAGACATTTTTTACATGCATTAACTGAAGGTACGTCAAGCCATGGTTGGATTTGGACACGGGCAACTCATATTGCCTATTTTTCCCTTACTCGCCGGAGCATTTAGTGCACTCAGTACCCAAGTCAGAAGGCATTGTTAGACCAGACGTATCTGTCTCCATATACGCATCTCTCAGAGAACATGAACATGTTTTGGGATCTGCATCAGCTCTTTTCATTGGAGGTTTTTCTATAGTGGAAATGGGCAAGGTATGGCATATACTAACATGGAAATTGGATCATGATATTTTTGTCACCTTGACGTTGCATGGAAACACACGTGTAGGGGGCGAACCCAGCTTATTGTCAGGGTGTGCAACTGCACCCCTCAAATTTCTAAATTTACACCCAATTATTCTATTTTTAAAAAATAAATAAATAGAACAGGTCCCTCAAATTTAGCAGACCCCTCAAATTCTCATTGTTAAACAAACTATAGAGATTTAATTTGTGCTGTTCAAGATTTGTTTTTTCCCTCCCTCAGGATCCAATGCAGCTGAATCTGACTTCAAGCTCCAACAAAACTTACATAACCATAGTGGGAAATACCGGTAAGATGGCATATCATAGTAATTTTTTATGTTAGAAATAAATTAAGCTACTATGTAAATATAGTAAATAAGGAAATGTTGACCTTTTGATTTATTGTGGATATTAATGGAATCAATTCTAAATAAATAGGGAAATTAGGAAACAAATCATAATACTAATGAATAATATGTAAACTATTCCCAAGATTAATAAACTTTTTAAGTAATGAAGTCCTACATTGAAAAGAAGGGAGTACTAATTAGTTGGGTGTCTTATCACAGACGTCGAAATTCACTGGAATCACCGAAATTTGATTATGATTCTTCCCATCAGTAAAGATGATTTTGGCAGTCGAGGTTTTGCACGCTACGAGGTGAGTGCTCCAAACTTCCAAGGCTAAAAGTTTGCAACTAACATGTGAATCTAATTAAAGTTCTGATCATGAATTAAAAATCTACACTTAATTTATTTTTCTTGTTCATATTTCCAGGTCAAATTGCTGAAAGCTGAGAGATTCAAAGACAAAATCATCATCACACTCCCAGCTAATGGTTACATATTTGAGGAGCTTAATGACTCGATTTCCACTTCATAAATTTACATTACAAAGGGAAAGAGCTCACAAGTTTAATCTATCTTTTACTTGTTTTGTAGGCCAGAGAATGGAAATAGACATCACCCATGAACCTGAATCCGAGGAAAAAGCACTATCCAGTGTAACCACAAACAAAATCCTCTGGGCAAGCCTCTTGGGTTGTCTCGTGCTGCTGATTCCCTCAATTGTTGCTTTCATATATTTCATGGACAGACCAGATAGATCCCAGCAAACAAGTACTCCGGTCACTGCAACCATTGCAGCACCAGCATCTCCTTACAGAAGCAGTCCCAGTCTCAGTCCCACTGTTACAAATGAAATGTCTCCTAGGACGCCACAACCATTTGTAGACTATGTAAGAAGAACAATCGATGAAACTCCTTACTACAAGAGAGAAGGAAGGAGAAGAACTAATCCTCAGAATACGTTTTAGACTTGTGGCCTATCAGTGATACTTTTATACCCAGCACTACCCCACATCAGATGCTGTCACATTATGTTGTATTATTTTCAAACTCACAATTTTGGTCACTACACGGTGTTGTATAAATTTAGGAATATATATTGTCATGTTTCCATTCAACGTGTATCTGTAAGTGCATATTATATTGCTTCTCCAATTACCATATCTTGTTTCTTAAAATATATTGATGTTTTTGTTACTGTTTCTAATTTATCCAATAGATTTGGGGGTATCTTTTCCCATCCACAGTGATTGAAGAGTCATCCTTAAAAGCCAAAAAATGCCCTATAATTTCGGAAGTACATTTTTAAATGCACCTATTTCATACCAAAACACGATTTAAGTGAAATTTATATCTATTTCTTTCTTTCAAAAACTAGTCTAGAAGTATATCTTCGGATTCATCCATACAATGGTTTTGTTTACAATTCAGTGACTAATTCTAAAGTGCAGTTGGATTTGGAAGCGGGAATTTGAAAAAACACCACCTTTCATTCATGATAAATTTCAAAAGTGTATTTTTCAGATTTGTCCAGTGAGAAATTTAATAAAATATCACTTTGCATGTATACTTCTTTCATGATCGTACTACCATTGTGTTCTCGCTAGAAAATGATTTTTGCTCTGAAAAATGAAAGTTATGTTTGGAGCTGTATTTCTGAATTGTTAAATGACACGTGGAGCAGTATTTTTGAATTTGTGCAATGTTGAGTTTGATGAGTTTTTAATTTTTTTAATGATTGAGCTTAGATATGATCGAACCTGACATTGTCTATAAAATTATCGTGTTTATAGATGTTAAACCGGTTGCTGTCATAGTAGATGTTAATAAACCGTTTACAAATGAACATGAGTTTGTTGTTCGTGAACATACAACACTCCAATGGGTTCGTACCGAGGCTACAAAAACATAACATATAATTATATACAAATACACGAACTTTAGATAGTGAAAAGTGAAGATCTGAAAAATATATCTTGTTTCTTGTATGAATTGATTTTTATATCTTGGATCAAGTGAAGTGAATTTGAAATTAATTGAACCTTAGTTATATTGGCATTTGACCGACTCAAAATAATAACAAGCACACATTATTTGAGGTGTCCACCTCTATATACTAGTATATTAGGATAACACAGTTTGAAAGTTCATCCTTGAAATCATGTCTGTAAACTAACACTTAAAATTCAAGGATTTTAAAACAACCATGTATTTTCATAGTTTCAAGTTATGTGAGGGTATTCATACCTGATAGATTTTACCACCTATCCTAGAATCTGTAAGAATCTCATAAATCACATATCGGATATAACAATGGCATGAAATATATAAGAGTCTACCCATTCTAAAAATACAGAAATTTACTCATAGTATGTTGATAAGTGTCAAAATTATATAAAATATTTAGGCACTTAGTAACTTAGTTTATAAGCACTAAATAGAAAGCTCTCTGATTTATCAATGAAAAGTGATAAAAACACGCGTTCAAACTTTTTACTTGCATATTAATCCAAAAAAGATACAAAAAGTCTCAAAACTTTCAAGCAACACACAAAGAACTTATCAAACACACTTTCCTCAAGCATGGCTCGCTAATACAAGATCATGGGTGTGCTTAACGAGCACATGCGGTAGAAAATGACTGAAGGCGAAAGTACTTCTCGAGGAATCAGTGCAAATGATATTCACATTCTAGGTTTTTTTGTAAAGCTACAATGAATAAGTGTAGTTATTTCCTTTTTGTTGAGGTTAGGTGTAGTCATCATTATACTCATGTATTAATTATGATTATGGTTATGGTTGTCGAACTCGCGGGTAGACTCGTAAATTCATACAAGTTTACGAGTCTAGGAAGCAAAATGGAGTAGACTCGCATATAAAATTATTTTTTGATAGACTCGAGTAGACTCGCAAAAACTCGTATAGACGCGCGAGTCTATGGTGAGTTTACGAGTCTATAAACTTTACTAAATTTTGCTTTTTTAAACTAAAAAAAAAGCTCAAATTCTCTAAAATATTTTATTTTATTTAAAAAAACCTTTTTTTTTGCTTGTACGTGAAATAGAAAGTCTCTCTCATAATCTCTTATTTTAGCAAAGTTTCTTCCTCCCTTCATCGATGATGTGGTCGTATTTGTTCTTTCTCTTGATATATTTTTGTTCGTTGTCGCACATCAATCCTTCATTGTATAAGTATTTTCTTGTATGTTTCACTTGAATACTTCCTTGTATGTTCTCTTGTGTAAAGTGATGTGTCATTGTTCAATCAGGTCCACTGATCTCAATCCCCAGATATCAATTTGTACGTGACAAAATGGTTTAGATGATTTATTATTATGACATATAATATTTTAGTCTGTTTTAAAATAACACATTACTCACATTAAAAATTGCTATAGTTTTTACTAATTAATTAATTATTAATGGTAATTATAAGGAACTTCTGTACAAGTGTTATAAGGAAAGTTAGGGTGAGTTGACAATCTTGATGATAAATACATAAAAACACCTCAATTCAGATTCTATTTTGACATAAGGCTAGAACAGTTTGAGCGGATGCATAATTTTAAATTGTGGTAGAAAGAGTGGTTGCCGTTGCGGATATTATGGATATACTGATGAAGGTGATGGTGATAATATTGGTGGTGATGATTTTACCGGAGCTTTGGATGTTTAAAACCATCAACATATATGCTTTATAATTTATTTATTTTGCTTTTTATTATAGCCACTAGCCAATTAAGAAGAAGAAAGTACTTTAAGTCTTTAACTACATACTTTTCTCTTTTGTTTGTTGTATTATCGAGTTTTTTATTAAGAAATTTGTTATGGAGTATGATATATATATATATATATATATATATATATATATATATATATATATATATATATATATATATATATATATATATATATATATATATATATATATATATATATATATATATATATATATATATATATATATATATATATATATATATATATTTGTGTGAGGTTTTTATAGGTTTAAAAATATATATGTGTGTCATATATGTGTCACATAAAGGTTTTTGAAAGTCATTTTAATTTTTCATAGACTCGTACATGTTTGCGAGTCTAGTCTACGGATCCTTTACGAGTTTGAGTAGACTCGCGAGTTTGACAATCTTGGTTATGCCATTTTATTTAATTTTACTTAAACTTTAATATTGATGATTATCCATTCTTAATACTTGTTTTGTACCTAAAACATGTTCTCATGGTATGACTTGACATCCGAGAGGAATTGGTCATTACTAGATCCAAATATTCATCTCTTGGATGCTAATGTCTTGAGATAGAGTTAAGTTTGATATTCACACAAATAATAATACTGGTGAAAAGACGCATTGATATTTGTATTCACTATTGAAACTTAATGATATTGTATTGGTTAATGGGGGGGGGGGGGGGGAAGATTATTTATTATGCAATACAATTGATCTCACGCCGTTGACTCAAATATAAGCTTCAATGAGATCAGCGTATGAGAATGTTAATAGATGAGTAGAAGAATATATTATTGACCATGATTATACATGAGGATAAGGAAATCTAATACCAACAAGTTTTCTCTTTGTCAATACATAATCTCAATTCATTTTCTATCATTTCATTTTCATAAACAAACACATCTAAACAAACTTTTATTTAGAATCATAAAAACTATTGAGCGAACTTTAAAACACAACTAGTCCCTCGGAATACGATCATTTTGTTAGATGCAATTGTGAGTGCTTAAAGTCCCACGTTGCCTATGAATGAGTATAATGTTGGATTTATAAGAGAGATGACTCATTTACTAAGTTTTTGAGTTGAGATGTGGTGTCTCCTTCTCTTGTGGTACTGGAGCATTAGTCTTGTTGGTGCTCTCGACTCTCGCGGACTCCTCAATAGTGGTATCAGAGCCGTGGTTTGGCTTCGTGAGGGAGCGGAAGCTGAATTCAATGTTAGATGTTTTTATAGGATGTAGGGAATCACAATTGTGGTGAAGAATATTGGGTGAAAGTGTAAGTCTCACATTGCCTATGAATGAGTGGAATGTTAGTTTTATAAAATACATGACTAATTTACCTAACACCTTAAGATTTTGGATTGATATGTGACGTCTCTCTCTCTCTCTCTCTCTCTCTCTCTCTCTCTCTCTCTCTCTCTCTCTCTCTCTCTCTCTCTCTCTCTCTTGTCGTCTGGAGCATTGATTTCATTGGTGCTCCCGACTCTTCTGGACTCTCCAATAGACCGCTGTTACAGAGTCTGGGAGAATTGGGAGCACCAATGAGACTAATGCTCCAGGACCACGTGAGAGGGAGACGCCACATCTCAACCCAAAACCTTAAGGTGTTAGGTAAATGGATCATCTCTCTTATAAATCCAACATTCCACTCATTCATAGATAATGTGGGATTTTTAACCACTCACACCTGCACCCAACATTCTCTCCCACAAGTGTGAGTCCTCCATATCCTATAACATAATCCAACACCGAATCCACCTCCCGCTCTCCCACCAAGCCGAACCATAGCTTTGATACCACTTTGAATTGTATTATTTTTGTATTTTATGTTTTTAATTAGATAGTTAGTATTTGTTTTTATTTAGTTAGAATATATAGGTTGATTGTTTTTTCTATATCTCTAACACTATTATATATATATAAAATAGTACTAATCCGTACCAATTTAAAAGAAAATAACATTCATTTATCTTGTTACAAATTATAAGCAAAAAACATCAATTTTATTTCATTTAACCATTTTATTCTAAAAAATTCATCTTTTCTAAGGTAAAATTAAATGTATATTGCATTCATTTTGGTTTTTCTCTCATTTTATTCATAAACAACAATTAATCAAAATTATTTTTACATCTTTCCATAAAACATATTCCAAAAAAGACACAAATTTTCTCATGGTATGACTTGGCATCCAAGAGGAATTAGTCATTACTAGATCCAAATATTCATGGTATGACTTGGCATCCAAGAGGAATTGGTCATTACTAGATCCAAATATTCATCTCTTGGATGCTAATGTCTTGAGATAGAGTTAAGTTTGATATTCACACAAATAATAATACTGGTGAAAAGACGCATTGATAGTTATATTCACTATTGAAACTTAATGATATTGTATTGGTTAATGGGGAGGGAGATTATTTATTAGGCAATACAATTGATCTCACGTCGCTGACTCAAATATAAGCTTCAATGAGATCAGCGTATGAGAATGTTAATAGATGAGTAGAAGAGTATATTACTGACCAATGATTATACATGAGGATAAGGAAATCTAATACCAACAAATTTTCTCTTTGTCAATACATAATCTCAATTTTTTTTCTATCATTTCATTTTCACAAGCAAACAAATCTAAACAAACTTTTGCTTAGATTCATAAAAACTATTGAACGATCTTTAAAACACAACTAGTCCCTCGAAGTACGATCATTTTGTTGGATGCAACTGTGAATGTTTAAAGTCCCATGTTGCCTATGAATGAGTATAATATTGGATTTATAAGAGAGATGACTCATTTAATAAGTTTTTGGGTTGGGATGTGGTGTCTCCTTCTCTTGTGGTCCTGGAGCATTCGTCTTGTTGGTGCTCCCGACTATTACGGACTCCCCAACAGTGGTATCAGAGCCGTGGTTTGGCTTGGTGAGGGAGCGAAAGCTAGATTCAATGTTAGATCTTTTTATAGGATGTAGGGAATCACAATTGCGGTGAAGAATATTGGGTGAAAGTGCAAGTCTCACATTGCCTATGAATGAGTGGAATGTTAGTTTTATAAAAGATATGAGTCATTTACCTAACACCTTAAGATTTTGGGTTGATATGTGACGTCTCTCTCTCTCTCTCTCTCTCTCTCTCTCTCTCTCTCTCTTGTCGTCTAGAGCATTGATCTCATTGGTGCTCCCGACTCTTCTGGACTCTCTAATAGACCGCTGTTACAGAGTCCAGGAAAATCGGGAGCACCAATGAGACTAATGCTCCAGGACCACATGAGAAGGAGACGCCACATCTCAACCCAAAACCTTAAGGTGTTAGGTAAATGGATCATTTCTCTTATAAATCCAACATTCTACTCATTCATAGATAATGTGGAACTTTTAACCACTCACACCTGCACCTAACATTCTCTCCCACAAGTGTGAGTTCTCCATATCCTATAACAAGATCCAACACCGGATCCACCTCCCGCTCTCCCACCAAGCCGAACCACAACTTTGATACCACTGTTAGGGAGTTCGGGAGAGTCAGGAGCACTAATGAGACTAATGCTCCAGGACCATAAGAGAGGGAGAAGCCACATCTTAAACAAAAACTTTAAGGTGTTAGGTAAATGGTTCCTCTCTCCTATAAATCCAACATTTCACTCATTCATAGGAAATGAGGGATTTTTAAACACTCACACTTGCACCCAACATTCTCCACCACAAGTTTGAGCCCCCCACATCCTATAATAGGATCCTACACCGGATCCACCTCCCGCTCCCCCACCAAGTTGAACCACAACTTTGATACCATTGTTAGGGAGTCCGGAAGATCGGGAGCACCAACGAGACTAACGCTCCAAGACCACAAGAGAGGGAGACACCACATCTCAACCCAAAATCTTAAGATATTAGGTAAATGAGTCGTCTCTCTTATAAATCCAAAATTCCACCCATTCATAGGCAATGTGAGACTTTAAACACTCACACTTGCATCAAACATTCTCCACCATAAGTGTGAGTCCCCACATCCTATAATAGGATCATACACCGGATCTACCTCTAGCTCCCCCACCAATATGAACCATGTTGTACCCCAAAATTTGCCCTCCCATATTCTTCAAGAAATTGCTAAGCCAAGTCACAAAATTCCCCAAGGGTTGTGCAGTTCAACTGTCTCCTATACAGTCAAAACTAGGGTTTGTGTTCTGATCAAGAAAATGAAGTTTTCAAAGGCCCAATCAAGTCTCACATGCCTACAAATGTGGTCAAGTATCCTCATATCAAGTTTCAAGGCATTCAGCTCAAAATTGCACAGTCAAAACCCTAAATTGCACTACAGTCAACTGTAGGGGCAAAATGGTCATTTGGCAGTCAAAAGTTCAAATTTTTGGTCAACACATCATTTTGAAGCCACAAACATCATTTGATCAATGCTTGATCATGATTCTCAAAATTTGGCTAAAAAATCATCAAAGATGCAAAAGTTACTATATTTGGACAGCTGAAAAAGTCAACTGAAATTGACCAGGGCATAACTTTCACATGGATTATCAAAAAAATTCCATCCAAAGCTCATTTTGAAGAGAAAGACATTTCCTACAATTCATCTTCATACTTCAAGTCCAAGAAATGCTCTCACAAAAAGTTATCAATTTCAACATTATAGGTCATTTTCAAAAGTCAACAAAAAGGGACTTTAAGTCAAAGGCCATAACTTGAGATTGGTAAATCAAAATGACATGGGACCAAAGGCATTGGTTAGAGGACTCAAAGAAATTTCCAAAATGTCCAAGAACATGTGAAAAGCTTAAAAATTGAGCAAGTTATGCCTTGTGGAAGTTGGGAAATTTTTGGATATTTTGAAAAGTCAACTTTGATTCAAATGGTCCAAAATTGCTAATGGGCCTATTTTTCTTCCATGATTCACCATTACAAGCCTATGCACGACCACTTGGCCCAAAGGGAAGTATTTTCTCATTTTTATTTATTTATTTGAATTATTATTCATATTAATTCAATTAAATCAATTAAATATGTGAAAAAATATTTAACCTAACAAAACCAATCTTTTTATACATGTTTTGGCTTCTATAATTCGTGCCTATACCAATGTGGAAAGTTTTGGTTTGAATTGATCATAATTTGCACAAAAACCATGTGGAAAAGATATGAAAAGATCTTGGAAAATCAAATATGCAAAATCATCAATGCCATGGATTTTATTCAATTTTCTTGACCTAATAGCTTCAATACATAAACAGGAATAAAACCCTAATGCTCATACACTGAATACTGCGCAGCAATTCCCCTACCAAACTTGAAAAATTCCTTCAAAACTCAAAAACTGAAATCAGTGCTAGAGGCCAATTCGAAGCATAAGAATTGTTCCATTAGCTTCCTCAAGGTTCTCTGAACGTGTGCCAATCAAAAACAACAACCAAAGCTCCAAGAATTGGTATCTATGACTCGAACTGCAAAGAGAAAAATTCAGAATTGTACATCATGATTTATGCATCCTTTGCCATTTTTATTTATTGATTCATGTTTGTTGTGAGTTTTTGAAGCTAACTAACACCTTTAATTGCGTTTTTCTGTGCTATACGAGATGATACCATACTTGATCTTTAGGGTTTTCAGAATTTTAATTTAGGGCTTTTAAGACTAAGTAAAATTAGCCCTCAAGACTATGACGGTTGTAACCAGCATGCTCCAACGAACAAGAAACACCATTCGCGATCAATTTATGTACACCCTAGCGCTAGTCGCTATTTTTCAATAGCCTGCCTAATGCAACGCGTCCAAAACCGTTGCTGAATGTTTATGTTACAGGGGACGTGAAAGAGACGAAGACGTGGCCACAAGCGATTGGAGCGTTTGAATTGCGCGCGTTTCTCTCCACTACGCGTTGGTTTTTCTTTTTGTTATTTATTTGCCATAATATGTTTGAATGCGTGTGTAGCTCAGCTGGCAAACCCTGAAGGCTTCAGCGTCCAAGACCTGGGTTCGAGTCCCAGGTCTGAATAATTTCATATTATTTTTCCATTAATAATCATATGCAGGCACAACCTTAAGGCACACCATATGCCTCAAAATCCAAAGGTCCACGCGTCCAAGGGATGCAGATCAAGGGCTCAGAATTGATGAACACGCTACAATCCCAGTCAACATGCCACATAACACCTAGAAAAGTCAGCGAATTTCATGCTTAATGGGCCAGATCATGCAAAGTCATACCTCCATATTGGGGACCTCCACCCCCCTTTGGTTTGCAAATCTTCTTATTTTTTCTTCTATTTTATTTTGAACTATTATTTTATTTATTGTTTTAATTTAATTCATTTATTCTTACAAATTAAAAAATACCCCAAAAAAATCAGAAAAAAAGACAAAATGTAATAAATATTTTAATTATTTTCATAAATAAATTGTATAATTGAATTTAGTATAATTAGGGTTTTTGTCGCAATTTTAATGCTTTTTTTAATAAATCAAAAAAACATAGAATTAGGTAATTGATAATTTTTTTCTTTTAATCTTTTTTTCCTTTTTTTACCATAACATTATTTACTTATTTTATTTTATTTTCATAATTAACTTGTAAATTAATTAGGGTTTCATTTAGGTTAAAAAAGGTCAATATTTTCTTAATAAACTTAAAATAATTAGAATTAGGTTTAATATTTAGTTTTAATTAATTATTTTTTTCTATTAAGTCTTAAAAAATACAAAAACACCAAAAAACATTCCTTTTTAATTTTTAATTTTTTATTTTTTATTCCTCATTAATTCTAATTAATTAAATTCATTAACTTTAATTTTTGCAAAAGGGTCCAACGCCCTCGTTCGTAATTTATTTAATTCGCACATTTATTTTATTTCGCTTAATTCATTATGTATCTCTCCCAAAGCCGTGTAACTTAAATTTCTCGCACTTTTATTTCTTTTGCTTTATTTTTCTGTCAAATCGGGTCCGGTTTAATTTTGGCGATGTGGACCCGCGCCATTTGTAATAGTTTAGAATTTACTTTTCCCGCAAATATTAACTGTTAAATAAGCATGCAAGAATGAATGGCCCTAATTAAAATCAAGCGTAGATCACAATGAACATGACAAGACAAATATCAATGAAACTGACACACAAATTCGCACACACCACCCCTAGGGTACGCCTCACTGTTGCCTCGAAAGGTGATCATCGAGTAGAGGACGTCTTAGTAAGTCCTCATGATCCGGGAACCTGGCATGAGGGTAGCTTCTAAGGTGTCTTCCCATTGCTCTGGTGATCACCATGTCCCGAACATCGAATTGACCCGAACACCTCCAACGGTGGTGCTACCTACCTCTCAATGGTGGGATGGCATTACTTTAAAGGACATCTACACAGACGAATTCCTTAGGGTAGGTAGGTTCTCGTAGATACTTGCTCTAATTTCAAAAACAAATTCAAAAATACTTTTCACACCAACACTTTTCAAAAGCTTTCAAAGCAAATTTTTCAAACACTCTGACGTACGAGTCGATCTGAAATTTTCAAAAGAAACTTTTAAAACCCACATTGAAAAGCAAGCAAATATTTTGAAAACACAAATGAGCAAGTATCTAAGAGCCCATGGATAACCATGGATAGAAAGGGTGCTAACACCTTTCCTTTCTATAACCTACCTCCCGAACCGAGAGCAATCTCTTTAAGGAATTTTTCTGTGCTTTTGTCCTTTCCATTTGGAGAAAATAAAAGACGGTGGTGACTCTTGCTTCCGCGACATTTCGCGAACCAGCGTTAAACAGTCAGTTCCAGATCCACCGATCACAGAACTGACAACTCTGCTGGGGATATCTTTTAAAGTGAGGTGTACCTTAGGGCTAGCTCATAACTATGTTTTCAATTGTCTTCTTTGCTTGCTTTATTATTGTGGGTTGCTTGGGAGTTCTATATATCCTAACCCGGATCTGGGGATACCTTCTTAGAAAGTAGCAACAAGGCTGTGAGGGAACTGTGCGGGGTATACCGACATGGTTGAAACAGTCTGCTACGTTGATGTGGCACTTTGGTGTGTACCGGTAACCCTTGAGTCCAGTCAAGGAGAGTACGGGGCCTCCGCGTGGTGTCGTGAAGCATCAACAGACCATAGGAACCTTAATTGAACTATCTTGGCCTCTTTAGGGTAGTGAGATAACTGACTTTGGTGCAGTCCGAGGTTGGTTGATACTCGATACTACACTCAATTGAGGGTTGCTTTCCTGGAATATTTCGGTCGCCAGTTCAGTGGCTAAACCGAAACGATGAACAATGAAAGCAATCCCGTGATATTGGGAACCTTAGAACCCGGTTACTCTGATTAGGACAGGTTGAACCCACCAACTTCAAGAGGGTACTACCCAGACCCCATGCTGGCCTTAAACCTTAAGGGCTTGCCTTGTGTGACTTGTGTGCCTTACATGTTTGTCTTTGTAAATATCTGTGGTGTGTTTAATCATAGCATCATGACATCATCCCGCATCATATGCATTGACTAACCATTTCAGGGGTTCGGATTTTCATCTTTGTTCTTGTTTTGTAGGACATGGAAACTGTTCGTAGAAAGACAATTCAAATCAGTCTTGTAAGGATCCCTCCTCAGCTTAAGGAGCTTATATCCAGGATTCCCGAGAACTCTTCATTCAGTGAAAGACATGGAAGCCTCATCAGCTTGGTCAACACCAACATTGAGGAAGATATGATTAAGGTCCTGTTCCAATTCTTTGACCCTCTGCATCACTGTTTTACCTTCTTGGACTATCAGTTGGTACCTACATTGGAGGAGTTCTCCCGGCTCCTGAAGATCCCTATCCTTGATCAGCTACCCTTCAACGGTACAGAAAAGGAACCTAAGCTTGAAGATATTGCTAAAGCCCTGCACCTACAGTCATCTGACCTCAAGGGACATTGGGAAGTTAGAAGTGGTATCAAAGGGTTCTTAGCCAGGTTTCTGTTTGAAAAAGCCCTTGAATGTTGGAACTCCCTTGATTTGCAAGCTTTTGAAGAGGTTGTGGCCCTCCTTGTCTATGGTTTGGTGCTGTTTCCTAACCCAGATCAACTTATTGATATCAGTGCTGTCCAGATCTTTATGTCCAGGAATCCTATACCTACGTTGCTGGGGGACATCCTTCACTCATGTTACACTCGAACCATGAGAAAAAGAGGTGTCCTTATGTGTTGCACTCCTCTCCTGGGAAGGTGGTTTATTTCGCACCTTCCATAATCAGTATTGAAGAATGAGCGGGGTTTGAGATGGTCACAACGGTTGATGACTCTTACACATGCAGATATACATTGGTGTCCTAGGTCCAGAGGAGATGTCACTATCATTGATCGTTGCGGGGAGTATCCTAATGTTCCTTTACTTGGAATCAGAGGAGGTATTACTTATAGCCCATGCCTGGCTTGGAGACAGTTTGGTTATGCTCGGAGGGATGGTCCTCATGACATGTTGATTCCTGACATAGTTTTTGACTTCGACAACGATACTCAAGGACTTCGCCAGAGATTCATCAGAGCCTGGAGGATGCCAAGTAGGATAGACAGCAAGACACTGGGGCACAGGAACTCCATCCCTTTGGAGCCTTACCTCAAATGGGTACGCGCCCGCTCTCAGAAGTTAGTGATGCCTTATCCTCACATGATCCCGGTAATCAAAGAACCAGTCTCGGAAGGGGAAGTGTCCTACACTATTCAGCACCCTGATATGCCCACATCCTGGGAAGAGATGCAGAAGAGCTGGATCCAGCTTAAGGAAGAGCGGAATTCTCTTGAGACTAATCTGCACGCCAGTGAAAAGAAGTTCTTGGAGCTCACTCGCCTGTTGCATGAGGAGAGGAACCTCAACACCTACATAGCTCCGAAGAGGATGCGCAGTGTATTTTGGGATTGATTTGATTTTTGTATTTTTGCCCGTGAGGCTTTGATGTATTAAATAATGATTTCCTTAATGATAACGTGTGTTCCTTTTTGTCTACAACAAATTTGAACTTTCGAACCCTTGAATGCATTGCATACGCATTTCATACATCATGTGCATAGCAGGTTTTTCCACTTTTCAGGTTGCTTACAGTTCTTCGCTGTTTATTTCAGCATCATGAATCCCGAATCTGCATCAACTGAGACATCAATCAAGGCTCTTCAGGCGCAGAATGCGCAGTTTCAAGAACTAATCAAGGGTCTGGCTAAAGGCCAAGAAGAACTAAAGGCTATACTCCTGAAGAAGGAGAAGAAGAAGAAGAGAAGAACTGTTCTGTTCAACTCGGGCCGAAGGTTTGGCAACACTCTGCAGCATGAAGAGGCTGGTTCTTCTGTTGGCAAGAGTCCTTCTCAGGCAGAAGTAAAGGTTCCTAGTCCGGTCGTCTCCGACAACGAGACAGATTTTGATGAAGAGCAGTACCCTCCTTCAGATGACAGATATAAGCAACTGGAGGACAGGTTAAAGGCTATGGAGGTTCAACAGGCACCTGGGCTGGATTTCGGAGATCTGGGTTTGTCGACTGGTGTGATTATCCCCCATAAGTTCAAAGCACCATCCTTCTCCAAATATGACGGGGCGTCTTGTCCCAAGCTGCACTTAAGGTCCTATGTTCGGAAAATTCAGCCGTACTCTGCGGATAAGAATCTATGGATCCACTTCTTCCAGGAGAGTCTTTCAGGGACTCATCTCGAATGGTTCTATCAGCTGGATGGGACCAAAGTTCGTAACTGGGAGGAGTTGGCTACTGCTTTCTACAAGCAGTATCAATATAATGCCGACCTTGCCCCCACACGTACCCAACTCCAGGGTATGGCGTTAGGTGCAAGCGAAGGTTTTAAGGAGTACGCTCAGAAGTGGAGAGACCTGGCTGGCAGAGTGCAGCCACCATTGACTGATCGGGAACTGGTTGACATGTTCTTGGGGACCCTATCCGGGCCATTCTTCAACCATCTCATTGGGAATTCTTCTGCTGGGTTCACTGATTTGATCTTGACTGGAGAGAGGATTGAAGCTGGGCTGAAGTCTGGGAAGATTGCAAAGGGTGCCTCATCTAGTTCAGAAAAGAAACCATTCAAGAAGGAGTCTAGTGCCGTGTATGGTTCTAGGAAATCAGAGAGACCTGAGCACCGCCAATCTGTCAGCGCGGTGATGATTGCTAAGCCTGCTGCCGCTCCTCGGCCAAACAATTCCCAAAGGGCTGAAAGACCCCGGAGGGAGTTTACCCGGTTAAACATGACCCTATCGCAGATTCTGCCACAGTTGCTAGCCACCAACTTAGTGACTGTCAGGGAAGCTCCGAAGTTCCCCAATACAACATCTCCCAAGTACAATCCGAATGCTCGTTGTGCTTACCATTCAGAAAGCCCGGGGCACTCTACCGATGACTGTTGGGCGTTGAAGAATAAGGTGCAAGACCTTATCGACGCAAAGGAGATACAATTCGAAGCGCCTGCAAAGCCGAATGTAGTTACTGCCCCTATGCCTCAGCACGGGGTAAATGCTGTTGATGAAGACGTTTATGCTGTTTCTGTGGATGATCTAGCCACTCCTCTAAAGATCGTCAAGAAGAACCTACTGCAGGCCGGTTTATTTCCGGGTTGTAGTGAGGGTTGCCTATTCTGTGCTGTGTCCCCATCTGGTTGTCCCTTCCTAAAGTTAGGCATCCAAATCTTAATGGATAGCAAGGAGATTCTATTCAAGAAGTCTGCTGTTCGGTTGGTTCCAATGGAAGAAGTTTCTGTGGTGACTATCTTCAATAATCCGATCCCGGCTCTCCAGAAGAAGCCCGCTCAAATTATGACCGTTGCACCCGTTATTATCACTGTTCCAGGGCCCCTGCCCTATGTATCTGATAAAGCTGTCCCTTGGCACTATGGGGCAGATGTATATATAAACGGGATCAAACAAGAGTTCAACGCTGGCGCCAGCATTTGTGACATCACTGGCCCAGCCAAGGTTACCCGCAGTGGCAGGCTCTTCTCGCCTGACATTGCACCGCCTGCTGCCCGAAGACCGCTCCTGATAGTTCCTACAAGTACACCTATTCCTGTTGCTGATCAAGTTGTTGTTCCTGCTGCTAATCCGATTGTTTCTCCTGCTGCCGAGTCATCCAATGCTCGGGGCAAAGGAATTGAAGTTGAGCCTGCCCAGATGGAGGCACCCGTACCCATAGCTGCTGAGGCCTCCCCACAAGAGATGGAGGAGATTCTGAAGATCATAAAGAAGAGCGATTTTAATGTTGTGGAACAGCTGGGGCATACGCCCTCCAAAATCTCCATGCTCTCTTTATTGCTGTGCTCCGAGGCCCATGCAAAGGCCCTAATATCGTTCCTCAAGACGGCCCATGTGCCACATGAAACCTCTGCAGTCCAGTTCACTGATTGCGTGGCAAGTCTAACGGCAGATAATGGCTTGGGCTTCTCAGACGCTGACTTGACCGCAAAGGGGAGAGACCATAATGATGCTCTGCATGTCTCAATTGAATGCAGGGGCACCACCTTGGCACATGTGTTGGTTGATACTGGGTCATATTTGAATGTGCTACCCAAGAAGGCTCTGGATCGTCTAGATTGTGAAGGCCTGGAATTGAAACCCAGCAACATCATCGTCAGGGCCTTTGACGGTTCAAAGAGGATGGTCCATGGAGAAGTCGACATTCCGATTCGGGTGGGCTCTCAGGTGTTCGACTCCACTTTTTATGTGATGGACATCCGTCCATCTTACTCTTGTCTGCTGGGTCGACCCTGGATACATAAGGCTGGGGCAGTGACCTCTACCTTGCATCAAAAGCTGAAGTACCCCGTCAGAGGGAAGATTGTCACTGTGCAAGGAGAGGAAGAATATATGGTGAGTCACCTAAACTCTTTCAGATACATTGAGATGGATGGGGAGTTCATTGAGACCCCTTTTCAGCATTTCGAGGAGGTGTTTCCAATTGCAGCAGAAACAACAGAAGCAAGTGGTCCTTTGAAGATGGCTTCCCTGAAGGATGCCAGGGCTGTGGTGCAGAAGGGTGAATGTGCCGACTGGGGCAGACTTCCAGACTTCACCCAGAAGACTGATAAACTTGGGCTGGGTTTTACCACAGAAGGTCAGAGAGCTATGAGGAAAGCGAAGATCGGAAGGCCTCCGGTATTTATTAAAAGCTCAGGAGTGAATGCTGTTGGGGAGGATCATGAAGTGGACGAAGCAGAATTCAACAGCTGGATTTATCCGACGACCGAAGGCGGATTGAACAACTGGATTGCTAAGGATCATACCCCTGTTAACTTTGTGACGCAGTAATAAATTTCTTTGTTTCGTTATATTTTGTAATAAACAATGATAAACTCTATGGCCCGGTGTCTTACCCGAGGCACCGTGGTTCTATTTGTGAGGGCATACAAACTGTCATTTTATACATCATGAATGAAAATCTTGGACGTTTTTCGCATTGCAAATATTGTGTTCCTTTTCTGTCTTTCTTTTCCTTTACATAATTTTCAAAACAGCTGTATTTACACACACACTCACTCATACAGGTTCCAATCCACTCTGGATCTTACTGATAACAACTCTGCTACTGCCAATTATGACTTCGAAAATCCGATCAACTTAGCCGAAGACGAAGGTGAAGATGATTGCGAAGTGCCGGGCGAGCTTGCAAGACTGTTGCTTCAGGAAGAGAGGGCAATTCAACCCCATGAAGAGCCAGTGGAAACAATAAACTTGGGTACTGAGGCAGACAGGAAAGAGGTAAAGATTGGTGCCAACCTAGAGCTCAGCGTGAAGCAACGGTTAACCAAGATGTTACACGATTACATGGAGATCTTTTCCTGGTCCTACGAAGACATGCCCGGGTTGGATACCGATATTGTGGTCCATCACTTGCCGACTAAGGAAGACTGCCCTCCAGTTAAACAAAAGGTCCATCGGATGCGTCCAGAGATGTCCGAGAAGATTAAAGCCGAGGTCATGAAACAGTTTGATGCCGAGTTCCTTGCAGTGACTTCTTATCCTCAGTGGGTTGCTAATGTGGTGCCGGTACCTAAGAAGGACGGTAAGGTCAGAATGTGTGTCGATTACAGGGATCTGAACAAGGCCAGCCCCAAAGATGACTTCCCCTTACCTCACATTGATGTCCTTGTTGATAATACAGCTCAGCATAAGGTGTTCTCTTTCATGGATGGCTTTTCAGGTTACAATCAGATCAAGATGGCACCTGAAGACATGGAAAAGACTACATTCGTTACTCAGTGGGGCACCTTCTGTTACAAGGTCATGCCATTCGGGTTGAAGAATGCTGGGGCAACCTACCAACGTGCCATGGTTGCCTTATTTCATGATATGATCCATCATGAGATAGAAGTGTATGTGGACGACATGATCGCAAGGTCCCAGACTGAGGAAGAGCACCTAGATCATCTGCAGAAGTTGTTTGACCGGTTGAAACTGTACAAGCTGAGATTGAACCCGAACAAGTGCACCTTCGGGGTAAGATCGAGAAAGTTGCTAGGCTTCGTGGTCAGTGATAAAGGTATTCAAGTGGACCCTGCTAAGGTCAAAGCTATTCAAGAGATTCCAGTTCCTAAGACAGAAAAGGAAGTCAGAGGCTTCTTAGGGCGCCTGAATTACATTGCTCGCTTCATTTCACATCTGACTGCTACCTGTGAGCCAATCTTCAAGCTGCTGAAGAAAGATCAGGTAGTACGTTGGAACGATGAATGTCAGGCTGCTTTTGACAAAATCAAAGAGTATCTCCAAGAACCACCCATCCTTATGCCACCGGTTGAAGGGAGACCTCTGATACTATACCTGACAATGCTCGACAATTCAATGGGGTGTGTGCTGGGGCAACATGACGAGTCTGGCCGAAAAGAGCATGCCATTTATTACCTTAGCAAAAAGTTTACCGACTGTGAGACCCGATACTCACTGCTTGAGAAAACTTGCTGCGCTTTGGTATGGGCTGCTCGCCGGCTGAGACAGTATATGCTGACTCACACTACCTTGTTGATCTCAAAGATGGATCCTATAAAGTACATATTCGAAAAGCCTGCTCTGTCTGGGAGAATTGCAAGATGGCAAATGATCTTGACGAAATACGACATTCAGTACACGACCCAGAAAGCCATCAAGGGAAGTGTATTGGCAGACCACTTAGCTCATCAAGCTGTAGATGACTACCAATCAATGAACTTCGAGTTTCCGGATGAAAGCATTATGATTGTAACTGACTGTGAAGTACCTGGACCGGATGAAGGACCTGAACCAGGATCCCGATGGTCTATGCACTTTGACGGAGCCTCCAATGCTTTGGGAAATGGTATCGGCGCCATCATCATATCCCCTCAAGGTACTCATACTCCACTCACTGCCCGGCTGTGTTTCAACTGTACCAACAACATGGCGGAGTATGAGGCGTGTATCATGGGCCTTCAAGCTGCGATCGACCTAAGGATCAAATTTCTAAGTGTCTTCAGAGATTCCGCTCTTGTGATCAATCAGATCAAAGGAGAGTGGGATACGAAACATCCAAACCTGATTCCTTACAGAGAATGTGTGTTGACCCTGATTCCCCACTTCACGGAGATAACCTTCGAGCACTTTCCAAGAGAAGAGAATCAGCAGGCGGACGCGTTAGCTACAATGTCTTCTATGTTCAAAGTTAAATGGGATAATGAAGCTCCCCGGATCATCATCTGGAAACTGGACGAACCGGCATACTGTTGTGATCTCGAAACTGAATTGGTGACTGAGAAACCTTGGTACCACGAGGTGAAGAGATATCTGGAAGCTCAGGAATACCCTGAAGGTGCATCTATCAACGATAAGAAATTCCTGAGGAGGTTCGCAGCCAAATTCTTCCTAAGCAACGACATATTATATAAGCGAAACCATGATTCAACCTTACTGCGTTGTGTGGACAAAATTGAAGCAGAACGGATCATGGAGGATCTACATGAAGGGACCTTTGGTACGCATTCCAGTGGACATACTATGGCTAAGAAAATCCTACGGGCAGGATATTACTGGTCCACAATGGAAGCTGACTGTTACCAACACTCCAGGACGTGTCACAAATGCCAGATTTATGCAGATAAGGTGCATGTTCCTCCGGTTCCCCTGAATGTTCTGACTGCGCCTTGGCCGTTTGCAATGTGGGGCATAGACATGATCGGCAAGATAAAACCTACGGCATCTAATGGACATCGCTTCATCCTAGTGGCGATTGATTATTTTACGAAGTGGGTTGAGGCAGCATCCTATGCTATGGTAACCAAGACTGTGGTGGCACGGTTCATTCGACACAATCTGATCTGTCGGTACGGCGTCCCTGAGCGGATTATTACAGACAACGGTACCAATCTGAACAACAAGATGATCGCTGAGCTCTGCGAACAGTTCAAATACAGCATCACAATTCTTCTCCTTACAGACCAAAGATGAATGGGGCTGTAGAAGCAGCAAATAAAAACATCAAGAAAATCGTGCAGAAAATGACAGTGACCTATAAAGATTGGCACGAGATGTTACCGTTCGCTTTACATGGGTACCGTACCTCAGCTAGGACGTCAACCGGGGCAACTCCTTTCTCTCTGGTTTATGGCATGGAGGCAGTCTTGCCGATCGAAGTGCAAATACCCTCGCTCCGGATAATGAAGGATGCAAATCTGAACGAAGATGATTGGATCCAGACACGACTTGACCAACTCAATCTCATTGACGAAAAGAGACTTGCTGCTATCTGTCATGGTCAGACGTATCAGAAACGGATGATCAGGGCATTTAACAAAAAGGTCAGACCACAGGAGTATCAAGTTGGGGATCTGGTAATCAAAAGAATCATCCTCCCTCAGAGTGATCCAAGGGGCAAATGGACCCCTACATACGAAGGGCCATTTGCGGTTAAGCATGTGTTCTCAGGAGGAGCAATGATATTAACCAACATGGATGGTGACGACCTTCCTCACCCCGCCAATGCAGACATAGTAAAAAAATACTACGCATAAAAAAGACCCGCTAGGCTGACATGCCTAGGCAAAAATTAGGGCTTCCCGTCGAACCAAAAGGGTTCGGGCAAAATGAAGGGATGAAAATGAAAAAATCTGTACACCCGGCAAGTCGAAAACCTGAAAAGGCGGCTTGGGCAAAAATGGGTATCCCGGTGGACTGAAAACCCGAAAGGGCGGTCCAGGAAAAAATTAGGGATAAAGCGTAATACTATGTCTCATTGGATCACTTTGCATCCAGAATCCGGTATCTACATCAAGCTCAGACGGCATCGATCAGTCAGCTTCACCTTCAACCAAGGTCATCAAGTGATGAGACGCTCAGAGTTATAAAGACAATAGCAGAGTTGAAACCCAGTGGATCATTCATATTTCACACAGCTGTTTTATTTTCTTTTGAACAAAATTTGTATAAACTCTCTTGTTCGGCGGCGTTCCTCTTACTAGGACGTCAGCCTCTTGTACACAAAACGCCTATTCGGGCTATTCAAAATCAATACAAATACATTTTCAGTTAAACGTGCCAAGAGTTTTTCTTTTTTGTTTTGTTTTGCGAAGAACGTCCAAGGTTCAATTTGTGATATATGCATTGACAATAATTTGCTAACTCATAAATATTTGCATACGAAACAAAGGAATTAATTGCAGGTGACACTAGAAACAGGGGCAATAAAAGAGTGGTCTGAGCAGTCTAATTGTTCTATCCTCCAAGGTACCAAGGTAGGTTCGGCTAAAGAACATGACCAGTATACCTGAATTCCCCAGAGAGTGAGCTAACCAAAGAGCATTCTTCTCCAAGCAAAATTATCAAGTCTCAAGGAAATTGAGCAGATCTCAATACTTCCCCAGCAACATATATATATTCTTAACAAGCATCCCCGGCAGTCTTGGCCTAAAGATTGTTCCCTGGCGGTATCTCAACATTCAAAGGAATCACTTCCCCAGCATATCAAAACTTCCCCAGGAAAAGTCCAATCCAGTTTCCCCAGGAAGGTTGGAATTCATCTCCCCAAGCAATAAGCTTATCCCCAATAGATTCTGGAAGCTTATCCCTTGCAGAGCACGAACGCGTCACCCGGCTTTATTTAAAGAGTTATTTCCTTAACAGGATATAACTGGGTTATCCTCAGCCAAAAGCCATGGAAAGGTCGTCGTCGACACAGTCTTCTCACCCCCAGCGAAGTCTATTCACACTTCCAATACAACGAAAATATCCTCAGCAAGTCATCAACAATTCAGCAAAGCATCTCTATCCCCACAGAGTATTGCTTCCCAGCATGGTCGTCAGAGTATCTTTTCTCCCTGCAGAATCTTCCATTTGCCAAGTTTATTCCGCAACAGAGTCATCTTCTCCTACCGGTATTCTTGCAGTTATCATCCCCAGCGGAAGCAAAATCAATGCTTCAACATCAGCCCAGGATATGGCTTCCCGGCACCCGTCAAGGATCTACTTTCCTAGACGAAAACATTCATAAAACATCACATACATCGTTATAGCATGCATAGACGCATTATATCATACAAATCTCATTTATGTTGAGAACATCATTGCTTGATCCATATCATGCATTGCATATGACTGACCTTTACCTTTCAGGAAAGACGCAGTTAAAATTCTCAACATATTTCAAAGCCTTCTCTAGTCCAGCTAAATCGACTCCCAACAGATTTTTCTGATAAAGACTCAGCAGAAGTTATGATTCCCCTCTCCGGCAAGTGCGTGAGGTGGTAATTCCTTTTCAGATGTTTCCCTCTCCGACGATGAGTGTGAGGTGATAATCTCCTATGGTCCCCTCTCCGGCAAGTGCGTGAGGTGGTAATTCCTTTTTCAGATGTTTCCCTCTCCGACGATGAGTGTGAGGTGATAATCTCCTATGGTCCCCTCTCCGGCAAGTGCGTGAGGTGGTAATTCCTTTTCAGATGTTTCCCTCTCCGACGATGAGTGTGAGGTGATAATCTCCTATGGTCCCCTCTCCGACAAGTGCGTGAGGTGGTAATTCCTTTTTTCAGATGTTTCCCTCTCCGACGATGAGTGTGAGGTGATAGTCTCTTATGGTCCCCTCTCCGACAGGTGCGTGAGGTGGTAATTCCTTCTTCAGATGTTTCCCTCTCCGACGGTGAGTGTGAGGCGATAGTCTCCTATGGTCCCCTCTCCGACGGTGTGTGAGGTGGTAATTCCTTTTTCAAGATGTTTCCCTCTCCGACGATGAGTGTGAGGTGATAGTCTCCTATGGTCCCCTCTCCGGCAAGTGCGTGAGGTGGTAATTCCTTTTTCAAGATGTTTCCCTCTCCGACGATGAGTGTGAGGTGATAGTCTCCTATGGTCCCCTCTCCGACAAGTGCGTGAGGTGGTAATTCCTTCTTCAGACATTTCCCTCTTCGACGATGAGTGTGAGGTGATAGTCTCTTGTGGTCCCCTCTCCGACAAGT
Source organism: Vicia faba (assembly GCA_948472305.1). Classification (NCBI taxonomy): domain Eukaryota; kingdom Viridiplantae; phylum Streptophyta; class Magnoliopsida; order Fabales; family Fabaceae; genus Vicia; species Vicia faba. Next base: position 1,010,562,062 of record OX451735.1, read on the forward strand.
GCGTGAGGTGGTAATTCCTTCTTCAGACGTTTCCCTCTCCGACGATGAGTGTGAGGTGATAGTCTCTTATGGTCCCCTCTCCGGCAAGTGCGTGAGGTGGTAATTCCTTCTTCAAGATGTTTCCCTCTCCGACGATGAGTGTGAGGTGATAGTCTCCTATGGTCCCCTCTCCGACGGTGTGTGAGGTGGTAAGTCCTTTTCAGATGTTTCCCTCTCCGACGATGAGTGTGAGGTGATAGTCTCTTATGGTTCCCTCTCCAACGGCGAGTGAGGTGACAATTCCTTTTCCCATGATCCCCTCTCCAACGGCGAGTGAGGTGATTCCCTTTCAGATTATAATGGTCTATGGTTCCCGTTCCGATCCTGCGAAGATGGTATTTCCCACTAAGATTTTTTCTCAACGAGCGTTGTTGAAGTTAAAATCACCCAAGGTTCTCTTACCATTCATGCTAAGGTAGTAACCATCCCTGGTTCATTCATCATCTTTTGAAGCTCCAGACTCAGCTCCTGTAACCAGTCAGGACATATCTATGCCAAGCATCTAAAATCAGCTCCTGCAACGTGTCAGGTACTCATTTTTCTTTTGCAGGTATGCAGGTTCTCGCTAAGGAATCTCCTACGCGATCAACATCCAGATGGCATCTATAAGCCCATCATCCTATCCAGCAACCTCCCAATGGCATCTATAAGCCCATTCCACCATCACTGTTACTATGTGAGCGCAAATTTCTGGGCACTCTAGTGTCCAATCATCTTCTACCCTCGGATTACGAAAGGCACGTCAGCCAATCTGCATCCTCAGGTCTAAGAAGATTGAATAGGGGCAACTGTTGTACCCCAAAATTTGCCCTCCCATATTCTTCAAGAAATTGCTAAGCCAAGTCACAAAATTCCCCAAGGATTGTGCAGTTCAACTGTCTCCTATACAGTCAAAACTAGGGTTTGTGTTCTGATCAAGAAAATGAAGTTTTCAAAGGCCCAATCAAGTCTCACATGCCTACAAATGTGGTCAAGTATCCTCATATCAAGTTTCAAGGCATTCAGCTCAAAATTGCACAGTCAAAACCCTAAATTGCACTACAGTCAACTGTAGGGGCAAAATGGTCATTTGGCAGTCAAAAGTTCAAATTTTTGGTCAACACATCATTTTGAAGCCACAAACATCATTTGATCAATGCTTGATCATGATTCTCAAAATTTGGCTCAAAAATCATCAAAGATGCAAAAGTTACTATATTTGGACAGTTGAAAAAGTCAACTGAAATTGACCAGGGCATAACTTTCACATGGATTATCAAAAAAATTCCATCCAAAGCTCATTTTGAAGAGAAAGACATTTCCTACAATTCATCTTCATACTTCAAGTCCAAGAAATGCTCTCACAAAAAGTTATCAATTTCAACATTATAGGTCATTTTCAAAAGTCAACAAAAAGGGACTTTAAGTCAAAGGCCATAACTTGAGATTGGTAAATAAAAATGACATGGGACCAAAGGCATTGGTTAGAGGACTCAAAGACCTTTCCAAAATGTCCAAGAACATGTGAAAAGCTTAAAAATTGAGCAAGTTATGCCTTGTGGAAGTTGGGAAATTTTTGGATATTTTGAAAAGTCAACTTTGATTCAAATGGTCCAAAATTGCTAATGGGCCTATTTTTCTTCCATGATTCACCATTCCAAGCCTATGCACGACCACTTGGCCCAAAGGGAAGTATTTTCTCATTTTTATTTATTTATTTGAATTATTATTCATATTAATTCAATTAAATCAATTAAATATGTGAAAAAATATTTAACCTAACAAAACCAATCTTTTTATACATGTTTTGGCTTCTATAATTTGTGCCTATACCAATGTGGAAAGTTTTGGTTTGAATTGATCATAATTTGCACAAAAACCATGTGGAAAAGATATGAAAAGATCTTGGAAAATCAAATATGCAAAATCATCAATGCCATGGATTTTATTCAATTTTCTTGACCTAATAGCTTCAATACATAAACAGGAATAAAACCCTAATGCTCATACACTGAATACTGCGCAGCAATTCCCCTACCAAACTTGAAAAATTCCTTCAAAACTCAAAAACTGAAATCAGTGCTAGAGGCCAATTCGAAGCATAAGAATTGTTCCATTAGCTTCCTCAAGGTTCTCTGAACGTGTGCCAATCAAAAACAACAACCAAAGCTCCAAGAATTGGTATCTATGACTCGAACTGCAAAGAGAAAAATTCAGAATTGTACATCATGATTTATGCATCCTTTGCCATTTTTATTTATTGATTCATGTTTGTTGTGAGTTTTTGAAGCTAACTAACACCTTTAATTGCGTTTTTCTGTGCTATACGAGATGATACCATACTTGATCTTTAGGGTTTTCAGAATTTTAATTTAGGGCTTTTAAGACTAAGTAAAATTAGCCCTCAAGACTATGACGGTTGTAACCAGCATGCTCCAACGAACAAGAAACACCATTCGCGATCAATTTATGTACACCCTAGCGCTAGTCGCTATTTTTCAATAGCCTGCCTAATGCAACGCGTCCAAAACCGTTGCTGAATGTTTATGTTACAGGGGACGTGAAAGAGACGAAGACGTGGCCACAAGCGATTGGAGCGTTTGAATTGCGCGCGTTTCTCTCCACTACGCGTTGGTTTTTCTTTTTGTTATTTATTTGCCATAATATGTTTGAATGCGTGTGTAGCTCAGCTGGCAAACCCTGAAGGCTTCAGCGTCCAAGACCTGGGTTCGAGTCCCAGGTCTGAATAATTTCATATTATTTTTCCATTAATAATCATATGCAGGCACAACCTTAAGGCACACCATATGCCTCAAAATCCAAAGGTCCACGCGTCCAAGGGATGCAGATCAAGGGCTCAGAACTGATGAACACGCTACAATCCCAGTCAACATGCCACATAACACCTAGAAAAGTCAGCGAATTTCATGCTTAATGGGCCAGATCATGCAAAGTCATACCTCCATATTGGGGACCTCCACCCCCCTTTGGTTTGCAAATCTTCTTATTTTTTCTTCTATTTTATTTTGAACTATTATTTTATTTATTGTTTTAATTTAATTCATTTATTCTTACAAATTAAAAAATACCCCAAAAAAATCAGAAAAAAAGACAAAATGTAATAAATATTTTAATTATTTTCATAAATAAATTGTATAATTGAATTTAGTATAATTAGGGTTTTTGTCGCAATTTTAATGCTTTTTTTAATAAATCAAAAAAACATAGAATTAGGTAATTGATAATTTTTTTCTTTTAATCTTTTTTTCCTTTTTTTACCATAACATTATTTACTTATTTTATTTTATTTTCATAATTAACTTGTAAATTAATTAGGGTTTCATTTAGGTTAAAAAAGGTCAATATTTTCTTAATAAACTTAAAATAATTAGAATTAGGTTTAATATTTAGTTTTAATTAATTATTTTTTTCTATTAAGTCTTAAAAAATACAAAAACACCAAAAAACATTCCTTTTTAATTTTTAATTTTTTATTCCTCATTAATTCTAATTAATTAAATTCATTAACTTTAATTTTTGCAAAAGGGTCCAACGCCCTCGTTCGTAATTTATTTAATTCGCACATTTATTTTATTTCGCTTAATTCATTATGTATCTCTCCCAAAGCCGTGTAACTTAAATTTCTCGCACTTTTATTTCTTTTGCTTTATTTTTCTGTCAAATCGGGTCCGGTTTAATTTTGGCGATGTGGACCCGCGCCATTTGTAATAGTTTAGAATTTACTTTTCCCGCAAATATTAACTGTTAAATAAGCATGCAAGAATGAATGGCCCTAATTAAAATCAAGCGTAGATCACAATGAACATGACAAGACAAATATCAATGAAACTGACACACAAATTCGCACACACCACCCCTAGGGTACGCCTCACTGTTGCCTCGAAAGGTGATCGTCGAGTAGAGGACGTCTTAGTAAGTCCTCATGATTCGGGAACCTGGAATGAGGGTAGCTTCTAAGGTGTCTTCCCATTGCTCTGGTGATCATCATGTCCCGAACATCGAATTGACCCGAACACCTCCAACGGTGGTGCTACCTACCTCTCAATGGTGGGATGACATTACTTTAAAGGACATCTACACAGACGAATTCCTTAGGGTAGGTAGGTTCTCGTAGATACTTGCTCTAATTTCAAAAACAAATTCAAAAATACTTTTCACACCAACACTTTTCAAAAGCTTTCAAAGCAAATTTTTCAAACACTCTGACGTACGAGTCGATCTGAAATTTTCAAAAGAAACTTTTAAAACCCACATTGAAAAGCAAACAAATATTTTGAAAACACAAATGAGCAAGTATCTAAGAGCCCATGGATAACCATGGATAGAAAGGGTGCTAACACCTTTCCTTTCTATAACCTACCTCCCGAACCGAGAGCAATCTCTTTAAGGAATTTTTCTGTGCTTTTGTCCTTTCCATTTGGAGAAAATAAAAGACGGTGGCGACTCTTGCTTCCGCGACATTTCGCGAACCAGCGTTAAACAGTCAGTTCCAGATCCACCGATCACAAACCACAACTCTGATACCACTGTTAGGGAGTCTGGGAGAGTCGGGAGCACCAATGAGACTAATGTTCCAGGACCAAAAGAGAGAGAGACGCCACATCTCAACCCAAAATCTTAAGGTGTTAGGTAAATGGATCCTCTCTCAAATAAATCCAATATTCCACTCATTCATAGACAATGTGAGACTTTTAAACCACTCACACTTGCACCCAACATTCTCCCCCACAAGTGTGAGTCCTCCACATCCTATAACAGGATCTTACACCAGATCCACCTTCCCCTCTCCCATTAAGCTGAACCACAACTTTGATACCACTGTTAGGGACTATGGGAGAGTCGGAAGCACTAACGAGACTAATGCTCCAGGACCACAAGAGAGGGAGACGCCACATCTCAACCCAAAATCTTAAGGTGCTGGGTAAATGAATCATCTCTCTTAACATTTCACTCATTCATAGGCAATGTGGGACTTTTAACCACTCACACTTGCACTCAACATTCTGCTTTCCCATCAAGCCGAACCACGACTCTGATACCATTGTTAGGGAGTCCGGGAGAGTCGGGAGCACAAATGAGATCAATGCTCCATGACTATAAGAGAGAGAGACGCCACATATCAACCCAAAATCTTAAGGTATTAGGTAAATGTGTCATCTCTCTTATAAATCCAACATTCTATTCATTCATAGGGAATGTGAGACTTACACTTGCACTCAACGTTTTAAGTTGAGATGTAGTGTCTCCCTCTCTTGTGATCCAGAAACATTAATCTCATAAGTACTCCCGACTCTCTCAAACTCCACAACACATTTATGTACTTACTTTCACATTACAACATATATTCTCGCAATCAATGTAGTTACATAATATATGCTAATATGTTGCTTTAATTTGACATCCCGGTGTCTTTCGTATACGGCTGTTATTGTAGAATCACAACTAGTGAAGTAAATACCATATCACTTGCTCATGTACTTTATCCCGTAATTTTATACTTGAAATTGACATCCACTATGAGGACAAATAAAAGATTACTTAAATAAAAAATATGCATTGCCATGGAAGTAACCAAACTCATGGCTACACTAAAACGCTTACTAGGGGATTGTGTCCATCAAAATCACAACTCTTATAAGGAAACATCTAAAGGCAAGGACTAAACATATTAAAGTCATTTTAATTAAGAGCATAGTCCCACCCACCAATGTTCTTGATCGCTTAGAAAATATGTGGCATGGGCATCGAGGAGATATGATGTGTCACATACTAGACATCATGAAAGTGATGGTCAAATATTAGAGAACACTATCAGTGTGATGGACTCTTAAATCGTACTACTCATAAAGAAAATGGAACTAATCATGAATAACAAAAATGACATTGAGACATACTTTAGGAGGCTACATTTGTGACAGCGTCCCTAACTAGGAATCCCTCAGTGCACATGACAAAAGAGAACGATGAAATACATAACCCTTCACATACAGAGCCAATACCAATATGGTTCAGACTTTCAACAATGAAAGATATGATGGGAAGAATAACCCATGAGCATATAACCTCTTTCAATGCTAAAACTAAAACTCCATCAAGCGTTTGATGCTCTGAAGTGTTTCGTATTCTAGTGCACTTTGAAGACAATCTCACTTTTATGGTTTTCTAACCTCTCAAGGAAGTGCATTCATTCATGGAACACATATGGTTAGAATGTTTGTATTCAGATTCTCCACGAGTCGGATAAAACAATGGATTTTGACACACTTCGTCGTGTTTAGGGGAAATGTGGAGTATGTTAGCTCTTTCATGTATTTTTCAATGGTGAGATGTCCTAGATAAAAAAGACTCAACCTAGCCATGACCCTGCTCGTGTTTATAATAGGTCTCAAATTTGTCTTATTTGTTTACTCACTAGCATAAAGGCCACGAAACACTAGATAAGGTAAGAAAACAACTATGAGATTTAATCACATGCACAAAATGGGTTTCTTCATAATAAAATTAATGAAAACAAAATAATGACTAGAAATAAATCATTGCTTATGGAAAATAGATATAGTAAATCTAAAGTAATAGAGTATGAGGAGATTTGTGCTCCCATAGCTCCTCTTAAAGCTATTAGACTTTTTTTGGAATTATTTTTGTGTCTTGATTACAAATAATTTCATATGAACGTTAAGTATGCATTTCGAAACGGTTTTATAAATAAAAAAGTATATGTCACACAACCTCCAGATTTGAAGGACCACAAAAATAATGATAGTGTTTTCAAACTTAAAAGAGATCTATAAGGTCTTAAACAAACTACTATAGTTTGGTATGAGCATCTTAGTGGCTTCTTACTAAAGAATGAGTTTAGTCGCGGAACCATAGATAATACTTTGTTATAAAACATAAGGGTAAACATATTTTTTTTTCAAATTTATGTAGATAATATCATATTTAGGTACAATAATGAGTCTTTTTGTAGAGTATTTTCAATAATCATGTAGGGAGAATTTGAGATATCCCTAACAGGAGAACTCAACTACTTCTTGGGTATGTAAATCAAGAAAACCAACAAAGGCACATTGATAAGTCAAACCAAATATTCCTTGGAAGTTCTTAAGATGTATACAATGAAAGTCGTTAAATTTATTTCTAAACGAATGACTTCAAAAATTCTAATTGACAAATATTAAATAGGAACACATATTGGTATTACCAAGTATTGAGGTATTATCATATATGTACTCTACTTAACTCAAAGTAGTCTTGATATCATATTTAGTGTGTGCATGTGTGCTAGGTTTCAATCTTCTTTATGAAAATTCAACTTTAAAATAGTAAAATGCATTTTAAGGTATCTAAATGGTACCTTTAACCAAAACCTTTGGTTCTCTAAGGGTCTATTTGGGAGTTTTAGGGGAAAAAGTGAAGGATTGAGTGAAAAGAATTGAATAATTTTGGTTGAAAGAATTTTGGAGGGTTTGCTTTTATTTATAACTCCAAAAATACCTTAATTCTAATACAACCCTTAAAAGTTCTAACTGAAGCATGGGTTAATTTGAAAGCATGCTACAACGAGATAGTGTTTAACTGACTCCTAAAGTGTGTGCTAAGTATCTGTGTTGGTATCATGTGCTCGTCTTATTATTCTTAAAAGAAAAAAAAGTTTTTCAATAGTGCACTTTGAAAAGTGATTCATTCACAAGAAGTCGTAATGTCTTTTCTGTAAAACTTTAAGACTTACATAAGTGTTGCATTTGAATTATCATTCTCATAATAAATATTTGTCTGCATGCAAAACAACTGATTGACATCAAGAGAGTTTACACAATAAACATCAGTGAAGAGTTTAATCTTGTCAAAGAAGCGAGACTTGATCACTCTGTTGAGTCAGAGACTAATCATTTCAAAACAATGATAACATCAAGGGGCATGATTGCCTAGGGACTCCGTTGAGTATGAGCAATGTGATGCTTTACTGTTTGTTTACCCTTGAAGGGAGTAACATTTGCAGATTCCGCCAATCTGGAGCAACCAGGTCGAGATTTGATCTCTCAAGTTCAGCCAATCTGGGGCACTTATGTTAAGATTCGAAGAATCTCTCAAAGTGTTGAGTAATCAGGGCCATTCACTCAAGCATGGTTGAAACCACTTTCATTTCTAGTCAGTTAGGGGCAGTGTTCTGAAGTTCATAATACTGGGGCAGCTTATCTGCGATGGTACAAATCTTAGAAAGTCCTTTCGAGGAGAATTTCTTCAAAGGCCCTATAGACTAGGGTAAGGCATCGTGCAGGGGAATTCCCTCTTCTTCAGAGTTGATCAAGTTAAGTCCAGACGCAAGCTAAACAACAACAGATCTAATAGTTGTAAGAGTTATTGTCAATGTGAAATTCTTGGCGAGATGATAGTTTCCTATACCGGATGTTTTCCCCCAGTGTGGTCTGCCTTCTTGCTCGACATAAGCTTATCTGTTGAAAGTTTTTGAGAAGAACACTTTCCCCTAGTAAAGTGTTTGAGTTTTTTTCTCCCAGCGTAGTCCGCATTTGAATTCATCTTCATTGTGATGTATTTCCCGGTGAAAGAGTGTATAAATGAAGGTTTTTCGAAGGAAAGTACTCCCAGGTAAACGAGCGATGATTTACCCAGTGATGATTTCACGGTGCATAAGATTCCCTTTGAAAGCTCTCTTAAGGATTCTCATTTTCCCAAAGTGAAGTACATGTTGGGTAATTTGATACAACAATCCTTCCCCACAGTATGGTGAATTTGTAGGAATTATTTTCTCTTCTAGCAAGAGTTTTCTTGATTTATCCCCGTGAATTAATGTAATACGGTGGGAGAACTGACTTAGGTATTTTGCGTTTTATCGCAATTGTTGCGGATAGTAAGAGTCGCCACTGACTTTTCTTTTATCCAATAAGAAAAGGGTGAAAAGAACAGGAAAGACCTTTGAGATATTTTCTTTAGTTCAGGGGGGTAGGTTATGAAAAGGGAAGGTGTTAGCACCCTTTTCATCCATAGTTATCTATGGGCTCTTAGTTTCTTGCTAGATCACTTTTGAAATTGGTTGGTTTGAAATGTGTTTGTGGTGGATTTTGAAAGTATTTTTGAAAAGCGCCTTCGTTTAGGAAAACTTTGTAATGATTATCGTCTCTATAAGAATGTATACAAAGTGTTGGACTTTTGGAAATATTTCATGTTTTGAAAGTGTTTGGTGCGTTTAAAAAGATGTTTGTTTTTTGAAGATGGATTGTGAGGAAGCAACTAAGAACGTTCTACCTAATCAAAAGTCTTTTGTTCATTTCTTCCTTCCTTTGATATTGCTATCTTACCATTGATCGATAAGAAGCCTTATCTTTGGATGTAAAGGGACGAGTGTGGGTCATCGTATAGGCATGAATAACAATGTTGTGATATATCTTAGCATTTCTCTTAAGGGACTAAGATCATTTGTAAGACAACATTTGAAGCGTCATCGAGGGACTATGATCTTGTATTTTTTGATTGTTTTCGCTAAGATGTCTCACATGCATATCATGACCATTTTCTCAAGGCAACAAGTGGAGTTAACCCTAGAGGTGTAAGTGTGCAAGTGTTTATTTTTTCATGCTTGGTTTATCTTGAATTAGGACTCTCTAATCATTGATTTTATCTTCCCATACAAACCCTAATTACTAGCATTTATATGAAATGATAAATTGCGGAAAATAAATGTTCTACGCTATTACATCATTTCAGGATGGGGGATACAAATTTACAAATGGGGATTGCAAGAAATTAAATCCTAATTATATATTACAACCATATTGAATTTGAATAAATATACAAGAACGAATAAATGTACAAGGAAATAAATGTGATGTATAAAGGAAGAGAAAAAATGTTTTTGTCTTTTTTTTTTATTACTAAAAATAATATTTATAATAATATTAATAATATTTAAAGAAAAGAATATAAGAAAATAAACTAAAATAAATAAATAAAGTCGGGGGGGGGGGGGGGTGAAAAAAACAGAATGGGGTGTTTTTGTGTGAAAACAGTTTTTGGTTAAGCCTGGCCCAATATATATTTTTGTAGTCAGAAAACAAAGAAAATAAAAAGAGTTAATGGGCTGCGTAGTTAAAACATGAATGACGGGGGGGGGGGGGGGGGGGGGGGGGGTTATGGCTGAGAAAAATAGTCCAAATCCCAACAATAGAGCCCAAGTGCTGCCTGATTCAAACAAAAAAGAAATGTGAAAATTGCAAAAGGTCTCGCTGTGGCTTGAACCCAGGACCTTCTAATACGCGTGTGCTTCTTGTACCACTGAGGTGACATGTTTCATCCGTTAGTTATACAACTTGCACTAAATATAAAATGAACTCATTCTTGAAAATTTGGACATGGCTTCATCTTCTTCCTTCGCCCGTGCAGGGATGCACATCACCATTGTTAGCCTTCTAAAACTTTCATTTCTCATTCAAATCAAAAATTGTAAACATCAAACCTGCTCAAAATTTTAATACGAATCTAACCATGTAACTTTTAAAAGCTATGGATGAGAGGTTAGCACGGATTTTGTTTGGTACTAAAATCAAAACCTAACTAGTCAGAGTTGAAATTCTCAATGTATAAGCAATGATAATCAAAACTATGGACATAGTCAGCTTCCTAGACATGATATCTACATCTTTTCTTCACAATGTATATACAAATGATGCTTGAATGAAGAGTTCCAAGTTTAAAAAACTTACCTCTTGGATTGAAACTCGAATGACTTCACACGACTTCCAGAAATGGTTTGGTGATGGATTAAGCTTGCCTGAACCTCCCTGAAGCTATTCCAATTGTTAGAATGTCTTGTAGCTTGCTCAACTGCTCTGGAAAAGTCAAGCTGCAATGGTGGATTTTGAAAATGGTGGATGAGGAAGGAAGAGTTACAGAAGTGGTTTAAGGGCTGTGATAGTTTCTATGTGGTGCATGGAAGCTTAGTGAATCAAAAGGCCAAAAACTCACAAAGGGATTTGAGATTTTTTGTGTAAAGTTAGAATGTGCCAAGTTTTGTGCTTGTGTGCAGGTTCTGAGTTTTTGAGAGTTTTGGGAGTGCGCTAAGGCTGGTAATCTCCTCCTTTATGTTGCAAATAATGTATCTATTTATAGGGAAGAGGTTTGACATCTTGTATTAACCAAAATCTTGAGATAACATGTTATGGTTTAGTTGAAAATGAAAAAAAATCAAGTTGAATGGATTTTCATGGTTCCAAAGTTCAAGTACAAGCATGGCCTAATGTTTGTTGGATGCAGGAGACTTGATTCATGATTTTGATATTGCTTGCAATCAGAGATAAAGGTCACAAGGCTCAATGCATTGATAATTTGCATAAAGCTTGCTTTTCTAAAATGGCAATGGTAACTTTGTGCCATTAAGGGAAAATTAGCTTGGGCAATTAATTTAAACACTTGGGTAAGAGCTTAATTAATTGTGTAAACAATTAATTATGGAGTGAAACACAAGTTTGAGGCCTGCAAAGCAAGATTATGTAGCACGGCCTATGGATTTGATCAATGTTCTTCAAAATTCTGTCTTCAACTTGATTTCTTCTACAAAGATCTTGAATTTCTGTAGAACTTTGATCAATTTCTTATTCTGGTTTTTGACAAGCATCTTGAATCTCTTAAAGATGTCGAATACTCTGTCCTTTCGTTTTGATCACATAGATCCACGACTTTCGACCAAACTCATCAACAGACAAAACAATATTTGTTTTCACCAATTGTATGTTCTTCGAATGGACCACATTCATCTGAATGTACCACTTTGAGCATGCAAGATGATCTCATTGGCATAGTCGAAACGAAAGAATTTATGGATTGCTTTCCTACTAAATAAACTTTACAAAGTTTTTTAGGCATCTCAAGACTTGGAATACCAGTAACCATATCTTGAGTAATCAGTTGATTAAGTGGTCGAAAGTTTAAATGTCCAAACTTCAAATGCCACAACCAACTATCCTTGTGGTCGAACAGTTTTCAAACATTGAACTTCTGTCGAATTGATCATTGTCTTAAATGTCATGTTTTTCGACAATGGAGATTTTAAGACTAAATTGTTCTTGGTGTCGAACAATCTCAAAACTCCATCTTTCATGAAAATGAGAAAGTTTTTTCAACTAGTTGTCCAACACTTAGCAAGTTGCACTTTATTCCAGTTACATAGAACACATCTTTAATTATAACTTTTCCTCCATTACTCATTTGAAAGACTATGTCACCAATACCTTCTTCTTACAATGAACTATTATCAACAAGTTTTTTTGTTAAATTGTAATTCATAGTGTCGAAACTATGTGTGTCGAAGGGTTTAGAGGTGGATCGAAACAGGTTGCTCAAAGGAACCATTGCCCAGTCAGAGCTTGGGCATTGAAGAAAGCTTGCTCTTCTTCGACTTGTCGAAAATCTTCCAACCACTCCTTTCGACCAGTCATGTGGTTTGAACAGTCTGAACCAGATTTTTGAATTCGACATGGTTATCTCAACTGCACACCTTTTTTTATCTGCTTTGCCCTTTCGACAGTTTCCTCTTCCTCCTTTCGAGGATTCAGAAGTTCCATCTTTGACCTGATGCTTGAGAGCCCATTATGATCCATGGAAACTATATGGGGCATTAAAAGTCCAATTGTACTTGTGCAAAATCAAACTCTAGTTTTGAGTCATCAGTGTTTGAGGAGGTATCTTGAGCTGATCAAACCTTGTGCAGTCTTGAACCAATAGAGATCTTGTGAGAAAATTCTTGAGAAATGAGAGGGCAAATTTTGGGGTACAACAACTGCCCATGTTAAATCTTCTTGAACCCGAAGAGATAGATTGTCGGATCCTCCTTTCGTAACTTGAAGGTGGAAGATGATTTGCCCAGAAATTTGCACTCGCTGATGTATGAGGTGAATTGTTTGTTGATTATCGGGAATGGGCTTAGAGATGCCATTTGGAGAAATTATGAAGCTTTTGTTGGAGATGGGCTTACAGATGCCATCCATAGTGACCGTTGGGGAAAAAATGGAAGAAGTATTAGAATAAATCTTTTGGTCGATTTAAACTGAAACATCAGATGTCCTTTGCCTGTTTTTAACTGGAAGAAATAAATCTTTTCAGAATAGGTCTTTGATTCGCATGTCTTTAACTAAAAGAAGTAAATCTAACCAGAAGAGGTCCTTGATTCGCCTGTCTTTAACTGGAAGAAATAAATCTAACCAGAAGAGGTCTTTGATTCGCCTGTATTTAACTGGAAGAAATAAATCTCACCAGAAGAGGTCTTTGATTCGCTTGTTTTTAACTGGATGAAATAAATCTAACCAGAAGAGGTCTTTGATTCGCCTGTCTTTAACTAGAAGAAATAAATCTAACCAGAAGAGGTCTTTGATTCGCCTGTCTTTAACTGGAAGAAATAAATCTCACCAGAAGAAGTCTTTGATTCCCCTGCTTTTAACTAGAAGAAATAAATCTAACCAGAAGAGGTCTTTGATTCGTCTGTTTTTAACTGGAAGAAATAAATCTCACCAGAAGAGGTCTTTGATTCGCCCGTCTTTAACTGGAAGAAATAAATCTCACCAGAAGAGGTCTTTGATTCTCCTGTCTTTAACTGGAAGAAATAAATCTAAATAGAAGAGGTCTTTGATTCACCTGTCTTTAACTGGAAGAAATAAATCTCACCAGAAGAGGTCTTTGATTCACCTGTTTTTAACTGGAAGAAATAAATCTAACCAGAAGAGGTCTTTGATTCGCCTGTCTTTAACTGGAAGAAATAAATCTCACCAGAAGAGGTCTTTGATTCGCCTAATTTTAACTGGAAGAAATAAATATAACCAGAAGAGGTCTTTGATTCACCTGTCTTTAACTGGAAGAAATAAATCTCACCAGAAGAGGTCTTTGATTCGCATGTCCTTAACTGGAAGAAATAAATCTAACCATAATAGGTCTTTGATTCGTCTGTCTTTAACTGGAAGAAATAAATCTAACCATAAGAGGTCTTTGATTCTCATGTCTTTAACTAGAAGAAATAAATTTAACCAGAAGAGGTCTTTGATTCACCTATTTTTAACTGGAAGAAATAAATCTAACTAGAAGAGGTCTTTGATTTGATTGACTTTTCCTACAAGGAAGAGAGTTAGTTGCATGCAAAAGTATGCATGACATGATGATGTTCTCAAAATAAATGAGATTATTCTATGTGCATTTATAATGTACGTGATATGATGTATGAATGCGATATGTTTATTAAAGTGTATCTTTGTCTGGGAAAGTAAATTTCTGACTACTGCTTGGGAGTTTTGCTTATTTGTTTGAAGAAACTCTGCTGGGGATGTGCCGATTTCTGTTTGAGGAATTGAGTTCAAGAACTTTAGTCGTCTGTTGCTCTAGTGAGGAATTATCTCTTGAAAATTAGTTGTTATCTGGTCGAATTCCAGATTTCACACCAACTTGTCGGGGATAAGGAAGTTAACTGTTATCTGGCCAGATCCCAGGCTTTACAACAACTTACTAGGGATAGTGGCAAACTCTACTAAGGAAGAGGAGCTTTTAAACTACTATCTGGTCGGGTCCAGGCTTTGCAGTAATTGGAGAAGTTAAACTACGATTTGGTCAGGTCCAGGCTTCAGTCACTCAAAATTGTTTTCTGGTTGGGTCCATGCTTTGTAGAAACTTTCAGAGATAACACTGACTCTATTATTGACTTCACTGCGGATTAGGGGTTGTGGTCCCTTAATTTATAATAGTATGAGAGGAAAACTTAAACTGAGGAATCTGTAGTTTGTTGGGGAAATAAAACCTGTTGAAGAGGATTTTTTTTTTGGCGAACTGCTGGGGAAGTGACTTCTTTTTTAGGAAGAAACTCCAACTCGGCTGGGGAGAGGGTTTTCAAGAGATTGAAACTCTGGCTGGGGATTTCATAAATCCAAATCTGAGGGGATAATGTTAATGAAATAACTCTGTAGGGATATCTCAAATACCTTTAAGGAGATGCTTGTCACTGTTTTCAAGCATACTGTGATCGGTGGATCTGGAACTGACTGTTTAACGCTGGTTCGCGAAATGTCGCGGAAGCAAGAGTCGCCACCGTCTTTTATTTTTCTCCAAATGGAAAGGACAAAAGCACAGAAAAATTCCTTAAAGAGATTGCTCTCGGTTCGGGAGGTAGGTTATAGAAAGGGAAGGTGTTAATACCCTTTATATCCATGGTTATCCATGGGCTCTTAGATACTTGCTCACTTGTGTTTTCAAAAATGGTTTGTTTGCTTTTCAACTGTGGGTTTTAAAAAAAGTTTCTTTGAAAATTTCAGTTCGACTCTTGTATCGGTCCTCAAGAGTGTTTGAAAAATTGCTTTCGAAAGCTTTTTGAAAAGGTGTCGGTGTGAAAAGTATTTTTGATTTGTTTTGAAATTAGAGCAAGTATCTACGAGAACCTACCTACCCTAAGGAATTCGTCTGTGTAAATGTCCTTTAAAGTAGTGCCATCCCACCATTGAGAGGTAGGTAGCACCACCGTTGGAGGTGTTCGGGTCAATTCGAGGTTCGGGACATGGTGATCACCAGAGCAATGGGAAGACACCTTAGAAGCTACCCTCATGCCAGGTTCCTGGATCATGAGGACTTACTAAGACATCCTCTACTCGACGATCACCTTTCGAGGCAAGGCAACAGTGAGGCGTACCCTAGGGGTGGTGTGTGATTTGTGTGTCGTTTTCATTTGCATTTATCTTGTCATGTTACTGGTGTTCTACGCTTGTTTTTATTTTTGTCCATACATTCTTTCATGCCATTTGTTAACAGTTAAAAATATTGCGGGAAAGTAAAAATTCTAAGCTATTACAAAAGGCGCGGGTCCACATCGCCAAAATTAAACCAGGACCCGATTTTGACAGAAAAATAAAGAAAGTAAAAGAAAAGTGCGAGAAAATTAAAGGGTTACATGGCCTTGGGAGAGATACATAAATATTATAAAGAAATAAAATAAATATGCGAATAAGAATTAAATCGAAACGAGGGCGTTGGACCCTTTTTGCAAAATTAAAATTACATGGAATTAATTAATTAAAAAGAAAAGGAGATGTTTTTTGGTATTTTATGATTTTTAGGATCTAATATGAAAAAGAATTAACTAAAATAAATACTAACCCTAATTCTATTTGTTTTTTAATTTATTAAGAAAAGAAGATTAAAACCTAATATTAACCCTAATTAATTTACATGCAAATTTAATTATAAAAATAAATATTTAAGTATTTAATTATTATGGGAGAAAAAGAAAAAAGAATAAAAATTGATTAAACCCCAATTCTATGTTTTTTTAGATTTTATTAAGAGAATTAAAATTAAAACCTAAGTTAAAACTAAATAATTATATACAATTTATTTATGAAAATACTAAAAATATAAAAATATTTATTGTTTTTCTCTTTTCTGATTTTTTTTGTGTTTTATGTTTTTATGAAAATAATAATTAAATTAACAGAATTAATTAAGAAATAATAATTGAAAATAAAGAAACAAAGAAAAATAAAAAATAATGAAAAGGGTTTGCAAACCTGGGGGTTCAGACCCCAAATAGGGGGTGAAAGCCCAGGAATTTGAGCCCAAACAAGCCTGGCCTTGTTGACTTTGGCACTAGCGTGTGATGCATTGACTAGGACTTATCATGTTCCTCAATTCTTGGCCTTTGATTGAATTCCATTAGACGCGTGGACGCTTGATTAGGAAGGTGTATGGTGCGCTTCAAGGCTTGAACTGCATATGAACGTTAATTGAAAAATAACATTGAAAGAATGAAGACCTAGGGCTCGAACCCAGGTCTTGGACGTTAACACACATATGCCTTGCCAATCGTACCAAGCGCGTTTTCTGTATAATAAAGAACAAACAAATATTATAAGAACAAAAACACGCGTTAGTGCTTTTTAGCGCGAAATTTTAAAAGGACCAATCATCGCTGGCCAACACATCATCTTCTTCATTGATTTTATTTTCCTGAAAAAAACAAATATGTTAGGCAACGGTTTTGCAAGCGTTCTTTTAGGCCATCTATGGAAAAATAGCGAATAGCTCTAGGACGCTCATAAATTGGGCGCGACCCATGGATTCTTTTCGTCCAGACACGCTCGTTTTAATGGTCAAGGTCCCAAGTCTCAATTTTTTCTTGGATGGAAAGCCCCAAATTGTAATTCCTGCAACCCTAAAAAACGAACATGGTATCTTTGCATACAACGCATAATAATCCAATCAAAGCATATGGTTAGCTTGCAAACACTTCACTGATCATGAATATATAAACAAAATGCCATGAATGTGCATAGAATGTAAAACACGATTATGCATTTTTCATGAAATATTTTGAGTTCTGTATACCGATTCTTGAGGTTAGATGATGTGATCTTGATTGGGAAAGCTTCCTGGATATGTCAGGGACGTAATGGAATGATTCTTTAGCCTGGAAAAATGCTTTTGATGTGAAAACAGTTTCAAGCTTTTTAGCAAAAAATTTCAATGTGGTTCTGAGTTTGAGGCGCAGCTGAGTGGTCCTTGGCATTAGGTTTTGATTCTATACTTATGTAAGAGTGAATTAGGTCAAAAAGAACCATCCAAATCTCTTGCATTCATGGTTTTTGAAATTTGATTTTCAAAGATCTTTTTCAATCTTTTTCATGCAATTTTGTACCAATCATGATCCAATCTCTCCAAATCTTTCCCTATTTGATTATGCACGAATTATTGAGTAGATTTCATGCACAAAAAGATTGTAAAACTTAGGTTAAATATTTTTCATGTATTTAATTTGATTTAAATGAATTATTATTAATAAAAATTCAAATAAATAAATAAAAAATGAAGAAATACTTCCCTTTGGGCCAAGTGGTCGTGCACATGCTTGGGATGATGAATTGTGGAAGAAAAAATAGGCCCATTAGCAATTTTAGGTCATTTGAATCAATGTTGACTTTTCAAAATATCCAAAAATTTCCCAACTTCTACAAGGCATAACTTGCTCAATTTTTAAGCTTTGCTCATGTTCTTGGACATTTTGGAAAGGTCTTTGAGTCCTCTAACCAATGCCTTTGGTACCATGTCATTTTGATTTACCACTCTCAAGTTATGGCCTTTGACTTAAAGTCCCTTTTTGTTGACTTTTGAAAATGACCTATAATGTTGAAATTGATAACTTTTTGTGAGAGCATTTATTGGACTTGAAGTATGAAGATGAGTTGTAGGAAATGTCTTTCTCTTCAAAATGAGCATTGGATGGAATTTTTCTGATAATCCATGTGAAAGTTATGCCCTGGTCAATTTACAGTTGACTTTTTCAACTATTCAAATAAGGAAACTTTTGCATCTTGATGATTTTTGAGCCAAGCTTTGAGAATCATGATCAAGCATTGATAAAATGATGTTTGTGGCTTCAAAATGATATGTTGACCAAAAATTTGAACTTTTGACTGTCAAATGACCATTTTGCCCCTACAGTTGACTGTAGTGCAATTAGGGTTTTTGACTGTGCAATCTTGTGCTGAAAGTCTTGAAACTTGGTATGAGGATGTTTGACCATATTTGTAGGCATGTGGGACTTGATTGGACCTTTGGAAACTTCATTTTCTTGATCAGAACCAAAACCCTAATTTGACTGTTTAGGAGACCCTTGCACTGTGCAATTTTTGGGGAACTTCTGAAGCTTGACTTGGTAATTTCTTGAAGAATATGGGAGGGCAAATTTTGGGGTACAACAGTTGCCCTTGTTCAATCTTCTTAGGCCTGAGGATGAAGATTGGCTGACGTGCCTTTCGTAATCTGAGGGTAGAAGATGATTGAACACTAGAGTGCCTAGAAATTTGTGCTCACATAGTAGCAGTGTGGGGGGAATGGGCTTACAGATGCCATTTAGAGGTTGATGAATAGGATGATGGGCTTATAGATGCCATCTGGATGTTAATCGCATAAGAGATTCCTTAGCGAGGACTTGCGTACCTGCAAAACAGAAAATGATTACCTGACATGTTGCATGAGCTGTTTTTAGATGCTTGGTATAGATATGTCCTGACTGGTTACAGGAGCTGGATCTGGAGCTTCACAAGATGATGAATAAACCAGGGAAGGTTACTACCTTAGCATGAACGGTAAGAGAACCTTGGGCGACTTTAACTTCAACAACGCTCGTTGAGAAAATCTTGGTGGGAATTACCATCTTCGCAGGATCGGGAAGAAAACCATAGGCAATTATAATCTCAAAAGCGGACGTTTGAGAAAAACCTGGAATGGAATTATCACCTCACGCACCGTCGGGGAGGGAACCATAGGAAATTATAATCTCAAAAGCGGACGTTTGAGAAAAACCTGGAATGGAATTATCATCTCACGCACCATCGGGGAGAGAACCAAAGGAAATTATAATCTCAAAAGCGAACGTCTGAGAAAAACCTAAAATGGAATTATCATCTCACGCACCGTCGGGGAGAGAACCAATAGGAAATTATAATCTCAAAAGCGAACGTTTGAAAAAAACCTAAAATGGAATTATCACCTCACGCACCGTCGGGGAGGGAACCATAGGAAATTATAATCTCAAAAGCGGACGTTTGAGAAAGACCTGGAATGGAATTATCATCTCACGCACCGTCGGGGAGAGAACCAAAGGAAATTATAATCTCAAAAGCGAACGTCTGAGAAAAACCTGAAATGGAATTATCACCTCACGCACCGTCGGGGAGGGAACCATAGGAAATTATAATCTCAAAAGCGAACGTCTGAGAAAAACCTAAAATGGAATTATCACCTCACGCACCGTCGGGGAGGGAACCATAGGAAATTATAATCTCAAAAGCGAACGTCTGAGAAGAACCTAAAATGGAATTATCACCTCACGCACCGTCGGGGAGGGAACCATAGGAAATTATAATCTCAAAAGCGAACGTCTGAGAAAAACCTAAAATGGAATTATCACCTCACGCACCGTCGGGGAGGGAACCATAGGAAATTATAATCTCAAAAGCGGACGCTTGAGAAAACCTGATAACTTCTACTGAGTCTTCATCAGAAAAATCTGTTTGGGGTCGATTTAGCTGGACTAGAGAAGGCCTTGGACTGGATAAGAAATCTTTGGAGTTGATTAACTGAACCGGTCTAGGTCTTGAAATATGATTGAGAATTTAACTGCATCTTTCCTGAAAGGTAAAGGTCAGTCATATGCAATGCATGATATGGATCAAGCAATGATGTTCTCAACATAAATGAGATTTGTATGATATGATGCATACATGCATGCTATAATGATGTATGTGATGTTTTATGAATATGTTTTTCGTCTAGGAAAGTAAATCCTTGACGGGTGCCAGGAAGTCACTCCTGGGCTGATGTTGGAGAATTGATTTTTGCTTCCGCTGGGGATGATAACTGCAAGAATACCGGTAGGAGAAGATAACTCCGTTGGGGAATAAACTTGGCGAATGGAAGATTCTGCGGGGAAAAAAGTGCTCTAGCGATCTTGCTGGGAAGCAATACTCTGTGGGGAGAGAGATACTTTGTTGAATTGTTGATAATAATTTGCTGGGGATATCTTTACTGTATGGAAGTATTGATAGACTTCGCTGGGGGTAAGAAAGAACTATGTTGACGACGACCTTTCCGTGGATTTTGGCTGAGGATAACCCAGTTATATCCTGTTAAGGAAATAACTCTTTGAATAAAGCCGGACGACGCGTTCGTGCTCTGCGAGGGATAAGCTTCCAGAATCTACTGGGGATAAGCTTATTGCTCGGGGAGATGAACTCCAACTTTCCTGGGGAAACTGGATTGGACCTTCCTGGGGAAGTTTTGATATGCTGGGGAAGTGATTCCTTTGAATGTTGATATGCCGCCGGGGAACAATCTTTGGACCAAGACTGCCGGGGATGCTTGTTATGTATATTGCTGTTGGGGAATGTTGAGATCTGTTGGAGGATACCCAATTTCCTTAAGGTTTGACAATAGCTTTGCCTGAGAGTGCTGTGACTGGCTGGCTCACTCTCTGGGGAATTAGGAGATCTGGTTATGTTCTTTAGCCTACCTTGACACCTTGGAGGACAGAACAATTAGATCACTTAGACCATTCTTTATTGCCCCTGTTTCTGAGGTATGAGCGGAAGACCTGTGAGATTCTGACAGTTGTTGATGAACAAACCTTCTTCTGGTAGGCAGGTGATAAGATGACAGGACATAGTCATACGCTTTGATCCCTAACTTTTGCCTGGACCGCCCTTTCGGGTTTTCAGTCCACTGGGATACCCATTTTTGCCCAAGCCGCCTTTTCAGGTTTTCGACTTGCCGGGTGTACAGATTTTTTCATTTCGTCCCTTATTTTGCCCGAACCCTTTTGGTTCGCCGGGAAGCCCTTATTTTTGCCTAGGTATGTCAACCTAGCGGGTCTTTGACTTTGCGTAGTATTTTTTTCCGACTATGTCCACACTTTCAGAATGTAGGGAGTTGCCCCTGTTAGAAGTGTTTTGTCATGCCACCAGAAGGTGTTTGATCAGGCAAGATTCGTTGCTGGAGTGCCCCAAGTAACTCAGGCGGAGATTTGCCCCAGGCTATTAGGCGTTTTGAGAGATTCTCCGAATCTTGATTGGACTGCCCCAGATAACGGACCATGATCATGCCATGCCCCTTGATTGGAAGTGCTTCTGTTCATTAGGCATTCGTCGTGCGAACTTCTATGTTGTTCAAACAAATAGTCATATGCAAACAAAGTTATGTTAAAAATGCAAGGCCTATGTCTGTCTTGAAGATTTTGAAAATGCATTCTCTTTTTTTCATAAAACAAGTGAATGTTTGTAAAACGTGATGTCAACTCCGTATTTACCATAAGCCTTAAGGAGTCAGGATACCTTTCGTAACAGTATGCTTTCGAACTAACCCATGCTTCAGCTAGGACTTTTAAGGGTTATAACGTGGCTTGGTTCACGGTTTAAGAAACAAAGGATAAAGGCTCAATATTTATTTGTACCCACCCGCTCTTCGTGATGTTCTCCAAACCTAAACTCAGTTGATCATACGTTAGACCTTGTTTGAGTCTTTGCTCTGATTTTCCAGTGATGATTCGGATGTTGATGATTTATTTGGAATAGGCAGTCATTCCTTTTTTGTTGAGGGTTGGTAAGACCTCTTTCTTGTCTGATTTTTGTTATCCCTTTCTTTTTTGCCTGAACTGTTTCCTTTTTGGAATTACAGTCAGCGGGATGCCCCAGTTTTGTAAGTCTCCTTCATGGGTTTTGACTTAATGGGTTTTTTTTTTGAGATAATGACTGCCTTTCTTTATTGATTATTCGGAACCATCACTGTCTTTCTTCGTTTTGTAAGGACTTCTTTGGTGCCATTCGTTATGCACTTGGATCAACTGAAAGACTACCCTGCCCCAGGTTATGATTAAGGGTTTTAAATTTCGAAAAGAAAAACTCCTACTTCTTTGGCTCAGAGGGGTTGACGAGGGATTATCATCCTTATAACTCCAGTATTTAGGGATTGAAACAATGCCTGTACCTCATCAGCAGGGTCTGTTCAAAAGCATACTGTAAAGATCGTGGTACCGTTTTCGTCATCCTCCCTCAAGAGGCTTAGAATTATTATTTAAGAGTTGACATCAGAAAAAACATGAAAATAATTTGCGTATAGTGAATACGAATATATTGTTTCAAAACAGACATATGCGATGCTTTAATGAAATAACGATGTTTAACATGAGTAAATGTTTGAACAAAAGAAAATTGCAACTTGAATATTCGAATGAACAAAAATTCTTCTCATCTCAGGGCTTGTTACTTCAAATGGTGCCTCCTGTAGGGATGGTAGAAGCACTTAGCCTGGCCATCTTGGGTGAATTCCACAACTCCTTCCTCAATCAGGTCCTGGATTTTATTCTTCAAAGTCCAACAATCCTCTGTAGCATGCCCCGGGCTGTCAGAATGATAAGCGCAGCGAGCGTTGGGGTTATACCTTGAAGGTGTCCTGTTAGGATTCTTAGGAGGATCCTTTAGAGTTACCAAATTCAACCTCAACAGTTGTTGTAAGGCTTGAGGCAGCGACACGTTGAGCTTGGTGAATTGCCTTTTGGGCTTGTCTGGCTGAAGCTGGTGAGGTTGATACTGAATTGGTGATACTGAAGCCATCTGAGGAGCTTTTCCCTTGTCTGCTTGTCTCAAGGGTGGTTGAATGATGACTGGCTCTTCAACCCTAGATGTTTGCCCCAGCTGGTTACCCCGAAGCAGTTGGTTGATGAGAACCCCGAGCTCGTCTTGTCTTTGAGCTAACCTTTGACTGGCAGTCGCCTACCCCAGCATCTGGACTTTCAATGCATCCATCTCAGCTTGCAGGTGTTTCAGCCTTTCATCCTCAGCACTGTTCCTGACAAAGGTCTCCATGAGAAGTGTCTTTAGCTCTTCCTGCCCCTTGGATAGATTCAGGAGGATTTCCCCGAACCGAGTCTCTTGAACAAGAAGGTCCTGGTTATCTTGTTGGGAAGCCATTGCTGAAATAAACAGCGAGCAAGGTAAGTGACCTGCAACAAGGGTACCTGTTATGCAATGATGTGTATGTATGCATATGCAATGTTTCCAAGGATCCCGCGGGGTAAACAAGAAAATTTGTTAGAACTCGGGTTCGGTAGTTTGATTGAAGGAACTGCATGTTGTTGAGAGTCTCTCTTCCAAGGGTCAAAGGCTCACCATATCAAGTGGGTCATAGCCCCTGACTCAAGTCATCAACCTTATTTTGCTTTCCAAACAACCTTGGCTGGGGGAACCTTCTTCAGGAGTCAAAGCTCACCATATCAAGTGGGTCATAGCCCCTGACAACTTTGGCTAGAGGAAAATAAATCCCCTTTGCCCCTTGCTGGGATAGTTGATTCACCATGACCTGCATCACAAGCCTTTGAGATCCTTGAAATGGGTTAGGATGTATGCAATGGTATGATGTTATGGTATGCATGGGGTAATATGAATAAACCCTGTTATGAGCCCTTATTAAGGACTATAAACAAAACCTGCAAGCAAATTCAGTAAACCTGTCATGAGTCCCAATCAAGGACTAAAACAAACCCTGCAAGAAACTTGGTAAACCTTGTTATAAGTCCTGCTTAAGGACTAAAACAAAAACCTGCAAGAAACTTAGTAAGCCTTGTTATGAGTCCTAGTTAAGGACCATAAACAAAACCTGCAAGAGACTTAGTAAACCCTGTTATGAGTCCCAATTAAGGGCTATAAACAAAACCTGCAAGTAGTTCATGTGTCAGATAACAAGCATGCAAGTAGTCAAGTACGAAGGCACACAAGTCACACAAGAGAAACCCTTAGAGTTTAGGCCAGCATGGGGTCTGGGTGTTACCCTCTTGAAGTTGGTGGGTTCAACCTGTCCTATTAGAAGTAACTGGGTTCTAAGGGTCCCAATATCACGGGATTACTTTCATTGTTCATCGTTTCGATTTAGCCACTGAACTGGCGACCGAAATATTCCAGGAAAGCAACCCTCAATTGAGTGTAGTATCGAGTATCAACCAACCTCGGACTGCACCAAAGTCAGTTATCTCACTACCCTAAAGAGGCCAAGATAGTTCAATTAAGGTTCCTAAGGTCTGTTGATGCTTCACGACACCACGCGGAGGCCCCGTACTCTCCTTGACTGAACTCAAGGGTTACCGGTACACACCAAAGTGCCACATCAACGTAGCAGACTGTTTCAACCATGTCGGTATACCCCACACAGTTCCCTCACAGTCTTGTTGCTACTTTCTAAGAAGGTATCCCCCAGATTCGGGTTAGGATCTATAGAACTTCCAAGACAGTCCCACAATTTAAAGCAAGTAAAGCAATACAATTGAAAACACAGTTATGAACTAAACCCTAAGGTACACCTCACTTTAAGTTTTAATTCCCCAGCAGAGTCGCCAGTTCTGTGATCGGTGGATCTGGAACTGACTGTTTAACGCTGGTTCGCGAAATGTCGCGGAAGCAAGAGTCGCCACCGTCTTTTATTTTTCTCCAAATGGAAAGGACAAAAGCACAGAAAAATTCCTTAAAGAGATTGCTCTCGGTTCGGGAGGTAGGTTATAGAAAGGGAAGGTGTTAATACCCTTTATATCCATGGTTATCCATGGGCTCTTAGATACTTGCTCACTTGTGTTTTCAAAAATGGTTTGTTTGCTTTTCAACTGTGGGTTTTAAAAAAAGTTTCTTTGAAAATTTCAGTTCGACTCTTGTATCGGTCCTCAAGAGTGTTTGAAAAATTGCTTTCGAAAGCTTTTTGAAAAGGTGTCGGTGTGAAAAGTATTTTTGATTTGTTTTGAAATTAGAGCAAGTATCTACGAGAACCTACCTACCCTAAGGAATTCGTCTGTGTAAATGTCCTTTAAAGTAGTGCCATCCCACCATTGAGAGGTAGGTAGCACCACCGTTGGAGGTGTTCGGGTCAATTCGAGGTTCGGGACATGGTGATCACCAGAGCAATGGGAAGACACCTTAGAAGCTACCCTCATGCCAGGTTCCCGGATCATGAGGACTTACTAAGACATCCTCTACTCGACGATCACCTTTCGAGGCAAGGCAACAGTGAGGCGTACCCTAGGGGTGGTGTGTGATTTGTGTGTCGTTTTCATTTGCATTTATCTTGTCATGTTACTGGTGTTCTACGCTTGTTTTTATTTTTGTCCATACATTCTTTCATGCCATTTGTTAACAGTTAAAAATATTGCGGGAAAGTAAAAATTCTAAGCTATTACAAAAGGCGCGGGTCCACATCGCCAAAATTAAACCAGGACCCGATTTTGACAGAAAAATAAAGAAAGTAAAAGAAAAGTGCGAGAAAATTAAAGGGTTACATGACCTTGGGAGAGATACATAAATATTATAAAGAAATAAAATAAATATGCGAATAAGAATTAAATCGAAACGAGGGCGTTGGACCCTTTTTGCAAAATTAAAATTACATGGAATTAATTAATTAAAAATAAAAGGAGATGTTTTTTGGTATTTTATGATTTTTAGGATCTAATATGAAAAAGAATTAACTAAAATAAATACTAACCCTAATTCTATTTGTTTTTTAATTTATTAAGAAAAGAAGATTAAAACTTAATATTAACCCTAATTAATTTACATGCAAATTTAATTATAAAAATAAATATTTAATTATTTAATTATTATGGGAGAAAAAGAAAAAAGAATAAAAATTGATTAAACCCTAATTCTATGTTTTTTTAGATTTTATTAAGAGAATTAAAATTAAAACCTAAGTTAAAACTAAATAATTATATACAATTTATTTATGAAAATACTAAAAATATAAAAATATTTATTGTTTTTCTCTTTTCTGATTTTTTTTGTGTTTTATGTTTTTATGAAAATAATAATTAAATTAACAGAATTAATTAAGAAATAATAATTGAAAATAAAGAAACAAAGAAAAATAAAAAATAATGAAAAGGGTTTGCAAACCTGGGGGTTCAGACCCCAAATAGGGGGTGAAAGCCCAGGAATTTGAGCCCAAACAAGCCTGGCCTTGTTGACTTTGGCACTAGCGTGTGATGCATTGACTAGGACTTATCATGTTCCTCAATTCTTGGCCTTTGATTGAATTCCATTAGACGCGTGGACGCTTGATTAGGAAGGTGTATGGTGCGCTTCAAGGCTTGAACTGCATATGAACGTTAATTGAAAAATAACATTGAAAGAATGAAGACCTGGGGCTCGAACCCAGGTCTTGGACGTTAACACACACATGCCTTGCCAATCGTACCAAGCGCGTTTTCTGTATAATAAAGAACAAACAAATATTATAAGAACAAAAACACGCGTTAGTGCTTTTTAGCGCGAAATTTTAAAAGGACCAATCATCGCTGGCCAACACATCATCTTCTTCATTGATTTTATTTTCCTGAAAAAAACAAATATGTTAGGCAACGGTTTTGCAAGCGTTCTTTTAGGCCATCTATGGAAAAATAGCGAATAGCTCTAGGACGCTCATAAATTGGGCGCGACCCATGGATTCTTTTCGTCCAGACACGCTCGTTTTAATGGTCAAGGTCCCAAGTCTCAATTTTTTCTTGGATGGAAAGCCCCAAATTGTAATTCCTGCAACCCTAAAAAACGAACATGGTATCTTTGCATACAGCGCATAATAATCCAATCAAAGCATATGGTTAGCTTGCAAACACTTCACTGATCATGAATATATAAACAAAATGCCATGAATGTGCATAGAATGTAAAACACGATTATGCATTTTTCATGAAATATTTTGAGTTCTGTATACCGATTCTTGAGGTTAGATGATGTGATCTTGATTGGGAAAGCTTCCTGGATATGTCAGGGACGTAATGGAATGATTCTTTAGCCTGGAAAAATGCTTTTGATGTGAAAACAGTTTCAAGCTTTTTAGAAAAAAATTTCAATGTGGTTCTGAGTTTGAGGCGCAGCTGAGTGGTCCTTGGCATTAGGTTTTGATTCTATACTTATGTAAGAGTGAATTAGGTCAAAAAGAACCATCCAAATCTCTTGCATTCATGGTTTTTGAAATTTGATTTTCAAAGATCTTTTTCAATCTTTTTCATGCAATTTTGTACCAATCATGATCCAATCTCTCCAAATCTTTCCCTATTTGATTATGCACGAATTATTGAGTAGATTTCATGCACAAAAAGATTGTAAAACTTAGGTTAAATATTTTTCATGTATTTAATTTGATTTAAATGAATTATTATTAATAAAAATTCAAATAAATAAATAAAAAATGAAGAAATACTTCCCTTTGGGCCAAGTGGTCGTGCACATGCTTGGGATGATGAATTGTGGAAGAAAAAATAGGCCCATTAGCAATTTTAGGTCATTTGAATCAATGTTGACTTTTCAAAATATCCAAAAATTTCCCAACTTCTACAAGGCATAACTTACTCAATTTTTAATCTTTGCTCATGTTCTTGGACATTTTGGAAAGGTATTTGAGTCCTCTAACCAATGCCTTTGGTCCCATGTCATCTTGATTTACCACTCTCAAGTTATGGCCTTTGACTTAAAGTCCCTTTTTGTTGACTTTTGAAAATGACCTATAATGTTGAAATTGATAACTTTTTGTGAGAGCATTTCTTGGACTTGAAGTATGAAGATGAGTTATAGGAAATGTCTTTCTCTTCAAAATGAACATTGGATGGAATTTTTCTGATAATCCATGTGAAAGTTATGCCCTGGTCAATTTACAGTTGACTTTTTCAGCTGTCCAAATAAGGAAACTTTTGCATCTTGATGATTTTTGAGCCAAGCTTTGAGAATCATGATCAAGCATTGATCAAATGATGTTTGTGGCTTCAAAATGATATGTTGACCAAAAATTTGAACTTTTGACTGTCAAATGACCATTTTGCCCCTACAGTTGACTGTAGTGCAATTAGGGTTTTTGACTGTGCAATCTTGTGCTGAAAGTCTTGAAACTTGGTATGAGGATGTTTGACCATATTTGTAGGCATGTGGGACTTGATTGGACCTTTGGAAACTTCATTTTCTTGATCAGAACCAAAACCCTAATTTGACTGTTTAGGAGACCCTTGCACTGTGCAATTTTTGGGGAACTTCTGAAGCTTGACTTGGTAATTTCTTGAAGAATATGGGAGGGCAAATTTTGGGGTACAACACATACGTTTGTTAAAAGTTTAATAATGTTCATATGCCAGTGTTCATTCAATTTTAGTCATTGGACACCTCTGCACTCAAAACATAAAAGTAAAGAGTTTTCACTTCAAAGTATATTTGTATTGATGTTTTGCCCATGAATAGGCGTTTTTGTATAAAGAGACCGAGACCCTAGTAAGAGGAAATCGTCGAAAGAATGGGAATAATATAAAGTGAAAACAAAACAATAACCATGTGAAAGTGATCTCATTGTCAACAACCCTACTATTGCCCCTATATCTTCGAACATTATCCCTTTCCGTTGAATAGAAGTTGATTGGATTGATCTTGGACCATTTGAACTTGGACCTTGGTAATAAAGCTGGCTGTAGAGATCCCATGGGATATAGTCATACGCTTTAATCCTTAACTTTTACCTGGATCGCCCTTTCGGGTTTTCAGCCCACCAGGGTACCCATTTTTACCCAAGCCACCCTTTCGGGTTTTCGAATTGTCGGGTGTACAATCTTTTGCATACATCCCTAATTTTTGCCCGAACCTCTTTGGTTCGCCGGGATGCCCTTATTTTTGCCTAGGTATGTCAACCTAGCGGGTTATTTCATGCGTAGTATTTTTTAACTATGTCCGTGTTCACGGGATGTGAGAAGTCTTTGCCATCCATAGTGGTCAGCATCATGGCACCATCGGAGAAAACTTTCTTAATAACAAACTACCCTTCGTAAGTGGGAGTCCATTTGCCCCTGGGATCGCCTTGTGGAAGAATGATGCGCTTTATTACCAAGTCACCCGTCTGGTATGTTCGAGGCTTGATCTTTTTGTTGAAAGCCTTGATCATATGTTTTTGGTACACCTGACCATGACAAACAGCATCCAGTCACTTCACGTCAATCAAATTCAGCTGATGCAACCTAGTCTAAATCCATTCGTCTTCGCCTAGACCTGTTTCTTTCATTATCCTTAGAGAGGGAATTTGAACTTCTACAGGCAAGACGGATTCCATGCCATAGACCAAGGAGAAAGGAGTTGCCTCACTTGATGTACGAGCCGAAGTACAATAGCCATGGAGAGAAAACGGTAACATCTCATGCCAGTCTTTGTATGTTACCACCATCTTTTGCACAATTTTCTTGATATTTTTACTGGCAGCTTCCACCGCGCCATTCATCTTGGGTCTGTACAGAGAAGAATTGTGATGCTTGATTTTGAATTGAGTACAAAGTTCCGTAATCATAGGATTATTGAGGTTGGTTTCATTGACAGCGATGATCCTTTCGGAGATACTGTAACGATAGATGAGGTTATGCTTGATAAACCTGGCTATAATGTTCTTGGTGATTGAGGCATATGAGGTAGCTTCAACCCACTTGGTAAAGTAATCGATGGCAACAAGGATGAAATGGCTTCCATTGGAAGCAATAGGTTTGATTTCTCCAATTATATCAATGCCCCACATTGCAAACGGCCATGGAGCAGTCATGACATTTAGAGAAATATGAGGTACATGGACCTTGTCAGCATAGATTTGACACTTGTGGCAAGTCCTTGAGTGATGATAACAACCAGTTTCCATTGTCGACCAATAGTAACCATCCCTCATGATTTTCTTGGCCATAGCGTGTCCACTAAAGTGGGTCCCAAAGAGGCCATCATACATGTCTTCCATAATTTTCTTTTCCTCCTTCTTGTCCATACATCGGAGTAGAGTAGAATCATGGTTGCTCTTGTATAGGATCCCATTGCTTAGGAATAATTTGGCTGAAAATCTTTGCAATAATTTCTTATCATTGACGGAATCTCCTTCAGGATATTCTTGTGCCTCAAGATATCTTCTCACCTCATGGTACCATGGTTTTTCTTTGTCGATGTCAAGCTCATAGCAGTGTGTAGGTTTGTCAAATCTTTCGATTGTTATCATAGGAGCTTCTTTGTCCCATTTGACTTTGAACATGGAAGACATTGTTGCCAAAGTGACAACTAATTGATTTTCCTCCCTAGGGAAGTGTTCAAAGGTGATCTCTTCGAAGCATGGAATCAGAGTTAACACAAGCTCATTGTAAGGAATCGGGTTAGGATGCTTAGTTTCCCATTCCCCTTTGAATTGACTGATCACTAGAGCAGAATCTTCGAATACATCCAAATAGTTGATCGTTAAGTCAATAGCAGCCTTCAAATCCAAGATGCATGCCTCGTACTCAGCCATGTTATTCGTAGAATCGAAGCACACTCTAGCAGTGAAAGGAGTGTGACAAACTTCAAGAGAAATTATCACCGCCCAAATTCCATTGCCCAGAGCTTTGGAAGCTCCATAAAAAACCATAGTCCATCGGAATCCTTGTTTAGGTCCGTCATACGGTCCAGGTTTTGCACAGTCTGTTACTAACATGATATTCTCATCCGGGAAGTCAAAGTTCATAGATTGATAATCATCAACGGCTTGATGGGACAAATGATCTGCCAATACGCTTCCTTTGATGGCTGTTAAACCCTAAAATTTTCCCTCTCATTTATCAAATATTTTCTCACAAAGATCTTTCTTGGTTCAAGACTGCACTAGGATTGATAAGCTCAAGACACTTTCTCAAGCACTGATGACCAAAATTAGGGTTTGAGATTGCACAAGGATAATTGAACTTTCAATGCTTCATATGACTTTCATGGATCATTATGGACCCCCAAGATTACTCATGTCAAGTTTCAAGCCTTGGATCACACTTTTGCTCAATCAATTGAGCAATTGACCAAAAAATCAGTTGTATTGGGGAAAAAGTCAACTATGGCCAATTTACAGTCAAACTTCATAATTTTTGATCCAAATAAATATTATAAACTCCTATGTAGCATTTGATAAAGTTTGGACCACAATTCCTCAAGAAATTTGATCAAATCATCAAAAGGGCAAAATGGTCAAAATTAGGGTTTTGACTGAGAAAGGGCAATTTTTAATTTTTGACCTAGCAAATGGTCAATTGGTTTGAAGCATGATTTCAAGAGTTCAATTTAATCATTTTTACCTAATGGAATGACCTAAAACTTTGTTCAAGATCAATTGTATTGATAGTGAATTTTTCAGTCAACTGATCAAAAGTCAACTGTACACTGAAAAGTCAAACTTTGACTTTTTGGTCAAAATTCAATGCCAAAGATCCCAATTCATCAAAACATGTCAAAATATGAAACTTGTTCATCAAGAAATAAAAAAGTCAAGATTTCATTTTGAAAAGTCAAAGTTTTCTAACTTCGAAATTTTTCTAAGTGTTTAAAACTTCATGTTTTTTCATAACTTTGAGCCAATTTTTCACCATGATGCAAGATGATTCAGAAGAAACTTTCAACATGAAAGTTGTATATTTCCATGATATCTACAACATTTATTTACACAACTTCTTCTAAAAATGCTTGGATGTCAAGTTATTGATTCATAAAGTCATGGTCTTGAAATTGAACACTTAGTGAAATTTTGCCCTAGTTTTGGTCAGGATTTTGATCTAACTTCGTGGCACTTTTTCATATAGTTCCAATGGGAATTTTCAAAAGTGATTTAAAGAGGGGTTGTATATCACATTACAAGCTTTTCAAAATGTACTAGAACTCCTTGATATCATTTGTGAGCAAAGAGAATCGAAGAGATGAAGTTAGGGTTTTCAAACTTAAATTACAAGTCATTTCATGATGAACAAGAATTCAAATCCAAGCCTATGCTGCATGAATCTTACTTTGCAGGCTTATAACCTCTAAATATATCCATAATCAGAATATTACACAACTATTTGAGCTATGGTCCAAGTGTTTGAGTCTTTGTCCAAGTGATTATTCCATTAATGGAACAAAGTTCACACTTCCATTTTGGAAAAGTGACTTTAATCACAAAGTCAATGCATAAAGCTCATAACTTGTTTCATATGAACACAAGCAATGTCAAAGGAGAAAGCAACATGTCTAGAGCCTCCCATAAACCCAGGCCATGCTTATACTACACATTGAAACTTGTTTTCTCACTTTTCTTCAAAATCAAGTAACATAGCCATAACTCTATATCTCACAGTTCTGTCAACTGCAAACCCTCTAACCTTTTCCATATAACTATACAAGTTATTTGCAAGCTAACGGGCGAAGATACAAGCTCCCTGAAAACTCAGATTGCACAAAACCTCCATTTTTGTGTCATTTCTGACTTTGAACTTAAATCTTCAAAACCACTCGTGTGTTTCTTGGCTTAACACTTCCAAAAGCTTCTTAGCATCATACACAAACCATCCCTGTCCCTGTTTGCATACTGTAACACCATCCTCATAAACTTCCATAGCCAAAAATAGAGCATTTTAGTTGGACTTATCCAGGCCATTTCAGCCACCCTCAGCTCAAGCCAGCCATTGCATTAGCTTCCTAGAGGTCTAAGGAAGCTAAACTGATCATCACCACTGCCTGAAACAAGCTCAAATCCATTTCACGATTTCCAAATTTGAGGTATTTTTCTTGAACTTCTATCTCCATATTTAGGCATTTTTAAGTTTGCATTTGTGAAGATAAAATGTAGACATCATTGCCCTGAAACTATACATGTCCATAGATTTTATTTATTTTGATTGAGCTAGGAGAATTTTGAGTTTTAACTTTTTGAAATATTTAGGTTAGAATTTGGTACTTTTAGAAATTCTCATTCATCTTTGATTTATAGCTTATGATATTTATACGGTTGAATTCGTGTGACAAAATGAAGCAATTTTCATGTTTACATTTTTGCAAATGGTTGAGAAATGAGCAAGTTACAGATCCTTTGGCTGGAGGTTGAAGATGAAGTCATTTTCAGGACTGGATTGATGTTATGTATTTTTTGTTTTGCTTATGTTAACGGATGTACAACCACCCTAGTGGCAAAGACAACACACCTTTATCTCAAGGTCACGGGTTCGAGACCCAGCGCTGCCTTTTGTTCATTTTTGCAACGTTTTTTCTTCCTTTTTGCCAGCCATAAGCGCTTGGGCCTTCCTCCTTTGGGCCTGGGAATTTTTGCTAGCCTTCCACCCTCCTGACTGTTTTTAACACCCCTGGCCCAAATTTCTTTAATTATTTTCTTTTTCTTATTTTTGTTTTTATTTCTTTTCTTCTTTAATATTTTTGTTATTATTATTATTATTATTATTATTATTATTATTATTATTATTATTATTATTATTATTATTACTATTATTATTTTCATAAATCATAAAAAATTCAATTTTATTTTCATTTATTATTTAAACTTATATATTATTATTTTTTCCATAAAACAAAAAGACTAAAAAAAAACATTTTCTTAAAACAAATCAATTCCTTTTTTTCTTAAATAAATAATTTTTAGACTTAGGTTAAATTAGTATATTATTTATTTTTAGTTAAAATTAATTTAGAACTTAGTTTATTTTAATTAGTTAATCCTCATTTTATTTTCATTAATTTAAAACCTTTTCATAAAAAACCCTAAAAATCCTTTTCAAATTAATTTATTTTCTTAATTAGTTTAAATTAATTTTATTTAATCTTAATTAATCATTTATTTAATTAGGTTAAGACAAAAAAAACCCTTTCATAAAAACAACAAAAATCATTTCTTTTTTCCATTTATATTCTTGCATTTTTTATTTTCAATTTTGTACAATATTCAATATGGTTGTAATAGATAAATTAGGTTTAATTTTCTTGCAATCCTCATTTGTAAATTTGTACACCCCCTCCCCTAATGATGTAATAGCATAGTAATTTTACTTTTCGCAATTTATCGCTTTATATAAATGCTAGTAATTAGGGTTTGTATGAAAAGACTAAAACCAATCAATTAGCAAACCCTAATCAAAGACAAATCAAGCATGATAAATGAATACACTTGTACACAAGCACCCCTAGGGTAAATTCCCTTTGTTGCCTTACAAAAAATGACCATATTATACATGTGAGGTGTCTTAGCAAAAACCAGTAAAATACAAGATCATAGTCCCTCGATGACGCTATCAAAAGTTGTTTTTCAAAATGATGTTAGTCCCTAAAGAAAAATGCTAAGATACCTTGAAACATTGCTAATCATGGTTATACAATGACCCATTCCCGTCCCGTTTACATCCAAAGATAGGGTTACTTACCAAATCAATGGTAAGATAACAATGTCAAAGGAAAGAGGAAATAAACAAGAAAGACTTTTGAGTAGGTAAAATATTCTTAGTTACTTGCTCACTTTCAAAACAAAACATCCTTGATATTTTCAAAAACAAACACCAAAACTTTCAAAAACATATTTCAAACTTGAAAACATTTTCAAAAGATCAACAGTTTGTATACATTCTTACGAACGAGAATCATTACAAAGTTTGCCTAAACGATGGCGCCTTTTCAAAAAAATACTTTCAAAAACCACACAAAACACAATTTCAAACAAAAGCAACTGATCTAAAACAAGTAACTAAGAGCCCCTGGAAAACCATGGATGAAAAGGGTGCTAGCACCTTCCCTTTTCATAATCTACCCCCCGAACTCAAAAACAATCTCAAAGGTCTTGCCTGTGCTTTTTTACCTTTCCTTTTGAATAAAATAAAAGTCGGTGGCGACTTTTGCTATACCGAAACATTTGCGAACGCAAACGTAAAACCTCAAGTCAGTTCTCCCACCGCATCACAGAACTGGCGACTCTGCTGGGGAATATTATAAAAGTGGGGTTACCTTAGGGTTTAGATCACCTTTACATGCTTATCTTTCTTGACTTGTATGCTTTACACTTTGGTTCTATTGTTTGGGTTTGAATCCTCTACCCGGATTTGGGAAACATTCTTAGGTAAATAGCAATATGTTGTGGAAACTGTGTGGGGTATACCGACATGGTCTAAGCAATAGCTTTATTAGTGCGACATATTTGTGGGTACCGGTAGCCTTTGAGTCAATCAAAGAGAATACAGGGCCGCTGAGTGATGTCATGAAGCACTAATGGACTTTTAGAACCTTTACTTGACCAACTTGGCCTTTTAGGATGTAGTGAGATGACCGGCTTTGGTGCAGTCCGAAGTTGGTAGATACTCGATACTACACTCATTGAGGGTTGTTTTCTTGGAATATTTTGGTCGCCAGTAAAGTGGCTAAACTGAAACAATGAACACAGAAAACAATCCAGTGATATTGAGCTCCTTAGAACCCGATTACTATTTCTAGAACAGGTTGAGCCAACTAAACTTCAAGAGGGTACTTACCTATGAAACCCCATGTGTTGTACCCCAAAATTTGCCCTCTCATGTTTTCCAAAGTCTTCCCCCTACATGGTTGACCAGGAACCCTTGCCCAAGGAAAAAGAAATTTTTTGAGTGGTACTTTAAGTACCTTTCGATTGGCATTCTGAAAGACCCTTCGGTTGGCATTCTGAAAGACCCTTCGATTGGTATTCTGAAGGAGCCTTTCGATTGGCATTATGGGCAAGCACTTCGATTGGAATTATGTCAAGGCCTTGGATTGGCATCCTGAAAGACCCTTCGATTGGTATTCTGAAGGAGAATTTCGATTGGCATTATGGGCAAGCACTTCGATTGGCATTATGTCAAGGCCTTCGATTGGCATCCTGAAAGACCCTTCAATTTGTATTCTGAAGGAGCATTTCGATTGGCATTATGGACAAGCACTTGGATTGACATTATGTCAAGGCCTTCGATTAGAATTCTGAAAGACCTTTTCGTTTGGCACCCTGGGCCAAGCCTTTCAATTGGCATGCCAAGGGATACTTCGATTTAGCATTGTGTCAAGGCAGCTTCGATAGGCATGTTAACCATGTCCTTCGATTAGCATGAACAACACCTTTTGATTGGCCTGTTAACAAAGCCTTTCAATTGGAATTTTAATTAGTACCCTTCGATTGATCTTTGGACAAGGGCCATTCGAAGGAGGTCATCAAGAGGGCACTCAAAACAAACATGTCCAGGTTCATTCAAGAGACATGAATATTTCAAAAAGGAAAACATTTAATGTGTCTAATTCTTGTCTCATGGCATTAAAGGCCTGGTTAAATGGCTGTCTCCTGCCATTACTAGACCCCCACACTCCTATAAATACAGGGGCAAGCATGCAGTGCAGAGGACGGAAAAAAACACAGAGGAAAAAAATAGAGAAAAGAAACAGGAAAGATTTGGAGATACGCTGCCCATACAATCCATCAAAGGTTGTCAGAATTTTCCAAGCCAAAGCAGTCCTTCAGATCGAAGGTGCCCACGCCCAGAAGCCCTCAGATTGAAAGTGCTCCCATCCAGCCAGTACCCAAATCGAAGATTCAATCTGCTGGTAAGAGAGGGTAAATTGTCAAAACTTTTCATTTTGCATAACACCTCCATATTTTCTATCCCATTCGATTTGCCATCCTAGACAGAATTCAAGGGCTTGGGTTTGGTCCCAGGTCATGTTCTTCGTTTGCTAACATTTACTGCAGATTTAGCCTGAAAAGACTCAGCGCATGCAGGATCGAAGGGCCTGGGGTTCGATACCAGGCCCTGAGTTTTATTTTGCTAACATACTTTTGCAGGTATAGCATCCCAGATCGAAGGAGACACCTTCTCTGGATCGAATCTTTCCATAGTCCTCCTGGATCGAAGAAGGCATTTTTCCCAGGATCGAAGGGAAATCCCCTTCCCTGGATCGAAGGCTGTTCATGCCCACTTCCTGGCCCAATCGAAAGAACCATGGCCCTGTTTGGATCGAAGCCTCCATTCCCTCCTTTGCTCTAAACTCTTTTTTTCCCCTGGATCGAAGGATCCCCCTTGTATTTTATTTTTGTTTTCATTGACATCTTTTTATCTTTTTAATTAACATTAAAATAAAAAAAAAATCACAAAAACATTAGGCTAGTTGTTTTTTCCAACTACATTTATTTCTTAAATAAATAAATTAATTATTTTAACATTTTTCTTAAAATTAAAAAATTTAATTGACTTAGGCCTTATGTTCTTTTATATAAAAAACAATAAAAAGATTTTATTCTTAGGATTTTTAGAGGTTATTTTCAGATTCGCGCGCGTTTATTTTATTGTAATTGCCTACTGGTTTGTAATAGCTTAACTAAGACTTTTACACTTTACTGCTTTACCCCCCAATTTTGGACATGTAAATAATCCCCCTCCCCGAAGCCTTGTAATAGCGTAGGATTTACAATTCCCGCACTTTAAATTCCTGTACATATATTAACTGTTTAGAGTATGCTAACTAGGATTGCATGACAAGATTAACCTTTAATTTAAAATCAACCGTAGCTCACCATAACATGTACAAAGATAATATAAACTGAAAATTGACACACTCGCACATACCACTCTTAGGATACGCCTCACTTGGTTGCCTCGAACGTGGTCATTGAGTATAGGAAGTCTTAGAGGTCGCCCTCCTGTCCAAAGATCAAAGTTGCCTCGAAATGGTTGCCTCGATAAAAATGATCTAAGACATTAGGGTTACCGCTAAAGCATCCTAACATTGCTTTAGTGACCACACGTCCCTTAAATTGAATTGACCCGAAAACTCCAACGACGATGCTACCTACTCCTCAATAGTGGGATAGCATTGTCTAAAGGACACTTGCACAGTCTAATTCCTTTTTGAGTAGGTAGATGTTCTTAAGTACTTGCTCCTTTTAAAAACAAAACAAAACTTTTCGCACTTACACTCTCTTCAAAAAAACAAAATTCTTTTTAAAACCCACAAACACAAAGAAAAGCAAACTTTTGAAAACATAGTGAGCAAGTACCTAAGAGCCCGTGGATAACCACAAATAGAAAGGGTGCTAACACCTTCCCTTTCTATAATCTACCTCCCGAACCCGAGAAACATCTCGAAAAGGAATTTTTCTGTACTTTTGTCCTTTCCTTGTTGGATAAAATAAAAGACAGTGGCGACTCTTGCTTACCGCGACACTTTGCAAAAACAAACGCAAACGCGAACCAGCATTCCAAAACAGTCATTTCTCGTTCCCACCGATCACAGAACTGGCGACTCTGCTGGGGAATATCTATAAGTGAGGTGTACCTTAGGATTAGATCACTTGTGTTTTCAATTGTATGCTTTGTATGCTTTAAATTTTGTGGGCTTGTATCGGAGTTCTATAGATCCTAACCCGGATCTGGGGATACCCTTTAGCTAAGTAGCAATAAACTGTGAGGGATCTGTCCGGCGTAGACCGACACGGATGAAGCAGTAGCTACGTTGGTGTGACACCTTGGTCTGTACCGATATCCCTTGTGTTGAAACAAGGAGAATATGGGTCTTCTGAGGAGTCATTAAGCACCAACTGACCTTAGAACCTTAAATTGACCAACTTGGCCATAGAACAGTAGCAGTATGCTACACTCATTGAGACTAAACTCTTGCGATGATTCCGGCCGCAAGAAAAAGGTTGCTAAACTGGAATTATGACCGGTTGAGGGTAGTCAGTGATATTGAGATCCTCTAGAACCCGGTTACTATTTTTTAGGAAAGGTCTTAACCAACTGAAACTGAAAGAGGGTAGTACCTGAGCTTCATGCCAGCCTGAAATCTAAGGGCTCTTTTGTGTGACTTGTGTGCCTTTACCATGTTTGCCTTTTGTGAATACCTGTGGTGTGCCTTTACCATGACATCATAACATCATAACATTGCATACATCCTACATAAGGACTAACCTATTTCAAAGACAAGAGGGTTTCATCTTTGCTCTGTTTTGTAAGACATCATGATTCCCATACGTAGGAATACTATCCGAATCAACTTTGTTCAAGTACCTACTTTGCTTAAAGAGCTGGTTGTCAGGATTCCAGACACTACTTCCTTCATCAGGAGGCATGGTTCTCTTCTCAGTTTAGTCACCTCAAAATTGGACGAACAAATGATGAGCGTCTTGGTCCAGTTTTATGATCCGCTATATCACTACTTCACCTTTCAAGACTTCTAGCTGGTTCCTACCCTGGAAGAGTTCGCTGAGTTGCTTGGTATCTCTGTTTTGGAACA
The DNA here is from genome assembly GCA_948472305.1 of Vicia faba. Classification (NCBI taxonomy): domain Eukaryota; kingdom Viridiplantae; phylum Streptophyta; class Magnoliopsida; order Fabales; family Fabaceae; genus Vicia; species Vicia faba. The sequence continues at coordinate 1,010,601,718 of OX451735.1, forward strand.
GACTCCATTTACTGGTTGGGAAAAGACTCTCAGGCCTGAAGAGGTTGCTGCAGCCCTTCACTTGACCAAAGAGGAAGTAATGGCCAACTGGGAGACTAGAAGTGGAGCTAAAGATTTTTTGGCTAAGTTTCTGGTTGACAAAGCTAATTACTTCTGGGATGGCTTAGACTTCAAAGCGTACGAGGACATCCTGGATCTCTTAATCTATGGTCTGGTATTGTTTCCAAATCCTGACACTTTTGTTAATGTTAATGCCATAAAGATATTCATCTCTCAGAACCCTGTACCCACTCTCTTGGGTGATATCCTTCATCAGCTCTATGCTCGTACTTCCTGAAAGCGAGGAACTCTGATGTGCTGTGCTCCTTTATTGTTGAGGGGGTTTATTTCGCACCTCCCTAAGTCCGTACTAAAGAACAAAGAAGGAATGGGATGGGCTTATAGGGTAATGTCTCTTACTAATAATGACATTATCTGGACTCTAAAAGGCTTGGATGAGGTGACTGTCATTGATCGTTGTGGAGAGTATCCTAATGTTCCATTGATCGGAACCCATGGAGGAATTTCTTATAACCCATGTTTAGCTCTCCGTCAGTTTGGAAGAGCCAGAAGAGAAGGGCCTCATGAGATGTTGATGCCTCATATCATCTTTGATTTTCAGGGAGATAGCAACGAGTTGCATCGTAGATTCATCAGGACTTGGGATAAAGTTCATCAATCTGACCCACATAAGTTGGGACCAAAGACTTCTCTGCCAATGGAGCCATACCTCAGATGGGTCCGCATCCGTGCCCAGAAGTTAGGTATGTCATACGAAGCTGTCAGGCCTATTACTCTTGAAGTTGCTAATAAAGACGGGGTTCTTCCAACTATTCTCCATCCTCATATGCCCACTGATATTGGCACACTGAAGAGGTCTTGGACGCAACTGCGGGAAGAACGGGATTCTTATCGGGAGAGGTTCAATGAACAAGAACAGAAGATCCAGAAGCTGACTAAGCAACTGGAGAATGAGCGGATCCTTAATGATTATATCCGCACTGAGAAGAAGAGGCCATGAGAGCATTAATGGACCTTTGATGATTTCTTTTACAGTTTTTATTTACTTTTCAGTATTTCCATTCTTGTAACGCCTAAGGGCAATTTGTTGAACAATTTAAATTCTGAAGTTAAATCTAATAAAGTGTGTTTCCTTTCTTGTTTACAAATTTGAATCCCGATTGTCTTTGAAATCATAAATCATACGAATTTCATCTCATGCACTTCATAAACAGGTACCCTTTTACAGGTCTCTTATCTTCTTCGCTGTTTATTTCAGCAATCATCATGTCTGCTGAACCTTCCACTGAGCAAGCTATCAAGGCCCTCCAGGCCCAGAATGCCCAATTTCAAGAGTTGGTCATGAGCCTAGCTAAGGGTCAGCAGGACTTGAAGACCCTGATTCTGAAAGAGAGGAAGAAGAAGAAGAAGAGGACCATCCTGTTCAACACCAGACGCAGGTTTGGAAACGGGCTGCAGAGTGAAGTTGATCTGACCACCCCATCTGGAGGGAAAGATAGTCCACAAGAAAGGAGGGCTCCTAGCCCTATGGTCTCCGACAACGAGACAGACTATGATGAAGAACAGTATCCTCCTGCTGAGGATAAGTACAAACAGCTGGAAGACCGTTTGAACGCTATGGAAATACAGAAGGTGCCCGGTCTGGACTTCAGAGACCTGGGTTTATCATCTGGGGTGGTGATTCCCCATAAGTTTAAGGCACCTGCCTTCGCCAAGTATGACAGAGCTTCCTGTCCAAAGCTGCACCTCCGGTCATATGTGAGGAAGATCCAACCTTACACTGTTGATAAGAACTTGTGGATCCATTTCTTTCAAGACAGTCTTTCAGGGACTAAGCTTGAGTGGTTCTATCAGCTGGACGGAGCCAGTATCCGCAGCTGGGAGGATTTGGCTGCTGCGTTCTATAGGCAGTATCAGTATAACTCCGACCTCGCTCCTACGCGTACCCAACTCAAGGGTATGTCAATAGGGACGGGTGAAGGATTTAAAGAGTATGCTAAAAAATGGAGAGACCTGGCCGGAAGGGTGCAACCACCTTTGGCTGATCGTGAACTGGTTGATATGTTTCTGGGGACCTTGTCTGGTCCATTCTTTAACCATCTGATTGGAAGCTCTTCAGCCGGGTTTACAGACCTTATCTTGACTGGTGAGAGGATTGAAGCTGGTATTAAAGCTGGGAAGATACAGAAGGGTGCCTCGTCGAGCACCAAGAAGAAACCATTTAAAAAAGAGTCCAGTGCTGTCTACAGTTCAAGAAGATAGAATAGACCTGAACACCGCCAAGCTGTTAATGCGGTTGTTATTTCAAAACCTGCTGGTACTCCTCAGCATCACAACCAACAAAGGGAAGAGAGACCTCGAAGGCAATTCACTCATCTCAACATGACTTTGTCTCAGATGTTGCCATAGTTGCTGAATACCAATCTGATGACTCTAAAAGAAGCTCCAAGGAATCCAAATACTACATCAACGAAGTATAACCCTAACGCTCGCTGTGCTTATCACTCTGATAGCCCGGGGCATAATACAGATGATTGTTGGAGTCTGAAAAACAAGGTTCAAGACCTAATCGATGCAAAGGAGATTGAGTTTGAGGCGCCCGAGAGGCCCAATGTTGTAACTGCTCCCATGCCCAAGCATGGAGTGAATGCTGTAGAGGAAGACTTGTTTGTAGTTTCTGCGGATGATATTGTTACCCCTCTGGTGACTGTCAAGAAGAACCTGTTGCTAGCCGGTTTATTTCCAGGCTGTGGTGAAGGTTGCCATATGTGTTATGTTTTACCTACTGGTTGCCCATATTTGAAGTCAGGTATCCAAAACCTGATGGATAGCAAAGAGATCCTGTTTGAAAAGACTGTTGTTCCATCCATTCCTACTGAAGAAGTTGCCATCATTACCATTTTCAACAATTCTCCCAAGGCTCCCTCGAAGAAGCCTGTTAGAATTACGCCTGTTCCGAAGATCACACCTATAATCATCACTGTTCCGGGGCCCATCCCCTACACCTCTAACAAAGCTGTCCCTTGGCACTATGGGGCATATGTTTATGTTCTTGGAGTTAAGCAAGAGTTCGGTGCTGATACCGGCGTCAGCAACGTTACTGGACCTGCTAAAGTCACCCGCAACGATAGACTTTTCTCACCTGATATTGCTCCACCAGCTGTCCGAAGACCTGTTGTCATAAAGCCTGCAAGTGTACCTGCTTCCATTCCTGATCAAGTCCCTGTTCCTACCCCTGTCGCCGAGTCATCTAACGCTCGGGGCAAAGGGATCACCACTGATATGCCTGCCTAGACGGAGGCGCCAAAGACAATCACTGTTGAAGCTTCCAAACAGGAGATGGAAGAGATTCTGAAGATTATTAAGAAGAGTGATTATAATGTAGTTGAGCAACTGGGGCAAACCCCATCCAAGATTTCTATGTTATCACTGCTGTTGTGTTCAGATCCCATGCCAAGGCTCTGATTACCTTCCTGAAGACGGCCCACGTGCCACAAGAGACATCAGCTGATCAGTTTACCGATTGTGTGGCCAATTTAACTGCTGATAATGGTTTAGGTTTCTACGACGTTGATCTGACTGCTAAAGGGAAGAACCATAATGATGCCCTGCATGTCTCCATTGAATGCAGGGGCACTACTCTTGCACATGTGTTAGTTGACACTGGTTCCTCATTGAACGTCTTGCCAAAGAAAGCTCTAGACAGGCTGGATTACGAAGGTTTGGAGCTAAATCCGAGTAACATTGTTGTCCGGGCCTTTGATGGGTCTAAAAGGATGGTGCATGGTGAGGTTGATATTCCAATCAAAGTTAGTTCTCAGGTCTTCAATTCTACATTCTACGTGATGGACATTCGGCTATCCTATTCTTGTTTGCTGGGTCGTTCATGGATCCATAAAGCTCGAGCCGTAACCTCAACGCTCCACCAGAAGTTGAAGTACCCGGTCAGAGGGAAGATTGTGACAGTACAAGGGGAGGAGGAATACATGGTCAGCCACCTCAACTCGTTCCGGTATGTAGAGATGGATGGGGAGTTCATTGAGACCCAATTTCAACACTTTGAAGAGGTTCCTCAGACATTGACATCAGCTGAGACTGTGATTGAAGATTCTCCTATGAAGATGGCTTCCTTAAAGGATGCCCGGGCTGTTATTGAGAAGGGTGAGTATGCAAACTGGGGCCGACTTCCTGATTTCACTCAGAAGACTAACAAGTTTGGGTTGGGTTTCACTGCAGAAGCTCAAAGGGCTGTTCGAAGTGCAAGGATTGGAAGACCTCCTGTGTTCATCAGCAACTCGAGAGTAAATGCCATTGAAGATGACGTAGAGGAGTCTGAATTCGACAGCTGGATCTATCCTACGACCAACGGTGGACCAAGCAACTGGACGGCAAAGGAATTCATCCCTATTACTTTTGTTACTCAGTAATGAAGCTTTTTGTTTTAAATTTGTAACAGACAATATTGTGAAACTTTATGGCCCGGTGTCTTACCCGGAACACCGTGGCTTCATTTGTGAGGGCTTTTGTGTGCCATTTTCATATATCATTAATGAAAGCATTGGACGTTTTCGCATTTCAAATTTTGCGCTCCTTGTCTTTCTTTATTATATATTGCAAAACAACTATTTTACACACACTCACATATACAGGTCCCCGTCCACTATGGATCTCACTGGTAACGATTCTGCTATTGCCAGTTATGACTTCGAAAATCCGATCAACTTAGTCGAAGACGAAGGTGAAGATGATTGCGAAGTGCCTGGTGAGCTTGCAAGACTGCTACTTCAGGAAGAGAGGGCCATTCAGCCACATGAAGAGCCAGTGGAAACAGTGAATTTGGGTACCCAGACAGACAAGAAGGAAGTCAAGATCGGTGCAAATCTGGAGCTTAGTGTGAAACAACGGTTGACTCAGATGCTGCATGACTACGTGGAGATCTTTGCCTGGTCTTACAAAGATATGCCTGGGTTGGATACCGACATTGTGGTTCATCGCCTGCCTACCAAGGAAGACTGTCCTCCAGTAAAACAGAAGGTTCGCCGTATGCGTCCAGAGATGTCTGAGAAAATCAAGGCCGGAGTTATGAAACAGTTTGACGCCGGTTTTCTAGCAGTAACTTCTTACCCTCAGTGGGTTGCCAATGTGGTTCCGGTACCAAAGAAGGATGGTAAGGTCCGAATGTGTGTTGACTACATGGATTTGAACAGGGCAAGCCCTAAGGATGACTTCCCTCTGCCTCACATCGACGTTCTGGTTGACAATACTGCTCAGCACAAGGTATTCTCCTTTATGGATGGTTTCTCTGGTTATAATCAAATCAAGATGGCTCCTAAAGACATGGAAAATACCACTTTCGTTACCCAGTAGGGTACCTTTTGTTACAAGGTCATGCCTTTTGGGTTGAAGAATGCTGGGGCAACATATCAGTGTGCCATGGTTGCTTTATTTCATGACATGATCCATCATGAGATTGAAGTATACGTCGATGATATGATTGCGAGGTCCCAAACTGAGGAGGAACACCTTGACCATCTACAGAAACTGTTTGACAGGTTGAAGTTATACAAGCTGAGGTTGAACCCGAACAAGTGCACCTTCGGGGTGAGGTCTGGCAAACTGCTAGGTTTCGTCGTGAGTGACAAAGGTATTCAAGTGGACCCTGCCAAGGTGAAAGCCATACAAGAGATGCCAACTCCCAAGACAGAGAAAGAGGTCAGAGGCTTTCTAGGACGTCTGAACTACATTGCCCGATTCATCTCGCACCTAACTGCTACTTGTGAGCCAATATTCAAACTGCTGAAGAAAGATCAAGTGGTACGTTGGAAAGATGAATGCCAGGCCGCTTTCGAAAGAATTAAAGAGTATCTCCAGGAGCCACCCATTCTGATGCCACCAGTGGAAGGGAGACCTCTAATCTTATACTTGACAGTACTTGACAACTCAATGGGGTGTGTGCTGGGGCAGCATGATGAGTCTGGCCAAAAAGAGCATGCTATTTATCACCTTAGCAAAAAGTTTACCGACTGTGAGACCCGATACTCACTGCTCGAGAAAACTTGCTGCGCTTTGGCATGGGCTGCTCGCCGGCTGAGACAGTATATGTTGACTCACACTACTTTATTGATTTCAAAGATGGATCCAATCAAGTATATCTTCGAAAAGCCTGCCTTGTCTAGAAGAATAGCAAGATGGCAGATGATCTTGACTGAATATGACATCCAGTACACAACTCAAAAAGCAATCAAGGGAAGTGTATTGGCAGACCATTTGGCACATCAGGCAGTGGTTGATTACCAGTCTATGAATTTTGAATTTCCGGACGAGAGTATCATGGTAGTGACTGATTGTGAGACACCTGGACCGGATGAAGGACCTGAGGAGGGATCCCGATGGTCTATGTACTTTGATGGAGCTTCAAACGCTTTGGGTAATGGCATTGGCGCTGTAATCATATCTCCTAAAGGCTCTCATACTCCATTTACCGCCCGACTGTGTTTCAACTGCACCAATAACATGGCGGAGTATGAAGCATGCATTATGGGTCTTCGAGCTGCAATTGACCTAAGGATTAAGTTTCTAAGTGTCTTCGGAGATTCTGCTTTCGTGATCAGTCAGATCAAATGCGAGTGGGATACGAAACACCCGAATCTTATTCCTTACAAGGAGTATGTGTTGACGTTGCTTCCCCACTTCGAGGAGATAACTTTTGAACACTTCCCAAGAGAGGAGAATCAGTTGGCGGACGCGTTAGCTACGGTGTCTTCTATGTTCAAAGTCAAATGGGACAACGAGGCCCCCCGAATCATTATTTGGAAATTGGATGAACCTGTACATTGCTGTGATCTTGAGATTGAAGAGGTAACAGAAAAGCCCTGGTATCACGAAATAAAAAGATACCTTGAAGCTCAAGAATACCCCGAGGGTGCATCTGTTAATGACAAGAAATTTCTGAGAAGGTTCACGGCAAAGTTCTTCATCAGCAATGGCATTCTTTACAAACGTAACCATGATTCAACCTTACTGCGTTGTGTGGATAAGATTGAAGCAGAAAGAATCATGACAAAACTGCATGAAGGTACCTTCGGAACTCATTCCAGTGGACATACCATGGCAAAGAAAATCCTCCGGGTAGGATATTACTGGTCCACAATGGAGGCCGACTGTTATTAGCATTCTCGGACATGTCACAAGTGCCAGGTCTATGCTGATAAAGTGCACATACCTCCAGTTCCTCTGAATGTTTTGACAGCACCTTGGCCTTTTGCAATATGGGGCATTGATATGATCGGCGAGATTAGACCTACGGCATCCAACGGGCATCGTTTCATCTGGTAGCGATTAATTACTTTACGAAGTTGGTTGAAGCAGCTTCCTTTGCTACGGTAACCAAGAACGTCGTGGCACGGTTCATTCGGCACAACTTGATCTATCGATACGGGGTACCAGAGAGGATCATTACGGACAATGGTACCAACCTTAATAACAAAATGATCACTGAGCTCTGCGAACAATTCAAGATACAGCACCACAACTCTTCTCCCTACCGGCCAAAGATGAATGGGGCTGTCGAAGCAGCAAATAAGAACATTAAGAAGATTGTGCAGAAGATGACAGTGACATACAAAGACTGGCACGAGATGTTACCATTTTCTCTTCATGGGTACCGTACCTCAACACGGATGTCAACAGGGGCAACACCCTATTCCTTGGTTTATGGCATGGAGGCAGTCTTGCCCGTTGAAGTTCAGATACCCTCTCTTCAGATCATGAAGGATGCAGGTTTGAGCGAAGACGACTGGATCCAGACCCGACTTGATCAATTGAATCTAATCGACGAAAAGAGACTTACTGCTATTTGTCATGGTCAGACGTACTAAAAACGAATGATCAAGGCATTTAACAAGAAAGTCAGACGACAAGAGTATCAAGTTGGGGACCTGGTAATCAAGCGCATTATTCTACCTCAAGGTGATCCCAGGGGAAAATGGACCCCTACTTACGAAGGGCCATTTGTGGTTAAGAACATCTTCTCAGGAGGAGCGATGATTCTAACCACCATGGATGATGACGACCTTCCTCACCCCGTCAATGCAGACATAGTAAAAAGATACTACGCATAATCAAATACCCGCTAGGTTGACTGGCCTAGGCAAAAATAAGGGCTTCCCGGCGAACCAAAAGGGTTCGGGCAAAAATAAGGGATGAAAATGAAAAAGTCTGTACACCCGGCAAGTCGAAAACCTGAAAAGGCGGCTTGGGCAAGAAAGGGTATCCCGATGGACTGAAAACTCGAAAGGGAGGTCCAGGAAAAAGTTAGGGATTAAAGCGTAACACCATGTCTCATTGGATCACCTCGCATCCGGACTTCGGTATCAACTATCAGGCTCGGACAACGCCAGTCAATCAGATTCATCTTCAACTAAGCAGCAAAGTGATAATATGCTTGAAGATATAAAGGAAATAGTAGAGCTGGAACCCAGTGGGACTATTCACATAGCTGTTTTGTTTTCTTTTCACAAATTGTATAAATTCTATTTTGTTCGGCGGCGTTCTCTTACTAGGACGTCAGCCTCTTGTACAAAACGCCTAGTTACAGGCCAAACTTCAAAATCAATACAAATTCATTTTCAAACAAATTTCAAACTGTTTTTCCTTTATCTGTTTTGTCTTGCAAAGAACGTCCAATGTTCATTTTTGATATATGCATTTGACGTTAACTGCTGATCATAAATACTTACATGCAAAACGAAAGATGAATTACTAGTAATATCAGAAACAGGGGCAATAAGAATTGTCCGAGTTGTCTAGGTGCTTTGTCCACCAAGGTACCAAGATATATTCAGCTGAAGAATATGGCTAAGATACCTTCACTCCCCGCAGAATAAAAACAGTAATGGTAGTTCTCCCCACTGAGACTTGCAACCATGAACAAATCAACAAGACTCTTCCTAAGCAGAGTTGATCTACTATCAGCCCGAAAAGGCTTGGTATCCCCAGAAGGTCTTAATATTCCTCAATGGAATATAATAATGTTCCCCGGCAGAATGCAAGATACCCCCATTGGAGCCGTTTCCCCAGCGCAGTCTAAAAAAAGCTTCCCCGCCAGGATTAAGTCATCTTACCCAGTAGATTCTGGAAGCTCATCCCCTGCAGAGTACAAAATAAATCTCCCCAGCCAAATTCAGAAGGTTATCCTCACAAGAGTCTAACTGGGTTATCCTCAGCAAGTTGCAACTGAAAGATCATCCCTAGCGAAGTTCTTTCTTTCCCCAAGCAGGACTTCTATCCTCAACAGATTCAATATCACCAGCAACAGTAATCCATCCCCAGCGGAGTTCATCATTGAAATCCCTAACAGAGCTTATCAATGGAATCCCCAACGGAGTTATCGTTAAAATCATCAGAAGAACATCTATCCCCACAGAGTAATTCCCCTTGGAGTAATCTCCTCATCAGTTTATTCCCCAACGGAGTCATCCTCTCCTGCAGGTTTATTCTTGCAATCATCTTCGTTTGTCATCCCCAGCGGAAACGAAGAATTCAACTCTATTCTCCAGCAAGCTATCCGGGATTTATTTTCCCCAGCTAAAACATTACATTTCCATACGTCATGATACATGCATAAACGCTTCATACCACACAATCTCATTTATGTTGAGAACATCATTGCTTGATCCATATCATGCATTGCATATGACTGACCTTTACCTTTCAGGAAGGATGCAGTTAAATTCTCAGGCATATCAAAAAGCCTTCTCTGGTCCAGTTAAATCGATTCCTAAAGATTTTTCTGATGCCGATCCAGTTGAAGATATTCCAAGACCTTGTCTGGTCCAGTTAAATCGATTCCTAAAGATTTTTCTGATGTCGATCCAGTCAAAGGCCTTCTCTGGTCCAGTTAAATCGATTCCTAAAGATTTTTCTGATGCCGATCCAGTTGAAGATATTCCAAGACCTTGTCTGGTCCAGTTAAATCGATTCCTAAAGATTTTTCTGATGCCGATCCAGTCAAAGGCCTTCTCTGGTCCAGTTAAATCGATTCCTAAAGATTTTTCTGATGCCGATCCAGTTAAAGATATTCCAAGACCTTGTTTGGTCCAGTTAAATCGATTCCTAAAGATTTTTCTGATGCCGATCCAGTCAAAGGCCTTCTCTGGTCCAGTTAAATTGATTCCTAAAGATTTTTCTGATGCCGATCCAGTTGAAGATATCCCAAGACCTTGTCTGGTCCAGTTAAATCGATTCCTAAAGATTTTTCTGATGCCGATCCAGTTGAAGATATTCCAATCTGGTCCAATTAAATCGATTCCTAAATATTTTTAAGAGGTGAAGTCAGTCAATAAAGACAAAATCAGTTAAATCGATTCCTAAAGATTTTTCTGAGGTGAAGCCAGTCAAAGGAGACAAAATCAGTTAAATCGATTCCTAAAGATTTTTTTGAGGTGAAGTCAGTCAATAGAGACAAAATCAGTTAAATTGATTCCTAAAGATTTTTCTGAGGTGAAGCCAGTCAAAGGAGACAAAATCAGTTAAATCGATTCCTAAAGATTTTTCTAAGGTGAAGCCAGTCAATGGAGACAAAATCAGTTAAATCGATTCCTGAAGATTTTTCTGAGGTGAAGCTAGTCAATGGAGACAAAGTCAGTTAAATCGATTCCTAAAGGTTTTTTTTGAGGAAAAGCTAGTCAATGGAGACAAAGTCAGTTAAATCGATTCCTAAAGATTTTTCTGTGGCCAAACCTGTCAATGGAGACAACCTGTCAATAGAGACAACCTGTCAATAGAGACAACCTGTCAATGGAGACAACTCGTCAAAGGAGACACCCCGTCAGAAGAGACAACCCGTCAACAAAGATAAAACCACCTACCAACAATCTCCAAATGGCATCTGTAAGCCCATTCCCGATATCACAATGCTGATACCGTACCATGCGAGTGCAAATTTTTGGGCACTCTAGTGTTCAATCATCTTCCACCTTCGGATCACGAAAGGCACGCAAGCCAATCTACATCCTCAGGTTTAAGAAGATTGAACAAGGGCAACTGTTGTACCCCAAAATTTACCCTCTCATGTTTTCTAAAGTCTTCCCCCTACATGGTTGACCAGGAACCCTTGCCCAAGGAAAAAGAAATTTCTTGAGTGGTACTTTAAGTACCTTTCGATTGGCATTCTGAAAGACCCTTCGATTGGTATTCTGAAGGAGCCTTTCGATTGGCATTATGGGCAAGCACTTCGATTGGCATTATGTCAAGGCCTTCGATTGGCATCCTGAAAGACCCTTCGATTGGTATTCTGAAGGAGCATTTCGATTGGCATTATGGGCAAGCACTTCGATTGGCATTATGTCAAGGCCTTCGATTGGCATCCTGAAAGACCCTTCGATTGGTATTCTGAAGGAGCATTTCGATTGGCATTATGGACAAGCACTTTGATTGGCATTATGTCAAGGCCTTCGATTAGAATTCTGAAAGACCTTTTCGTTTGGCACCCTGGGCCAAGCCTTTCAATTGGCATGCCAAGGGATCCTTCAATTTAGCATTGTGTCAAGGCAGCTTCGATAGGCATGTTAACCATATCCTTCGATTAGCATGAACAACACCTTTCAATTGGCCTGTTAACAAAGCCTTTCGATTGGAATTTTAATTAGTACCCTTCGATTGATCTTTGGACAAGGGCCATTCAAAGGAGGTCATCAAGAGGGCACTCAAAACAAACATGTCTAGGTTCATTCAAGAGACATGAATATTTCAAAAAGGAAAACTTTTAATGTGTCTAATTCTTGTCTCATGGCATTAAAGGCCTGGTTAAATGGCTGTCTCCTGCCGTTACTAGACCCCCACACTCCTATAAATACAGGGGCAAGCATGCAGAGGACGAAAAAAAACATAGAGGAAAAAATAGAGAAAAGAAACAGGAAAGATTTGGAGATACGCTGCCCATACAATCCATCAAAGGTTGTCAGAATTTTCCAAGCCAAAGCAGTCCTTCAGATCGAAGGTGCCCACGCCCAGAAGCCCTCAGATTGAAAGTGCTCCCATCCAGCCAATACCCAAATCGAAGATTCAATCTGCTGGTAAGAGAGGGTAAATTGTCAAAACTTTTCATTTTGCATAACACCTCCATATTTTCTATCCCATTCGATTTGCCATCCTAGACAGAATTCAAGGGCTTGGGTTTGGTCCCAGGTCATGTTCTTCGTTTGCTAACATTTGCTGCAGATTTAGCCTGAAAAGACTCAGCGCACGCAGGATTGAAGGGCCTGAGGTTCGATACCAGGCCCTGAGTTTTATTTTGCTAACATACTTTTGCAGGTATAGCATCCCAGATCGAAGGAGACACCTTCTCTGGATCGAAGCTTCCCATAGTCCTCCTGGATCGAAGAAGGCATTTTTCCCAGGATCGAAGGGAAATCCCCTTCCCTGGATCGAAGGCTGTTCATGCCCACTTCCTGGCCCAATCGAAAGAACCATGACCCTGTTTGGATCGAAGCCTCCATTCCCTCCTTGGCTCTAAGCTCTTTTTTCCCCCTGGATAGAAGGATCCCCCTTGTATTTTATTTTTGTTTTCATTGACATCTTTTTATCTTTTTAATTAACATTAAAATAAAAAAAAATCACAAAAACATTAGGCTAGTTGTTTTTTCCAACTATATTTATTTCTTAAATAAATAAATTAATTATTTTAACATTTTTCTTAAAATTAAAAAATTTAATTGACTTAGGCCTTATGTTCTTTTATATAAAAAACAACAAAAAGATTTTATTCTTAGGATTTTTAGAGGTTATCTTCAGATTCGCGCGCGTTTATTTTATTGTAATTGCCTACTGGTTTGTAATAGCTTAACTAAGACTTTTACACTTTACTGCTTTACCCGCCAATTTTGGACATGTAAATAATCCCCCTCCCCGAAGCCTTGTAATAGCGTAGGATTTACAATTCCCGCACTTTAAATTCCTGTACATATATTAACTGTTTAGATGTATGCTAACTAGGATTGCATGACAAGATTAACCTTTAATTTAAAATCAACCGCAACTCACCATAACATGTACAAAGATAATATAAACTGAAAATTGACACACTCGTACATACCACTCTTAGGGTACGCCTCACTTGGTTGCCTCGAACGTGGTCATTGAGTATAGGAAGTCTTAGAGGTCTCCCTCATGTCCAAAGATCAAAGTTGCCTCAAAATGGTTGCCTCGATAAAAATGATCTAAGACATTAGGTTTACCGCTAAAGCATCCTAACATTGCTTTAGTGACCACACGTCCCTTAAATCGAATTGACCCGAAAACTCCAACGACGATGCTACCTACTCCTCAATAGTGGGATAGCATTGTCTAAAGGACACTTGCACAGTCTAATTCCTTTTTGAGTAGGTAGATGTTCTTAAGTACTTGCTCCTTTTAAAAACAAAACAAAACTTTTCGCACTTACACTCTCTTCAAAAAAACAAAACTCTTTTCAAAACCCACAAACATAAAGAAAAGCAAACTTTTGAAAACATAGTGAACAAGTACCTAAGAGCCCGTGGATAACCACAGATAGAAAGGGTGCTAACACCTTCCCTTTCTATAATCTACCTCTCGAACCCGAGAAACATCTCGAAAAGGAATTTTTCGGTGCTTTTGTCCTTTCCTTGTTGGATAAAATAAAAGACGGTGGCGACTCTTGCTTACCGCGACACTTTGCGAAAACAAACGCAAACGCGAACCAGCATTCCAAAACAGTCAGTTCTCGTTCCCATCGATCACACCATGCAAGCCTAAACTAGAAACTTGTGTGATTTATTTGTACATATATACTTGTGCATAACATCATGGACATCATGAAGCATCATATGCATCCACTAACCATTTCAAGGATTTTGGATCTTCATCTTTGTTCCTGTTTTGTAGGTAATGGATTCACTTCGCGGGAAAACTATCCAAGTCAACCTTGTAAGAATTCGTCCTCAACTCAAGGAGCTAGCTTAAAGGATTCCTAAGAATTCTCCATTCACCAAGAGGCATGGTCGTCTTCTCAACTTAGTCACTGCCAACACTGGGGAGGATATGCTGAAAGTTCTCTTCAACTTCTTTGACCCCCTACACCACTGCTTCACATTTCTTGATTACCAGTTGGTGCCTACTTTGGAGGAATTTTCTCAACTCTTGAGGATTCCTATTCTCCATCAACTACCCTTCAACGGTACAGAAAGAGATCCAAAGCCTGAAGATGTTGCTCAAGCCCTGCACTTGCAACCATCAGATATCACAAGTCATTGGGAAACTAGAAGTGGTGTCAAAGGCTTCTTGTCAAAGTTTCTGTTTGAGAAGGCCCAAAGCTGCTGGAATTCTTTGGGCTTACAAGCTTTTGAGGAGATTGTAGCTCTTCTCATCTATGGGATGGTCTTATTCCCTAACCCTAACCAACTCATAGATGTGAGTGCTGTCAAAATCTTCATGGCTCGCAACCCAGTGCCTACATTGCTTGGGGATATCCTCCACTCTTTTCACACTCGTACAATGAGGAAAAGAGGTGTTCTCATGTGTAGCACTCCTCTACTGGCAAGATGGCTTATTTCTCATCTCCCCCAATCAGTTTTGAGGAATGAGCAAGGTCTGAGGTGGTCACAACGGTTGATGACCCTTACACATTCAGATATTCATTGGTGTTCTCGATCAAAAGAGAATGTCATCATCATTGATCGTTGTGGAGAATTTCCTAATGTCCCTCTACTAGGCATTATGGGGGGCATCACCTACAACCCTTGCTTGGCTCTGAGATAGTTTGGGTATGCCCGAAGGGATGGCCCCACATGACATGCTGATTCTAGACTTGGTTTTTGACTTCGACAACGATGATCAAGGACTTCGACAAAGGTTTATCCGAGCTTGGAGGATGCCCAACAAGGTGGACAGTAAGACCTTGGGACACAAGAATTCCACCCCCCTTGAGCCTTACCTCAAGTGGGTACGAACCCGCGCCCAAAGTCTTATGATGCCTTACCCCTACATGCTTCCTGTGATTATAGAGCCTGTTATGGAAGGAGGTTCCATACACCCTCCCACATCCTGACATGCCAACATCACTCAGAGATTTACAGAGGAGTTGGATACAACTCAAGGGAGAGCGCGATACTTTTGAAGCCCAATTCTACGCAAGTGAGAAGAAGGTTTTGGAACTTACTCGTCAACTTCACGAAGAGTAGACTCTAAACACCTACATTGCACCAAAGAGGATGCGCAACGTCTTTTTACCTTAGAATTTTGTATTATTTTGCCCATGGGGCATTGATGTACTAAAAAATTCTATCTTATTAATATGACGTGCGTTCCTTTTTTGTTTAAAACAAATTTGAATTTCTGAATCCTTGAATGCATTACATGAATACATATCATTCATCACATGCATAAACAGGTCTTCATACCAAGTTTCCTCATCTCTCTGCTATTTATTTCAGCAAGATGGATATTGAACAGACGGTCAAAGACTTACAAGCTCAGAATTCACAGTTTCAACAACTACTTCTGACCTTGTCTAAGGGACAGGAGGAGCTCAAGACCTTGCTAGAGAAGGAAAAGGAGAAGAAGAAGAAGAGAGCTGGTGTGGCTACCTTGGGTAGAAGATTTAAAGGTCAAGCCAGAAGAGTCCTAGATTTTCCCTCAAAATCTGATGAAGGGGTAAGAAAGGGAAAAGAAACTGCAGTGCCATCTGATTCTGAAGAAGAGGAAGAAGAAGAGGATGAAGACTATTCTGAACAGCAGTACCCTCCTGCAAATGACAAATACAAGAACTTGGAAGAACGTCTAGCTGCCATGGAGATACAGAGAGTTCCAAGGCTGGACTTTGAGGAGTTAGGGTTGGTTTCTGGAATTGTAATCCCTCCTAAATTGGAAGTACCTCTGTTTTCTAAGTACGATGGGTTGTCTTGTCCCAAGATGCACCTACGATCTTATGTCAGGAAAATTCAACCATATTCTTCTGACAAAGACCTGTGGGTCCATTTCTTCCAGGACAATTTATTGGAGACGCAACTGGATTGGTTTTACCAGTTGGAGAGGTCTGATGTGCATAATTGGGAAGATTTGGCGACCTCCTTCTACAAACAGTATCAATATAATGCGGACTTAGAACCAACCCGTACTCAATTACAGAGTATGGGCATGGTCTCAAATGAAGGTTTCAAAGAGTATGCCCAGAAATGGAGAGACTTAGAAGGACGAGTACAACCACCTCTATCTGAAAGAGAGCTTGTGGATATGTTCTTAGGGACTCTGTCAGGTCCTTTCTTTAATCACCTGATAGGAAGTTCATCTGCAGGGTTCACCGAGTTGATTCTAACTGGTGAGAGAGTTGAAGCCGACATAAAAGCGGGAAAATTCAAAAAGATGCATCTGCTTCCACTGCCATCAAAAATACTTTTCCAGCAAAGAATGAAGTATCAGCTGTCTACTCCCAAAGAGGTCAAGGAAGAGTTGAGCGTCGGCCAGCGGTGGGGGCCGTAATGATTCAGAAGTCTGCAGCTGATCAACCCAGAAACAATCAACCAAGAACCAACCAAGCAAGGGTGGAAAGGCCTGTACGATAATTCACCCAGATAAACATGACTCCTGCTCAGGTTCTACCCCATCTCTTCAAGTTAAACCTTGCCAGTCTGAAAGAGGCCCCAAAGAATCTGAATACCGCTTCTCCGTACTACCATTCGAACGCCAAGTGTGCTTATCATTCAGACAGCCCGGGGCACGACACTAACCATTGTTGGGCCCTCAAGAATAAGATTCAGGATTTGATAGGTGCTAAAGAAGTTGAATTCGACGCCCCTGAAAAGCCGAATGTAATCTCTGCTCTAATGCCAAAGCATGGCCATAATGCCCATGCTGTTGAAGAAGATCTTTTTGTTGCTACTGTTGATGATTTGATGACTCCGCTACCGATAATCAAGTTGAATTTGCTGAAGGATGGGATTTTCCCAGGTTGTGAAGAAGATTGCTGCCTTTGTTCATCCTTACCAACCGACTGTCCATTGTTGAAGTTAGGCATCCAACGCCTAATGGATAACCAAGAAATCCTTTTTGAAATGACTCATGTTACACCGACTCCTATCAATGATGTTTCAATAATAACCTTATCCTCCAATCTTTCCAAGGTCTCCAAAAGACCTGTTAAGATTACATCCGCTCCAAAGACTGCACCTTTGAAGATAACCAGGCCCGGGCTCGTCCCGTACAAGTCCGACAAATCAATACCGTAGAACTATGGTGGAGAAATCTACTACCACGATATTAAACAAATTGAATCAACTGAAGAGAGTTCTGATGAAGAGACTTCCGACATTGGAAACATTGCCGGAACGAGTAAAATCACCCACAGTGGAAGAATTTTCTCTCCAGAGATTTCCCCTCCAAAGGCAATCTTTGGACCCTTAGCTGCTTCTAAGGTTACTCCTGTACCGGTCAACATATCTGCGAGAACTCCAATTATTGAAGAAGTTGTAACTCCTGTGGTTGTCCCCTATGCTGCTGCTGATGATAGAGGGAAAGGGATCCAAGAAAGCCCGCCAGGACGAGGGCTCAGCCATTGGTCATCCCTGAAACCTCTCAAAAAGAAATGGAAGAGATTTTGAAAATAATCAAGAAAATCGATTATGATGTTGTGGAACAACTGGGGCAAACCCCCTCAAAGATCTCTATGTTGGCTCTACTGCTTTGTTCAGAGGCTCATGCTAAAGCTTTGATAAGATTCTTGAAGACGGCCCCTTTGTGCCACAAGAAACCTCCACGGATCAGTTCCAGGAATTTGTAGCTAGCTTAACAGCTGACAATGGTCTAGGATTATCCGATGCTGATTTAACATCAAAAGGGAGAAAACATAATAACGCTTTGTATGTCTCGGTGGAATGCAGAGGGACTACCCTAGCACACGTACTGGTAGACACTGATTCATCACTAAACGTCTTGCCAAAGAAAGCCTTGGATAGGCTGGATTATGAAGGCTTAACCCTGAAACCCAGCAACATCATTGTCAGAGCCTTTGATGGTTCCAAAAGGATGGTCCATGGGGAGGTGGACATCCCGATTAAAGTGGGAACTGAAATCTTCAACTCCATATTCTATGTGATAGACATCCGTCCTTCCTATTCTTGCCTGTTGGGAAGACCTTGGATTCACCATGCTGGAGCTGTCACTTCTACTCTGCATCAAAAGCTCAAGTACCCTGTCCATGGGAAAATTATAACTGTTCATGGCGAAGAGGAATACATGATAAGCCATCTAAATTCTTTCCGCTATGTAGAATTGGATGGCGAATTCATTGAGACCCCTTTCCAGCACTTCAAAGAAGTTTCTGAAGAGATAGCAGTGACCAAGGCAGTGCCCTCAACTCCTGTGATTACAAGACCTCCGCCTCGAATGTCTTCTTTAAAGGATGCTAGGGAAGTTGTGGAAGAAGGAGGAAGCATAATCTATGGGCAGCTTCCCGACTTTCCTTTTAAATCAGACAAATTCAGCTTGGGGTTCACTTCTTCTACTCAAAAGGCTGTACGCTGCTCCCGTGCTGGAGGGCCACCAGTGAAGATCACCCATCGTAGAGTCAATGCTTTGGAGGATAATGAAGAGGAGAGCAACTTAGAAGACTGGATTTTCCCTACTGTTGACGGAGGACTGTGCAACTGGGAGGCAAAAGACTTTGTTCCGATTACTTTCATACTGCAATAATTTATCTTTCAAACATTTCTATTGGTTTGTAATAATTCTCAAACAATTCGTACACTTTTAACCTTGTGCCTTACCCGAGGCACATAGGTCCGTTTGTAAGGGTTTGATTTTTCATCTTCATATGCCATTTTAATGAATCATGGACGTTTTCACATATAAAATTTTGTGTTCATTGTCTTTATTTTTACATTTTATTTGTTTAAAGGTGGCTATCCCTTACACACACCCACACTCATAAATGCAGGTACCATTCCATTCCGGATTCCATGGGTAACAATTCTGCTATGGCCTTCAGTGACTCTGAAGATCTGGTCTACCACGCCGAATACGAAGGTGAGGAAGATTGTGAGGTGCCAAGAGAATTCGATAGACTGCTACAACAGGAAGAAAGAGAAATTCTGCCTCATGAGGAGCTGTTAGAGACAATCAACTTGGGTACTGAGTGTTGTACCCCAAAATTTTCCCTCTCATTTTATCAACATTTCTCATCACAAGGCTCTGGGAACTCAAAGATCAAGCTAGGGTTTGCTCTGCTCAAGACATCTCCTTGCACTGATGACCTAAACTAGGGTTTGAGTTTGCACAGGGATTTTTGGACCTTCAATGCTCAAATTAACCTTCATACTTCTTTTTGGACTCATAAGTTTGTCCATACCAAGTTTCAAGCCTTGAATCAAATTTTTGCCCAGTCAATTGGATAGTTGACCTAGAAATCAGCTGTGTTGGGGAAAAAGTCAACTGTGGCCAATTTACAGTCAAACCTCATGAATTTTGACCCACATCAACATTATAAACTCATAGAATCATTGGATCATGTTTGGACCATAATTCCACAAGAAATTTGATCAGATCACCAAAAGGGCAAAATGGTCTTTTTTAGGGTTTTGACTGTACAAAGGCAATTTCTGACTTTTTGACGTAACCAATGGCAAATTAGGTTCAATCATGGACTCAAGGACTCAATGAAATCATCTTGACTTATTCAACAAGTTCAAAAGATCTCAAATGCATGGGATTGACAGATGATTTTTTCAGTCAACTGATCAAAATTTGTCTGTACACTGAAAAGTCAAACTTTGACTTTTTGGTCAAAATCAAGTGCCAAGGGTCATTTTTCATCAAGATGTGTCAAATTATGAAACTTGTTCATCAAGAAACCCAAAATTGCAAATTAGGGTTTGAAATTGAAAAATTTCATAACTTAGAATTTTTCTAAGTTATGAAATTTTCTTAATTTTTCCTAACTTTGCCCCGCATTTTCACTATGATGTAAATGGATTCAAACAAAACTTACAACATGAAAGTTGTAGTCCTCCACAAAGTCTACAACATTTATTCACAAAGTTTTCTCAAAAGAATCTTGGATCTCAAGTTATGATTTTTGGAACAAGGGTCCCTAAAACTTTTAACTTAGTGAAATTTTGCCCTAGTTTAGGCAGGATTTTGACCTATCTTCTTGGCCATTTTTCACATAGTTACACTTGGAGTATCAAGTTGCATTTCAAAGATGGATTATAGATCTTGTTTCAATCTTTCCAAATTATCCAAGAACTCCTCAAACACATTTATGGTTAGGGAGAATTGAATGCTTGAAGTTGGCAAAAACTCACTTTGTATCGATGGCAAATTCATGTTCACTCAAGTGGCATTTTCAAACCAGCATGCCTTGTACTAGTTTGCAGGCCTCTAAACCATTTCACACACCATAATTTAATGCAAATCCATTGAGCTAATGCATTATCTTGGTCATTTGGACATTGTACACAAAATTAAGCCCAAAGTAGAAAAAGGCACATTTCCATTTTTGCAAAAGTGTGCTTTATGTCAAACCATGATCTTTGAGCATAGGGCCAAGATCTCAGAAGCCAAATCAAATCCACAAATTTCAGGGACCAATAGGATTGTATGCAGCATATTTGATGGCTTGTACAGGCCTGTAATCACAACTTCCCATTCTTACTTCAAAAACAAGCAACTTGTCAAAATCCTCACAACTTGAAAACCAGCATAGGTGAACTTACACAAACATTTCAAACAACTTTCACACAACCCTTTGAGCAAGATACACGAGTGTTTGAGCCCCTAAGCACCTCATAGCCATAAATTACATTTCTTTGGCAAAATAGGGCAGGTGCTGCAACTTGAGTGCCATAGCTCATTTGGCTCGTGCGTTTTTCCCCATTTCACTTCAAACACCTTCCATTCAACTCACTCAAGCTATCCCAAACCTCCTTTACCAACTGTAACTCCATTTACAAGGTTCACCATTTTCATTTCAAGCTTGTGCAGGTTGAGTTCTATAGGCTGATTCAGGGACATTCAAGGCAAGCTAGCTATTGGAAAAGATCAAGTGAAGTTCAGGCAAGCTACTAGACACCTCAAAACTTGTTGAGAAGCACTGCATTGCCCTACATGAATCCAACTGAAACAGGTTTTTTCTCACTTTCTATCTCTCTATTTAGGAACATTTAGCCTTAGGTTTGTGAATAAAAAATGTAGTGTTCATTGCTAGGAAGCCATACATATGCTCAACTTTCAGTTATATTAAGTGTGCTAGGAGAATTTCATCCATGAACATGTTGAAAAAACTAGGTCAGATTTTAGGGCCAGAGAAATTCTCTCTGGTCTCTGAGAGTTAGGATTAATGCTTTATATGGTTAGAACCGTATTGAAATTCTCTACAAGTTTGATGTTGTGAGTTTTTACAAAAGATCACGTATATAAGATGTAGCATTTGAACAGGGCAAGCGCGCGTTTTTGAAGTCTGGAGGAAGAAGATGAAGTTGGCTTGGGCTGGGCTTGGCCAGGCTTGCTTTTGGCACCTCCCACTTTCATTTTTGCACCCCCTGACCCAATTTCTTGAATAGTTATATTTTTGCATTTTTGTTTTCATTTTTGATTTTGTTTATTTATTTCCAAATATAAAAAATGCTCAAAAAACATTTTCATATTTTTTTACATTTATTTGGCATTTTATTTTAATTTTTCTAATATATGAAACATTTTTAATACTTTTATATTATTTATTTAAACTTAAAAATAATATGGAAATCATACTTTTATTTTTATTTCTTATTTTTATTCACACAGAAAATATTATTAAAAATATAATTTATTTTTGTACATATTTTATTTTATATTATACATTTTTATTTTTATTATTATTTATACTAAAAAATACCCTTTTTTAAGTATATTTCAGTTTTACACATATTAATATTTTTTTGTATATAAATAATATATAGTGTTTATTTTCTTAAAAAATTAGGGTTTCATCCCTTAAAAAATTAAATAAATCTTTTATTTATTTCTTTATACTTTTTTTTACGTTAAAAATACTTTTGCATACATAAACAAACAAAAATTCTTTTTTGCATAATACATTTTATTTAATATTTATTTATTTTGTTTAATTAAATATTGCCCATTTAAATATTTATGCATTGTAATTCAATTTGGACGTAATAGTAAATTAGGGTTTATAATTCAAAATTGTATCCCCATCCCCATAATCATGTTGTAATAGCTTAGAATTTTAAATTCTCGCATTTTACGCTTTCAATTATGCCATAATTAGAGAATTAGGGTTTGTATGTGTTGTACCCCAAAATTTGCCCTCCCACATTCTTCAAAGTTTTGCCAAGCATCACCTCAAATGGTTCAAAGTCTACTCAAGGGCTACTCAGTCAACCACTCTCCTAAGGCCAGTCAAATTAGGGTTTTGGTTCTTGCAAGGAAGTTGAGGTTTCCAAGGGCTCAATCAAGTCCCATATGCTCATACACATTATCAAGCACCTACATGTCAAGTTTCAAGGCTCACAAGGTCAAGTTGCACAATCAAAAACCCTAATTGCTTCGCAGTCAACTGTAGGGGCAAAATGGTCATTTGGTAGTTAAAAGTCAAATTTTTGGTCAACATCTTATTTTGAAGCCACAATCATCATTTGGTCAAGTCTTGACCATGATTTCACAAGAATGGCTCAAAAATCATCAAGGTGTCAAAAGTTTCTATTTTTGGACAGTTGAAAAGTCAACTGTAACTTGACCAAGGCATAACTTTTTCATGGTTCATGAGAAAAATCCCATCCAATGCTCATTTTGAAGGGGAAGACATTTCCTACAACTCATCTTCACATTCCAAGTCCAAGAAATGCTCTCACAAAAATTTATCAATTTCAACATTATAGGTCATTTTCAAAAGTCAACAAAAAGGCACTTTAAGTCAAAGACCATAACTTGATATTGGTAAATCAAAATGACATGGGACCAAAGACATTGGTTAGAGGACTTCAAGAAATTTCCAAAATGTCCAAGAACATGTTCATAACTTCAAAATTGAGCAAGATATGCATTGGAGAAGTTGGGAAATTTTTGTGAAATGGCCAAAATCATTTATCCTTGAAATTTCATTTTTGACAAAAGGGGCCCACTTTTTCCATTTGAATCAGCTTGACCATGCTTCCCACGTGTCCCAAATTTTATTTCAAATTTTAAAATTAATTTTTTCATTTTTATTTGATTTTATTGGATTTAATTCATTTTAAATCCTTTAAAATCAAATAAAAATCAAGAAGGTTAATTAAGGGGGATATTTGGTCTTGATTAGCTTTGAATCATCATTATACAACATCCCAAATTCGTTTCAAGGCCTAATCAAGCAAGAATTCAAAATTGGTACAAAGATGGAAAGTTTGTTAATAGAGGTTTATGGTAAAATCCTAAGTATGAATGCAAGGCTTCAAGGCCCTTAATTACAATTGAAATACATTACATAATGCATATGCAAGTGATCAAAAAAAAGAGAACACAACCTAGAGAACTCTCTAAAACGAAAAAACAAAAAATTCCACAAAAAAAACCCTCATATTCTCTTATACAAAATCCTGTACGGAGGCCACTCGATGGAAACCCCCACTTTTCTTCTTGTTGCACTGTAAATTCACTTTTCACGTGCAATTTCCCATGAACCAACTTTAACAAAAATCTCATCAACCAAAACAGAAACCTTACACAAGCTCATGTTCATACCGTTGACACAAGCTCAAAACTGATGCAACCACAAATCATCATCCTCTTGACAGCACCACAACAACATCATTGAGTCATGATAAAGCAACACAAAATTCTAACATTTTCAATTTCATTTATTCTATTTAATTTTCTTTTTGATTGTTTGAACTTTATCCATAAAATTCTTTGTGAAGATCAGGACTGGAATTTGGCTCTCTGAATCAGAAACAGAAGAACGAGAAGCGTCCAAATCGCAGTTCCGCCGCGCAACCGCGGACTCAACCGCCGCTTCCAGATTCGCTTCTGCCGCGACTTCGTGCTCCCTCTTAAATTGGGTCAACACCCCCATGGTTTGCATCACCTTTCATTTTTCCATTTTTCTTTTCTTCTTTTTATTTTAATTGTTTTTCTTTTGTTTTATTTAATTCACCAAAATTAATCTTAATAATAACACAAAACCAAAAAATCAGAAATCATTAAAAAATAAAAATATGTTTTATTTAATTTTTTTAATTCTTTAAATAGTTTTTGTAAATAAATTCCAATAAAACAATTAGTTTAAATTTAGGTTTTTAACTTTAATGTCTTTTTCTAAAATAATTATAAAAAAACATAAAAATTAGGTTATTAGTATCTTTATTCTTTTCTCAATAAATAACTTTTTCTCCTTATTATTATTATTAATTAATTTTGTAAATAAATATGGCATTTAATTAATTAGGGTAAATTAGGTTAAAACTTAAATATTTTTTTAATTAAAAACAAATTTAGAACTAGGCTTTTATTTTAATTTCTAATTTCAATTAACTTTCTTTATTTCATAAAATACCAAAAAAACATAAAAATAATTTCTTTTCTTTATTTAATCATTAATTAATTTAAAATTTCTATTTAATTTCTTTAAAGGGTCCAACGCCCTCGCACCTTCGATTATAATTTCTTTTCGCACGTTTGCTTCTATTTTTTTCATTTTAAATTTATGTAATTGCCCCAAAGCTTTGTAATAGTAATTAGGACATTTACTTTCCGCACTTTTATTTCAAAATCGGGTCTTTGTTAATTTGGCGATGTAGACCCGTGCCTTGTAATAGCGTAGGACCTTTATTTTCCGCATTTTTATTTTTCGCACTCTTTTAACTGTTAATCACATGAAAGAATGTATGCTCAAATAAAATCAAAGCGTAGATCACCAAATGCATGACAAGACAAATAATAACTGAAAATGACACACAATTCACACACCACTCTTAGGGTACGCCTCACTGTTGCCTTGCCCCTCGAAACGTGGTCGTCGAGTATAGGACGTTTTAGTAAGTCCTTATGTCCGTGAACATGGCATAAGGGTAGCTTCTAAGGTGTCCTACTGTTGCTCTGGTGATCACACTGTTGCCTTGCCCCTCGAAACGTGGTCGTCGAGTATAGGACGTCTTAGTGAGTCCTTATGTTCCATTGATCTAGTTGCCTCGAAACAGTTGCCTCGAAACAAGTTGCCTCGAAACGGTTGCCTCGGAATAAAAAGATCAATGGCATAAGGGTAGCTTCTAAGGTATCTTACTATTACCCGGTGACCACACTGTCCCTAACCCTCGAATTGACCCGAACACCTCCAACGGTGGTGCTACCTACCTCTCAATGGTGGGATGGCATTACCTTAAGGACATTTATACAGACTAATTCCTTAGGGTAGGTAGATGACTCATAGATACTTGCTCTAATTCAAAACAAATCAAAAAAACTTCTTTTCACACCTACACTTTTCAAAAAGCTTTCAAAAACAACTTTTCAAACACTCTTGAGGACTGATACAAGAGTCGATCTGAAACTTTACACGAAACCTTTTTTCAAACCCACTCACACTTTGAAAAGCAAACAAACATTTTGAAAACACAAATGAGCAAGTATCTAAGAGCCCATGGATAACCATGGATAGAAAGGGTGCTAACACCTTCCCTTTCTATAAATCTACCTCCCGAACCGAGAACTAATCTCAATAAGGAATTTTTCTGTGCTTTTTTCCTTTCCATGTTGGAGAAAATAAAAGACGGTGGCGACTCTTGCTTCCGTGACATTTCGCGAACCAGCGTTAAACAGTCAGTTCCAGATCCACCGATCACAGAACTGGAGACTCTGCTGGGGAGACTTTTAAAGTGAGGTGTACCTTAGGACTAAGATCACTGTGTTTTCAATTGCTTTGACTTGTTTGCTTTAAATTGTGGGACTATCTTGGGAGTTCTATAGATCCTAACCCGGATCTGGGGATACCTTCTTAGAAAGTAGCAACAAGGCTGTGAGGGAACTGTGTGGGGTATACCGACATGGTTGAAACAGTCTGCTATGTTGATGTGGCACTTTGGTGTGTACCGGTAACCCTTGAGTTCAGTCAAGAAGAGTACGGGGCCTCCGCGTGGTGTCGTGAAGCATCAACTGACCTTAGGAACCTTAATTGAACAATCTTGGCCTCTTTAGGGTAGTGAGATAACTGACTTTGGTGCAGTCCGAGGTTGGTTGATACTCGATACTACACTCAATTGAGGGTTGCTTTCCTGGAATATTTCGGTCGCCAGTTCAGTGGCTAAATCGAAACGATGAACAATGAAAGCAATCCAGTGATATTGGGATCCTTAGAACCCGGTTACTTCTAATAGGACAGGTTGAGCCCACCAACTTCAAGAGGGTAATACCTAGACCCCATGCAGGCCTAAACTCTAAGGGCTTCTCTTGTGTGACTTGTGTGCCTTCCAACTTGACTATTTGCATGCTTGTTAACTGACACTTGAGTTTCTTGCAGGTTTTGTTTATAGTCCTCAATTGGGACTCATAACAGGGTTTACTGAGTTTCTTGCAGGTTTTGTTTATAGTCCTTAATTGGGACTCATAACAGGGTTTACTGAGTTTCTTGCAGGTTTTGTTTATAGTCCTTAATTGGGACTCATAACAGGGTTTACCTACGTTACCCCATGCATAGCATAACATCATACTATTGCATACATCCCGCATAAGGACTAATCCGTTTCAAGGATCTCAAGGGCTTGTGATGCAGGTCATGATGAATCAAACTGTATAGCAAGGGGCAAAGGGGATTTATTTTCCTCTAGCCAAAGTTGTCAGGGGCTATGACCCACTGGATATGGTGAGCCTTTGACCCTTGAAGAAGGACTCTCAACAACATGAAGCTCCTTCAATCAAGCTACCGGATTCAAATTCTGACAATTGTTTCTTGTTTACCCCGCGAGATCCTTGAAAACATTGCATATACATACATACATATCATTGCATAACAGGTACCCTTTTGACAGGTCAGTTACCATCTCCGCTGTTTATTTCAGCAATGGCTTCCCAACAAAATAACCAGGATCTTCAGGCTCAAGAGACTCAGTTCAGGGAGATCTTCCTAAGCCTATCCAAGGGGCAAGAAGAGTTACGGACACTCCTCATGGGGAATTTGGCCAAGCAAAACCCTGAAGATGACAAGGACGAACGACTGAAACGTCTACAAGCTGAGGTAGACACATTGAAAACCCAGATGCTGGGGCAAAAGGCTCTCATTCAAGGTTTAGCTCGGGAGCAAGGAGAGCTGAGGGCCATGATCAGTCAGCTTCATCAAGACATGAAACAACCAACCCAAGTCAGGGACCAGGTCATGGAACAGCTTCCAAGAGGGCAAAGGTCTGGTCCAATGAATAGACCTCTCCAAGCTGCTACCACTTCACAGGTCCAACAACAACCTCTCCAAGAACAACGGGCTGATCAGAGCAAGCCAGACAAGCCTAAAAGGCAGTTCACTAAGCTCAACGTGTCACCGTCTCAAGCTTTACAACAATTGTTGAGGTTGAATCTAGTGACGTTAAGGGACCCTCCTAAGAATCTCAACACAGCCTCCCCAAAGTACAATCCTGAGGAAAGATGTGCATACCACTCTGACAGTCCAGGACATGACACCGACGACTGCTGGGCTCTGAAGAATAAGATCCAAGACCTGATTAATGAAAGAGCTGTGGATTTCACCCAGATGGGCCAAGCTGAATGCTCCTGTCATCCCTATAAGATGCACCAGTTGAAGTAACAAACCCTGAGAAGAAAAGACTTTTGTTCATTAGGATTTTCAAGTTGTAATTTTCTTTTGTTCAAACATTTACTCATGTTAAACGTTGTTATTTCATTAATGCATCGCATATGTCTGTTTTGAAGTAATTATTTCGTATTCACTATATGCAAACTGTTTTCATATTTTTGTGATGTCAACTCTTGATCTAAAATTCTAAGCCTCTTGAGGGAGGATGACGAAAACGATACCATGATCTTTACAATATGCTTTTGAACAGACCCAACTGATGAGGTACAGGCATTGTTTCAATTCCTAAACACTGGAGTTATAAGGATGATAATCCCTCGTCAACCCCTTCGAGCCAAAGAAGTAGGAGTTTTTCTTTTCGAAAATTAAAACCCTTAATCATAACCTGGGGCAGGGTAGTTCTCTCAGTTGATCCAAGTGCACAATGAATAGCACCAAAGAGGTCCTCACAAAACAAAAGACAGTGATGGTTCCGAATAATCATAAAGACAGGCAGTCATTACCCCTCAAAATAAACGCCCATTAAGTCAAAACCTATGAAGGAGACTTGCAAAACTGGGGCATCCCATTGACTGTAATTCCACAAAAGAAACAGTACAGGCAAAAAAAAATAGGGATAACAAAATAAAAAAGAAAGAGGTTCTACAAACCCTCAACAAAGAAATGACTGCCTGGTCAAAATAAACTGTAAGTATCCGAACCATCACTATATCAAAGCAAAGACTCAATAAGGTCTAACGCACGATTAGCTGAGTTTAGGTTGGAAGAACATCACGAAGAACGGGTGGGTACAAATAAATTTGAGCCTTTATCCTTTGTTTCTTAAACCGTGAACCAGGCCACGCTACAACCCTTAAAAGTCCTAGCTGAAGCATGGGTTAGTTCGAAGGCATACTGTTACGAAAGGTATCCTGACTCCTTAAGGCTTGCGGTAAAATAACGAGTTGACATCACAATTTACAAAATTCACTTGTTTTTTATGAAAAAAATTCATTTTTCAAAATCTTCAAGACAGACATAATCTTTGCATTTTTGAAATAACATTGCTTGCACATATGACTATTTGTTTGAACAGCAAAGAAATTCGCACGAAGAATATCTTATGGGCAAAAGCACTCCCAACCAAGGGGCAGGCATGATCATTGTCCATCATCTGGGGCAGTTAAATCAAGATTTGGAGAATCTCTCAAAAGGCCAACCAGCTTGGGGCAAATCTCCATCTGGATCACCTGGGGCATTCCGACAACGAATCTTGCCTGATCAGACATCTTCTAGTGGTACGACAACGCAATATCAATAACAGGGGCATCTCCCTACATCCTGAGAGCATGGACATAGTCGAAAAAATACTGCGCATAATCAAAGACCCGCTAGGTTGACATACCTAGGCAAAAATAAGGGCTTCCCGACGAACCAAAAGGGTTCGGGCAAAAATAAGGGATGAAATGAAAAAAAATCTGTACACCCGGCAAGTCGAAAACCTGAAAAGGCGGCTTGGGCAAAAATGGGTATCCCGGTGGACTGAAAACCCGAAAGGGCGGTCCAGGCAAAAATTAGGGATCAAAGCATACGACTATGTCCTGGCATCTCGTCACCTGTCTACCAGAAGATTTGTCAATTACCCCCACAGGTGCCTTCTCCCACTGAAACTGGGGCAATAATGAGTCGTCTAAGCGATCTAATTGCTCTGTCCACCAAGGTACCAAGGTAAGTTCGGCTGAAGAACAACCAAGATGCCTTAATTCCCCAGAGAGCGAGCCAAGATTCAACAATTCTCCCCAAGCAGAGTTGGATTCCCATAAGCCCTACAAGGCACAATATCTCCAGCAGGTCAGCGATACTCTCCCCGAGCAGAGTTATACTCCATCAGCCTTAAGGAAGTTGGATTACCCCCAAAAGATCTCAACATTCCTCAGCGGAGTCTACAAACATCCTCAACAAGCATCCCCGGCATTCTTGATCTAAGATTGTTCTCCAGCGGAATCTAGACATCCAGCGGAGCCCCTCCCCAGTATAGTCCAAAGTCTCCCCAGGAGAGTTGAATCAATCTCCCCAGTAGGAAGCTTATCCCCAGTAGATTCTGGAAGCTTATCCTTTGCAGAGCATATCTCTCCCCGTCTTTATTCAGAAGGTTATTCTTCACCAGAGCTTATAACTGGGTTATCCTCAGCTAATTGCCACGGAAAGGTCGTCCTCGGCGAAGTCTTCCTATCCCCAGCGGAGTTCCTCAAATCGCCAAAGCGTAACTCAACAATGGTATCCCCGGCGGAGTTCTCATACAACATCTCAGCGAAGTACCTCTCTTCCCACAAAGTATTTTCCCCAGCAAGATCGCTAGAGTAATTTTCCCCGCAGAGTAATCTCTCCAAGCTTATTCCCCAACAAGGTCATCTCCTCCTACCGGTTTATCCTTGCAATCATTTTCCCCAGCAGAAACGAAGAATTCTCTACTCTTCAAACATCAGCCCAGGATTAGCTCCCGGCATTCGTCAAGGATTTATTTTCCTAGACAAAAAATACATTCACAAACATCACATTTTCATACATGATATAAACATCACATTCTACAATCCCATTGGTTATAAACGTCATGACACCGCGCATTCCATGCACCATGACATTGCATATAACTAATGTTTTGCCTTTTTTCAGGAAAGGTCAATACAAAGATGATTACTATCAACTATCACAATACCAGATTCGATTCCTGTATCTAGCCAGGGCATGTCCGTGAGCGATTGATTGTGGATTCGATACCTGTATCCGGTCAGGCATGTCTATGTTAAAAAGATTAAAGAGATAGCTTGGAAACGCCCCAGATATGGATGCTGTTCTTTTGCTTATTCAAAATTCCTTTCTAGATATGGTTCAGATGTGACCCAGGCATGGCGATGTTCTGATACTTATTCCAGATTTCTTCTCAGATATAACTTAGAGATGCTCCGGGCACAGAGGCTGTTCTGTTGTTTATTCAGAGATCACCTTTCTAGATATGGTTCAGATGTGACCCAGGCATGGCGACGTTCTGATACTTATTCCAGATTCCTTCTCAAATATAACTTAGAGATGCTCCGGGCACGGAGGTTGTTCTGTTGTTTATTCAGAGATCACCTTTCTAGATATGGTTCAGATGTGACCCAGGCATGGCGACGTTCTGATACTTATTCCAGATTTCTTCTCAGATATAACTTAGAGATGCTCCGGGCACGGAGGCTGTTCAGTTGTTTATTCAGAGATCACCTTTCTAGATATGGTTCAGATGTGACCCAGGCATGGCGACGTTCTGATACTTATTCCAGATTTCTTCTCAGATATAACTTAGAGATGCTCCGGGCACGGAGGCTATTCTATTGTTTATTCAGAGATCACCTTTCTAGATATGGTTCAGATGTGACCCAGGCATGGCGACGTTCTGATACTTATTCCAGATTCCTTCTCAAATATAACTTAGAGATGCTCCGGGCATGGAGGCTGTTCTATTGTTTATTCAGAGATCACCTTTCTAGATATGGTTCAGATGTGACCCAGGCATGGCGACGTTCTGATACTTATTCCAGATTTCTTCTCAGATATAACTTAGAGATGCTCCGGGCACAGAGGCTGTTCTGTTGTTTATTCAGAGATCACCTTTCTAGATATGGTTCAGATGTGACCCAGGCATGGCGACGTTCTGATACTTATTCCAGATTTCTTCTCAGATATAACTTAGAGATGCTCCGGGCGCGGAGGCTGTTTTGTTTGTTTATTCATAGATCACCTTTCTAGATATGGTTCAGATGTGACCCAGGCATGGCGACATTCTGATACTTATTCCAGATTTCTTCTCAGATATAACTTAGAGATGCTCCGGGCACGGAGGCTGTTCTGTTGTTTATTCAGAGATCACCTTTCTAGATATGGTTCAGATGTGACCCAGGCATGGCGACGTTCTGATACTTATTCCAGATTTCTTCTCAGATATAACTTAGAGATGCTCCGGGCACGGAGGCTGTTCTGTTGTTTATTCAGAGATCACCTTTCTAGATATGGTTCAGATGTGACCCAGACATGGCGACGTTCTGATACTTATTCCAGATTCCTTCTCAAATATAACTTAGAGATGCTCCGGGCACGGAGGCTGTTTTTTTTGTTTATTCAGAGATCACCTTTCTAGATATGGTTCAGATGTGACCCAGGCATGGCGACGTTCTGATACTTATTCCAGATTCCTTCTCAAATATAACTTAGAGATGCTCCGGGCACGGAGGCTATTCTGTTGTTTATTCAGAGATCACCTTTCTAGATATGGTTCAGATGTGACCCAGGCATGGCGACATTCTGATACTTATTCCAGATTTCCTCTCAGAGATAACTTGGAAATGCTCTAGATATGGATGCTGTTCTTTTGCTTATTCAAGACTCCTTCTAGAGATAGTTCAGATGTGACCCAGGCATGGCGACTTTCTGATACTCATTCCGGATTTCCTTTCAGAGATAGCTTGGAAGTGCTCTAGATATGGATGCTGTTCTTTTGCTTATTCAAGATAACTTCTAGAGATAGTTCAGATGTGACCCATGCATGGCGACGTTCTGATACTCATTCCAGATTTCCTTTCAGAGATAGCTTGGAAATGCTCCAGATATGGATGCTGTTCTTTTGCTTATTCAAGACTCCTTCTAGAGATAGTTCAGATGTGACCCAGGCATGGCGACGTTCTGATACTCATTCCAGATTTCCTTTCAGAGATAGCTTGGAAATGCTCCAGATATGGATGCTGTTCTTTTGCTTATTCAAGACTCATTCTAGATATAGTTTAGATGTGACCCAGGCATGGCGACGTTCTGATACTCATTCCAGATTTCCTTTCAGAAATAGCTTGGAAATGCTCCAGATATGGATGCTGTTCTTTTGCTTATTCAAGACTCCTTCTAGAGATAGTTCAGATGTGACCCAGGCATGGCGACGTTCTGATACTCATTCCGGATTTCCTTTCAGAGATAGCTTGGAAGTGCTCCAGATATGGATGCTGTTCTTTTGCTTATTCAAGACCCCTTCTAGAGATAATTCAGATGTGACCCAGGCATGGCGACGTTCTGATACTTATTCAGATTTCCTTTCAGATATAGCCTAGAGATGCTCCAGATCCGGACACTATTCTATTGCTTATTCAGATTCAAACTTCTAAAGATAACTTAGAGATGCTCCATCCCGGATGTTATTCTATTGTTCAGTCCAGATACGATCCAGATTCGGATGACATTCTGTTACTCATGCAGCATGGATATACCCCAGACACGGCGGTCATTCTACCATTTATTCAGACGTCAGCAATCAGACACAGACTAGATATGCTCCAGACACGGAAGCTATTCTATTTCTTATTCAGATTCACCTATCCACCATCTTTCTAAATGGCATCTATAAACCCATTCCCGACAAGGTTCTGTCACACTTCCAGATGGCATCTTTAAGCCCATCCTCCTATCCACCATCTCTCCAAATGGCATCTGTAAGCCCATTCTCGCTATCACACTGCTGATACTCTACTATGTGAGTGCAAATTTCTGGGCACTCTAGTGTTCAATCATCTTCCACCCTCAGATCACGAAAGACACACAAGCCAATCTACATCCTCAGGTCTAAGAAGATTGAACAGGGGCAACTGTTGTACCCCAAAATTTGCCCTCCCACATTCTTCAAAGTTTTGCCAAGCATCACCTCAAATGGTTCAAAGTCTACTCAAGGGCTACTCAGTCAACCACTCTCCTAAGGCCAGTCAAATTAGGGTTTTGGTTCTTGCAAGGAAGTTGAGGTTTCCAAGGGCTCAATCAAGTCCCATATGCTCATACACATTGTCAAGAACCTACATGTCAAGTTTCAAGGCTCACAAGGTCAAGTTGCACAGTCAAAAACCCTAATTGCTTCGCAGTCAACTGTAGGGGCAAAATGGTCATTTGGTAGTCAAAAGTCAAATTTTTGGTCAACATCTTATTTTGAAGCCACAATCATCATTTGGTCAATTCTTGACCATGATTTCACAAGAATGGCTCAAAAATCATCAAGGTGTCAAAAGTTTCTATTTTTGGACAGTTGAAAAGTCAACTGTAACTTGACCAAGGCATAACTTTTTCATGGTTCATCAGAAAAATCCCATCCAATGCTCATCTTGAAGGGGAAGAAATTTCCTACAACTCATATTCACATTCCAAGTCCAAGAAATGCTCTCACAAAAAGTTATCAATTTCAACATTATAGGTCATTTTCAAAAGTCAACAAAAAGGCACTTTAAGTCAAAGACCATAACTTGATATTGGTAAATCCAAATGACATGGTACCAAAGACATTGGTTAGAGGACTTCAAGACCTTTCCAAAATGTCCAAGAACATGTTCATAACTTCAAAATTGAGCAAGATATGCATTGGAGAAGTTGGGAAATTTTTGTGAAATGGCCAAAATCATTTATCCTTGAAATTTCATTTTTGACAAAAGGGGCCCACTTTTTCCATTTGAATCAGCTTGACCATGATTCCCACGTGTCCCACATTTTATTTCAAATTTTAAAATTAATTTTTTCATTTTTATTTGATTTTATTGGATTTAATTCATTTTAAATCCTTTAAAATCAAATAAAAATCAAGAAGGTTAATTAAGGGGGATATTTGGTCTTGATTAGCTTTGAATCATCATTATACAACATCCCAAATTCGTTTCAAGGCCTAATCAAGCAAGAATTCAAAATTGGTACAAAGATGGAAAGTTTGTTAATAGAGGTTTATGGCAAAATCCTAAGTATGAATGCAAGGCTTCAAGGCCCTTAATTCCAATTGAAATACATTACATAATGCATATGCAAGTGATCAAAAAAAAGATAACACAACCTAGAGAACTCTCTAAAACGAAAAAACAAAAAATTCCACAAAAAAAAACCTCATATTCTCTTATACAAAATCCTGTACGGAGGCCACTCGATGGAAACCCCCACTTTTCTTCTTGTTGCACTGTAAATTCACTTTTCACGTGCAATTTCCCATGAACCGACTTTAACAAAAATCTCATCAACCAAAACAGAAACCTTACACAAGCTCATGTTCATACCGTTGACACAAGCTCAAAACTGATGCAACCACAAATCATCATCCTCTTGACAGCACCACAACAACATCATTGAGTCATGATAAAGCAACACAAAATTCTAACATTTTCAATTTCATTTATTCTATTTAATTTTCTTTTTGATTGTTTAAACTTTATCCATAAAATTCTTTGTGAAGATCAGGACTGGAATTTGGCTCTCTGAATCAGAAACAGAAGAACGAGAAGCGTCCAAATCGCAGTTCCGCCGCGCAACCGCCGCTTCTAGATCCGCTTCTGCCGCGACTTCGTGCTCCCTCCTAAATTGGGTCAACACCCCCATGGTTTGCATCACCTTTCATTTTTCCATTTTTCTTTTCTTCTTTTTATTTTAATTGTTTTTCTTTTGTTTTATTTAATTCACCAAAATTAATCTTAATAATAACACAAAACCAAAAAATCAGAAATCATTAAAAAATAAAAATATGTTTTATTTAATTATTTTTAATTCTTTAAATAGTTTTTGTAAATAAATTCCAATAAAACAATTAGTTTAAATTTAGGTTTTTAACTTTAATGTCTTTTTCTAAAATAATTATAAAAAAACATAAAAATTAGGTTATTAGTATCTTTATTCTTTTCTCAATAAATAACTTTTTCTCCTTATTATTATTATTAATTAATTTTGTAAATAAATATGGCATTTAATTAATTAGGGTAAATTAGGTTAAAACTTAAACATTTTTTTAATTAAAAACAAATTTAGAACTAGGCTTTTATTTTAATTTCTAATTTCAATTAACTTTCATTATTTCATAAAATACCAAAAAAACATAAAAATAATTTCTTTTCTTTATTTAATCATTAATTAATTTAAAATTTCTATTTAATTTCTTTAAAGGGTCCAACGCCCTCGCACCTTCGATTATAATTTCTTTTCGCACGTTTGCTTCTATTTTTTTCATTTTAAATTTATGTAATTGCCCCAAAGCTTTGTAATAGTAATTAGGACATTTACTTTCCGCACTTTTATTTCAAAATCGGGTCTTTGTTAATTTGGCGATGTAGACCCGCGCCTTATAATAGCGTAGAACCTTTATTTTCCGCATTTTTATTTTTCGCACTCTTTTAACTGTTAATCACATGAAAGAATGTATGCTCAAATAAAATCAAAGCGTAGATCACCAAATGCATGACAAGACAAATAATAACTGAAAATGACACACAATTCACACACCACTCTTAGGGTACGCCTCACTGTTGCCTTGCCCCTCGGAACATGGTCGTCGAGTATAAGACGTTTTAGTAAGTCCTTATGTCCGTGAACATGGCATAAGGGTAGCTTCTAAGGTGTCCTACTGTTGCTCTGGTGATCACACTGTTGCCTTACCCCTCGAAACGTGGTCGTCGAGTATAGGACGTCTTAGTGAGTCCTTATGTTCCATTGATCTAGTTACCTCAAAACGGTTGCCTCGAAACAAGTTGCCTCGAAACGGTTGCCTCGGAATAAAAAGATCAATGGCATAAGGGTAGCTTCTAAGGTATCTTACTATTACCCGGTGACCACACTGTCCCTAACCCTCGAATTGACCCGAACACCTCCAACGGTGGTGCTACCTACCTCTCAATGGTGGGATGGCATTACCTTAAGGACATTTATACAGACTAATTCCTTAGGGTAGGTAGATGACTCATAGATACTTGCTCTAATTCAAAACAAATCAAAAAAACTTCTTTTCACACCTACACTTTTCAAAAAGCTTTCAAAAACAACTTTTCAAACACTCTTGAGGACTGATACAAGAGTCAATCTGAAACTTTACACGAAACCTTTTTTCAAACCCACTCACACTTTGAAAAGCAAACAAACATTTTGAAAACACAAATGAGCAAGTATCTAAGAGCCCATGGATAACCATGGATAGAAAGGGTGCTAACACCTTCCCTTTCTATAAATCTACCTCCCGAACCGAGAACTAATCTCAATAAGGAATTTTTCTGTGCTTTTGTCCTTTCCATGTTGGAGAAAATAAAAGACGGTGGCGACTCTTGCTTCCGCGACATTTCACGAAAACAACGTTAAACAGTCAGTTCCAGATCCACCGATCACAGTATGCAAAAATCAAATCAACAAATAGCTTGACCTAATCAAAGACAAAAATGCATGAAAACCAAACACAATACACACTTGCACCCCTAGGGTTACAATCCACTTGTTGCCTTCAAAAATGGGCTATGGTATGCATGTTGGGTACTTTGGCAAAACAAAAACAAAACAAAAGATCATAGTCCCTCGATGATTCTATCTTGGTTGCATAAACAAAAATGATCAAGTCCCTCAAGAAAATTGCCAAAGATGCTTAACACAATTGCTATCATGGTCTATACGATGACCCGCGCCTGTCTCGTTTAACATCCTAACACAAGGTTGTTCACCAAATGCAATGGTGAAATAACACTGTCAAAAGGGTTAAAAACATAAGAAAGATCTTTTGAGTAAAATAGGGTAGATAGTTCTTAGTTACTTGATCAAAAAGCTTGCAAAACATCCTTGCTGTTTTTCAAACACACTTCACAACACAATTTCAAAACATTTTCCAAAACTAACTTTCAAACTTTGAAATCTTTTCAAAAGACAAAAACATCTTTGTATACATTCAAACAAGAATCATTACAAAGGTTGCCACAATGATGGCCTCTTTTTAAAACATCTTTCAAAACCACACACAAAGCACCATTTCAAACAATTGGAAAATCAAAGCAAGTGATCTAAACAAGTAACTAAGAGCCCATGGATAACCATGGATGAAAAGGGTGCTTGCACCTTCCCTTTTCATAATCTACTCCCCGAACCCAAGAAAACATATCAAAGGTCTTTCCTGTGCTTTTTGACCTTTCCTTAGGATAAAATAAAAAGTCGGTGGCGACTCTTGCTAAACCGAAAGATTTGCGAACACAAAACGCAAAATCCCAAGTCAGTTCTCCCACCATATCATAGAACTGGCGACTCTGCTGGGGAAGTTTCTAAAAGTGGGGTAACCTTAGGGTTTAGATCACCTTTGCATGCTTATCTTGTTTGCTTTGATTGCTTTACATTTGGTTCTCTTGTTTGGGCTTGAAATCCTCTACCCGGATACTTGGGAAACATTCATAGGTAAATAGCAATACATTATGGAAACTGTGGGGGGTATACCGACATGGTTGAAGCAATAACTATATTAGTGCGACATATTTATGAGTACCGGTAGCCTTTGAGTCAATCAAAGAGAATACGGGGCCGCTGAGTGATGTCATGAAGCACTAATGAACTCTTAGAACCTTACTTGACCATCTTGGCCTTATTAGGGGTAGAGAGATGACCGACTTTGGTGCAGTCCGAAGTTGGTAGATACTCGATACTACACTCATTGAGGGTTGTTTTCTTGGAATATTTTGGTCGCCAATTAAGTGGCTAAAACAAAACAATGAACATAGAAAATAATCCAGTGATATTGAGCTCCTTAGAACCCGGTTACTATTTATAGGACAGGTTGAGCCAACTAACTTCAAGAGGGTACTTACCTATGAAACCTCATGCAAGCCTGAAACTAGGATCTTGTGTGATTTTCTTGTACATGTGTTTGTGCATACACCATGAACATCATAAAGCATCATATGCATCCACTAACCATTTCAAGGGTTTGGATCTTCATCTTTGTTCTTGTTTTGTAGGTCATGGAATCTCTTCGCAGGAAAATAATTCAAGTCAACCTTATGAGAATCCCTCCTCAACTCAAGGAGCTTACTTCCACGATTCCAGAGAATTCTCTTTTCAGTGAAAGACACGGTAGACTCCTCAACTTGGTCAACTCCAACATTGAAGAAGACATGGTGAAAGTTCTCTTCCAGTTCTTTGACCCCCTACACCACTGTTTCACATTCCCTGATTACCAACTAGTACCTACTTTGGAGGAATTTTCTCAACTCCTGAGGATTCCTATTCTCCATCAACTACCCTACAACGGTACGAAAAAAGAACCAAAGCCTGAAGATGTTGCTCAAGCATTACACTTGCAACCATCTAATATCAAAGGTCATTGGGAAACTAGAAGTGGTGTCAAGGGTTTCTTGGCAAAATTTCTGTTGGAGAAGGCACAAGACTGTTGGAATTCTCTAGATCTACAAGCTTTTGAAGAGATTGTGGCACTCCTCATATATGGGTTGGTCTTGTTCCCAAAACCTAATTAGCTTATAGATATGAACATTGTCAAGATTTTCATATCTCAGAATCCTGTGCCTACATTGCTTGGGGATATCCTACACTCATTTTACACACGAACAATGAGGAAAAAAGGTGTTCTCATGTGTTGTACTCCTCTTCTAGAAAGGTGGTTTATTTCTCACCTTCCCCAAACAGTTTTGAAGAATGAGCCAGGTTTAAGGTGGTCACAACGGTTGATGACCCTCACACATTCTGATGTTCATTGGTGTTCTCGGTCCAGAGAAAATGTCATCATCATTGATCGTTGTGGAGAATTCCCTAATGTCCATTTACTTGGCATTAGGGGAGGCATTACCTACAACTCCTGTTTAGCTCTGAGACAATTTGGATATTCCCGGTGGGATGGCCCTCATGATATGCTGGTTCATAACCTAGTTTTTGACTTCGACAACAATGCGCAAGGACTTCGACAAAGGTTTATCCGAGCTTGGAGGATGCCCAACAAAGTGGATAGTAAGAAACTGGGGCACAAGAATTCCATCCCCCTTGAGCCTTATATCAAGTGGGTACGAACCCGCGCCCAGAGTCTTATGATGCCATACCCTCACATTCTCCCCGTGATCAAAGAGCCTGTTATGGAAGGAGAGGTTCCATACACCCTCCTACATCCAGACATGCCAACATCATTGGAAGAATTACAAAAGAGTTGGATCTAGCTCAAGGAAGAATAAAATACTTTTGAAGCCAACTTCTATGCCAGTGAGAGGAAGGTTTTGGAACTTACCCACCGACTTCATGAAGAGGAGACTCTCAACACTTACATCACGCCAAAGAGGATGCGCAATGTCTTTTTACATTAAGAATTTTGTAATATTTTTGCCCATGGGGCATTTATGTACTAACAAATTTCTTCTTAATATGACGTGTGTTCTTTTTTGTTTGCAACAAATTTGAATTTATGAATCCTTGAATGCATTACATGAATAACATATCATTTATCATATGCATAAACAAGTCTTCACACCAGGTTTCCTTATCTTTCTGCTGTTTATTTCAGCAAGATGGATTTGGAGCAGACGGTTAAGGATCTGCAAGCACAGAATTCACAATTCCAGCAACTCCTCATGACCTTAGCAAAGGGTCAAGAGGACCTTAAAGCACCGTTGGAAAAGGATAATGAGAAAAAGAAGAAAAGGACTGGTATGGCCACTATGGGAAGAAGGTTTGAAAACCAGGCTAGAAAGGTTCTCAAGTTCCCCTCGACGTCTGATGAAGGGGTTGGTAAAGGTAAAGGAGCTGCGATGCCTTCCGAATTTGAAGTTGAAGAAGAGGAAGAGGAAGAGGACGAAGATTTCTCAAAACAACAATATCCCCCGGCGGATGATAAGTATAAAAATCTTGAGGATTGGTTGGCAGCCATGGAGTTGCAAAGGGTACCTGGTTTAGATTTCGAAGAACTAGGATTGGTTGCTGGGATCGTCATTCCTCCCAAGTTCAAAGTTCCTACATTTGCTAAGTATGACAGTTTGTCTTATCCAAATATGCATCTGAGGTCCTATGTCAGAAAGATCCAACCTCACTCCTCTGATAAGGATCTTTGGGTCCACTTTTTTCAAGATAGCTTGTTAGGTACGCAATTGGACTGGTTTTATCAGCTTGAGAGATCGGATGTTCATAACTGGGAAGACTTAGCTACTACTTTCTACCGACAATACCAATACAATGCAGATTTAGCGCCTACTCGTACTCAACTACAGAGTATGGGTATGGCCTCTAATGAAGGATTTAAGGAGTATGCCCAGAAGTGGCGGGATTTGGCTGGAAGGGTGCAGCCACCGTTGTCGGATAGAGAGCTGGTTGACATGTTTTTAGGGACTCTGTCAGGTCCATTCTTCAATCATTTAATCGGGAGTTCATCTGCAGGATTCACCGAATTAATTCTGACCGGGGAAAGGGTCGAAGCTGGCATTAAAAGTGGTAAAATTCAGAAAGATGCCTCCGCTTCCACTGCTATTAAGAAGACCTTCCCATCTAAGAAGGAAGTTTCCGCTGTTCATAACCAGAGAAACCAAGGAAGAATAGAGCGCCGACCAACGGTAGGGGCTGTTATGATCCAAAACTCCTCAACCGATCAACCTTGCAGCAATAAACCAAGAGCTAATCAGCAAAGGGTAAAAAGGCCACAACGACAGTTCACCCGAATCAACATGACACCGGCTCAAGTCATCCCTCATCTGTTAAAGATGAACCTCACCAACTTGAAAGAAGCGCTGAAAAACCCTAATACCTCTTCTCCTTATTATCACTCCAATGCAAAATGTGCATACCACTCTGATAGTGTAGGGCATGATACCAACAACTTTTGGGCTCTTAAAAACAAAATCCAAGACTTGATA
Organism: Vicia faba; assembly: GCA_948472305.1. NCBI lineage: Eukaryota > Viridiplantae > Streptophyta > Magnoliopsida > Fabales > Fabaceae > Vicia > Vicia faba. The sequence continues at coordinate 1,010,643,211 of OX451735.1, forward strand.
GACGCTAAGGAGGTAGAATTCGATGCGCCCGAAAAGCCGAGTATGATTTCTGCCCCAATGCCGAAGCACAGTCATAATGTCCATGCCGTTATGGAAGATCTTCATGTCACCACCGTTAATGAATTAATGACTCTGTTACCAGTGATTAAAGTGAATTTGATGAAAGCCGGGATATTCCCAGGCTGTGGAAAAGACTGTTACTTCTGTTCAAACTTGCAAGCTGACTGCCCACTGTTGAAATCAGGCATCCAACGCCTGATGGATACCCAATAGATCCTATTTTAAAAGACTCCTATTGATACTATCACTCATGTTACTCTTGTTACCTTTGATACTCCGACCAATGACATTGCCATAATAACCATCTCCGACGATCTTTCCAAGACCTGCAAAAGGCCTGTTAAGATTATGCCTGATCTAAGTTTGTGCCATTGAAAATCACCATGCCGAGGCCTGTCCCGTATAAATCTAACAAGACGATACCATGGAACTATGGAGGAGAAATCTTCTACCATGGTATCAAGCAGATTGAATGAGTCCAAGAGAATTCTGATGATGAAACCCCTGATATAGGGAATATTGCAGGAACGAGCAAGATAACTCGCAGCAGAAGGATCTTCTCTCTGGAGATTGCTCCTCCGTGGGCAGTTTTCGGACCCTCGAGAGTTTCTGTGCCTATCAAGCCATCTGTGCAAAGTCCGATAATTGAAGAAATTGATGTACCCAAAGTTAGACCCTCTGATGTTACTACCAAAGGTAAGGGGATACTAGAAGCGCCTGTCAGGACGAAGGCTCAGACTATGGTAATCCCCGAGACCACCCAATAAGAGATGGAAGAAATCTTAAAGATAATCAAGAAGAGTGACTATGATGTCGTGGAACAGCTAGGGAAGACCCCTTCCAAAATCTCCATGCTGGCTCTCCTACTCTGCTATGAGGCTCATGCTAAAGCCTTGATCAAATTTCTAAAGATGGCACACGTGCCTCAAGAAACTTCTGCTGACCAGTTTCAAGAGTGCGTGGCTAGCCTTACAACTGATAATGGTCTTGGTTTTTTCTGATGCTGATTTGACCCCTAAGGGAAGAAAACATAACAATGCACTGCATGTCTCGGTAGAGTGCAGGGGGACTACACTTGCCCATGTTCTGGTTGACACCGGTTCATCTTTAAATGTGCTACCGAAGAAGGCGTTGGACAGATTGGACTGCGAAGGTTTAACCCTAAAGCCTAGTAACATCGTTGTTAAAGCCTTCGACGGTTCTAAAGCCTATTATAATTAGATTAAAATGGCTCCCGGAGACATGGAGAAGACAACCTTTGTTACTCAATGGGGTACCTTTTGCTACAAGGTCATGCCTTTCGGATTAAAGAATGCCGGGGCAACGTATCAGCGCGCCATGGTCGCCTTGTTCCACGACATGAACCATCATGAGATTGAGGTATACATCGACGATATGATTGTAAGATCTCAGACTGAAGAAGAACATCTGGACCACCTTCAGAAGTTATTTGACAGGTTAAAGTTGTACAAGCTGAGGTTAAACCCGAACAAGTGCACCTTCGGGGTGAGGTCTGGTAAGCTGCTGGGTTTCGTCGTAAGTGATAAAGGTATTCAAGTGGATCCTGCAAAGGTGAAAGCTATACAGGAAATGCCAGCTCCCCGAACAGAAAAAGAAGTCAGAGGCTTTTTGGGATGATTGAACTATATTTCCCGGTTCATCTCACACCTGACTGCTACTTGTGAGCCAATCTTCAAGTTACTGAAGAAAGATCAAGTGGTAAGATGGAACGATGAATGTCAGGCCGCTTTCGAAAGGATCAAAGAGTATCTCCAAGAGCCACCTATTCTAATGCCTCCAGTTGAAGGGAGACCTCTGATCTTATACTTGACAGTACTCGACAATTCAATGGGGTGTGTGCTGGGGCAGCATGACGAGTCTGGCCGAAAAGAGCATGCTATTTATTACCTTAGCAAAAAGTTTACCGACTGTGAGACCCGATACTCACTGCTCGAGAAAACTTGTTGCACTTTGGCATGGGCTGCTCGTCGGCTGAGACAGTATATGCTGACTCACACTACTCTATTTATATCAAAGATGGATCCAATCAAGTATATCTTCGAGAAGCCTGCCTTGTCCAGAAGAATAGCAAGATGGCAGATGATCTTGATTGAGTATGACATCCAATACACGACTCAAAAGGCAATCAAGGGAAGTGTGTTGGCAGATCATTTGGCACATCAGGCAGTAGATGATTACCAGTCTATGAACTTTGAGTTTCCGGATGAGAATATCATGATAGTGACTGACTGTGAGATACCTGGACCGAATGAAGGACCTGAGGAGGGATCTCGATGGTCTATGTACTTTGATGGAGCTTCAAACTCTTTGGGTAATGGAATTGGCACCGTGATCATATCTCTTGAAGGCTCTCATACTCCGTTTACCGCCCGACTATATTTCAACTGCACCAACAATATGGCAGAGTATGAAGCGTGCATCATGGGTCTTCGAGCAGCTATTGACCTAAGGGTTAAGTTCTTAAGTGTTTTCGGAGATTCCGCTCTCGTGATCAGTCAGATCAAAGGCGAGTGGGATACGAAACACCCTAATCTTATTCCTTATAAGGAATATGTGTTGACGTTGCTTCCACACTTCGAGGAGATAACCTTTGAACACTTCCTTAGAGAGGAGAATCAGTTGGCGGACGCATTAGCTACGATGTCTTCTATGTTCAAAGTCAATTGGGACAACGAGGCTCCCCGGATTACCATTGAAAGGTTGGACGAACCTGCACATTGCTGTGACATTGAGACTGAAGAGGCAACGGATAAACCCTGGTTTCATGAGGTGAAGAGGTATCTTGAAGCTCAAGAATACCCCGAGGGTGAATCTGTTAATGACAAGAAGTTTCTAAGAAGGTTCGCGTCAAAGTTCTTCATCAGCAATGGCATCCTTTACAAGCGTAACCATGATTCAACCTTACTACGATGTGTGGATAAGAACGAAGCAGAAAGGATTATGGTAGAGTTGCATGAAGGCACTTTCGGAACTCATTCCAGTGGATACACCATGGCAAAGAAAATCCTTCGGGAAGGATATTTTTGGTTCACAATGGAAGCCGACTGTTATCAGCATTCTCGGACCTGTCACAAGTGCCAAGTCTATGCTGATAAGGTGCACATACCTCTAGTACCTCTGAATGTCTTGACAACTCCGTGGCCTTTTGCAATGTGGGGCATCGACATGATCGGAGAGATCAGACCTACGACATCCAACGAGCATCGTTTCATCCTGGTAGCAATTGATTACTTTACGAAGTGGGTTGAAGCAGCTTCCTTTGCTACCGTAACCAAGAACGTCGTGGCACAGTTTATTCGGCACAACTTGATCTGTCGATATGGTGTACCAGAGAGGATCATTACAGATAATGGTACAAATCTCAACAACAAGATGATCACTGAGCTCTGCAAGCAGTTCAAGATACAACATCACAACTCTTCTCCTTACCGGCCGAAGATGAATGGGGATGTAGAGGCGGCTAATAAGAAAATTAAGAAGATTGTGTAGAAAGTGAAGGTGACATACAAAGATTGGCACGAGATGTTACCATTTGCTCTTCACGGGTACCGTAACTCAGCACGAACGTCAACAGGGGCAACACCCTATTCCTTGGTATATGGTATGGAGGCCTTATTACCCATTGAAGTTCAGATACCCTCTCTTCGGATTATGAAGGATGCAGGTTTGAGCGAAGATGACTGGATTCAGACCCGGCTTGATCAGCTGAACCTAATCGACGAGAAGAGACTTACTGCTATTTGTCATGGTCAGACGTATCAGAAGTGGTGATCAAGGCATTTAACAAGAAAGTCAGACGACAAGAGTATCAAGTTGGGGACCTGGTAATCAAGCGCATTATCTTACCTTAAGGTGATCCTAGGGGCAAATGGACCCCCACTTACGAAGGGCCATTTGTGGTTAAGAACATTTTCTCAGGAGGAGCTATGATTCTAACCACCATGGATGGTGATGACCTTCCTCACCCCGTCAATGCAGACATTGTGAAAAAATACTACTCATAATCAAAGACCCGCTAGGTTGACTGGCCTAGGCAAAAATAAGGGCTTCCCGGTGAACCAAAAGGGTTCGGGCAAAAATAAGGGATGAAAATGAAAAAAAAACTGTACACTCGGCAAGTCGAAAACCTGAAAAGGCGGCTTGGGCAAAAAAGGGTATCCCGGTGGACTGAAAACCCGAAAGGGCGATCCAGGCAAAAATTAGGGATCAAAGCGTAACACTATGTCTCATTGGATTACCTTGCAACCAGACTTCGGTATCGACTATCAAGCTCGGATGACACTAATCAATCTGATCTACCTTCAACCAGTAGCAAAGTGATGAGATGCTCGAAGACATAAAGGCAATAGCAGAGTTGGAACCCAGTGGGATTATTCACATAACTGTTTTGTTTAGTTTTTCACAAATTGTGTAAATTCTATTGTTCGGCGGCGTTCTCTTACTAGGACGTCAGCCTCTTGTACAAAAACGCCTATTTACAGGCCAAACTTCAAAATCAATACAAGTCATTTTCACAAATAAATTTGTCTTTTTCTATTTTGTTTTGCAAAGAACGTCCAATGTTCATTTTTAATATATGCATTTGACATTAATTGCTGCTCAAAAATATTTACATACGAAACAAAAGATGATTACTTGTAATATCAGAAACAGGGGAAAATAAGAATTGTCCAAGCTTTACAATTGCTCTATTCACCAGGTACAAGGTAGATTTAGCCGAAGAATATGGCTAAAGGTGCATTCGCTCCCCGCGGAGTAAGACAATAATGATAACTCTCCCCAGCTGAGACTCGCAACTGTGAATGAATCGGTAATACTCTCCCCAAGCAGAGTTTATCTACCATCAGCACTGAAAGATCTTAATATTCCCTAATGGAGTATAAGAATATTCCCCGGTAGAGTACAAGATATCCCCAGTGGAATTTAAAATTTCTCCCAGCGCAGTCTGAAAAAGCTTCCCCAGTGGAGTTTAGAGAATCATCCCTAGTAGACTTTGGAAGATTGTCCCCAACAGAGCTCAAAGGATTATCCCCATTAGAGTCTAAAAGGTTATCCCCAGTGAGGTCGCAATTGAAATATCATCCCCCAGTGGAGTCCTTTCCCTTCACAAACAAGAAGTCAATCCCCAACAGGATTTAGTATCACCAGCAACGGTAATTCATCCCCAGCAGAATTTATCGGTGGAATCCTCAGCAGAGCATCTCTTCGCCACAAAGTAATCTCTTCATCAGTTTATTCCCCAACAGAGTTATCCTCTCCTGTAGGTTTACTCTCACAACATCTTCGTTCGCCATCCCCAACGGAAACGAAGAATTCAACTCTTTTTTCCAGCAGCTATTCGGGATTTATTTTCCCCAGCTAAAAGCATTACATTTCCATACATCATGACACATGCATATACGCATCATACAACAAAATCTCATTTATTTTGAGAACATCATTGTTTGATACATATCATACATTTCATACAACTAACCTTTAACTTTCAGGAAGGATGCAGTCAAATTCAAAGCTATGAAGCTTTTATCTCAGTCGAACTAATGACCGGTTCTTAAATCTCAACCGAATTATCCTCAGTTGAATTATAGATAAGGTTCTAAATCTCGACAAAGTTCCTCCATCGAATTACTGACAGTTCTTAAATCTCAATAGAATTATCCTCGGTTGAATTACAGACAAGTCCTAAATCTAGATGAAGATGTTTCCCTCAGTCGAATTACTGACCAGTTCTTAAATCTCAACCGAATTATCCTCAGTTGAATTACAGATATGGTTCTAAATCTCGACAAGTTCCTCCGTCGAATTACAGACGAGTTCCTAATTCTCAGCAGAGTTTTCTCAGTTGAAGTACGGGCAAGTTCTTAAATCTCGATGAAGATGTTTCCCTCAGTCGAATTACTGACCAGTTCTTAAATCTCAACCGAATTATCCTCAGTTGAATTACAGATAAGGTTCTAAATCTCGACAAGTTCCTCCATTGAATTACAGACGAGTTCCTAAATCTCAACAGAGTTTTCTCAATTGAAGTACAGGCAAGTTCTTAAATCTCGATGAAGATGTTTCCCTCAGTCGAATTACTGACCAGTTCTTAAATCTCAACCGAATTATCCTCAGTTGAATTACAGATAAGGTTTTAAATATCGACAAGTTCCTCCTTCGAATTACAGACGAGTTCCTAAATCTCAGCAGAGTTTTCTCAATTGAAGTACTGGCAAGTTCTTAAATCTCGATGAAGATGTTTCCCTCAGTCGAAGTACTGACCGATTCTTAAATCTCAACAGAATTATCCTCAGTTGAATTACAGATAAGGTTCTAAATCTCGACAAAGTTCCTCCATCGAATTACTGACAGTTCTTAAATCTCAATAGAATTATCCTCGGTTGAATTATAGACAAGTCCTAAATCTCGATGAAGATGTTTCCCTCAGTCAAACTACTGACCAATTCTTAAATCTCAACAGAATTATCCTCAACTGAATTACAGATAAGGTTCTAAATCTCGACAAAGCTCCCCTGTCGAATTACAGACGAGTTCCTAAATCTCAGCAGAGTTTTTCTCAGTTGAATTATGGACGAGTTCTTAAATCTCGATGAAGATGTTTCCCCCCCAGTTGAATTACGAACAAGTTCTTAAAACTCAGCAGAGATGTTCTCTCATTTGAAGTACAGACAAATTCCTAAATCTCAACAAGATCAGACTTCCCCAGCGGAATCTTCCATAACAACAGGTATGCGAGCTTTCGCTAAGGAATCTCTTATGCGATCGAAACTCCTGCAGATGGCATCTTTAAGCCCATCCTCCCTCCAGCAATATCCAAATGGCATCTCTAAGCCCATTCCCGACATCACAAAGTTGATACCACTTCATGCGAGTGCAAATTTCTGGGCCCTCTAGTGTTCAATCATCTTCCACCTTCGGATCACGAAAGACATGAAAGCCAATCTACATCCTCAGGTTTAAGAAGATTGAAAAGGGGCAGCTGTTTTACCCCAAAATTTTCCCTCTCATATTCCTCAATACATTGCAAGAAAAATCTCCAAGTTGCTCAAATTTGCTCAAGAGTTGGTCAGACAAGCTATCTCCTAAGGCAGTCAACCCCAAATTAGGGTTTTGTGTTGCATCAAGATCCTTGAGTCCAAATAACCTCAAGTGCTCCCTAATGTCCTAATATGTTCTCAAGATCATCCATGTCAAATTTCAAGCCTTGCAGAGGAAGTTTGCTCAGTCAATTGCCCAAAGGTCCAAAAATCGACTGTGCTAGGGAAAAAGTCAACTGTGACCTACATACAGTCAAAATTCAATATTTTTTGTCAACATTATCATTTTGAAGGATATTTCATCATTTGATCAAGGTTTGATCATGATTCATCAAGGATTGCTCAAAATTCATCAAGACTCAAAAGTTGCTAAATTAGGGTTTTGTAGGAAAAGTCAACTCAACTTTGACCAAGCATAACTTTCTCATACTTTATGAGAAATGACCCATACAAATCTCATTTTTAGTAGGATACAATTCCCTACAATCCATCTTCATACCCCAAGTTAAAAAAATACACTCACAAGAAGTTATGAATTTTGACATTATAGGTCATTTTTGAAAGTAAAAAAAAACACTTTTTTTTCAAAGCTTATAACTTGAGCATGGAATATCAAAATGATATGATACCAAAAGGGTTGGTTATATGACATCTCAAGATTTCTAAGAAGTCCAAGAACACTTCCAAAAGTTCAAAATTGAAGAAGTTATGCATTGTTGAAGTTGGACTTTTTTGCAAAATTGCCAAAAGTCAACTATCCCTAAAACTTCAAATTTTGTCAAATGGGCCCATTCTTTTTCATTTGATTTGAGTTTGCACCATTGCCCACGTGCCATAGCTTCAGCCATGTGTCCACATCACATTTTCATTATTTAATTTGATTTTTATTTGAATTAATTTATTTTAAATCAAATAAAATCATATAAAATCTAAAGCTTTGATAACACATGATCTTTTGGCTATTTCAGGCTTTGATTATAGCTATTATCATCATCAAATTCGTATCAAATCAAATCATGTGCAAAAAGATTGGAATTAGGCAAATTTGGAAAGATTTAATGGAAGAATCAAATCCACATCAAAGTCATTGATAAAGGGAGATTTATACCAAGTTTGTAAACCTAATGCACCGAGGGATACATAAGGAAGCAAAACACACGAAAATAAGGGTTGGAAGTGGTTGGAAGAGACAAAACAAAAGTGAGAAAAATCACAAAAAAAAAGCTTGAGGTCGAAATCCAGTTTAGAGGCATTTTCAGAGGTCGAGACTTGTTCCAATCGCTTCCTGGGCATTCACACAAGCCATCCCAACCAAAACCAAGCATTTTCAGACCCCTTAACGCACTGTAAGTCGCATGATAGTCACCCCTGTTCTTGGTTTCGATTTGAATTATCCTGGCACCTATTGAACAAACTAATGGAATACTCATGATCACAAGAGCATTTCCAAACTTTTTGTATCATTTAATTTCATTTATATAACTTGTTTTGCAAAACGCCATGGCTAGGGTTTTGTTGTTGTTTTTAGGGACTTTTGTTTCAGGTAAAATTGAGACTCAAGAAGAACATGGTTTTGATCAGGAGGCCATGACAAATTGAACCATGTTCTTGGAATGGATTTATATGGCCTGGAGAGAATTTTAGAATAGGCTTGCGCTTTTAGCTGTGGATTCAAATCCGCAGGTATTTTTTTTACAGGTCTGAGGACAGGGATGAACTCGTGTCATCTGTCTGTTGGTCCATTCAAAAATGGCGCGCGTTTTTATTTTTTTCTGACCAATTGACTTTGCTTTATTATATTATTATTGCATATTATATTAACAAACAGATCAATGTAGCGTGGTGGTAAGCGTGTAGTGCAATCTCCTTCAGGACCTGGGTTCGAATCCCAGGTCCCCAACTTTCTCAATGATTTTTGTTTGCAGATAATCACATGCGCATACAAGCTTGCAATCTACCATGCTCCCTCACCCATCTAGGCGCCAGATGGCCAATGGCCAAATCTGGTGGTCCATGACTGGAAGTCCACCAAAGGCCAAGTCAACATGCCCACACTGGATCCCAGATGGTCAAACGGATCAACTTTGTTCGGCCTGTGAAATTGCTACTCACACTCTTAAATCAGGCCCAACACTCCCCTCTCTCTTTAATTTATTTTATTTTGTTTTATTAATTGTTTTATTATTTTTATTTAGTTTTCTAACCAATCACAAAATTCCTTCTTTTTTATCAAATAAAAACCACAAAAAATATTCTTTTTATCCAATCAAATTTTAAAATTTTTATTTTGTTAATAATTACTAACCAATTAATTTAATTTCTAATTCTAGAAAACTCTAACTTATTTTTGTAAATAATTAAAATTAATCAGATTTAATTAGGTTTTAATTACGAATTTAATTGATTTTATTTTCTTTCTTAAAATAACAAAAATCCAAAAAATATGTCATAATTAATTTTTCATTAATTAATTTACTAATTTAATTTAGTTCTTTAATTTAGGTTTAATTTCTTTCTTAATTTAAAAACAACAAAAAAACCAAAAAAAGATATCTTCTTTAACCAAAAGGGTCAAAACCCTAATCATGCGCCCGATTTAATTTTGCGTCGCGATTTACTTTTCCTTATCCAATTATGTATCTGCTTCCGGAATGTAATAGTTAAATAGGACATTTAATTATTTTTATCGCTTTATTTTATTTTTCAAAGGGGTTTGTCTTTGGCGATGTAAATACCCGACGCCTTGTAATTTAAAATTTCGCATTTTATTTCCGCAAATTATAACTGCTAGATGTTTGATGATAGAGTTTGCATGACAAGACTGAATGTTAATCTTAAAATCAAACTAGATCACCTTTAACATGTACAAAGATAAAAATAACTGAAAACGACACACTCGCACATACGCACTCCTAGGGTACACCCCACTTGGTTGCCTTCGTACACGGTCATTGAGTATAGGTCGTTTTAGAGGTCGTCCTCTTGTCTAAAAGATCATAGTTTCCTCGAAATGGTTGCCTCGGATATTGTTGCCTCAAACAAATGATCTAAGACATTAGGGTTACCGCTAAAGCGTCCTAACATTGCTTTAGTAACCGTATGTCCCTCATTCGAATTGACCCTTAAACTCCAACGACGATGCTACCTACTCACTAATAGTGGGATAGCATTGTCTAAAGGAAATTAGCATAAAACGATTCCTTTTTTCGAGTAGGTAGATGGTTCTTAGATACTTGCTCTTTCAAAAACAACCTTTTTTCACACTTACACTCCTTTCCGAACAATGTTTTCAAAACACTTCATTACACTCTTGAGGACAGAAACAAGAGTTAAATCGAAGTTTTAAAACAAAAACTTTTTCAAACCCACAAGTACAAAGAAAACAATTTTTGAAAACAATGAGCATGTACCTAAGAGCCCGTAGATAACTACAGATAGAAAGGGTGCTAATACCTTCCCTTTCTATAATCTACCCCCCGTACTCAGAAATATCTCGAAAAAGGAATTTTTCTATGCTTTTTTCCTTTCCTTGTTGGATAAAATAAAAGTCGGTGGCGACTCTTGCTTAGCGCGACATTTTGCAAACACAAACGCAAAACACTAACCAGCATTCCAAAAATAGTCAGTTCTTCCCACCGTATCACAGAACTGGCGACTCTGCTGGGGACGCTTACAAGTGGGGTGTACCTTAGGAATAATTCATATTGTTTTCAATTGCTTGACTTGTATGGTTTATCTTTGTGGGCTTGAATCGGAGTTACTATCGATCCCAACCTGGATCTGGGGATACTCTTTAGGTAAGTAGCAATAAACTGTGAGGGAACTGTACGGCATAGACCGATACGATTGAAGCAGTAGCTACGTTGGTGTAACACTTTAGTTTGTACCGATATCCCTTGTGGCGCAACGAGGAGAATATGAGTCTTCTAAGGGGTTATTAAGCACCAACTGACCTTAGCACCTATAATTGACCAACTTGGCCATAGAACAGTAGCAATATGCTACACTCATTGAGACCAAAATCTCGCGATGATTCCGGCCGCAAGAAAAGGATGCTAAACTGGAATTATGACCGATCAAGGGTGGTCAGAGATATTGAGATCCTCTAGAACCCGGTTACTATTTCTAGGACAGGTTTGAACCAACTGAACTGAAAGAGGGTAGTACCTAAGCTCCTTGCCAGCCTGAAATCTAAGGGCTATCTGTGTGACTTGCTTGCCCTTACCATGTTTTCTATTTGTGGATACTTGTGGTGTGTTTTCTATCATGACATCATGACATCATGACATTGCATGCATCTTGCATTGGACTAACCCATTTCAAAGGCAGAGGGGATTCATCTTTGTTTTGTTTTGTAGGTCATGGCACCCATGCATAGAAACACTATTCGGATCAACTTTGTCCAGATTCCTACTCAGCTTAAGGAATTGGTTGCAAAGATTTCAGATACTTCCTCCTTTATCAGAAGACATGGGCACCTCCTTGGTTTGGTCACCTCCAAGATGGATGGACAAAGGATGAGTGTCTTAGTCCAGTTCTTTAATCCACTGTACCACTACTTTACCTTTATAGACTACCAGTTGGTCCCCACTCTGGAGGAGTTCTCTGATCTACTTAGTATCTCTATTCTGGAGCAGACCCTGTTCACAGGTTGGGAGAAAGTCCTTAGGCCGACAGAGATTGCTTCAGCCCTCCATCTGACAAAGGCTGAGGTAATGTCTAATTGGGAGACTAGAAGTGGGACAAAAGGCTTTTTGACTAAGTTCTTGGTTGGTCGGGCTAATCAGTTATGGGATAGTTTAGACTTTCAGGCGTTCGAGGACATTCTGGCTCTTCTTATATATGGTTTGGTGTTGTTTCCTAACTCAGATTCTTTCATCGACGTGAATGCAGTGAGGATTTTCATGTTCGGTAATCATGTTCCCACTCTCTTGGGTGACATTCTGCACTCTCTTTATGCCCGTACTGCTCGGAAATGGGGAACCCTTATGTGGTGTGCACCATTGCTGGCGAGGTGGTTTATTTCTCACCTCCCCAAATCAGTTTTGAAGAACAAGGAAGGCATGGTCTGGGCCTATAGGATTATGTCTCTCTCTCATAATAACATCATTTGGACTATCAAAGGCATGGAAGACGTGGCTATGATTGATCGCTGTGGGGAATACCCCAATGTTCCACTGCTAGGAACCCATAGAGGAATCACCTATAATCCGTGTTTGGCCTTACGTCAATTTGGGCGAGCTAGGAGGGAAGGACCTCATGAGTTGCTGATGCCGAGCATTGTCTTTGACTTCCAAGGTGATAGTGATGAGCAACGCCGCAGGTTCATACGAGCTTGGGATAGAGTACACAGGTCTGATCCGCACGAGCTAGGTGCGAAAACTTCTCTTCCGATGGAGCCATATCTCCCATTTCAAAACATTTTCAAAAAGTTAAAACGTTTTGTATACGTTCTTATAGAGACTAGAACCATTGTAAAACATCTTTTTAAAAACACTTTTCAAAACACGATTCACAAACACATCTTTGAACCATTTTTCAAAACAAAACTTTGTATACGTTCTTATAGAGACGAGAACCATTACAAAGATATTTTTCAAAATACTTTCAAAACCCACACCACAAGCACACAATCAAACAAAAGTAAGTGATCTAAAACGAGTAACTAAGAGCCCATGGAAAACCATGGATGAAAAGGGTGCTAATAACTTCCCTTTTCATAATCTACCCCCCGAACCCGAGAAATTTCTTGAAAGGTCTTTTTTGTGCTTTTTTACCTTTCCTTTTGGATAAAAGAAAAGTTGGTGGCGACTCTTGCTAACCGCACAAGTGCGAACAAAACGGAAAACTTCAAGTCAATTCTCCCACCGTATCACAGAACTGGCGACTCTGCTGGGGATCTAATAAAAAGTGGGGTTACCTTAGGGTTTTAGATCACCTTTACATGCTTATCTTGCTTGACTTGTATGCTTTATCTTTTGGTTCTATTGTTTGGGTTTGAATCCTCTACCCAGATTTGGGGCACCTTTTTAGGTAAATAGAAATAGATTGTGGAGACTGTACGGCGTAGACCGATATGGTTGAAACATTGTCTATGTTAGTGTGACACATTTGTGGGTACCGGTATCCCTCGTGGTGAATCGAGGAGAATACGGGGCCGGTGAGTGGCGTTGCGAAGCACTAATTAACCTTAGAACCCTAATTGAACAAACTTGGCCATTAGGACGTAGTGAGGTAATCGGTTTCGGTGTAAAACTGAAAATTGGTTGACACTCGATACTACACTCATTGAGGCTAGACTTTTGGGATATCTCGGCCGCAAGAAAAGATTGATTGAGCTGAGGCAATGCCTAAAAGAAAGGTCGGTGATATTGAGATCCTTTAGAACCCGATCATTATTTCTAGGACAGGTTTAGCCAACTAAAACTTCAAGAGGGTACTTACCTACAAACTCATGCAAGCCTGAAACATAGAGATCTGTTTGTTGTGTGTATATATGTTTGCTTGTACATAAACATCATAAACATCATCAACATCATATGCATGCTCACTAACCATTTCAAGGATTTAGAAATTTATCTTTGTTTTTGTTTTGTAGGAAATGAATCCTCTCCGAAGAAACACCATCCGAATCAGCTTTGTAAAAGCACATCCTCAACTTCAAGAGCTAGCCTCAAGAGTGCCCGGGGATTATCCTTTTACCAAGAAGTATGGTCGACTTCTCAGTTTGGATACATCCAACTTCCAAGAAGAGATGATGCGTGTACTGTTCCAATTCTTTGACCCCGTACATCATTGTTTCACTTTTTCGGACTATCAGTTGGTACCAACATTGGAAGAGTTTTGTCTGCTCTTAGGGGTGCCCGTGCTTAATCAGATACCGTTCACCGGTCTAGAAGGGAATCCAAAACCTGAAGTCATCGCCGAAGCTTTACATATGAAGAGGGCCAACGTCACAGCCAATTGGGAGACAAGAAGTGGGGTTAAAGGATTTTTAGCTAAGTCTCTGTTGGAAAAAGCTCGTTCATTCTGGGATGACATAGATTTCCAAGCTTTCGAAGAAGTGCTAGCTCTCCTCATTTATGGTTTGGTTCTGTTTCCTAACTCGGACCAATTCATAGACGTTAATGCCATCAAAGTCTTTCTCTCTCGCAATCCTATACCCACCTTGCTAGGAGATATATTGCATTGTCTTCATACCCGTACCATGAAGAAAAGAGGTACCCTTTTGTGTTGTATACCTCTACTCGCTAAGTGGTTCACTTCACACCTGCCTCAGTCAGCATTGAAGAACGAGCAAAGATTGATTTGGTCTTAAAGGATGATGTCTCTCACCCACTCTGATATCCGTTGGTGCTCAAGATCCTTGGAAGATATCTCTATCATCGACCGCTGTAGGGAGTTCCCTAACGTACCTCTGCTAGGTATTAGGGGAGGTATCACCTACAACCCGTGTTTAGCTCTTCGGCAGTTTGGGTATGCCCGAAGAGACGGCCCTCATAAGATGCTCGTCCGAGGTCTGGTTTTTGACTACGACAAAGAAGACCAAGGTTACCTCCAGTGGTTTACACGTGTTTGGGGAATGGTGAACAAAGTGGACAATAGGACTTTGGGACATAAAAACTCTATCCCTCTCGAGCCTTACCTTAAGTGGGTACGGGCTCGTGCCCAAAGTCTCTTAATGCCCTACCCTTCCATCCTTCCTATCATCATTGAGCCTATTATTGAAGGAGACGTCCCGTACACCATTCTTCATCCTGACATGCTAACCTCTCTCGAAGACCTGCAGAAATCCTGGATTCAGTTGAAGGAAGAGCGAGACACCTTTGAATCCAAGTACTACGCCAGTGAGAAGAAAGTTCTGGAGCTCACCAAACTGCTTCATGAAGAGAAGAATCTGAATACTTACATTGCTCCAAAAAGGATGCGTTCGGTCTTTTTATCTTGAGAATTTTGCTGTATTTTAGTTTCTTTCTTTGTAAGCCCGATGAGGCATGATGTATTCAAACTTGGTTTTATTTAATATGACGTGCATTCTTTTTGGTTTGGGAAAATTTAAATCTTCTAAATTTCCTTGAAATCATTTGCATATCGCATCTTCATTCATCATATGCATAAGCAGGTCTTCACACCAAGTTTCCTCATCCCTATGCTGTTTATTTCAGCAACATGGATCTTGAACAAACGGTTAAAGACTTGCAAGCTCAGAATGCACAATTTCAGCAGCTACTCTTGACCTTGTCTAAGGGGCAGGAGGAGCTCAAGACTCTACTAGAGAAGGAAAAAGAGAAAAAGAAGAAGAGAGCTGGTGTGGCTATCTTAGGCAGAAGATTTGAAGGACAAGCCAGACGGACTTTGGATTTCCCCTCAACATCTGATGAAGGGAAGAGAAAGGGAAAAGAAACTGCAGTGCCATCTGATTCTGAGGAAGAAGAAGAAGAAGAGGATGAGGACTATTCTGAACAGCAGTACCCTCCAACCGATGATAAATACAAGAACTTGGAAGAACATCTAGCTGCCATGGAGATACAGAGAGTGCCTGGGTTGGACTTTGAAGAGTTAGGGCTGGTATCTGGAATTCTAATCCCTCCTAAATTAAAAGTACCTTTGTTTTTCTAAGTACGATGGGGTGTCTTGCCCAAAGATGCACCTATGATCTTATGTTAGGAAAACTCAACCACATTCTTCCGATAAAGACCTATGGGTCCATTTCTTCCAGGACAGTTTATCAGGGACACAGCTGGATTGGTTTTACCAGTTGGAGAGGTCTGATGTGCATAATTGAGAATATTTGGCAGCCACATTCTATAAATAGTATCAATACAATGCCGACTTGGCGCCAACCCGTACTTAGCTACAGATTATGGCTATGGCTACCAACGAGGGCTTCAAAGACTACGCCCAAAAGTGGAGGGACTTAGCTGGAAGGGTGCAACCAACGTTGTCAGAAAGAGAGCTAGTGGACATGTTCCTGGGTACCCTGTCAGGCCCTTTCTTCAAGCACTTGATTGGAAGTTCGTCTGCTGGGTTCACTGATTTGATTCTAACCGGAGAAAGAGTGGAGGCCGGTATAAAAAGCGGGAAAATTCAAAAGGATGCATCTACTTCTGCTGCCATCAGAAAACCTTTCACGGGAAAGAAGGAAGTGTCAGCTGTCTACTCTCAGAGGAGTGAAGGAAGAGTTGAGTGCCGACCAGTGGTGGGGGCCGTTATGATTCAGAAGTCTGCATCTGATCAGTCCAAAAACAATCAGCCGAGGAATGATCAGCCTAGAAACAATCAACAAAGGGTGGAAAGGCCTGTAAGGCAATTCACTAAGATAAACATGACTCCTTCTCAAGTCCTACCCCATATTCTAAAGTTGTACCTTGCCATGCTGAAAGAGGCCCCTAAAAACCCTAACACTACTTCTCCATACTACCATCCGAACGCCAGGTGTACTTACCATTCGGAGAGCCCAGGGAACGACACTGATAATTCTTGGGCCCTGAAGAATAAAATTCAGGATTTGATAGATGCTAAAGAAGTTGAATTCGACGCACCTGAAAAACCCAATGTTATCTCTGCTCCAATGCCAAGGCACGGCCACAATTCCCATGCTGTTGAGGAGGATCTGTTTGTTGCTACTGTAGATGATTTGATAACTCCGCTCCCTATAATCAAGTTAAATTTGTTGAAGGCTAGGGTTTTCCCAGGTTGTGAAGAAGATTGTTACCTTTGTTCATCCTTATTAACCCATTGTCCATTGTTGAAGATAGGCATCTAACGCCTAATTGATAACCAAGAAATCCTATTTGAGAAGTCTCATATTTTACCAACTCCTGTTAACGATGTTTCAATAATAACCATATCCGCCAATCCTTCCAAGGTCCCTAAAAGACCTGTTAGGATTACACCCGCTCCGAAGGCTGCACCTTTGAAGATAACCATGCCCGGGCCAGTCCCGTACAAGTCTGACAAATCAATACCATGGAACTATGGTGGAGAAATCTACTATCATGGTGTTAAACAGATTGAACAGACTGTCGAGGAAGAGAGTCCTGAAGAAGATAATTCTGATACCAGTAACATTACCGGAACAAGCAAAGTTACCCGTAGTGGAAGAATATTTTCTCCAAAGATTGCCCCTCCAAAGGCAATTCTTGGACCCTCAGCTGCCCCTAAGGTTACCTCTACACCGGTAAACATATCTGCAAGTACACCAATCATAGAAGAAGTCACAACCCCCGTGGTTATCCCCTCTGCTGCTACTGATGTTCGAGGGAAAGGGATCCAAGAAGAGCCCATCAGGATGAGGGCTCAGCCATTGATCATCCCTGAAACCTCTCAAAGAGAAATGGAGGAAATTTTGAAAATAATCAAGAAAAGCGATTATGATGTGGTGGAACAGCTGGGGTAAACCCCCTCGAAGATCTTTATGTTGGCCCCGTTGCTCTGTTCGGAAGCTCATGTTAAGGCTCTGATAAAATTTTTGAAGACGGCCCATGTGCCACAAGAAACCTCCGCTGATCAGTTCCAGGAATGTGTGGCTAGTTTAACAGCTGACAATGGTCTAGGATTCTCCGATGCAGATTTAACTTCGAAACGAAGAAAACATAATGATGCTTTGCATGTCTCAGTGTAATGCAGAGGGACAACCCTAGCACACGTATTGGTGGACACTGGTTCGTCTTTAAACGTCTTGCCAAAGAAGGCCTTGGATAGGTTGGATTGTGAAGGCCTGACCCTGAAACCCAGCAATATAATTGTCAGAGCCTTTGATGGTTCTAAAAGGATGGTCCACGGGGAGGTGGACATCCTGATTAAGGTGGGAACTGAAACCTTCAACTCCATATTCTATGTGATGGACATCCGTCCTTCTTACTCTTGCCTGTTGGGAAGACCTTGGATCCACCATGCTGGAGCTGTCACTTCTACTCTGCATCAAATGCTCAAGTACCTTGTCCAGGGGAAAATCATAACTGTTCATGGCGAAGAGGAATACATGATCAGTCATCTGAACTCGTTCCGTTACATAGAATTGGATGGCGAATTCATCGAAACTCCTTTCCAGCATTTTGAGGAGGTAGCTCAGGAGATATCGGTGACCAAGACAGTGTCCTCTGTACCTATGATTACCAGGCCTCCGCCTCGGATGTCATCTCTCAAGGATGCAAAAGCAGTGGTTGAAGAGGGAGGAAGCACAATCTGGGGGCAGCTTCCAGACTTTCCCCATAAATCAGACAAATTCGGCTTGGGGTTCACCTCAACTGGTCAGAAGGTTGTGCGCCACGCCCGTGCCGGAGGGCCACCTGTGAAGATCAGTCATCATGGAGTCAATGCTCTGGAAGACAGTGAAGAAGAGGGCAGCTTAGAAGACTGGATTTTCCCTACCGTTGGCGGAGGATTGTGCAATTGGAAAGCAAAAGACTTTGTTCCGATTACTTTCATACCGCAGTAATTTATCTTTTCCATTTCTGTTGGATCTGTAATAATTCTCAAACAATTCATACCTTTTTTAACCTTGTGTCTTACCCGAGGCATAAAGGTCCATTTGTAAGGGTTCTTATTTTTCATCTTCATATGCCATTTAATGAATCATGGACGTTTTTCATATAAACTTTTGTGTTCATTGTCTTTCTTTTTACATCTTTATTTGTTTAAAGGTGGCTATACCCTTACACACACCCACACTCACAAATACAGGTACTCTTCCATCCCGGATCCCATGGGTAACGATACTGCTATAACCTTCAAAGACTCTGAAGATCTGGTCTACCAAGCCTATTACGAAGGTGAGGAAGATTGTGAGGTGCTAGGGGAATTGGCTAGACTTCTACAACAAGAGGAAAGGGCTATTCTGTCTCATGAAGAGCAGTTGGATACAATCAACTCGGAAACTGAGGATGACAGAAAGGAAATCAGAGTGGGTGCCAAACTAGAGCCGAGTGTCAAGGAACGCTTAATTCAGCTGTTGCATGATTATGTTGAGATCTTTGCCTGGTCATATGAAGACATGCCGGGGCTTGATACAGACATCGTGGTACACCATCTACCCACAAGAGAATATTATCCACCGGTGAAGCAAAAAGTCCGCCGTATGAGACCTGATATGTCAGAGAAGATCAAAGCGAAAGTTATGAAGCAGTTCAATGCTGGATTTCTGGCTGTTACTTCCTATCCTCAATGGGTTGCTAACATTGTGCCTGTGCCTAAGAAGGACATCAAAGTTAGGATGTGCATGGATTACAAAGACTTAAACAAGGCCAGCCCTAAAGACGAATTTCCACTTCCGCACATCGACATCCTGGTTGACAATACAACTCAGCACAAAGTATTTTCTTTCATGGACGAATTCTCAGGTTACAACTAGATCAAAATGGCACCTAAAGACATGGAGAAAACTAATTTTGTTACACAGTGGGGTACGTTCTGCAACAAAGTGATTCCATTCGAACTGAAGAATGACGGGGCAACCTATCAACGCGCCATGGTAGCTTTGTTTCATGATATGATACATCATGAGATAGAGGTCTACGTAGGTGACATGATAGCCCGATCACAAACTGAAGAAGAACACCTTGATCACTTGCAAAAGCTATTTGTCAGGTTGAAGGAGTACAAACTAAGATTGAACCCTAACAAGTGCACATTCGGAGTACGATCCGGTAAACTCTTGGGTTTCATTGTCAGCAACAAAGGCATCGAGGTTGATCCTGCCAAAGTCAAAGCTATACAAGAAATGTCCGCTCCTCGCACTGAGAAGGAGGTCAGAGGTTTCTTGGGACGCCTAAACTACATTGCTAGGTTCATTTCTCACCTAACATCTACCTGTGAACCAATCTTCAAGCTGTTAAAGAAAGATCAGGTAGTTAGATGGAATGATGATTGTCAAATTGCTTTCGATAAAATCAAGGAGTATTTGCTAGAGCCTCCTATCTTGATGCCACCCGTCGAAGGAAGACCGCTAATCATGTATCTGACCGTCCTAGATAATTCAATGGGGTGCGTACTGGGGCAACATGACAAGTTTGGCCGAAAAGAGCATGCCATTTATTAACTTAGCAAAAAGTTTACCGACTGTGAAACAAGATATTCACTGCTCGAGAAAACTTGCTGCGCTTTGGTATGGGCTGCTCGCCGGCTAAGGCAGTACATGTTGACTCATACCACTTTGCTGATATCTAAGATGGATCCGATCAAATACATCTTTGAGAAGCCTGCTTTGTATGGAAGAATAGCTAGATGGAAAATGATCCTCACAGAGTATGACATACAGTACACGACCCAAAAAGCTATAAAGGGCAGTGTGCTAGCTGATCATCTGGCTCATCAAGCTGTTGAAGATTACCAATCCATGAAGTTTGAATTCCCCGACGAAGACATCATGACATTGGACAATGTTGAAGATATCAGACCATATGACGGACCTGAATAAGGATCCCGATGGACCCTGTACTTTGATGGTGCCTCCAATGCACTTGGCAACAGTATTGGCGCGGTACTCATATCTCTAGAAGGTTACCATTCTCCTTTCACCTCCAGACTTTGCTTCAACTGTACGAACAACATGGCCGAGTATGAAGCTTGTATCTTTGGTCTCAAGGCTGCCATGAACTTGGGAATTAAATCTTTGATTGTATTTGGGGACTCAGCTTTGGTTATTAGTCAAATCAAAGGAGAGTGGGACACTAAGCATCCAAACCTCATCCCTTACAAAGAACATGTCTTAACATTGTTACCACATTTCGAGCAGATTACCTTCAAGCACTTCCCGCAAGAAGAAAATCAGTTAGCAGATGCTCTAGCTACAATGTCATCCATGTTTAAACTTAATTGGGACAGTGAGGCTCCCCAGATCACCATTGAACGGATGGATGAACCAGCGCACTGCCACGAGATTAATACCGAAGAAATAGTGGACCAACCTTAGTTCCACGAAGTCAAAAGGTATCTCGAGGCTCAAGAATATCCTGAAGGAGCTTCAGTCAATGACAAAAAGTTATTAAGAAGATTCTCAGCTAAGTTCTTCCTGAGCAATGGCATCCTGTACAAGTGCAATCATGATTCTATTCTACTCCATTGTATGGACAAAGCTGAAGCTGAAAAGATCATGGCCGAATTGCATGAAGGTACATTCGGCACTCACTCTAGCGGGCATACGATGAAAAAGAAGATTCTACGAGCAGGCTACTACTGGTCTACCATGGAAGCAGACTGCTATCAACACTCCCGGACTTGCCATAAATGTCAAATCTATGCAGACAAGGTGCACGTGCCTCCGGTTCCTCTAAATGTCTTAATAGCTCCTTGGCCCTTCACTATGTGGAGAATCGACATGATTGGAGAGATCAAGCCTACAGCCTCCAATGGACACCGTTTCATTTTGGTGGCCATTGATTACTTCACAAAGTGGGTCGAAGCAGCTTCCTTCGCATCCGTTACAAAGAATGTTGTTGCCCGCTTCATTAGCAGAACCTTATCTGTCGATACGGTATCCCCAAAAGGATCATCACTGATAACGGTACAAACCTTAACAATACTATGATCACCGCCTTGTGCAAACATTTCAAAATTCAATATCACAATTCATCCCCCTATCGGCCAAAGATGAATGGTGCAGTTGAAGCTGCGAACAAAAACATCAAAAAGATCATACAAAAAATGACACTCACCTACAAGGACTGGCATGAGATGCTACCGTTTGCTCTCCACGGGTACCGTACCACGGCTCGCACATCAACTGGGGAAACACCTTATTCCTTGGTATATGGCATGGAAGCTGTTTTACCTATCGAGGTTCAGATTCCCTCCTTGAGAATCATGAAAGATGCTGGTTTGAGTGAAGACGATTGGATCCAAACCCGCTTGATCAGTTAAACTTAATTGACGAGAAAAGAC
This sequence comes from Vicia faba, assembly GCA_948472305.1. Classification (NCBI taxonomy): domain Eukaryota; kingdom Viridiplantae; phylum Streptophyta; class Magnoliopsida; order Fabales; family Fabaceae; genus Vicia; species Vicia faba. The sequence goes on from OX451735.1 coordinate 1,010,665,209, forward strand.
TTACCGCTATTTGCCATGGTCAGACATATCAAAAACGGATGATCAAGGCTTTCAACAAGAAAGTCAGGTGCCAAGTGTATCAAGTTGGAGATCTTGTGATCAAGCGCATCATTTTGCCACAAAGCGATCCCAGGGGAAAATGGACTCCTACTTACGAAGGACCATTTGTAATCAAGAAAATCTTTTCTGGTGGGGCAATGATCTTAACCACCATGGACGGCGACGACCTGCCGCACCCTGCGAACGCAAACATAGTCAAAAGATACTATGCATAAATGACCTGCTAGATTGACACACCTAGGCAAAACAAGGGCATCCCGGTGAATCGAAAACCCGAAAGGGCGGTTCAGGAAAAAATTAGGGATAAAACAAAAATCTGTACACCCAGCAAGTTGAAAACCCAAAAGGGTGACTTGGGCAAAAAAGGGTTTCCCGATGGACTGAAAACCCGAAAGGGCGGTCCAGGCAAAAATTAGGGAATTAAAGCGTATGACTATGTCTCTTCGGATCACTTTAAAGACAATCCCTTCACAGACAAACTCCGAGGCTTCTGATCAATTCAATCATCTTCGGACGAAGCAACAAACGGACAAGATATTCGAAGATACGAAGGCTATAGCAGAATGGGAACCCCATGGGATTTTTACACTTAGCCATCTTTCTTTGTATAAATTTTTCTCATTTTTTATGACACCATCCTCTTACTAGGATGTCTATCTCCTTTGTACAAAACACTTACTCAAAGTAAATACAAAGATATCTCTTTCAAAGTACAGAAAACTATTTGCCTTTCTCTTTACACCTGTGTTTTATTTGCAAAAACGTCCAATGATTCATTAATGAACATATGCATTTGAACATAATTACTGTTTACAAATAAACATGATGAAAAAGAATAATTACTGATAGGTAGAAAGATTAGGAAAAAGTCTTTAGGCTATTCCATGAGAAATCCCTACAGCACGTCATTAAGATCCCCAACGTAGCCAAAACTTTGAACTACAAATCCCCAACGAAGCTGAGACTACCAACTACCAATCCCCAGCGGAGCTGAAACTTTCAACCCACAGCGGAAATCATCCAGTTTCTCCAAGTTTCCCCAGCAAGTTGTCTTGAAGCTTGAAAATCAACCAGATAACGGTTAACTTCTGTTTCTCCCCAACCTAGGGTAAATCCCCAGTAGATTGGCATACAATCCAAACTCCTGAACTCCCCAGCGGAATTAAGCTTTTCCCCATGGAGTTTTCATTACAGGATAAACTTTTTCCCCAAAGAGTTTTTATTGCTTCTCGACAGAACAATGACTCCTGTCAACAATCCCCAGTAGAAGTCATTAAATTTCTCTGGATTCCCCAAGCAGATTCCTCAAGAAGTATTTGGCATTACTCTCACAACGGAATCCTCAGCAGTCAAGGATTTATTTTTCCCCGGCAACAGTCAAGGATTTATTTTCCTCAGCAATACACCAAATCAGCTTACACGCGCATACATTACATTCATATATCATAAACATAGATAAAGCACATTTATTGCATCATACATTTCATGCAACATAACTTTGTGTTTCAGCTAACATTTTACCCTTTTCAGGATAAGAGTAACAACTATCTTTAACAAATATCCAAAGATTACTGATACAGTCCAGATACGCTCCAGACATGGAAGTTATTCTGTCACTCATTCAGATTCCAAGTCCCGATACAGTCCAGATACGCTCCAGACACGGAAGCCATTCTGTCTCTCATTCAGACTTAATTTCAAGATACAGTCCAGATACACTCCAGACACGGAAGTCATTCTGTCACTCATTCAGATTCCAAGTCCCGATACAGTCCAGATATGCTCCAGATACGGAAGCCATTCTGTCGCTCATTCAGACTTAATTTCAAGATACAGTTCAAATACAGTTCAGATACGCTCCAGACACGGAAGCCATTTTGTCGCTTATTCAGTTTCATCCTACAGATACAGTACATATACACTCCAGACACGGAAGTCATTCTGTCACTTATTCAGATTCAAGGACAAATACAGTTCAGATACGTTCCAAATTCTGACACCTTTCTGATGCTTGTTCTGTCGATTTACAACCAAAAATTCTTGGATGGCATCTACAAGCCCATCTCTAACAAGATTCTAACATCTCTCTAAATGGCATATTTAAGCCCATTCCCTCAATTACACTTTTGTCAAGCGCAAATTTGTGGGCACTCTAGTGTTCAATCATCTTTTACCTTCGAGTCACGAATGACAAAACTCACCGATCTAACTCTTCAGGTTCAAGAAGATTGAACAAGGAAAGTTGTTGTACCCCAAAATTTTCCCTCCCATTTTTCACAGAAAGCACAACCCTAGGGTTTCTCAGATGTTCAAGTTGGCTCAGGAATCGATCAGACAGATTTTCTCCTGTGGCAGTAAACCAGCAATTAGGGTTTTTCTTGCAATTCTCAAAAGAAATGAATTCTCAAAGATCCAATTGGCTTTCACAGGTTTTCATGCTTTCTCAAGTTTACTGAAAAGACAGGTTTTGTTTTCAAGGTTAACCAGATGATTTGCGTCTTTTAAAAAAACATCTGCTTGTTTAGGAATTGGAATAGACAGTGCGTGTTTTGATTGGAATGCAGTTGCAAGATTACAGAGTTATTGGATTACTTGGAGTTTAAGTTATCAGATGGGAACATTTTGTTTCAATTATCTTGATTGGGAATCTTTAAGATTTAGTTAAGATGCGAAGAGAAAATTGCGAGTTATTGACAGTAAAGGATTTTAATGGACATCAGAATATCTCATAAGACTTTCTCCATTTATTTCAAAAGTTGTTACAAAATAATTTATTATTTAAATGCTTTAGGTTTTACAACTTATTGTATTTAAAAGAATAAATTAGTACAATTGATTGAATGTTTCTCTCTAAATTACAAAGAAAGTGAATATATGCCTAAGGTTGACTGAGCTTCCATTTCTTCCACGCTTGCCACAAAGTCTCTTGCTTCCCCTGCTTTGCCACCATCCAGTTGTGCTCACATGAATACAAAAGATAGAAAAATAGTTAGAACAGTTAATTGAACATAAGTAAAAATTTTCAAAAGAAAAAAATGTTCATCATTAAAGTTTGCAATTTGGAATCAGAGGGCTATATTTTTAATTCATCACATTCTTATTTTCTCTATTTGCAAATCACAAGAAGATTATTCTTCTTGGTTCACAAACAAGAGAAATATAAGCAAGCTATCCAAACAAGAGAAATGCAGCAAGCTATCCAAACAAGAGAAATGTAGCAAGGCTGTCCAAATAAACAAGAGGCCCAAACAGCAGCCAAACAAATATAACAAACAAAAGGTGCAAAATGGCAAGTAACAAACAGCAGCGCATCACCAAGCTAGGCAACAAACAACTAGGCTGTCCAAACAAGTAAAAATATGCAAACAGCAGCATGGAAAAAACAAAATGCAAGCATTACAAGCAACAAACAACATATCAGTAGGAAGCAGGCAGCAACAAAAAGAAAATATAGCAGTATAATAACCAAGTCAACAAGCAAGAGGCTTGTTCAATAAGCCATTTCATCATCTTCCTTTTTATTGCAAACTTTTCAGAAAAAAAGGTAAAAGAGCATTTGGCTCTTAGGGTCATTGAGAGAGAGAGAGAGGAAGAAGTCACTAGGGATGCTGCCCTGCTGTCACAATTGCACAAGAATTGCTAGAAAACAAAAACTGCAAGAAAAAGAGCATGAGAACAATATGCCAAATATTCAAAATTTGGTGGTTTTCCCACCATTTTGAATAAGCTGTCAACCCAAAGCAACTAATATAACAGTGGACAAGGCTAAAGCAAAGCAGAAGATAGAGAGAAAATTATAAAAATTTAGAAAAAAACTCAAAAGAACCAAGTTTTCAAAACTGTAAAAGTTAAAAAAAAAAACCTCCAAACTGTCAAACCAGGTTTCAAACCTCAACAACCAACCTTCCAAAACTGATAAACCATCATCCATCAAACCAAATCAAACCTCAAAACTGTCAACAAATCCAAAATAACAAAAACATTCAAAAACCTCCAAACTGTCAAACATTCAAATCCAAAACTGTAAAACCATTTCAAACCAAAAATCCACAACCTTCAAACCGGTACATCAATAAAACAACTGTCAAAACCATCTCAAAAAACCTCAAACCAACAACAATAAATCCCAAACCATCCTCAAATCATCAAACTGCCAAACAGTTTAAACTAAACCTATCAAAGCCAAAAAAACTCCTCAAACCTATCCAACATATCAAACTCAAAAAACCAGGAAAAATATACTCAACCAAAACATGTAAACCAGTTTAAACCAAACTTCCAAAACTGTCAAAACCATCCCAATATCCAACAATCAAAAGCTCAGTAACATCCTCCCAGATACCCAACAAATCAAAAAAAAGAAAACCAACAAAGTTTTAAACTGATCGAACAACATAAAAATCATAAAGTCCATCAAACAACATCATCATCATTCAAAGCATAGAGGACAAAAAAGGTCCAGCGCCTTCAATCATCACTTCTTCCCCCCGTTTCCGGCCACCAAGGAGCATCATCATCTCAGTCTCACTATCCTTTTCCATTTCGCAAAAATTCCAAACATGTATGACTACTTTACCTTCCTCATACCATTTCTTGCATCTCAATGTATAGTACAATAGGTTAACAGAAAAAACATGAACAAGATAAAAAAAACAATAAAAATCGTTCAAGCTTCAAAGTTACAGAACCATACCTTTCAGAAACAAAGCCGTTAGCACTTGGTTAGGAGGTGAGGTTGAGAGGAACTCCGACAACAGAACTTTGGGGGAAAGATCAGATAAGCATAAATCCGACCTTAGGGTTTTCATAGAAAACGCGAATCACGGTGATATGATGATAGATTAGGTTGTTAAGAGGGTGATTTGTTCATAAAATTAAGAAGAGATGAGTAATAGAGATCAAAGATGAATAAATTTGGAAAGAAGAACGAAAGAGACGATGAGAGAGCGCCGCTGTACCAAGGGGTTCCACAAACCCTAATTTCATTTTTGCTTCCCTAATCAGACGCGTTAAACAGTTTAAGGCATTGGGCTTTGTTTTGTTATATTTACCCTTAAGCCCATTCGCTTGCTAACATACCCCCATTCTGATATTTTTGTTAACAACAAAAGATAACAATATTTCTTTGGGCCTAGTACCCTTTAAATTCACTCAAGTCCATTTTCTTTTTTTTAATTTGTTTCTTTATTTTATTTTATTACTAATTAAAATATAGAACACATTTTTTTGATTTAAGTCTTGAAAATCAATTTTCACTATTTTCTTTTTTATATAACTTATTTTTATTAATTTTTTTTATATATATTTAATAAAACATCAAAAATTAACTTATCTTATTTTCTTTCTTTAAGTTTGTTTACATAATTAATAAGAATACAAAATAATAATAATAAAGTTTAGATTTTTTAATTTAATCATTTTTTTAGAATAATTTTTATTTTTCTCTTTTCAAGTAAATACATTTCATTTCATATTTTGTTGACTTTATTTCATAAATTGTCATAGCTTTATATTAAGTCGCACAACAATTCGATTTGGTTGTATTGTTTGATATTTGGACATTGCTATTTTCATTTGATTCATCCCCATTTGTAACAATTGTACCCCCATTCCTGAATACTTTTGTAATAGCGTAGAGTTTCAATTCCCGCAATTTACTGTTTTTCATATACTGTATAGTAACTAGGCATGTATGGCAAGATTCAAAAATCAATCGCTAGATGACCTAATCCAAGAATGAAATAACTTGAAACCAACACACTTTCTCACACGTGCACCTCTAGGGTAACCCCGTTCGTTGCCTCGGAAATACAATCATGTCCCTCGAATATGAGACACTTTAGTAATAACCCTTCGATAAACAAAGATCGTAGTCCCTCGATGACCCTAGATGTTGCCTTCGATTAAAACGATCTCGTCCCTTACAAAAAAATTGCTAAAGTGCCTCACAAGTTGCCTTCAATGATTGTGAAATTGACCCGTACATGTCCCTTCACATCCAATGGTGGGGCTTCTTACCAAATCAATGGTAAGATAGCACCATTAAAAGGAAGAAGAAAAGAACAACTTAAGACATTTCGAGTAGATAGATTCTCTCTTAGTTACTCGCTTGCTCACGACAAAAACTTTTACACCTACACTCCCATTTCAAAACATTTTCAAAAAGTTAAAACGTTTTGTATACGTTCTTATAGAGACGAGAACCATTGCAAAACCTCTTTTTAAAAACACTTTTCAAAACATAATTCACAAACACATCTTTGAACCATTTTTCGAAACAAAACTTTGCATACGTTCTTATAGAGACGAGAACCATTACAAAGAGATTTTTCAAAATACTTTCAAAACCCACACCACAAGCACATAATCAAACAAAAGCAAGTGATCTAAAACGAGTAACTAAGAGCCCATGGAAAACCATGGATGAAAAGGGTGCTAATACCTTCCCTTTTCATAATCTACCCTCCAAACCCGAGAAAATTCTCGAAAGGTCTTTCCTGTGATTTTTTACCTTTCCTTTTGGATAAAAGAAAAGTCGGTGGCGACTCTTGCTAACCGCACAAGTGTGAAAGAAATGTAAAACTTCAAGTCAGTTCTCCCACCGTATCACAATATGCAAACAATGTTATTTTAAGAATGCAAAGCTTATGTATGTCTTGAAGTTTGAAGTGTGATGTCAACTCAGGATTTATAGCAAACCTTATAGGAGTCAGGATACCTTTTGTAACAGTATGCTTTTGAACTAACCCATGCTTCACCTAGGACTTTTAAGGGTTATAACGTGGCCTGGTTCACGGTTCAAGAAACAAAGGATAAATGCTCAAAATTTATTTGTACCCACCCGTTCTTCGTGATGTTCTTTGATCCTATACTCAGTTAATTGTGCATTTAGATCCCGTTTGAGTCTTTGCTCTGGTATTCCAGTGATGGTTTGGATACCGACAATTTATTTTGAATAGGCAGTCATTTCTCTTTATTAAGGGTTTGTAGGACCTCGTTCTTTTTGATTTTATCATCCCTGTCTTTTGCCTGAACTGTTTCTTTTTATGATTACAGTCAGCGGGATGCCCCCGTTTTTTCTTAAGTCTCCTTCATAGGTTTTGACTTAATGGGCTTTTATTTCGAGAGATAATGACTGCCTGTCTTGACGATTATAGGGAACCATCACCGTCTTTTGTTTTGGAAGGACGTCTTTGAAGCCATTCATTGTGCACCTCGATTTACTGAGAAAACTACCCTGCCCCAGGTTGTGATTAAGGGTTTTAATTTGTGTGAAAAGAAAAACTCCTACTTCTTTAGCTCAAAGGGGTTGACTAGGGATTATCTTCCTTATAACTCCACTGTTTAGGATTTGAAACAACGTCTGTACATCGTCAGCGGGGTCTGTTCAAAAACATACTGTAGAGATTTTGATATCATTTTCGTCATCCTCCCTCTAAAGGCTTATAACTTTTTAGTCGAGAGTTGAATATCACAAAAAGGAACGAAGTTTAAATATAGTGAATACGAATGAATTGATTCAGAACAGACATATGCAATGCATTGATAAAGTAACAAAGTTTGACATGAATAAATATTCGAACAATCAAAAGAAAATTGCAAATTGAAAATTCTAATGAACAAAAGCCTCTTCGTCTGGTCTTGTCACTTCAGAGGACGTGCCTTGGAGGGATGGTAGAAGAACTCAGCCTGACCATCTTGTGTAAACTCCAGCACTCCTTCATCAATCAAGTCCTGAATTTTATTTTTCAATGCCCAACAGTCATCAGTATCATTCCCCGGGCTGTTGGAATGGTATGCACACCTTGCATCAGGATTGTAGCTAGGCGAAGAAGTCTTGGGATTCGGATGAGGTCCTATCAACATAATTAGATTCATCCTTAACAGGTGTTTCAAAGCTTAAGACAACAACATGTTGAGTTTGGTAAACTGCCTTTTGGGCATATCCGGCTTACTCTGATTAACCCGTTGTTTTTGGCGAGGTTGTTGTGGGATTCGTGATGTAGTAGCAATTTGGAAAGGTCCACTCTTCACCAAACCAAACTCTTGTCTTCTTGGAGGTTGATCAATGACTTGGTCCCCAACCTCGTCTGCTTGCTTCACACGGTTGTATCCATCTTGATGAGGTTTGTTGATAATGGTTCTCAGCTTTTCTTGCCCCCGGGCTAGGCCTTGGATAAGAGCCATCTTCCCTAGCATCTGGGTTCTTATTGCATCTACCTCAGCTTGCAGTTGTTCCAGCCGTTTGTCCTTATTGTCTTCAGGACTTTTCTTGACTAAGTTCCCAACGAGGAGTGTTTTCAACTCTTCCTGCCCCTTGGATAGGTTTAGGAATATGTCCATGAACTAAGCTTCTTGAGTTTGAAGATCTCTGTTGTCTTGTTTGAGAGCCATTGCTGAAATAAATAGCGAGAACATGAGAGACCTGTGCTGGAAGACCTGTTATGCAATGATATGTATGATATATGTATGCAATGTTTTCAAGGATCTCGCGGGGTAAACAAGAAACTGTTAGAATTTGGTTGCAGCTTGATTGAAGAAACTTCGTGTCGTTAAGAGTCCTTATTCAAGAGTCAAGCTCACCATATCGAGCGGGTCATAACCACTGAGTAAAGTTATCGTGTTTTGATCTCTAGACGACATTGGCTAGAGGAAAATAAATCCTCTTGCCCCTTGCTAGACATCTGATTTACCATAACCTGCATCACAAACCCTTGAGATCCTTGAAATGGTTAGTATAATAAAGTATGCATGCTATGTTATGATGCATGATGTCATGATAAAACAAACAACATGTATAGCAGATAACAGGCATGGCAAAGGCAAACAAGTCACACAAAAGCCCTTAAGTTTAAGGCTTGCATGGGGTCAAAGGTATTACCCTCTTGAAGTTCAGTTGGTTTCAACCTGTCCTAGCAAAAGTAACCAGGTTTTAGAGGTTCTCAATATCACTGACCATCCTCCATCGGTCATGGTTTCAGCTCACACAATCTTTTCTTGCGGCCAGAACTATCTCGAGAGTATGGTCTCAATGAGTGTAGAATCGAGTATCAACCAGTTCTCAGCTTTATACCGAGGCCGTCTATCTCACTACACGACTCAAAAGGCTATCAAAGGAAGTGTACTAGCAGATAATTTGGTCCATCAAGCTGTGGATTATTATCAGTCAACGAACTTCGACTTCCCTGATGAGAACATCATGCTGATAAATGATTGTGCGAAACCTGGACCATATGACGGACCTGAATAAGGATCCCAATGGACTATGGTATTCATGGGGCTTCCAACTCCTTAGGTAGCGGAATTGGTGTTGTAATCATTTCTCCTGAAGGTTGCCACACTCCTTTCACTGCCAGGCTATGCTTTGATTGCACAAACAATATGGCCGAGTATGAAGCACGCGTCTTGGGTCTGAAAGCTGCTATCGACTTAAGGATCAAGAATTTGGATATGTTCGGGGATTCCGCCCTAGTGATCATCCAAGTAAAAGGAGATTGGGACACTAAACACCCTAATCTTATCCCCTACAAGGAACTTGTGCTATCCCTGATTCCTTACTTCGAAGAGATCACTTTTAAGCACTTCCCTAGGGAAGAAAACCAATTGGCTGACGCTTTGGAAACCATGTCTTCAATGTTCAAGGTCAGATGGGATAACGAAGCCCCTATGATAACAATTTAAAGATTTGATGAACGTGCACATTGCTATGAGCTTGACACCGATGCGGAAAAGCCATGGTACCATGAGGTGATGAGATACCCAGAAACACAAGAGTATCCAGAGGGGGCATCTATCAATGACAGAAAGTTCTTGTAAAGATTTACAGCCAAATTGTTCTTAAGTAACGGGATATTGTACAAGCACAACCATGATTCAACTCTACTCTGATGTGTGGACAAGAAGGAGGTGGAGGAGATTATGGAAGACATGCATGATGGTCTCTTTAGTACTCACTCAAGTGGACATACGATGGCTAAGAAAATCTTAAGAGTCGGTTACTATTGGTCAATGATAGAGACTGATTTCCATAAACATTCAAGAACTTGTCACAAATGCCAAATCTATGCTAACAAGGTCCATGTGCCTCCTATCCCTCTGAATGTCATGACCGCTCCGTGGCCATTTGCAATGTGGGGAATTGACATGATTGGAGAGGTCAAGCCCACCGCTTCCAACGGACATCGCTTCATTCTTGTTGCTATCGACTATTTTACCAAATGGGTCGAAGCCGCCTCATTTTCCTCAGTCACCAAGAATATGGTAGCCAGATTCATCAGACACAACCTCATCTGCTGTTATGGTATCCCCGAAAAGATCATCACCAACAATGGGACTAACTTCAACAATGCTATGATCACTGAGCTTTGCACTCAGTTTAAGATCAAGCATCACAATTCTTCTCCATATAGACCGAAAATGAATGGCGCAGTCGAAGCGGCCAACAAAAATATCAAGAAGATTATGCAGAAAATGGTAGTAACCTATAAGGATTGGTATGAGATGTTGCCGTTTTCTCTACATGGCTACCGTACTTCAGCTAGAACATCAACTGGGGCAACTCCCTTTTCTCTAGTCTATGGAATGGAAGTTGTTTTGCCAGTGGAAGTTCAGATTCATTTGCTGAGAATTATGAATGAGGCAGGCCTAGGCGAAGACGAGTGGATTAAAACGAGATTGGATCAGTTGAACTTCATTGACAAAAAATGGTTAGCTGCTGTTTGCCATGGTCAGACGTACAAAAAATGGATGATCAAGGCTTTCAACAAAAATATCAAGCCTCGAGTATATCAAGTTGGTAACTTGGTAATAAAACGCATCATTCTACCACAAGGCGACCCCAGAGGAAAGTGGACTCCCACCTATGAATGGCCATTTGTTGTCAAGAGAGTTTTCTCTGGCGGTGCCATGATGCTGACTACCATGGATGGTGAAGATTTCCCATATCCTATAAACGCGGACATAGTCAAAAAATACTATGCAATAGAGACCCTCTAGGTTGACACACCTAGGCAAAATAAGGGCATCCCGACAAACCAAAAGGTTTGGGAAAAACTTAGGGATATATGCAAAATATTGTACACCCAGTGTGATACGGTGGCCAGAATCAGGACGTGGTTTCCCTATTTCGTTAAAGAAATTTTTCTGGTTTGCGTTTTGCGTTTGTGTTTGCAAAATGTCGCGGTAAGAAAGAGTCGCCACCGTCTTTTATTTTATCCAACAAGGAAAGGAAAAAAGCACAGAAAAATTCCTTTTTCGAGATATTTCTGAGTACGGGGGATAGATTTATAGAAAGGGAAGGTATTAGCACCATTTCTATCCGTAGTTATCTACGGACTCTTAGGTACTTGCTCATCATTTTCAAAATTGTTTTCTTTGTGCTTGTGGGTTTTGAAAAGTTTTTGTTTTAACTTCGATTTAACTCTTGCTTCTGTCCTCAAGAGTGTAATGAAGTGTTTTTGAAAACTTTGTTTGAAAAGAAGTGTGAGTGTGAAAAATTTGTTTTGTTTTGGATGAGCAAGTATCTAAGAACTATCTACCTACTCAAAAAAGGAATCGTTCTATGCTAATTTCCTTTAAACAATTCTATCCCACTATTAGTGAGTAGGTAGCACCGTCGTTGGAGTTTTGAGGGTCAATTCGAAAAGAGGGACATACGGTCACCAAAGCAATGTTAGGACACCTTAGCGGTAACCCTAATGTCTTAGATCATTTATTCGAGGCAACCATTTTAAGGTAACTATTTTGAGGCAACTATGATCTTCTAGACAAGAGGGCGACCTCTAAAACAACCTATACTCAATGACCGTGTACGAAGACAACCAAGTGGGGTGTACCCTAGTAGTGTGCATGTGCGAGTGTGTTGTTTTCAGTTATTTTTATCTTTGCACATATTTAGGGTGATCTAATTTGATTTTAAGATTAAGCATTCAGTCTTATCATGCAAACCCTATTATCAAACATCTAGCAGTAATAATTAGCAGAAATTAAAGTGCAGAAATTAAACTAAATTATTACAAGGCGTCGGGTATTTACATCGCCAAAAACAACTCTTTAAATATAGAAAGCAGAAAAATAAATAAAATTTCCCAATTATTTATTACAAACTAGGAGCAGGTACATTAATTGGATAAAGAAAAATAAAGCGTGATGCGAAATTAGATCGGATGCGAAATTAGGGTTTTGACCCTTTTTAAAATAAAATGTTTTTGTTGTTTTTATTTTTTAAGAAAAGGAATTAAAACCTAAAATTAAACACTAAATTAATTATTAAATTAATTGAATGGAAAAAATAATTAATGACATGTTTTTTTGAAGTTTTTGTTAATTTAAGAAAGAAATTAAAATAATTAATTTAAAGTTAGAACCTAATTAATTCTAATTGATTTTATTTATTTACAAAAATAAATTAAAGTTATTCTAGAATTAAAAACCTAATTAATTAATTAAAATTTATTAAAGAAAAATAAAGTTCTGAATTTTTATTTGGACAAAAAATGTTTTTTGTGATTTTTTGGTAAAAAAGAAAATTATTCTATTGGTTAATAATTAAAATAACTAATTGAAAAATAAAATAAAATATAAAGAGATAGAAAGATATGGGCCTGATTATTGAGGGTGTAAATAGCAATTGGCTGGCCCATTTGAGGCTGATCCATTTGACTTTCCTGATTCACTGCATATGCGTTGACCTGGCTCTTTGGTGCTCCTTCAACACTGGCCAACAAATATGGCCATCTGGCCATCTGGCGTGTTGATTGGTGAGAGTCCATGGTGTGTCTTAGGATTGAGTACACACATGATTTCCTGAAAACAAATATGAAAATGCAAGTTGCTGGAGGCAGGGATCGAACCCCTGACCTTCAGCCTTTGGGTCCTTTAAGGCTTACGTGGCTACCACCAAACCATGCTGCTTCATTTGTTATTATAATACAAACAAAACATAATATATAAAAAACAAAATTAATGGCCAGAAAAAAGAAAAGCGCGTGTGTTATTTGAATGGACGAATGGATGGACGATAACTCATCATCCCTGTCCTCTAAATCCTGAAACTTTTACCTGCAGATTTTATCCGCAGCTAAAATCGTGGCTTCATTCTAAATCCTTCCCCAGGCAATATAAATGAGTTCTACGACCATGGTTTGATTTGTCATCTTCTTCTGATCACAACCATGTCCATCATGAAGACCAATTGTACCTGAAACGAAAAACACCAAAAAAACTCCAAGAAACCCTAATCATGGTGAATCATAGTATAGGTTATGTAAATGAAATTGGCTAATGTAAAAAGCTTGCAAATGGCATGGTGATCACAAATATGCAATTATTTTTCGTTATAGATGCAAGAATAGTGTAAATCGAATTCAAGAATATGGCGGATTCATGAGGGACTTACAGTGCGTGTGAGGGTCTGAAAATGCCTGGTCTTGGTTGCTTTCTCTTGTGGAGATGGCCAGAAAGAGATTGAGACAATTTCCAAGCCTTGAAATTGCCTCTAGGATTGATTTCGAAGTCACACTTTTTCTTGATTTTTTCCAATTTGGTTCTACCTCTAGAACTGATCTCCAACCCTCATTCTTGTCTGCCTCACTTCCTTATGTATTGTACAATACATTAGGTTAGAATTTGCTCTCCAAATCTCCCTCCATTGATGATTTTGATATTTGATTTGATCCTCCATTAAAGCTTTCCAAATTTGATCCAAATCACATCTTTTTTTGTACACTTATGCCTTGATACGAGTTTGATGAGGGCAAGCTGTATAATGAAACCTGAAATCAACACAAAATCTTTGTTATTAATGCTTTTGGATTTTTATTTGATTTATTTTGATTTAAATCAAATTAATTCAAATAAAATCAAAATAATTAATAAAAAAATGATATGGACACATGGCCAAGGCTGGAGCACGTGGGCTATAATGAAAACTCAAAACAAGTGAAAAAGAATGGGCCCATTTGGCAAAATTTGAAGTTTTGAGGATAGTTGACTTTTGGCAATTTTGCAAAAAAGTCCAACTTCAACAATGCATAACTTCCTCAATTTTGACTCTTTGGAGGTGTTCTTGGACTTTTTAGAAAACTTGTGATGTCCTCTAATCAAAACTTTTGGTATCATCTCATTTTGATATTCCATGCTCAAGTTAGAAGCTTTGAAAAAAAGGTGCTTTTGTTGACTTTTCAAAATGACCTATAATGTCCAAATTCATAACTTCTTGTGAGTGCATATTTTGATCTTGGGATATGAAGATGGATTGTAGGGAATTGCATCCTATTAAAAATGAGCTTTTGATGGGTCATTTCTCATAAAGTATGATAAAGTTATGCTTGGTCAAAGTTGAGTTGACTTTTCCTACAAAACCCTAATTTAGCAACTTTTGAATCTTGATGAATTTTGAGAAATCCTTGATGAATCATGATCAACCCTTTATCAAATTATGAAATATACTTCAAGATGAGGATGTTGAAAAAAATATTGAATTTTGACTGTATATAGGTCACAGTTGACTTTTGCCCTAGCATAGTCGATTTTTGGACCTTTGAGCAATTGACTGAGCAAACTTCCTCTGCAAGGCTTGAAACTTGACATGGATGATCTTGAGAATATATTAGGACATTGGTGAGCAATTGGGGTCACTTGGACTCAAGGATATTGATGCAACATGAAACCTTAATTTGGGGTAGACTGACTTAGGAGAGAGCTTGTCTGACTAACTCTTGGACTACTTTGAGAAACTTGGAGATTTTTCTTGCAATGTTTTGAGAAATATGGGAGGGAAAATTTTGGGGTACAACATCTGCCCCTGTTCAATATTCTTAAACCTGAGGATGTAGATTGGCTTTCGTGCTTTTCGTGATCCGAAGGTGGAAGAGGATTGAACACTAGAGTGCCCAGAAATTTGCACTCACATGAAGTGATAGTTGCTTTGTGATGTCGGGAATGGGCTTACAGATGCCATTTGGAGGAGTGTCGATCGCATAAGAGATTCATTAGCGAGAGCTTGCATTCCTGCCGTTATGGAAGATTCCGCTGGGGAAGTCTGATCTTTGTTGAGGGAAATGAACTCGCCCGTAATTCAACTGAGGTGTCGAGATTTAGGAACTTGCCCGTAATTCAACTAAGGTGTCGAGATTTAGGAACTTACCCGTAATTCAACTGAGGTGTCGAGATTTAGGAACTTGTCCGTAATTCAACTGAGGGGAAACATCTTCGTCGAGATTTAAGAACTCGTCCGTAATTCAACTGAGAAAACTTCTCTGCTGAGATTTAAGAACTTATCTGTAATTCAACGGAGGAACACTTTTGTCGAGATTTTAGGAACTCGTCTGTACTTCAACTAAGAAAACATCTCTGCTGAGTTTTAAGAACTCGTCCGTAATTCAGCTGGAGGGAAACATCTTCGTCGAGATTTAAGAACTCTCCTGTAATTTAACTGAGAAAACTTCTCTGCTGAGATTTAGGAACCTGTCTGTAATTAAACGGAGGAACACTTTTGTCGAGATTTAGGAACTCGTCTGTACTTCAACTGAGAAAACATCTCTGCTGAGTTTTAAGAACTCGTCCGTAATTCAACTGGAGGGAAACATCTTCGTCGAGATTTAAGAACTCGCCCGTAATTCAACTGAGAAAACTTCTCTGCTGAGATTTAGGAACCTGTCTGTAATTCAATGGAGGAACACTTTTGTCGAGATTTAGGAACTCGTCTGTACTTCAACTGAGAAAAAATCTCTGCTGAGTTTTAAGAACTCGTCCGTAATTCAACTGGAGGGAAACATCTTTGTCGAGATTTAAGAACTCGCCTGTAATTCAACTGAGAAAACTTCTCTGCTGAGATTTAGGAACCTGTCTATAATTCAACAGAGGAACACTTTTGTCGAGATTTAGGAACTCGTCTGTACTTCAACTGAGAAAACATCTCTGCTGAGTTTTAAGAACTCGTCCATAATTCAACTGGAGGGAAACATCTTCGTCGAGATTTAAGAACTCGCCCGTAATTCAACTGAGAAAACTTCTCTGCTGAGATTTAGGAACCTATCTGTAATTCAACGGAGGAACACTTTTGTCGAGATTTAGGAACTCGTCTGTACTTCAACTGAGAAAGCATCTCTACTGAGATTTAAGAACTTGTTCGTAATTCGACTGAGGTAAAAGCTTCAAAACTTTGAATTTTGTGAGAATTTAACCGCATCCTTCCTGAAAGGTAAAGGTTAGTTGTATGTAACGCATGATATGTATCAGGAAATGATGTTCTCAAAATAAATGAGATTGTGTTGTATGATGCGTATACGCATGTGTCATGATGTATGGAAATGTAATGGTTTTAGCTGGGGAAAATAGATCCCGGATAGCTGCTGGAGAAAAGAGTTGAATTCTTTGTTTCCACTGGAGATAGTGGATGAAGATGATTGTGAGAATATACCTGCAGGGGAGGATAACTCCGTTGGGGAATAAATTGATGAGGAAATGGCTCTGTGGAGAAGAGATACTCTGCTGAGGATTCCGTTGACAAATTCAGCTGGGGATGAATTACCGTTGCTGGTGATACTGAATCCTGTTGGGGATTGAATTTCTGTTTGTGAAGGGAATGAACTCCGCTGGGGATGATCTTCAGTTGCGACTTCACTGGGGATAACCTTTTAGGCTATACTGGGGACAATCTTCCAAAGTCTACTGGGGATGATCTTCTGAACTCCATTGGGGAAGATTTTTCAGACTGCGCTGGGGAAAAATTCAAACTCCACTAGGGATATTTTTATACTCTGCCGGGGATAATAAAACTTTTCAGTGTTGATGGTAGATAAACTATGCTTGGGGAGAGTTAACATTACTGTTCTTTTCTTGCTCTGCGGGGAGTGAATGTACCTTAGCCATATTCTTCAACTGAATCTACCTTTGTACCTGGTGGATAGAGCAACTGTAAAGCTTGGACACATTTTATTTGCCCCTGTTTCTGATATTACAAGTAACTGTCTTTTGTTTCGCATGTAAATATTCATGAGCAACAATTAACGTCAAATGCATATATCAAAAATGAACATTGGACGTTCTTTGCAAAAAAAAAATAGATAAAGGAAAAACGGTTTGAAATTTCTTTGAAGATGAATTGTATTGATTTTGAAGTTTGGCCTGTAAATAGGCGTTTTTGTACAAGAGGCTAACGTCCTAGTAAGATAACGCCGCCAAATAATAGAATTTACACAATTTGGGAAAAACTAAACAAAACAGCTATGTAAATAATCCCACTGGGTTCCAACTCTGCTATTGTCCTTATATCTTCGAGCATCTTATCACTTTGCTACTTGGTTGAAGGTAGATCAGATTGATTAGTGTCGTCCGAGCTTGATAGTCGATACTGGAGTCTGGTTGCAAGGTGATCCAATGAGACATAGTGTTACGCTTTAATCCCTAATTTTTGCCTGGACCGCCCTTTCGGGTTTTCAGTCCACCGGGATACCCTTTTTTCCCAAGCCGCCTTTTCAGGTTTTCGACTTGCCGGGTGTACAATTTTTTTTTATTTCATCCCTTATTTTTGCCCGAACCCTTTTGGTTCGCCGGGAAGCCCTTATTTTTGCCTAAGTCAGTCAACCTAGCGAGTCTTTGATTATGCGTAGTATCTTTTTACTATGTCTGCATTGACGGGGTGAGGAAGGTCGTCACCATCCATGGTGGTTAGAATCATAGCTCCTCCTGAGAAAATGTTCTTAACCACAAATGGCCCTTCGTAAGTAGGGGTCCATTTTCCCCTGGGATCACCTTGAGGTAGTATGATGCGCTAGATAACCAGGTCCCCAACTTGATACTCTTGTCGTCTGACTTTCTTGTTAAATGACTTGATCATCAGTTTTTGGTACGTTTGACCATGACAAATAGCAGTAAGTCTCTTTTCGTCGATTAAGTTCAGCTGATCGAGCCGGGTCTGTATCCAGTCATCTTCGCTCAAACCTGTATCCTTCATAATCTGAAGAGAGGGTATCTAAACTTCAATGGGCAAGACGGCCTCCATGCCGTATACCAAGGAATAGGGTGTTGCCCCTGTTGATATCCGCGTTGAGGTATGGTACCCATGAAGAGCGAAAGGTAACATCTCATGCCAATCTTTGTATGTCACCGTCATCTTCTGCACAATCTTCTTAATGTTTTATTAGCCGCTTCTACAGCCCCATTCATCTTCGGCCGGTAAGGAGAAGAGTTATGATGCTGTATCTTGAACTGTTTGCAGAGTTCGGTGAGCATCTTATTATTGAGATTTGTACCGTTGTCTATAATGATCCTCTCTAGTACACCGTATCGACATATCAGATTGTGCCGAATGAACCGCGCCACGACGTTCTTGGTTACAGTAGCAAAGGAAGCTGCTTTAACCCACTTCGTGAAGTAATCAATAGCTACCAGGATGAAACGATGCCCATTAGATGCCGTAGGTCTGATCTCGCCGATCATGTCGATGCCCCACATTGCAAAAGGCCATGGAGCTGTCAAGATGTTCAGAGGTACCGGAGGTATGTGCACCTTATCAGCATAGACTTGGCACTTATGACAGGTCCGAGAATGCTGATAACAGTCGGCTTCTATTGTAGACCAATAGTATCTTGCCCGAAGGATCTTCTTTGCCATGGTGTGTCCACTGGAATGAGTTCCAAAAGTACCTTCATGTAACTCTACCATAATCCTTTCTGCTTCGTTCTTATCCACACATCGCAGTAAGGTTGAATCATGATTACGCTTGTAAAGAATGCCGTTGCTAATGAAGAAATTCGCCGCGAACCTCCTCAGAAACTTCTTATCTTTAACAGATGAACCCTCGGGGTACTCCTGAGCTTCAAGATACCTCTTCACCTCATGAAACCAGGGTTTATCCATTGCCTCTTCAGTCTCAATATCACAACAATGTGCAGGTTCGTCCAACCTCTCAATGGTAATCTGGGGAGCTTCATTGTCCCATCTGACCTTGAACATAGAAGACATCGTAGCTAGCGCGTCCGCCAACTGATTCTCCTCTCTCGGGAAGTGTTCAAAGGTTATCTCCTCGAAGTGTGGAAGCAACGTCAATACATACTCTTTGTAAGGAATAAGATTAGGGTGTTTCGTATCCCACTCGCTTTTGATCTGACTGATCACGAGAGCGGAATCTCCGAATACACTTAAGAACTTAACCCTTAGGTCAATAGCTGCTCGAAGACCCATAATGCATGCTTCATACTCTACCATGTTGTTGGTGCAGTTGAAACATAGTCGGGCGGTGAACGGAGTATGAGAGCCTTCAGGTGATATGATCACGGCGCCAATGCCGTTACCCAAAGCCTTTGAAGCTCCATCAAAGTACATAGACCATCGGGATCCCTCCTCAGGTCCTTCATCCGGTCCAGGTGTCTCACAGTCAGTCACCAGCATGATATTCTCATCCGGGAATTCAAAGTTCATAGACTGGTAATCGTCCATTGCCTGATGCGCCAAATGATCTGCCAACACACTTCCCTTGATTGCTTTCTGGGTCGTGTATTAGATGTCATACTCAGTCAAGATCATCTGCCATCTTACTATTCTTCCGGACAAGGCAGGCTTCTCGAAGATATACTTGATTGGATCCATCTTTGATATCAATAGAGTAGTGTGAGTCAACATATACTGTCTCAGCCGGCGAGCAGCCCATGCCAAAGCACAACAAGTTTTCTCAAGTAATGAGTATCGAGTCTCGCAGTCGGTAAATTTTTTTCTAAGGTAGTAAATAGCATGCTCTTTTCGGCCAGACTCGTCATGCTGCCCCAGCACGCACCCCATTAAATTATCGAGTATTGTCAAGTATAAGATCAAAGGTCTCCCTTCAACTGGAGGCATCAGAATAGGAGGCTCTTGGAGATATTCTTTGATCCTTTCAAAAGCGGCCTGAAATTCATCATTCCATCTTACCACTTGATCTTTCTTCAGTAGTTTGAAGATTGGCTCACAAGTAGCAGTTAGGTGTGAGATGAATCGGGCAATATAGTTCAAACGTCCCAGAAAGCCTCTGACTTCTTTTTCTGTTCGGGGAGCTGGCATTTCTTGTATAGCCTTCACCTTTGTAGGATCCACTCGAATACCTTTATCACTTACGACGAAACCCAGTAGCTTACCAGAGCTCACCCCGAAGGTGCACTTGTTCGGGTTTAACCTCAGCTTATACAACTTCAACCTGTCAAATAACTTCTGAAGGTGGTCAAGATGTTCTTCTTCAGTCTGGGATCTTGCAATCATGTCTTCAACGTATACCTCAATCTCATGATGGATCATGTCATGGAATAAAGCGACCATGGCGCGCTGATACGTTGCCCCAACATTCTTCAATCTGAAAGGCATGACTTTGTAGCAAAAGGTACCCCATTGAGTGACAAAGGTTATCTTCTCCATGTCTTCGGGAGCCATCTTAATCTGATTATAACCGAAGAAACCATCCATAAAAGAGAAGACCTTATGCTGTGCGGTGTTGTCAACCAGAACGTCGATATGAGGCAGAGGGAAATCATCCTTGGGACTCGCCCTGTTCAGATCCCTATAGTCGACACACATTCAAACTTTACCATCCTTCTTCGGCACAGGAACCACGTTGGCCACCCACTGTGGGTAAGAAGTAACTGCTAGAAAACCGGCATCAAAATGTTTCATAACTTCAGCCTTGATTTTCTCAGACATCTCCGGGTGCATTCGGCGGACCTTTTGTTTCACTGGAGGACAGTCTTCCTTGGTTGGCAGGCGGTGAACCACGATATCCGTATCCAAACCAGGCATATCTTCATAAGACAAGGAAAAGATCTCAACATAGTCATGCAGCATCTGAATTAGCCGTTGCTTAACACTAGCCTCCAGATTTGCACCGATCTTGACCTCTTTCCTGTCTACCTCTGTACCCAGATTTACTGTTTCCACTGGCTCTTCATGCGGTTGTATGGCCCTCTCTTCCTGAAGTAACAGTCTAGCAAGTTCACCAGGCACCTCGCAATCATCTTCACCTTCGTCTTCGGCTAAGTTTATCGGACTTTCGAAGTCATAACCGGCAGTAGCAGAGTCGTTATCAGTGGGATCCAGAGTGGATGTAGACCTGTATATGTAAGTGCGTGTAAAATAGCTGTTTTGCAAGATAAAAAAGAAAAACAAGGAGCGCAAAATTTGTAATGCAAGAAAACGTCCAATGCTTTTATTAATGATATACGAAAATGACACACATAAAGCCCTCACAAACAAAACCACGGTGTCTCGGGTAAGGCACCGGGCCGTAAAAGTTCAAAAAAAATTGTCTGTTACAAACTTAAAACAAAAGTATCATTACTGGGTAATAAAAGAAATTGGGACGAATTCCTTTGCCGTCCAGTTGCTTAATCCTCCGTCGGTAGTTGGGTAAATCCAACTGTCAATATCATACTCTTCATCTTCGTCTTCAATGGCATTCACTCCTGAATTGCTGATAAACAGGGGAGGTCCTCCGATCCGTGCACGCCGAAGAACCCTTTGAGCTTCTACAGTGAAACCCAAACCAAACTTGTTAGTCTTATGTGCAAAATCAGGAAGTTGGCCCCAATTTGCACACCCACCTTTCTCAACAACAGCCCGGGCATCCTTGAGGGAAGCCATCTTCATTCGGGAATTTTCAGTAACAGTTTCAGTTGATGCCAGCGTCTGGGGAACTTCTTCAAAATGTTGACACGGGGTCTCAATGAATTCCCCGTCCATCTCCACATACCGAAAAGAGTTGAGGTGGCTCACCATGTACTCCTCTTCTCCTTGCACAATAACAATTTTCCCCTTCACTGGGTATTTCAGCATCTGGTGGAGTGTAGAAGTTACTGCCCCAGCTTTGTGGATCCATGGGCGACCCAGAAAACAAGAATAAGATGGCCGAATGTTCATCACATAGAATGTAGATGCGAAAATATGAGAACCAACCTTCACTGGAATATCCACTTCTCCGTGTACTGTTCTCTTGGACCCGTCAAAGGCCCTAACAACAATGTTACTCGGCTTCAGCGCCAACCCTTCACAGTCTAACCGGTCTAACGCCTTCTTGGGTAAAACATTAAGCGAGGACTCAATATCCACCAACACATGAGCTAGAGTAGTGCCCCTGCATTCAATGGAGACATGTAGAACGTCATTGTGATTCTTCCCCTTGGCGGTCAAATCTGCGTCGGAGAAACCCAACCCGTTATCTGCTGTCAGACTAGCCACACAATCTTTGAACTGGTCAGCAGATGTTTCTTGCGGTACGTGCATAGTTTTTAGGAAAGCAATCAGAGCCTTAGCATGGGCCTCTGAACATAGCAATAGAGACAACATAGAGATCTTTGATGGGGTTTTCCCCAGCTGCTCGACTACGTTGTAGTCGCTCTTTTTGATGATCTTCAAAATTTCCTCTATCTCTTGTCTAGAGGCTTCAACAGTAATCTTCTTCGGTGCCTCCGTCCGAGCAGGCTCACCGGTGGTCCCTTTGCCCCGAGTGTCAGATGACTCGGCAACAGGGGTAAGGACAGGGGTAGTAATAGATGTACTGGCATGTGTAATAACAACAGGCTTCTGAACAACTGGTGGAGAGATCTCAGGGGAGAAAAGTCTTCCGCTTTGGGTGACTTTGCTAGAACCAACGATATTGCTGACATCGGTATCAACCTCTTCAGCACTCAAATCTTGCTTAATCCCATGATAATATACGTCATCCCCATAGTGCCACGGGACAACTTTATCTGATGTATAGGGGATAGGCCCAGGAATGGTAATGATCAACAGAGCGATTCTCAGAACAAATGTAATTCTAACAGGCTTTCTCGAGGAAGTCTTGGAAGAATTGGCAGAAATGGTGATTATAGAAATGTCTTCAAAAGGAACCAATGGAACAAAGTTTTATCAAACAGAATTTCTTTGTTATCCATCAGGCGTTGGACACCTGACTTCAAAAGATGGAAACCAGTAGGTAGGACGAAACACAGACGACAACCTTCGCCACAACCCAGAAATAAATAGGCTAACAGAAGGTTCTTCTTCACAGTCATCAATGGAGTAGCAATGTCTTTCACATAAACCACAAACGAGTCGTCATCTATGACATTCACTCCATGCTTGGGCACAGGAGCAGTCACAACATTAGGCTTTTCAGGCGCTTCAAATTCAATCTCCTTAGCATCAATCAGATCCTGTACTTTATTCTTCAAGATCCAGCAGTCATTCGTATCCTGCCCCGGGCTATCGGAGTGAAAAGCACAGCGGGCATTCAGACTGTACAACGGTGATGTTGTATTGGGATTCTTCGGGGCTTCCTTCGGAATCACCAGATTGGTCTTTAACAACTGTGGCAGAATATGAGACAGGGTCATATGGAGATGAGTGAATTGTCGCGGCCTCTCGGCTCTTGGCTGATTGTTGCGTTGTGGGGCACCAGCAGGTCTTGATATAACAACCGCATTGACTGCTTGGCGGCGCTCAGATCTATTATGGCTCTTTGAGCTGTAAACAACGCTGGATTCCTTCTTAAAAGGCTTCTTTTTTGTGCTTGATGAAGCCCCCTTCTGTATCTTACCGCTCTTGATACCGGCCTCAACTCTTTCCCCCGGTCATAATCAGCTCAGTAAACCCGGACGATGAACTTCCAATCAAATGATTAAAATACAGACAAGACAGGGTCCCTAGAAACATATCTACTAACTCCCTGTCAGCTAGAGGGGGTTGTACTCTTCCAGCAAGGTCCCTCCATTTCTGAGCTTAGTCCTTGAAACCTTCGCTCACACCCATAGACATACCCTGAAGTTGGGTACGCGTGGGAGCGAGGTCGGCATTGTATTGGTACTGCTTGTAAAAAGCAGCAGCAAGGTCTTCCCAATTACGGATACTAGCTCCTTCCAGCTGGTGAAACCATTCAAGTTGAGTCCCTGAAAGACTATCTTGAAAGAAGTGGATCCAGAGGTTCTTATCAGCAGTGTATGGCTGGATCTTTCTAACATACGAGCGGAGGTGCAACTTTGGGCAAGAAACCCTTTCGTATTTAGCAAAGATTGATGCTTTAAACTTGTGGGGAATCACCACCCCAGATGACAAACCCAAATCTCCGAAGTCCAGACCAGGGACTTTTTGGACCTCCATTGCGCTCAACCGGTCTTCGAGTTGCTTATATCTATCCTCAGCCGGAGGATACTGGACTTCATCAAAGTCAGTCTCATTGTGAGAAACCACAGGGCTAGGAGCCCTCCTTTCTTCCTGATTCTCTCCCCCTCCAAGTGAGTGAGATAAATCAACATATTCCCGCAAATTGTTTCCGAATCTGTGACCCATATTCAAGAGGACCTTCTTCTTCTTCTTCTTCTTCTTATTCTTCTTCTTATCCTTCAAGATAAGAGTCTTCAGATCTTGCTGACCCTTAGCCAAGTTCATGAACATTTCCCGGAACTGGGCATTTTGAGCTTGCAGAGCCTTGATGGCTTGTTTAGTTGATGTTTTAGAAGACATGATGTGCTGAAATAAACAACAAAGAAGATGAGAAACCTGTAAAGGTACCTGTAATGAGGTGCATGGGAATGAAATGCATATGATATGATTTCAAAGACTTTGGAGATTCAAATTCGTGAACCAAAATGAAACACACTTTTATTAGATAAATTTGAAACAATGTTTGACAAATGCCTTTAAGGCGTTACAAAAATAAAAACTGAAAAGTAAATCAAAGCTAGAAATAACAAAAGACATCAGCGCTCCCATGGGAGTTTTCCTCCTGTGCTGACAAAGTTGTTGAGGACCTTCTCATTCTCCAGCTGTCTTGTAAGCTTTAGAATCTTCCGCTCCTGCTCGTGATACTTTTCTCTGTAAGTATCCCGCTCTTCTCTCAGCTGCATCCAAGACCTCTTTAATGCTCCAATGTCAGTAGGCATGTATGGGGGGAGGATGGTAGGTGAGACCCCTTCTTCATCAGCACTCTCAACAATTACTGGAAAGACAACTTCGTACGACATTCCCAGCTTTTGGGCACGGATTCGAACCCATCGGAGATACGGTTCCATTAGAAGAGAGGTCTTCATCCCCAGCTCATGTGGATCAGACCGGTGCACCCTGTTCCAAGCTCGTATGAACCTGCAGCAATGCTCCTCACTATCCCCTTGGAAGTCAAAGACAATGCTCGACATTAGCAACTCATGAGGTCCGTCCCTCCTAGCTTGCCCAAACTGACGTAAGGCCAAACAAGGATTATAGGTAATCCCTCCTCGAATTCCAAGTAGTGGAACATTGGGGTATTCCCCACAACGATCAATAATAGCTACTTCTTCCATGTATTTAGTGCTTCAGATAATGTCAGTGTGAGCAAGAGACATAATTCTGTAGGCCCAACCCATGCCTTCCTTGTTCTTCAAAACAGATTTGGGGAGGTGAGAAATAAACCACCTCACCAGCAATGGTGCACAACACATAAGGGTTCCCCGTTTCCAAGCAGTACGGGCATAAAGAGCATGCAAAATGTCACCTAAGAGAGTGGGTACCGGATTACAGGACATGAAAATCTTCACTGCATTCACGTCAACAAAAGAATCTGAGTTAGGAAATAGAACCAGACCATATATGAGAAGATCCAGGATGTCCTCGAATGCCTGAAAGTCCAAACTGTCCCAAAACTGATTAGCCCGATCAACCAAGAATTTAGCCAAGAAGCCTTTTGTCCCACTCCGAGTCTCCCAGTTAGACGTTACCCCAGCCTTTGTCAGATGGAGGGCTGAAGCAATCTCTTCCGGCCTAAGGGCTTTCTCCTAACCTGTAAATGGCGTCTGCTCTAGAATAGAAATACCAAGTAGATCGGAGAACTCTTCCAGAGTAGGGACCAACTGATAGTCCGGGAAAGTGAAGCAGTGGTACACTGGATCAAAGAACTGGCACAAAACACTCATCATCTGCTCATCTAATCTGGAAGTGACCAAACCAAGGAGGTGACCATGTCTTCTGATAAAGGAGGAAGTGCCAGGAACCTTTGCAACCAAATCTCTAAGCTGAGTAGGAATCTGTACAAAGCTGGTCCGAATAATGTTTCTATGCATAAAGGCCATGACCTACAAAATAGAACAAAGATGAATCCCCTCTGTCTTTGAAATGGGTTAGTTTGATGCAAGATGCATGCAATGTCATGATGCATGATGTCATGATAGTAACACACCACAAGTATTCACATATAGCAAACATGGTAAGGGCAAAAAAGTCACACAGATAGCCCTTAGATTTCAGGCTGGCAAGGAGTTTAGGTACTACCCTTTTTCAGTTTAGTTGGTTCAACCTGTCCTAGTAATAGTAATCGGGTTCTAGAGGATCTCAATATCACTGACCACCCTCGATTGGTCATAATTCTAGTTTGGCAACCTTTTCTTGCAGCCGAAATCATCGCGAGAGTTTGGTCTCAATGAGTGTAGCATACTGCTACTGTTCTATGGCCAAGTTGGTCAATTATAGGTTCTAAGGTCAGTTGGTGCTTAATGACCCCTTAGAAGACCCATATTCTCCTTGTTCCACCACAAGGGATATCGGTACAAACTAAAGTGCCACACCAACGTAGCTACTGCTTCAACCGTATCGGTCTACACCGTACAGTTCTCTCACAGTCTATTGCTACTTACCTAAAAGGTATCCCCAGATCCGGGTTAGGATCTATAGTAACTCCGATTCAAACCCACAAAGATAAATCATACAAATCAAGCAATTGAAAACATTATGATGAACTATTCCTAAGGTACACCCCACTTATTAATTCCCCAGCAAAGTCGCCAGTTCTGTGATACGGTGGCCAGAACCGGGAAGTGGTTTCCCTATTTCATTATGATGCATGATGTCATGATAAAACAAACAACAGGTATAGCAGATAACATGCATGGGAAAGGAAAACAAGTCACACAAAAGCCCTTAAGTTTATGGCTTGCATGGGGTCAAAGGTATTACCCTCTTGAAGTTCAGTTGGTTTCAACCTGTCCTAGCAAAAGTAACTGGGTTCTAGAGGTTCTCAATATCACAGACCATCCTCCATCGATCATGGTTTCAGCTCACACAATCTTTTCTTGCATCCGGAACTATCTCGAGAGTATGGTCTCAATGAGTGTAGCATCGAGTATCAACCAGTTCTCAGCTTTATACCGAGGCCGGCTATCTCACTACACGACTCAAAAGGCCATCAAAGGAAGTGTACTAGCAGATAATTTGGCCTATCAAGCTGTGGATGATTATCAGTCAATGAACTTCGACTTCCCTAATGAGAAGATCATGCTGATAAACGACTATGCGAAACCTGGACCGTATGACGGACCTGAACAAGGATCCCGATGGACTATGGTATTCATGGGGCTTCCAACTCCTTAGGTAACGGAATTGGTGCTGTGATCATTTCTCCTGAAGGTTGCCACACTCCTTTCACTGCCAGGCTATACTTCGATTGCACAAACAATATGGCCGAGTATGAAGCACGCGCATTGGGTCTGAAAGCTGCTATCGACTTAAGGATCGGGCATTTGGATGTGTTCGGGGATTCCACCCTAGTGATCAGCCAAGTAAAAGGAGATTGGGACACTAAATGCCCTAATCTTATCCCCTACAAGGAACTTATGCTATCCCTGATTCCTTACTTCGAAGAGATCACTTTTGAGCACTTCCCTAGGGAAGAAAACCAATTGGCTGACACTTTGGCAACCATGTCTTCAATGTTCAAGGTCAAATGGGATAACGAAGCCCCTATGATAACAATTGAAAGATTAGATGAACCTGCACATTGCTATGAGCTTGACACCGATGTGGAAAATCCATGGTACCATGAGGGGATGAGATACCTTGAAGCACAAGAGTATCCATAGGGGGCATCTATCAATGACAGAAAGTTCTTGTGAAGATTTACAGCCAAATTCTTCCTAAGTAACGGGATATTGTACAAGCACAACCATGATTCAACTCTACTCCGATGTGTGGACAAGAAGGAGGTGGAGGAGATCATGGAAGACATGCATGATGGTCTCTTTGGTACTCACTCAAGTGGACATACGATGGCTAAGAAAATCTTAAGAGTCCGTTACTATTGGTCAATGATAGAGACCGATTGCCATAAATATTCAAGAACTTGTCACAAATGCCAAATCTACGCTAACAAGGTCCATGTGCCTCCTATCCCTCTGAATGTCATGACCGCTTCATGGCCATTTTCAATGTGGGGAATTGACATGATTGGAGATATCAAGCCCACCACTTCCAACGGACATCGCTTCATTCTTGTTGCTATCGACTATTTTACCAAATGGGTCGAAGCCGCCTCATTTGCCTCAGTCACCAAGAATGTGGTAGCCAGATTCATCAGACACAACCTCATCTACCGTTATGGTATCCCCGAAAGGATCATCACCAACAATGGGACTAACTTCAACAATGCTATGATCATTGAGCTTTACACTCAGTTTAAAATCAAGCATCACAATTCTTCTCCGTGTAGACCGAAAATGAATGGCGCAATCGAAGCGGCCAACAAAAATATCAAGAAGATTGTGCATAAATGGTAGTAACCTATAAGGATTGGCATGAGATGTTACCGTTTGCTCTACATGGCTATCTTACTTCAGCTAGA
Organism: Vicia faba; assembly: GCA_948472305.1. NCBI lineage: Eukaryota > Viridiplantae > Streptophyta > Magnoliopsida > Fabales > Fabaceae > Vicia > Vicia faba. Next base: position 1,010,693,851 of record OX451735.1, read on the forward strand.
ACATCAGCTGGGGCAACTCCCTTTTCTCTAGTCTATGGAATGGAAGCTGTTTTGCCAGTGGAAGTTCAGATTCCTTCGCTGAGAATTATGAATGAGGCAGGCCTAGGAGAAGACGAGTGGATTCAAACGAGATTGGATCAGTTGAACTTGATTGACAAAAAATGGTTAGCTTCTGTTTGCCATGGTCATACGTACCAAAAATGGATGATCAAGGCTTTCAACAAAAAGATCAAGCATCGAGTATATCAAGTTGGTGACTTGGTAATAAAACGCATCATTTTACCACAAGGCGACCCCAGAGGAAAGTGGACTCCCACCTATGAAGGGCTATTTCTTCTCAAGAGAGTTTTCTCTGGCGGTGCCATGATGCTGATTACCATGGATGGTGAAGATTTCCCACATCCTATAAACGCGGACGTAGTTAAAAAATACTATGCATAAGAGACCCGCTAGGTTGACACACCTTATTAGAGTTATATCTTAGAATATGAATAATCAGCACTATAGAATAATTAAGTCCAGCCTTAATTTAATAGAATAAGAAAAGTCTTCCTTAATTGTAGAGCTTGAATGATTCAACTCTTGAATGTTCATCTCCTCTTGTATAAATAGAGCATAATGCTCCTTTCCAATCAAGCAATAACAGAATCTGTTTCTCTCTTTTCTCTTTTAGCTTTTTCTCTCTTCTCTCTCATATCTCACTCTAATATGGTATCATAGAGCTTCGGTTCTATCCATGGCAGCGATTCCAGTAACTACAGCTCCGGCCACCCCAACATCTATGTCCTTCCAACTCAAAATCACAGAAAAACTTGATGAGAAGAATTTCCTACTTTGGCGCCAACAAGTAGATCCTTTCGTTAACGCGAACAATCTTCAAAACTACCTTTACCTTCGTGACATACCGAATCAATACCTGACTGATGAAGATCGTGCCGCTGCTCGTGAGAACCCTGCGTATCGCACCTGGATTACGCAAGATCAGTGGCTTATGACGTGGCTTCAATCCACGCTTTCACCTTCAATTCTTTCACGTGTTCTTGGATGCGTTCATTCCTACGAGCTCTGGGAACGTATTCTTGCGCATTTTCAAAAGCTTACACGTGCGAAAGCAAGACAACTACGAGCGGAACTCAGATCTACAACACTTGAAGACAAATCTGTTGGTGATTATCTGGTTCGCATCAAAGCTCTTGTTGACGCGCTTGCTTCAGTAGGAGATCCAGTTCCAGATCAGCAACACATTGATGTGATTCTTGAAGGTCTTCCTCAAGACTTTGCCTCTGTTATTTCAGTTATTGAAAGCAAGTTTGATTCAGTAGAACTTGAAGAAGTTGAAGCTCTTCTTCTTGCTCATGAGATGAGATACAACAAGTATAAGAAACACTCACAAATGGAGGTGGCTGCCTCAGTGAATCTCACTCAAGCCAATTCTCAACCTGAAACTGATAACTCGAATAACAAGAACAATGAACAAGCTGTGAATTCAACCTTTAATCCAACCTATTCAAGAGGAGGCCGTGCAGCTGGCCGTGGTGGTGGACGCGGCCGTGGGAGAGGTAGGTTCAGCAACATTCAATGTCAAGTTTGCTTCAAATATGGTCATCTTGCTGCTAACTGCTATCATAGGTTCAATCAACAATTTCAACCTAACATACCTGCTAATTTTCAAACAATGAACCTACAAAATTTCTATCCGTATCAACCAATTGGTGGACCTCAGTTTGCTCAGCCCATGGTTAACACTCGGTCACGCCCAAGCTATCAACCAAGACTTGCCCCTCTCCATGTTCCTCAGTCACATATCACTCCCAATGCTATGATTGCTAACACAACTTCAGTTCCAAGCAGTGCCTGGTTCCCAGACTCAGGAGCTTCTTATCATGTTACCAATGCCTCTCAAAACATACAGCAAACCACACCTTTTGAAGGTCCTGATCAGATCTTCATTGGTAACGGTCAAGGTTTGCACATTCACTCTTCAGGCTCTTCTTATTTTCCTTCTCATTCTAAACCTAACACTCCATTAGCTCTTCATAATTTACTGCTTGTTCCTTCTATTACAAAGAACCTGATAAGTGTCAGCAAATTCTGTCTTGATAATAGAGTTTTCTTTGAGTTTCATGCTGATATGTGCTATGTCAAATCTCAGGCTACCAATGAAATTCTGCTCCAAGGTCGTGTAGGAAGTGATGGCCTGTACCAATTTTCCCATCTTCAGCTTCTTAAGCCTCCTTCAACAAGTCAAGTCTCATGTCTCACCTTAGACTCTAATGCTCATGTTTCAAGATCTGATTCCAGCACTAGTGATAGGGTTTCAGTTTCTAATCAAAATGTATCAGCTAATAACTCATATAATTCTCAACATACTTGGCATTTACGCCTTGGTCATCCAAATTCTAATACTATGAGACTTGTTTTAGCTCAATGTAATATTCCTTATTCTAATAAAGCTGAATCTATCTTTTGTTCTGCCTGCTGTATGGGAAAGGCACATAGGCTGCACTCCCCTCAGTCACAAACTCAATATCACTCTCCTCTTGAATTAATTTTCAGTGACCTATGGGGTCCTGCCCCAGTCAAATCCTCCCAAAACTTTACCTACTACATCACCTTTGTTGATGCATACACCAGATTCACTTGGATCTATTTGCTCAAAAATAAATCTGAAGCCTTAACTATCTTTAAACAATTCAAAGTCATGGCTGAATTACAATTTGGATTTCCTATTAAATCTGTCCAAACTGATTGGGGTGGTGAATTTCGCCCATTTACAAAGTTTCTTTCTGATCTTGGCATTATTCATCGCCTAGTTTGCCCTCACACTCATCACCAAAATGGTGTAGTGGAGAGGAAGCATAGACACGTTGTTGATCTTGGTTTAACCCTCTTGAGTCATGCCTCTTTACCTCTCAAATTTTGGGACCATGCCTTTTTAACCGCTGTCTACCTAATAAATAGGTTACCAACCATGTCTCTCAATCAACATATACCATATGCTGTCCTTTTCAATCAAAATCCTGACTATAAATTCCTTAAAGTCTTTGGGTGTGCTTGTTTTCCTCTCCTTCGCCCATACAACTCTCAAAAATTTGACTTTAGATCCCACGAGTGCCTTTTTCTAGGGTACTCTACAGCTCAAAAAGGTTACAAATGTCTCTCTCCAAGTGGTAGAATATTCATCTCTAAAGATGTTCTTTTCAACGAGTCCAAATTTCCTTACAATGATCTTTTTTCCTCTAATGTTTCTCTCCCCTCATCAACCATTCCATCCTCCTCCTCATCTAAAGTAACCCTTAACACACAAGCTCTCCCTCATGTTTTTCCCGTTCCTACTGCTTCCACTACCTCACACTCCTCTCCTTCTTCTCAATCCAATTCCAGCCCCACACCTATTGTCTCACACTCCTCTTCTTCTTCTCACTCCAATTCCAGCCCCACACCTATTGTCTCACACTCCTCTTCTTCTTCCCAATCCAATTCCAGCCCCACACCTACTGCCTCTGGGTCAGCAACCCCTATAACACAAACAGCCAGCACTAATCCTACTCCTTCACCCTCTTCAAATGCCAACAATCAGCCTACTACTACCACTTCACTATCCTCCTCCTCTATTTATGCTCCTAGGGATCCTAACCTTCAGCCTCTCCCCACCAATACTCATCCTATGACTACTAGAACTAAATCTGGTGTACCCTTACCTCGTCTAAATCCTTCCATTTTTCTTGTCAATTCTGAGCCTAAGAGTGTTAAAACTGCTCTCCAAGATCCTAAGTGGTTTGCTGCTATGCAAGAGGAGTATGGTGCCTTGATAAGGAACAACACTTGGTCTTTGGTACCACTGCCTGCTAACAGGAAAGCAATAGGCTGCAAGTGGGTTTTTCGTGTAAAGGAAAATGCTGATGGGACAGTAAATAAGTACAAAGCTAGGCTTGTTGCTAAGGGGTTCCATCAAGTCCATGGATTTGACTTTAATGAAACTTTCTCCCCTGTTATTAAACCGGTCACAATTAGAATTATTTTGACTCTTGCTCTAACTTACAATTGGCCTTTGCAGCAGTTGGACATCAACAATGCCTTTTTGAATGGCATTCTTGAAGAGGAGGTCTATATGATGCAACCCCCTGGATTTACTGCCCCTAATTCATCTCTGGTTTGTCACTTGCACAAGGCCTTGTATGGCCTAAAACAAGCCCCGAGGCAATGGTTTGAAAGACTCAAAACCACTCTTTTATCCTTTGGCTTTCTAAACAGCAAGTGTGATACTTCACTTTTCATCTACAAGCATCACAATGCTGTCATTTATATGCTGGTTTATGTTGATGATATAATCATCACAGGAAACTCCCCTCCTCTCATCAAGCAAGTTACTCAACAATTAAATCATGTGTTTGCTCTCAAACAACTTGGTGACTTGGATTATTTTCTGGGCCTTGAGGTGAAGAAATTGTCCAATGGAAATCTCCTTCTCACTCAATCTAAGTACCTAAGGGACTTGCTAATCAAAACTGATATGGAGAATTCCAATCCAGTTGCTACTCCTATGGCTTCCTCCACCAAACTCATCAAAACAGGGTCTGCTGCCTTGTTTGATGCCTCCCACTACCGGTCCATTGTAGGGGCCCTGTAGTATGCAACAATTACACGGCCAGAAATCTGCTATGCTGTTAACAAAGTATGTCAATTCATGGCACACCCCTTGGAGTCCCATTGGCTAGCTGTCAAGCGTATTCTGCGCTACCTAAAAGGAACTATCACCTCTGGTTTATTGTTCACTCCAGCCTCCACTGTTCCGTTCTCTCTGCAAGCCTATTGTGATGCTGACTGGGCTGCTGACCCAGATGATAGAAGATCCACCTCTGGGTCAGCTGTGTACTTAGGCCCTAATTTGATCTCTTGGTGGTCCAAAAAGCAAACTGTTGTTGCTCGTTCTAGTGCTGAGGCAGAGTATCGCAGCTTGGCTCACACCACAGCTGAAGTTTTATGGGTTCAAACTTTGCTAGCTGAACTAAAAATTCCCTTGACAACTCCAACCATCTATTGTGACAACCAGAGCACAGTTGCTATGGCTCATAACCCTGTTCTTCATGCAAGAACAAAGCATATGGAAATTGACCTCTTTTTTGTAAGAGAAAAGGTGATTAATAAGTCTCTCACTGTCTGCCACATTCCTGGTGTTGACCAGAAGGCTGACATCCTCACCAAGCCTCTCTCATGTTCAAGATTTATGGAGCTCAGCAGCAAGCTCAACCTGTCTGCCTCAAGTCAGCCTTTGCAGCCACCTTGAGCTTGTGGGGGAGTATTAGAGTTATATCTTAGAATATGAATAATCAGCACTATAGAATAATTAAGTCCAACCTTAATTTAATAGAATAAGAAAAGTCTTCCTTAATTGTAGAGCTTGAATGATTCAACTCTTGAATGTTCATCTCCTCTTGTATAAATAGAGCATAATGCTCCTTTCCAATCAAGCAATAACAGAATCTGTTTCTCTCTTTTCTCTTTTAGCTTTTTCTCTCTTCTCTCTCATATCTCACTCTAATACACCTAGGCAAAATAAGGGCATCCCGACAAACCAAAAGGTTTGGGAAAAAATTAGGGATATATGCAAAATATTGTACACCCGGTGTGATACGGTGGCCAGAACCGGGACGTGGTTTCCCTATTTCATTTAGGAAATTTTCTTGGTTTGCGTTTTGTGTTTGTGTTTGCAAAATGTCGCGGTAAGCAAGAGTCACCACCGTCTTTTATTTTATCCAACAAGGAAAGGAAAAAAGCACAGAAAAATTCCTTTTTCGAGATATTTTTGAGTAAGGGGGGTAGATTTATAGAAAGGGAAGGTATTAGCACCATTTCTATCCGTAGTTATCAACGGGCTCTTAGGTACTTGCTCATCATTTTCAAAATTGTTTTCTTTGCGCTTGTGGGTTTTGAAAAGTTTTTATTTTAACTTCGATTTAACTCTTGCTTCTGTCCTCAAGAGTGTAATGAAGTGTTTTTGAAAACTTTGTTTGAAAAGAAATGTGAGTGTGAAAAATTTGTTTTGTTTTGGATGAGCAAGTATCTAAGAAATATCTACCTACTCAAAAAAGGAATCGTTCTATGCTAATTTCCTTTAAACAATGCTATCCCACTATTAGTGAGTAGGTAGCACCGTCGTTGGAGTTTTGAGGGTCAATTCAAAAAGAGGGACATACGGTCACCAAAGCAATGTTAGGACACCTTAGCGGTAACCCTAATGTCTTAGATTATTTATTCGAGGCAACCATTTCGAGGCAACTATTTTGAGGCAACTATGATCTTCTAGACAAGAGGGCAACCTCTAAAACAACCTATACTTAATGACCGTGTACGAAGGCAACCAAGTGGGGTGTACCCTAGTAGTGCGCATGTGCGAGTGTGTTGTTTTCAGTTATTTTTATCTTTGCACATGTTTAGGGTGATCTAATTTGATTTTAAGATTAAGCATTCAGTCTTATCATGTAAACCCTATTATCAAACATCTAGCAGTTATAATTAGCAGAAATTAAAGTGCGGAAATTAAACTAAATTATTACAAGGCGTCGGGTATTTACATCGCCAAAAACAACCCTTTGAAAATAGAAAGCAGAAAAATAAATAAAATGTCCTAATTATTTATTACAAATCGGGAGCAGGTACATTAATTGGATAAAGAAAAATAAAGCGCGATGCAAAATTAGATCGGATGCGAAATTAGGGTTTTGACCCTTTTTAAAAGAAAATGTTTTTATTGTTTTTATTTTTTAAGAAAAGGAATTAAAACCTAAAATTAAACACTAAATTAATGATTAAATTAACTGAATGGAAAAAATAATTAATGACATGTTTTTTTGAAGTTTTTGTTAATTTAAGAAAGAAATTAAAATAATTAAATTAAAGTTAAAACCTAATTAATTCTAATTGATTTTATTTATTTAGAAAAATAAATTAAAGTTATTCTAGAATTAAAAACCTAATTAATTAATTAAAATTTATTAAAGAAAAATAAAGTTCTGAATTTTTATTTGGACAAAAAATGTTTTTTGTGATTTTTTGGTAAAAAAGAAAATTATTCTATTGGTTAATAATTAAAATAACTAATTGAAAAATAAAATAAAATATAAAGAGATAGAAAGAGATGGGCCTGATTATTGAGGGTGTAAATAGCAATTGGCTGGCCCATTTGAGGCTGATCCATTTGACTTTCCTGATTCACTGCATATGCGTTGACCTGGCTCTTTGGGGCTCCTTCAACACTGGCCAACAGATCTGGCCATCTGGCCATCTGGCGTGTTGATTGGTGAGAGTCCATGGTGTGTCTTAGGCTTGAGTACGCACTTGATTTCCTGAAAACAAATATGAAAATGCAAGTTGCTGGAGGCAGGGATCGAACCCCTGACCTCCAGCCTTTGGGTCCTTTAAGGCTTACGTGGCTACCACCAAACCATGTTGCTTCATTTGTTATTATAATACAAACAAAACATAACATATTAAAAACAAAATTAATGGCCATAAAAAAGAAAAGCGCGCATGTTATTTGAATGGACGAATGGATGGGCGACAACTCATCATCCCTGTCCTCTAAATCCTGCAACTTTTACCTGCGGATTTTATCCGCAGCTAAAATCGTGGCTTCATTCTAAATCCTTCCCCAGGCAATATAAATGAGTTCTAGGACCATGGTTTGATTCGTCATCTTCTTCTGATCACAACCATGTCCATCATGAAGACCAATTGTACCTAAAACGAAAAACCCCAAAAAAAACTCCAAGAAACCCTAATCATGGTGAATCATAGTATAGGTTATGTAAATGAAATTGGCTAATGTAAAAAGCTTGCAAATGGCATGGTGATCACAAATATGCAATTATTTTTCGTTACAGATGCAAGAATAGTGTAAATCGAATTCAAGAATATGGCGGATTCGTGAGGGACTTACAGTGCGTGTGAGGGTGTGAAAATGCCTTTTCTTGGTTGCTTTCGCTTGTGGAGATGGCCAGGAAGAGATTAAGACAATTTCCAAGCCTTGAAATTGCCTCTCGAAGTCACACTTTTTCTTGATTTTTGCCAATTTGGTTCTGCCTCTAGAACTGATCTCCAACCCTTATTCTTGTCTGCCTCGCTTCCTTATGTATTGTACAATACATTAGGTTAGAATTTGTTGTCCAAATCTTCCTCCATTGATGATTTTGATATTTGATTTGATCCTCCATTAAAGCTTTCCAAATTTGATCCAAATCATATCTTTTTGTACACTTATGCCTTGATACCAGTTTAATGAGGGCAAGTTGTATAATGAAACCCAAAATCAACATAAAATCTTTGTTATCAATGCTTTTGGATTTTTATTTCATTTATTTTGATTTAAATCAAATTAATTCAAATAAAATCAAAATAATTAATAAAAAAATGATATGGAAACATGGCCAAGGCTGGAGCACGTGGGCTACAATGCAAACTCAAAACAAGTGAAAAAGAATGGGCCAATTTGGCAAAATTTGAAGTTTTGGGGATAATTGACTTTTGGCAATTTTGCAAAAAAGTCCAACTTCAACAATGCATAACTTCCTCAATTTTGACTCTTTGGAGGTGTTCTTGGACTTTTTAGAAAGATTGAGATGTCCTATAATCAACCCTTTTTGTCTCATCGCATTTTGACTTGCCATTCTCAAGTTAGAAGCTTTGACAAAAAAGGTGTTTTTGTTAACTTTTCAAAATGACCTATAATTTCCAAATTCATAACTTCTTGTGAATGCATTTTTTTATCTTGGGATATGAATATGGATTGTAGGGAATTGCATCCTCTAAAAAATGAGCTTTGGATGGGTCATTTCTCATAAAGTATGAGAAAGTTATGCTTGGTCAAAGTTGAGTTGACTTTTCCTGCAAAACCCTAATTTAGCAACTTTTGAATCTTGATGAATTTTGAGAAATCCTTGATGAATCATGATCAAACCTTGATAAAATTATGAAATATACTTCAATATGATGATGTTTACAAAGAATCTTGAAGTTTGACTGTATATAGGTCACAATTGACTTTTGCCCTAACATAGTCGATTTTTGGACCTTTGAGCAATTGACTGAGCAAACTTTCTCTGCAAGGCTTGAAAATTGACATGGATGATGTTGATAATATATTAGGACATTGGTGAGCACTTGGGGTCACTTGGACTCAAGGATCTTAATGCAACATGAAACCCTAATTTGGGGTAGACTGCCTTAGGAGAGAGCTTGTCTGACCAACTCTTGGACTACTTTGAGCAACTTGGAGATTTTTCTTGCAATGTTTTGAGAAATATGGGAGGGCAAATTTTGGGGTACAACACCCGACAAGTTGAAAACCCGAAAGGACGACTTGGGCAAAAAAGGGTATCCTGGTGGGCTAAAAACTCGAAAGGGCAGTCCAGGCAAAAGTCAAGGATTAAAAGCGTATGACTATGTCCCGTGGAATTAACACAATCAATTTTATCACCAAGGACCAAGTTCAAACGATCCAAGATCAATCCAATCAACTTCTATCAACGACAAGGGACATTCGAAGACATTGGGGCAATAGTAGAGTTGTAAGGCAATGAGATCATTTCACATGGCTATTTGTTTTCATTCTCAATTTTGTTTTGCTTTCGAAGATTTCCTCTTACTAGGATCTCCGTCTCTCTGTACAAAAATGCATATTCATGGGCAAAATATCAATACAAATATACTTTGAATGCAAAATTTCTGTCTTTGTTTTGAATGCAAATTTGTCCAATGACTAAAATTGAATGAACATATGCATATGAACATAATTAAAACTATTTGGAACACGTGTCCTGCTAAGCAGCAACAAGCATCTCTTTAATGTGTATGAAATATACACACAAAGTTATCTCATTATCATTATCCCCATAAGGACGGCTACAATAAACCTTTCCCAACAGAGTTTCCCATAAAATATCTTTGCATAGGATAATTCCCGACCAGAGTCTCAATCTCTTGGCAGCTCTCTCTCCAGTTTAGTCAATTTTTATAAATTGAAACCTCGTGGATCTCTTCCTAAAAGAAACTGACTTCCCCAACAGGGTTTATTTTCCCAACAGGTTTTATTTCCCCAACAACAATCAAGGAGCAACAAAATTCCCCAGCCGAGTACATCCTCCCCAACCGAGTCTGTATTCCTCCGACATAGTCCATCCTCCCCAGGTAAGCCCGTTACTTCCAGTTGTGTATATCCTCCCCAGTTGAGTATATCCTCCCCAAGCTGAGCCTGTCCTACCCGACTGAGTCTACACTCTCCAGTTTGAATTTTCCTTTCAAATTATTGCAAATCATAGGGCCATAACCCTGATCCCCAGTAAAGCCGTCAGCAAAGACTTTACTATTTCCAAAAAGATACTATGAAGCCTAGACCCGACCAGATATTAGCACATTTTTCAAGTTATTACTGAAGCTTGGACTCGACCAGATAATAGTTTGACTTCTTCAATTTCCGAAGCTTGGGCCCGACCAGATAGCAGTTTAATTCCTGTAAAGTCATTAGCAAAACTCCTTTTCTCCAGTAGAGTTTGCCACTATACCTAGTGAATTACTGAAACCTGGACCCGACCAGATAACAGTTTTAGTATCTGAAACCTGGACCCGACCAGATAATAGTTAATCTCAATTTCAAGATACGATGAAACCTGGACCCGACCAGATAATAGTCTGACTCTTCAAAGATATAGAAGAACCCGGACTCAACCTGACCAAGGGTTAACTTCTTTTCTCCAGTAGAGTTTGCCTCTGGCCCAACAAATTACTGTGAAACTTGGATCCGACCAGATATCAGTTTTCAAATTCATCTTTTCAAGCAAGTTGTTGTGAAGCCTGGATCCGACCAGATAACAATTACCCTCAGATTCGTTGTGAAACCTGGAAGCTGACCAGATAACAACTAAATCACCAAACTGTTTATAGTGAAACCTGGACCCGACCAAATAGCAATTGACCTCATCAACCTCAGAAATCTGCAAAGCCTGGACCCGACCAGATAATACTTTTTCAAACAGTTTATTGTGAAACCTAGAGCCCGGCCAGATAACAACTAACTATGATCCCCAGAGAGACACTATGAAGTCTAGACTCGACCAAATAATAGTACAACTTTCCAAAAAACCATGAAACCTAGACCCGACCAGATAACAGTTAACTCTCGTATCCCTAGCAAGTTGTTTGTGAAGCCTGGATCCGACCAGATAACTATTTAATTTCAAGAAAATTTTCTACAAAGCCTGGAATCCGATCAGATAACATTTAATTCGTCTCTTCCCTCAGTAAGTTGCCGTGAAGCCTGGATCCGACCAGATAACAGTTGGCTACTTCATCCTCAGCAAATTGTGAAGCCTGAATCCAACCAGATAACAACTGACATTCAAGAGATATTCTCCAATGAAAGCATCCTTTCAACAAAGTTTGAAGATATGCATATTCTTCATCCCCAACGGAAATCAGGGATTCAACCCCCCAGAATTTCCCCAGCAGCAGTCAGGGGTTTATTATCTTGGACAAAAACATGCATCTCACATTCATACATCATAACATGTACATACCATATACATTTAACATAATACCACATCTGGTGAACATCATGCAGGCATCTGCATTTTACTAACTCTTTTCCTCACAGGTAAAACATCAAGTTTTAGTATAAATCAACAAGAGATTTATGCTGATACTTCTTCTAGTGTTTACCAACATTCCTCCAAATGGCATCTATAATCCCATTCACCATCCATCTTCGAGTGCAAATTTCTGGGCACTCTAGTGTTCAATCGTCTTTCACCTTCAAGTCACGAATGGTAGATCCGCCAATATAACTATTCAGGTTTAAGAAGATTGAACAAGGGCAGCTGTTGTACCCCAAAATTTTCCCTCTCATTTATCAAATATTTTCTCACAAAGATCTTTCTTGGTTCAAGACTGCACTAGGATTGATCAGCTCAAGACACCTCCTCAAGCACTGATGACCAAAATTAGGGTTTGAGATTGCACAAGGATAATTGAACTTTAAATGCTTCATATGACTTTCATGGATCATTATGGACCCCCAAGATTACTCATGTCAAGTTTCAAGCCTTGGATCACACTTTTGCTCAGTCAATTGAGCCGTTGACCTAAAAACCAGTTGTATTGGGGAAAAAGTCAACTATGGCCAATTTACAGTCAAACTTCATAATTTTTGATCCACATAAATATTAAACTCATATGTATCATTCGATCAAGTTTGGACCATAATTCCTCAAGAAATTTGATCAAATCATCAAAAGGGCAAAATGGTCAAAATTAGGGTTTTTACTGAGAAAGGGCAATTTCTGATTTTTGACCTAGCAAATGGTCAATTAGTTTGAAGCATGATTTCGAGAGTTCAATTGCATCATTTTGACCTAATGTCATGACCTAAAACTTTGTCCAAGATCAATTGGATTGATAGTGAATTTTTCAGTCAACTGATCAAAAGTCAATAGTATGATGAAAAGTCAAACTTTGACTTTTTGGTCAAAATTCAATGTCAAAGATCACAATTCATCAAAACATGTCAAAATATGAAACTTATTCATCAAGAAATAAAAAATTCAAGATTTTATTTTGAAAAGTCAAAGTTTTCTAACTTTGAAATTTTTTTAAGTGTTTAAAACTTCATGTTTTTTCATAACTTTGAGCCAATTTTTCACAATGATGCAAGGTGATTCAGAAGAAACTTTCAACATGAAATTTGTATATCTCCATGATATATACAACATTTCTATACACAACTTCTTCTAAAAATGCTTGGATCTCAAGTTATTGATTCATAAAGTCATGGTCTTGAAATTGAACACTTAGTGAAATTTTGCCCTAGTTTTGTCAGGATTTTGACCTAAGTTCATGTCACTTTTTCATATAGTTCCAAGGGGAATTTTCAAAAGTGATTCAAATAGGGGTTGTAAAACATATTATAAGCTTTCCAAAATGTCCAAGAATTCCTTGAGATCATTTATGAGAAAAGAGAATCGAAGAGATGAAGTTAGGGTTTTCAAACTTAAATTACAAGCCATTTCACGATGAACAAGAATTCAAATCCAAGCCTATGCTGCATGAATCTTAATTTTCAGGCTTCTAACCTATAAATCTATACATAATCATAAGACTACACAACTATTTGAGCTATGATCCAAGTGTTTGAGTCTTTGTCCAAGTGATTATTCCATTAATGGAACAAAGTTCACACATCCATTTTGGAAAAGTGACTTTAATCACAAAGTCAATGCATAGAGCTCCTAACTTTTTTCATCTGAACACAAGCAATGTCAAAGGCAAAAGAAACATGTCTAGAGCCTCCCATAAACTCAGGTCATGCTTGTACTACACATTGAAACTTGTTTTCTAACTTTTCTTCAAAATCAAGTAACATAGCCATAACTCTATATCTCACAGTTCTGTCAACTCCAAACCCTCTAACCTTTTTCATATAACTATACAAGTTATTTTCAATCTAACGAACGAAGATACAAGCTCCCAAACTCCCTGATAACTCAGATTGCACAAAACCTCCATTTTTGTGTCATTTCTGAATTTGAACTTAAATCTTCAAAACCACTCGTGCGTTTCTTCGCTTAACACTTCCAAAAGCTTCTTAGCATCATACACAAACCATCCCTGTCCCTGTTTGCATACTGTAACATCATCTTCATAAACTTCCATAGCCAAAAATAGAGCATTGCAGTTGGACTTCTCCAGGCCATTTCAGCCACCCTCAGCTCAAGCCAGCCATTGCATTAGCTTCCTAGAGGTCCAAGGAAGCTAACCTGATCATCACCACTGCCTGAAACAAGCTCAAATCCATTTCACAATTTCCAGTTTTGAGGTATTTTTCTTGAACTTCTATCTCCATATTTAGGCATTTTTAAGTTTGCATTTGTGAAGATAAAATGTAGACATCATTGCCCTGAAACTATACATGTCCATAGATTTCATTTATTTTGATTAAGCTGGGAGAATTTTGAGTTTGAACTTTCTGAAATATTTAGGTCAGGATTTGGTACTTTTATAAATTCTCATTCATCTTTGATTTATAGCTTATGATATTTATATGGTTGAATTCATGTGACAAAATGGAGAAATTTTCATGTTTACATTTTTGCAAATGGTTGAGAAATGAGCAAGTTACAGATCCTTTGGCTGGAGGTTGAAGATGAAGTCATTTTCAGGACTGGATTGATGTTATGTATTTTTTGTTTTGCTTATGTTAACGGATGTACAGCCACCCCAGTGGCAAACGCAGTGCGCATTTATCTCAAGGTCACGGGTTTGAGACCCAGCGCTGCCTTTTGTTCATTTTTGCAATCTTTTTTATTCCTTTTTGCCATCCATAAGCGCTTGGGCCTTCCTCCTTTGGGCCTGGGAATTTTTGCTAGCCTTCCACCCTCCTGACTGTTTTTAACACCCCTGGCCCAAATTTCTTTGATTATTTTCTTTTTCTTATTTTTGTTTTTATTTCTTTTCTTCTTTAATATTATTATTATTATTATTATTATTATTACTATTATTACTATTATTATTTTCATAAATCATAAAAAATCAAATTTTATTTTCATTTATTATTTAAACTTATATATTTTTATTTTCTCCATAAAACAAAAAGACTAAAAAAAACATTTTCTTAAAACAAATTAATTCCTTTTTTTCTTAAATAAATAATTTTTATACTTAAGTTAAATTAGTATATTATTTATTTTTAGTTAAAATTAATTTAGAACTTAGTTTATTTTAATTAATTAATCTTCATTTTATTTTCATTAATTTAAAACCTTTTCATAAAAAACCCTAAAAATCCTTTTCAAATTAATTTCTTTTCTTAATTAGTTTAAATTAATTTTATTTAATTTTAATTAATCATTTTCTTTAATTAGGTCAAGACAAAAAAAACCTTTCATAAAAACAACAAAAATCATTTCTTTTTTCCATTTATATTCTTACATTTTTTATTTTCAATTTTGTACAATATTCAATATGGTTGTAATAGATAATTAGGTTTAATTTTCTTGCAATCCCCATTTGTAAATTTGTACACCCCCTCCCCTAATGATGTAATAGCGTAGTAATTTTACTTTTCGCAATTTATCGCTTTATATAAATGCTAGTAATTAGGGTTTGTATGGAAAGACTAAAACCAATCAATTAGCAAACCCTAATCAAAGACAAATCAAGCATGAAAAATCAATACACTTGCACACAATCACCCCTAGGGTCCATTTTGTTACCTTACAAAAAATGGCCATATTATACATGTGAAGTGTCTTAGAAAAAACCAGTAAAATACAAGACCATAGTCCCTCGATGACGCTATCAAAAGTTGCCTTTCAAAATGATCTTAGTCCCTAAAAAATGCTAAGATACCTTGCAACATTTCTAATCATGGTTATACAATGACCCATGTCCGTCCCGTTTACATCCAAAGATAGGGTTACTTACCAAATCAATGGTAAGATAACAATGTCAAAGGAAAGAGGAAATAAACAAGAAAGAATTTTGAGTAGGTAGAATGTTCCTAGTTACTTGCTCACTTTCAAAACAAAACATCCTTGCTATTTTCAAAAACAAACACCAATACTTTCAAAATCATCTTTCAAACTTGAAAACATTTTCAAAAGATCAACACTTTGTATACATTCTTACGAACGAGAATCATTACAAAGTTTTCCTAAACGATGGCGTCTTTTCAAAAAAATACTTTCAAAAACCACACAAAGCACAATTTCAAACAAAAGCAAGTGATCTAGCAAGTAACTAAGAGCCCATGGAAAACCATGGATGAAAAGGGTGCTAATACCTTCCATTTTCATTATCTACCCCCCGAACTCAAGAAACAATCTCAAAGGTCTTTCCTGTGCTTTTTCACCTTTCCTTTTGGATAAAAGAAAATTCGGTGGCGACTCTTGCTAACCGCAACATTTGCGATTAAACGCAAAACAACCAAGTCAGTTCTCCCACCGCATCACAATGGACTTTTATGTTGTATATTGAATATCGTGTTCAGTCAGAATCATTTGCCATCTAGCTATCCGTCCAGAGAGAGCGGGCTTCTTGAAGATGTACTTGATAGGGTCCATCTTAGAAATCAATAGAGTGGTGTGAGTTAACATATACTATCTTAGCCGGCGAGCATCCCATTCCAGAGCGCATCAAGTTTTCTCGAGAAGTGAATATCTGGTTTTACAGTCGGTAAACTTTTTTCTCAGGTAGTAAACTGCATGCTCTTTTCGACCAAACTCGTCATGTTGGCCCAACACACACCCCATAGAATTCTCTAGAACAGTTAAGTACATGATTAATGGTTTTCCTTCCACTGGAGGCATAATAATAGGAGGTTCTTGCAAATATTATTTGATCTTGTCGAAGGCAGCTTGACAATCGTAGTTCTATCCGACTACTTGATCTTTCTTCAGGAGTTTGAATATTTGCTCACAAGTAGCAGTTAAGTGAGAGATGAAGCGAGCAATGTAATTAAGATAAACCGAGAATCCTCTAACCTCTTTTTCAGAGTGGTGAACCGACATTTATTGAAAGGCTTTTACCTTTGCAGGATTAACTTCGATGCTCTTACCACTGACGACAAAACCTAGAAGCTTTCCAGACCGTACTCCAAATGTGCACTTATTAGGGTTCAACCTCAACTTGTACTTCTTCAGCCTCTCAAATAGCTTGTGTAGGTGATCGAGATGCTCTTCTTCAGTTTACGATCTTGCAATCATATCATCCACATAGACTTCTATTTCATGATGAATCATATCATGAAATAAAGCTATCATAGCTCTTTGACATGTTTCCCCAACATTCTTTAATCCAAATGGCATGACTTTGTAGCAAAAGGTGCCCCATTGTGTAACAAAGGTAGTCTTTTCCATGTCCTCGGGAGCCATCTTGATTTGGTTGTAGCCAGAAAATCCATCCATTAAGGATAAGACTTTATGTTGAGTGGTGTTGTCAATCAAGACATCAATATGTGGTAGAGGGAAATCATCTTTGGGCTTGCCCTATTCAGATCCCTATAATCCCCACACATGTGAACCTTTCCATATTTCTTTGGCACGTGGACCATGCTTGCAACCCATTGAGGATAAGATGTGACAGCTAGAAAATCTGCATCAAATTGTTTTATTACCCCAACCTTTATCTTTTCAGACATGTCTGGCCGCATACGACAAACCTTTTGCTTAACAGGAGGGCAATCTTCCTTTGTTGGTAGACGATTCTGATACGGTGGGAGAACTGACTTGGTTGTTTTGCATTTGATTGCAAATGTTGCGATTAGAAAGAGTTGCCACCTACTTTTCTATTATCCAAAAGGAAAGGTGAAAAAGCACAGGAAAAACCTTTGAGATTGTTTCTTGAGTTCGGGGGGTAGATTATGAAAAGGGAAGGTATCAACACCCTTTTCATCCATGGTTTTCCATGGGTTCTTAGTTACTTGCTAGATCACATGCTTTTGTTTAAAATTATTCTTTGTGTGGTTTTGAAAGTATTTTGTTAAAGAGGCCGTTGTTTAGGCAATCTTTGTAATGATTCTCATTTGTAAGAATGTATACAAAGATGTTGATCTTTTTTGAAAATGTTTTCAATATTTGTAAGATGTTTGGAAATGTGTGTGTTTGTTTTGAAAATAGCAAGGATATTTGTTTTGAAATGGAGCAAGTAACTAAAAGTAATCTACCTACTCAAATGTCTTTATTTTTTATTTTCTTCTTCTATGACATTGTTGTCTTACCATTGATTTGGTAAGCAACCCTATCTTTGGATGTAAACGGGACGGGCGCGACTCATCGTATAGCCATGATTAGCAATGTTGCAAAGTATCTTGGCATTTTTGAGGGACTAAGATCATTTTTTCAAGGCAACTTTGAATAGCGTCATCGAGGGACTATGATATTGTATTTGTTTGTTTTCGCTAAGACACCTTACATGCATAATATGGCCATTTTTATATAAGGCAGCCAAGTGGGATAACCCTAGGGGTGTTTTGTGTGCAAGTGTGTCATTTTCATGCTTGATTTTGTCTTGGATTAGGGTTTTCTATTTGATTGGTTTTATCTTTCCATACAAACCCTAATTACTAGCATGTTATGTAAAAGCGATAAATTGCGAAATTTAAAGTTACTACGCTATTACAAATATTTGTGGGTGGGTGGGGTGGGGGGTATACAATTTATGAATGGGGATTGCAATAATATAAACCTAATTAATATATTACAACCAAATTTAATATGTATAAATATTGGAATAAATAATATACAAGGTGAATTAAATATGCAAAGATATGTAAATGCAAAGAAGAGTTTTGTTTGGTTTTTTATGTGAAAAAAGTTTTAACCTAAACCTAATAAATAAATCAAAATTAACTTAAGTCAATTAAGAAAAAAAATTATTTTAGAATTTTTTTTTTGAATAAACCCTAATTCTATTTGATTAAAAAGAAATAAATTTCTTTAAGAAAAAGTAAGTGTGATGCGGTGGGAGAACTGACTTGAGGTTTTGCGCTTGTGTTTGCAAATGTTGTGGTTAACAAGAGTCGCCACCGACTTTTCTTTTATCCAAAAGGAAAGGTAAAAAAACACAGGAAATACCTTTGAGATGTTTTCTTGAGTTCAGGGGGGTAGATTATGAAAAGGGAAGGTGCTAGCACCCTTTTCATCCATGGTTTTCCATGGGCTCTTAGTTACTTGTTTAGATCACTTGCTTTGCTTTGAAATTGTTTGAAATGGTGCTTTGTGTGGTTTTGAAAGTATTTTGAAAAGAGGTCATCGTTTAGGCAATCTTTGTAATGATTCTTGTTCGTAAGAATGTATACAAAGATGTTTTTCTTTTGAAAAATGTTTCAATGTTTTGAAAGTTGTTTTGAAATGTGTTGTGTGTCTGTTTTTTTGAAAATATCAAGGATTGTTTTGAAATTGATCAAGTAACTAGAAGCATTCTACCTACTCAAAAGTCTTTCTTGTGCATTTTTATTCCTTTGACATTGTTGATTTACCATTGATTTGGTAAACAACCATATCTTTGGATGTAAACGGGACGGGCGTGGGTCATCGTATGACCATGATAGCAATGTTTCCAAGTATCTTAGCATGTTTGAAGGACCAAGATCATTTTGTTTTAGGCAACCTTTGTATAGCGTCATCGAGGGACTATGATCTTATTTTGTTTTTATTTTGACAAGATACCTCGCATGCGTAACATGGCCATTTTATTTTAGGCAACCAAATGGATGAAACCCTAAGGGTGCTTGTGTGCAATGTGTGTCATTTTTCATGCATTTGATTTGTTTTGTATTAGGTCTTGTCTATCTGTTTGTTTGTTTTTGGTCTTATCATGCAAACCCTAGTTTACTAAACATGGTATAAATGCGAAAAATTGCAAAAATGTAAACTAAGCTATTACAACAATTATTATGGGGGGGGGATACAAGTTTTTGAATGGGGGTATTGCAGAAAATAAACCCTAAAAATACTATTACAACCCAATTGAATATCGTGCGCATTAAATAAATATACAAATATTAAAATGCAATGCAAATGTATTTATGTTAAAAATATTTTGTATTTATTTTTGTATGAGAAAATAAATTAATTAACCCTAGAGAATAAGGAAAAAAATAATATTATTATTTTTTAAAGGGAGAAACCCTAATTTTTTTGATTAAAGAAAATATATGTTCTATATTAATATTTTGTCCATTTTTGTACAAGAAAATAATAAATATTATTATGTACAAATATTAAAAATTAAATATGTATAAAAAATAAATATTTGATGTGTAAATGATATAATAAAAATGTATAATATTTTTAAATGTATTTACAATTTTATTTAAGAAAATAAGTTCTATAAACTATTTTTATGTGAAAAAAAATAATAAAAAAATAATAAAAATTGCAAAAAATTAATTAATTAATTTTAAGATTTTTTAATGCTCAGAAAAAATAATCAAAAGCCATAAATGTAAAAAATATGAGAAAATATAACAAAATAAGTCAGGGGGTGCAAAAGTAATCCAGGGGGTGTGAAAAGCAAAAACAAAAAGGGCCAGGCGCGCCAAAAAGCCCAGATGCTTCGTCCCTGACCTCCAGCTTCTTCCTCGCGCGTGTTTTCAACTCAAATCTGCAACTTTCACATGCTTGCATAAAAACAAAATCTTATAACAGGAAACATGTAGCATTTTTGATCACGATTCCAACCATATAAAATTTGTAATCTAACTCTAAAAGATCAGGGAGAATTTTATCAGCCCTAATTCGTGACCTAATTTTTTCATGAACTTCAAGCTTCAAATTCTCATGGCACAGTTAATATAAATGACAAGTATGCATATGTACAGCTTCACCATGTTAAGGACTGCATTTTTGCTTCATAAATCGTGGCTTGAGGGTGCCTAAATAGAGAGATAGAGTTTTGAAAAATACCTCATTCATCTGGATTTGGTATGACAATGTGGGGATTTGAGTGAGGTTTGAGGATAGTGTGAGCTTCCTTGAACTTCCTTCAAGCTACTCCAATGCCTAGTTTGCTTTGTGGATGGCCAGAACTCACTGCACAAGTCAAGCTGCAACCTCCAAATTTGAAAATGGAAATGGCTGAAATAGGGCTTACAGATGCAGGGCAAGGGCTTGGATAGCTTGGATAGGATGTGTATGAAGTGTTTCAAATGTAAATCCACAAAACGCACGAGCAAAAATGAAGTTGGCAATGATTTTGCAGAACTGCAATGTTTGGGCAGAAAAATAATGTTTTTGTGTTTGGGAGCGTTTTGGATGCAATGTCTCCGTGTCCTGAGTTGTGACAAGTTTGTGGATATGTATAGAATGGATACAAAGTCCACTCCTCAACAGATGTGCAAGCTTTTTTCCTTTTGGCCACTTTTCTTGTATTTGAAGAAAAGTGAAGTGACCAATGCAACCATGCTTGTACTGGCTAGTTTGAGAGCTGTAGAGAGTTGGTATACATTGCTTGTGATCTGTGGAAATTTTTTGCACCAAAGGAATAGGTGTAAGGCTCAAGATGGACAAAGTTGCAAAAGTTGCACTTTATGAAAATGGCAATGTGAGCTTTATGCCTAAAATGGAATTACAACTTGTACAATGCTTCAAAAGTGAAAATAAAGCCTTTAACCTCTGAGTTTGAATTTAATTATGGAGTGTAGAATGAGTTTAGGAACTGTAATGCAAGGTACAAGCATCAAAGATCTGATTTGCAACTTGATGCATTGTAAAAATGGTATGAACAAAAGTGATAAAATGCCATTTTCTCTTCTTCGATTCTCCCTAACCACAAATGATCTTGGAGAGTTCTTGGACATTTTGGAAATCTTGCAACATTCTCTATAATCCATATTTGAAATGAATTTTGAGATACCTCTTGGAACTAGGTGAAAAATGTCCATGCAGTTGGGTAAAAAAACTGCCTAAATTAGGGCAAATTTTCACTAAGTTATTTAGTTCATGGACCCATATTCACAAATTCATAACTTGAGATCCAAGCATCTTTTGGGAAAAGTTTGTGAAGAAAAATTGTAGATTTCCTGGAGGACTAAAATTTTCATGTTGGAAGTTTTCTTTAAATCAAATTTCATCATGGTGTAAAAGTGGTGGAAAGTTGGGAAAAAATAAGAAAATTTCCATTATTAGAAAAATTCTAAGTTATGAAAATTTTCAAATTCAAAACGCTAATTTTCAAAATTGATTTTTTTGGTGAAAAAGTTTCATATTTTGACACATCTTGATGAATTATGACCATTGGCACTTGATTTTGACCAAAAAGACAAAGTTTGACTTTTCAGTGTACAATTGACTTTTGATCAGTTGACTGCAAAATTCATCTGTCAATCCAATGAACTTGAGATCTTTTGAACCATGTAATTAGGTCCATATGATTCCATTGAACCCTTGAAACCATGTTTTAACCCAATTGGTCATTGGCTTGGTTAAAAATCAGAAATTACCCTTTCTTAGTCAAAACCCTAATTTTGACCATTTTGCCCTTTTGATGATTTGATCAAATTTCTTGAGGAGTTGTGATCCAAACTTGATCAAATGGTACATATGAGTCTAAAATGTTGTTGTGGATAAAAAATTATGAAGTTTGACTGTAAATTGGCCATGGTTGACTTTTTCCCCAATACAACTGATTTTTAGGTCAATTATCCAATTGACTGATCAATAATGTGATTCAAGGCTTAAAACTTAACATGAACAATCTTAGGAGTCCAAGATGATGTATGAAATTCACATGAAGCATTTATGGTCCAAAAATCCTTGTGCAAACTCAAACCCTAATTTTGGGTTACCAGTGCAAGATGAGGTATCTTGAGCTGACCAAACCCTAATCTTGTCCTGAGTCCAAGAAGTCTTGTGAGAAAAAATCTTGATAAATGAGAGGGAAAATTTTGGGGTACAACAACTAACCCTGTTCAATCTTCTTGAACCTGAAGAGTTAGATTGGCGAGTTTTTCCGTTCGTGACTCGAAGGTAAAAGATGATTGGACACTAGAGTGCCCATAAATTTGCACTCGACAAAGTGTAGTTGAAGGAATGGGCTTAAAGATGCCATTTGGAGAGGTGATAGAATCTTTTTGGAGATGGGCTTGTAGATGCCATCCAAGAGTGTTTGTTGAATTGTAAGTTGTACGTCAGAAGAATGAGTATCAGAATGGTATCTGCGTCTGGAACATATCTGAGCTGTATCTGGAGACTGAATTTGAATGAGAAACAGAATAGAATTCGTGTCTGGAGTGTATCCGTACTGTATCAAGAGTGTGAAATCTGAATTTGAATAAGTATCAGAATGGCATCTGTATCTGGAGCTTATCTGAGCGGTATCTTGAAAGCTGAATCTGAATGAGTGACAGAATGACTTCCGCGTCTGGAGTGTATCTGAACTGTATCTGAATAAGTGAATCTGAATGAGTAATAGAATAGCATCCGCGTCTGGAGCGTATATGTACTGTATCATGATATGAATTTGAATGAGTAACAGAATGACTTCCGTGTCTAGAGTGTATCTTAACTGTATCTGATAGTTGAAATCTGAATAAGTAAACAGAATGACTTCCGTATCTGGAGTATATCTCAACTATATCTGAGATTTTGAATAAGGGACAGAATGGCATCCGTGTCTGGAGCGTATCTGAACTGTATCTGAATAAGTGACAGAATGACTTCCGTGTCTGGAGTGTATCTGTACTGTATCATGAAATCTGAATCTGAATGAGTAACAAAATGACTTCCGTGTCTGGAGTGTATCTAAACTGCATCATGATTGCATATTCTAAATCGGTAGCTTTTAATCTTATCTTGAAAAGGGTAAAATGTTAGCTGAAACACAAAGTTATGTTACATGAAATGTATGATACAATATATGTGTTTCGTTAATGTTTATGATATATGGATGTAATGTATACGCATGCAAGCTGATGTGCTGTATCGCTGAGGAAAATAAATCCTTGACTGCTGCTGGGGAAAATAAATCCTTGGCGACTGTTGGGGATTAAAAATCCTTGATTGCTGGGGATAAGAAATCCTTGGCGACTTCTGTGGGGATGTAGGGATCCTTCCTGTCTTGAAGTTGGATTATTGACAAAAAAATTCCGTTGTGAGTAATGCCATACTGCTTGAGTAATCCGTTTGGAGAATCCAGAGAATTTTGCTGACTTCTACCAGGGATTACACAAAGGAAATCCTTGTTCTGCTTGGGAATAAAGAAAACTCTGATGACTTCTGCGAGGAATTAAGAATGAGAATCTTCATTCTGTTGGGGAGCAATAAAAACTCTGTGGGGAAGAAGGCTTACTTCTGGGGAGTAGTTCCAGGAGTTTGGGTTGTCTGCCATTCTACCGGGGAATTATCCTAGGTTGGGGAGAAACAAAGGTTAACTGTTATCTGGTTGACCTTCAGACTTTAAAACAACTTGCTGGGGAATTTAGAGAAACTGGATGGTTTCCGCTGGGGATTGATAATTAGAAGTTTTGGCTCCGCTGTGGATTGGGAGTTTGAAGTTTTAACTCTGATGGGGATTAAGGGTTTGAAATATTAGCTCCGTTGAGGATCTAGATGATGTACTGTAGGGATTGCTCATGGAATATCCTAAAGACGTTTTCCTATCCTTTCAACCTGACAGTAATTGATCTTTTCCTTTCTGTTTATTTGTAAACAGTAATTATGTTCAAATGCATATGTTTATCAATGAATCATTGGATGTTTTTGCAAATAAAAAACACAAGTGTAAAGAAAAAGGCAAATAGTTTTCTGTACTTTGAAAGAGGTATCTTTGTATTTACTTTGAATAAGTGTTTTGTACAAAGGAGACAAACATCCTAGTAAGAGGATGGTGTCATATAAGTAAGAAAAATTTATACAAAGAAAGATAGCTATGTGTAAAAATCCCATGGGGTTCCCTTTTCGCTATAGCCTTCGTATCTCTGAATATCTTGTCTGTCTGTTGCTTCGTTCGAAGATGATTGAATTGATCAGAAGCTCAGAGTTTGTCAGTGAAGAGATTGTCCTTAAGGTGATCTGACGAGACATAGTCATACGCTTTAATTCCCTAACTTTTGCCTGGACCGCCCTTTCGGGTTTTCAGTCCACCGGGAAACCCTTTTTTTGCCCAAGTCGCCCTTTCAGGTTTTCAACCTGCCGGGTGTACAAATTTTTTTATTTTATCCCTAATTTTTGCCCGAACCTTTTTGGTTCGCCGAGATGCCCTTGTTTTGCCTAGGTGTGTCAACCTAGCGGGTCACTTATGCATAGTATCTTTTGACAATGTCTGCATTTGCAGAGTGTGGAAGGTCGTCACTGTTCATGGTGGTTAAGATCATTGCCCCACCAGAAAAGATGTTCTTGATTATAAATGGTCCTTTATAGGTAGGAGTCCATTTTCCCCTGGGATCACCTTGTGGTAAGATGATGCGCTTGATCACTAGATCTCCAACTTGATATACCTGGTGTTTGACTTTCTTGTTGAAGGCCTTGATCATCCGCTTTTGATACGTTTGACCATGGAAAACAGCAGTAAGTCTCTTTTCTTCAATTAAGTTCAGTTGATCAATCCGGGTCTGGATCCAATCGTCTTCACTCAAACCAGCATCTTTCATGATTCTCAAAGAGGGAATCTGAACCTCGATAGGTAAAACAGCTTCCATGCCATATACCAAGGAATAGGGTGTTTCCCCAGTTGATGTGTGAGTCGTGGTACGGTACCCGTGGAGAGAAAATAGTAGCATCTCATGCCAGTCCTTGTAGGTGACTGTCATCTTTTGTATGATCTTTTTGATGTTTTTGTTAGCAGCTTCAACTGCACCATTCATCTTTGGCCGATAGGGGGATGAATTGTGATGTTGAATCTTGAACTGCTCGCATAAAGTGGTGATCATAGTATTGTTAAGGTTTGTACCGTTATCAGTGATGATCCTTTCGGGGATACCATACCGGAAAATAAGATTCTGCTTGATGAAGCGGGCAACAACATTCTTAGTAACGGATGCGAAGGAAGATGCTTCGACCCACTTGGTGAAGTAGTCAATGGCCACCAGAATGAAGTGGTGTCCATTGGAAGTTGTAGGCTTGATCTCTCCAATCATGTCAATTCCCCACATAGCGAAGGGCCAAGGAGCTGTTAGGACAACCAGAGGCACGTGGACCTTGTCTGCATAGATTTGAAACTTATGACATGTCCGGGAGTGTTGATAGCAGTCAGCTTCCATGGTAGACCAGTAATAGCCTGCCCGTAGAATCTTCTTTGCCATCGTATGCCCACTAGAGTGAGTGCCAAAGGTACCTTCATGCAATTCAGCCATGATCTTTTCAGCTTCAATCTTGTCCACACAACAGAGCAGAATATAATCTTGATTGCGCTTGTACAGGATGCCATTACTTAGGAATAACTTTGCCGAGAATCTCCTTAAGAACTTTTTGTCATTGACTGAAGCTCCTTCTGGATATTCTTGAGCCTCAAGATACCTTTTGACTTCATGAAACCACGGCTGATCCACTACTTCTTCGGTATTAATCTCGTGACAGTATGCTGGTTCGTCCATCCGTTCAATGGTGATTTGGGGAGCCTCATTATCCCAATCAAGTTTAAACATAGATGACATTGTAGCTAGAGCATCTGCTAGCTGATTTTCTTCTCGCGGGAAATGCTCGAAGGTAATCTGCTCGAAATATGGTAACAATGCCAAAACATGTTCTTTGTAAGGGATGAGGTTTGGATGTTTAGTGTCCCACTCTCCTTTGATCTGAGTGATGACCAAAGCTGAGTCCCCAAGCACATCTAAAGATTTGATTCCCAGGTCTATGGCAGCCTTGAGACCAAAGATGCATGCTTCGTACTCTGCCATGTTGTTCGTGCAGTTGAAGCAAAGTCTGGCAATGAAAGGAGAATGGCATCCTTCCAGAGATATGAGCATAATGCTGATACTGTTACCAAATGCATTGGATGCCCCGTCAAAGTACAGGGTCCATCGGGATCCTTGTTCAGGTCCGTCATATGGTCTGATCTCTTCGCAGTTGTCCAATGTCATGATGTCTTCGTCGGGGAAGTCAAACTTTATGGATTGATGATCTTCTACAACTTGATGAGCCAGATGATCAGCTAGCACACTTCCCTTTATAGCTTTTTGGGTCGTGTACTGTATGTCGTATTCCGTTAGGATCATCTTCCATCTAGCTATCCTCCCATACAGAGCAGGCTTCTCAAAGATGTAATTTATCGGATCCATCTTAGATATCAGCAAAGTGGTATGAGTCAACATATACTGCCTTAGTCGGCGAGCAATCCGTACCAAAGCGCAACAAGTTTTCTCGAGCAATGAATATCTGGTTTCACAGTCGGTAAACTTTTTGCTAAGGTAATAAATGGCATGCTCTTTTCGGCCAGACTCGTCATGCTGCCCCAATATGCACCCCATTGAATTCTCTAAGACGGTTAGATACATGATTAGAGGTCTTCCATCGACGGCTGGCATCAGAACAAGAGGCTTTAGTAAATACTCCTTGATTTTATCGAAAGCAATCTGACAGTCATCATTCCATCTAACCACTTGATCTTTTTTCAACAGCTTGAAGATTGGTTCACAAGTAGACGTTAGGTGAGAAATGAACCTAGCAATGTAGTTTAGGCGTCCCAAAAAACATCTGACCTCCTTCTCAGTGCGAGGAGTAGGCATTTCTTATATTGCTTTGACTTTGGCAGGATCAACCTCGATGCCTTTGTTGCTGACAATGAAACCTAAGAGTTTACCGGACCGGACTCCGAATGTACACTTGTTTAGGTTCAGTCTTAGCTTGTACTCCTTCAATCTGACAAACAGCTTTTGCAAGTGATCAAGGTGTTCTTCTTCAGTTTGTGATTAGGCTATCATGTCATCTACGTAGACCTATATCTCATTATGTATCATATCATGAAACAAAGCTACCATGGCGCGTTGATAGGTTGCCCCGGAATTCTTTAGTCCGAATGACACCACTTTGTAGCAGAACGTACCCCATTGTGTGACAAATGTAGTTTTCTCCATGTCCTCAGGTGCCATTTTGATCTGGTTATAGCCTGAGAATCCGTCCATGAAAGAAAATACTTTGTGCTGTGTTGTGTTGTCGACCAGGATGTCGATGTGTGGAAGTGGAAAATCATCTTTAGGGCTGACCCTGTTTAAATCTCTATAATCCACGCACATTCTCACTTTGCCGTCCTTTTTAGGCACGGGAACAATGTTGGCCACCCATTGAGGGTAGGAAGTAACAACCAGAAATCCAGCATTGAATTGTTTCATAACTTCTGCTTTAATCTTTTCTGACATGTCAGGTTTCATGCGGCGGACCTTTTGTTTCACTGGTGGACAGTCTTCTCTTGTGGGTAGACGATGTACCACAATGTCTGTATCGAGTCCCGACATGTCTTCGTATGACCAGGCAACGATCTCAACATAATCATGCAATAGCTGAATTAGGCGCTCCTTGACACTCGACTCTAGATTGGCACCTATTTTGATTTCCTTTTTATAATCCTCAGTTCCCAAGTTGATTGTATCCAACTTCTCCTCTTGAGCCTAAATTGCTCTTTCCTCTTGTTGTAATAGTCTTGCCAATTCCCCTGGCACCTCACAATCTTCCTCACCTTCGTATTTGGCTTGGTAGATCAGATCTTCAGAGTCACTGAAGGCTATAGCAGTATCGTTACCCATGGGATACGGAATGGAAGGGTACCTGCATTTGTGAGTGTGGGTGTGTGTAAGGGTATAGCCATCTTAAAACAATAAAATGTAAAAGAAAGGCAATGAGCATAAAAGGTTTATATGTGAAAAAGCGTCCATGATTCATTGAATGACATATGTAGATGAAATAAAAACCCTTACAAATGGACCATTGTGCCTCGGGTAAGACACAAGGTTTTTAAAGTACGAATTGTTTGTGAATTATTACAGTCCAACAGAAATGTAAAAGATAAATTACTACGGTATGAAAGTTATCGGGATAAAGTCTTTGGCTTCCCAATTGCAAAGTCCTCCTTTGACAGTAGCAAATATCCAATCTTCCAAGCTGCCCTCCTCTTCATTGTCTTCTACCACACTGACGCTTTAGTTGGTAATCTTCACAGGTGCCCCCCAGCACGGGCACGACGCACAGCCTTCTGACCAGTCAAAGTAAACCCTAAGCCGAACTTGTCTGACTTGTAAGGAATGTCTGGAAGCTGACCCCAGATTGTGCATCCCCCCTTCTTCCACTACTGCCCTTGCATCCTTTAGAGACGACATCCGGGGTGGAGATCTTGTGATCTTAGGAGTCGAGGATACCGCCTTGGTCGCCGCTATTTTTCCAGAGACTTCTTCAAAATATTGGAAAGGGGTGTCTATGAACTCTCCATATAACTCCACATAACGGAAGGAATTCAGATGACTAATCATATACTCCTCCTCCCCATGGACAATTATGATCTTTCCTTGTACGGGGTATTTTAGCATCTGAAGCAAGGTGGAGGTGACAGCACCAACATTGTGGATCCAGGGGCGTCCCAACAGACAAGAATAAGAAGGACGGATGTCCATCACGTAAAATGTTGAATTGAAAACCTGAGTGTGATGCGGTGGGAGAACTGACTTGAGGTTTTGCGTTTATGTTCGCAAATGTTGTGGTTTAGCAAGAGTCGCCACCGACTTTTCTTTTATCCAAAAGGAAAGGTAAAAAAGCACAGGAAAGACCTTTGAGATGTTTTCTTGAGTTCGGGGGGTAGATTATGAAAAGGGAAGGTGCTAGCACCCTTTTCATCCATGGTTTTCCATGGGCTCTTAGTTACTTGTTTAGATCACTTGCTTTGCTTTTGAAATTGTTTGAAATGGTGCTTTGTGTGGTTTTGAAAGTATTTTGAAAAGAGGCCTTTGTTTAGGCAATCTTTGTAATGATTCTCGTTCGTAAGAATGTATAGAAAGATGTTTGTCTTTTGAAAAATGTTTCAATGTTTTGAAAGTTGTTTTGAAATGTTTTGAAATGTGTGTGTTTGTTTTTGAAAATAGCAAGGATTGTTTTGAGATTGATCAAGTAACTAGAAGCTATCTACCTACTCAAAAGTCTTTCTTGTGCATTTTTATTCCTTTGAAATTGTTGATTTACCATTGATTTGGTAAACAACCGTATCTTTGGATGTTAAACGGGACGGGCGTGGGTCATTGTATGACCATGATAGCAATGTTGCCAAGTATCTTTAGCATTTTGAGGGACCAAGATCATTTGTTTAGGCAACCTTTTGATAGCGTCATCGAGGGACTATGATCTTATTTGTTTGTTTTGCTTTGCCAAGATACTTAGCATGCATACCATGGCCATTTATTTTAAGATAACCAAGTGGGTGAAACCCTAGGGGTGCTTGTGTGCAATGTGTGTTATTTTCATGCATTTTGATTGTCTTGGGTTAGGTCATTCTATTTGTTTGTTTTTTTGGTCTTATCATGCAAAACCCTAATTTACTACACAAGTATATAAAGCGATAAATTGCGTTAATGTAAACTAAGCTATTACAACAATTATTATGGGAGGGGGAATACAAGTTTTTGAATGGGGATATTGCACAAATATAAACCCTAAAATACTATTACAACCCAATTGAATTATTGTGCGAAATAAATAAAAATACAAATAATAAAATATGCAACGCAAATGTCTTTATGCAAAAAATGTTTTGTATTTGTTTTTTACATGAGAAAAATAATTTATTTAAGCCCTAAAAATAAGAGAAAAATATTATTATTTTTTTTTAAGGGGAAACCCTAAGTTTTGATTTAAAAGAAAATTATGCTTTCTATTATTATTTTGTCTATTTTTTGTATAAGAAAATATAAGTAATATTATATACAATATTAAAAATTAAATATGTGTGAAAATAATTATTTTTATGTGTTAAATAATAAAAATAAAAATGTATAGTATTTTAATGTATTTACAATTTTTTATAAGAAAATAGATTATATTTCTTAAAATAAAATATTTTTGTATGTGGAAAAAAAAATTGCAAAAAATTAAGAAAATAATTTTGTGATTTTTTAATGTTCAGAAAAAATTATTAAAATCAATAAACATAAAAAATATGAGAAAATATGCAAAAATAAAAAATATGAAGCAGGGGGTGCAAATAGTGGATCAGGGGGTGTGGAAATCAAAAGCAAACAGGCCCAGGCGCGCCAAGGCCCAGAACAGGTCGTCCCTGTCCTCCAGCTTCCATTTGCGCGCGTTTCTTCTTCAAATATGTAACTTGCTCATGCTTGCATAAAATCAAAAACTCATAACATAAAACATGTAGCTTGTAATCTCACGATTCCAATGATATAAAATTTGTGACCTAACTCTCAAAGATCAAAGAGAATTTCATAACCCCTAATTTCTGACCTAATTTTTTCAGCATGTTCAACATTCAAATTCTCTTAGCTCAGTTAATATAAATGACAACTATGCATATGTACAGCTTCACCATGCTAGAGACTATATTTTTGCTTCACAAATCGTGGCTTGAGGATGCTTAAATAGAGAGATAGAGTTTTGAAAAATACCTCCTTCAGCTGGATTTGGATATGGCAATGTGGGGACTCTGAGTGAGGCCTGAGGATCGTGTGAGCTTCCTTGAAGTTCCCTCAAGCTATTCCAATGCTTATGGGGCTTTGTGGATGGCCAGAACTTCCTGCACGAGTCAATCTGCAACCTCCAAGTTTGGAAATGGTGATGTCTGAAACAGAGCTCACAGTTGCAAGATGAATGCTTGGATAACTTTGGTAGGATGTACAGAAGGTGTTTGAAGTGTTGAAACAAGAAACGCACGAGCCAAAAATGAAATGGCTAGTGTTTTGCAAAAACTGGCAGTTTGGGCAAAAATTTGGAGTTTTGGAGATTTGGAATGTTTCAGAGGTTATGCCTTCGTGTGCTAGCTTGAAACAAGTTTTTGAATGTCTCTAGAATGATTCCAAGTCCTTCCTTTATCAGATGTACAAGTTCTTTGGACTTTTGCAACTTTTCTTGCTTTTGAAGAAAAGTGAAGTGACTTGTGCCAAAGGCCTGTACTGGCTAGTTCTTTAGCTGATGAGAGTTGGTAAACCATGCTTGATATCTATGGACATTGCTTGTAACAAAAGGACAGGTCCAAGGCTCAATGTTTGTAAAGTTGGAAAAGCTTGCTTTATGAAAATGGCATTGTGCCCTTTATGCCATTTATGGATTTATTTCTTGTACAATGCTCCAAAAGCCAAAATAAAGCCATTATCCATTAAGTTAGAATTTAATTATGGAGTGTAGAAGGAGTTTAGGACCTGTAATGCAAGGTACAAGCATGCTTGATCAGATTTGCAACTTGACATTTGGTAGAAATGGCTTGATCAAAAGTGACAAAATGCCATTTTCTCTTCTTCGATTCTCCCTAACCACAAATGATCTTGGAGAGTTCTTGGACATTTTGGAAAGCTTGCAACATGCTCTACAATCCATCTTTGAAATGAATTTTGAGATAAATCTCGGAAATAGGTGAAAAATGTCCATGAAGTTGGGTCAAAAACCTGCCTATATTAGGGCAAATTTTCACTAAGTTAAAAAGTTTATGGACCCTTATTCACAAATTCATATCTTGAGATCCAAGCATCTTTTGGGAAAACTTTGTGAATAAAAGTTGTATATTTTATGGAGGACTACAACTTTAATGTTGGAAGTTTTCTTTGAATCAAAATGCATCATGGTGAAAAAATGGTGAAAGGTTTGAAAAAAATAAGAAATTCTCCATACTTAAAAAAATTCTAAGTTATGAAAAATTTTCAAATTAAAATCCTAATTTGCAATTTTAGGTTTCTTGGTCAACAAGATTCACATTTTGACATATCTTGATGGATTATGACCTTTGGCACTTGATTTTGACCAAAAAGTCAAAGTTTGACTTTTCAGTGCACAGTTGACTTTTGATCAGTTGACTGCAAAATTCATTTGTTGCATTTGAGATATTTTGAACTATGTGATTAGGTCAAGATGATGCCATTGAGTCCTTGAAATCATGCTTGAACCGAATTGGTCATTGGCTAGGTTAAAAATCAAAAATTGCCCTTTCTTAGTCAAAACCCTAATTTTGACCATTTTGCCCTTTTGATGATCTGATCAAATTTCTTGAGGAGTTTTAATCCAAACTTGATCAAATGGTACATAGGAGTCTAAAATGTTGTTATGGATCAAAAATTATGAATTTTGACTATAAATTGGTCATGGTTGACTTTTTCCCCAATACAACTGATTTTTAGGTCAACTGTCCAATTCACTAGTCAAAAATGTGGTTCAAGGCTTGAAACTTGGTATGAGAAATCTTAGAGGTCCAACATGATGTATGAAAGTCACATGAAGCGTTGATGGTCCAAAAATCATTGTGCAAACTCAAACCCTAATTTTGGGGTATCAGTGCAAGATGAGGTGTCTTGAGCTGACCAAACCCTAATCCTGTCTTGAGTCCAAGAGGTCTTGTGAGAAAAATCTTGATAAATGAGAGGGAAAATTTTGGGGTACAAAAGTTGCCCCTGTTCAATCTTCTTGAATTTGAAGAGTTAGATTGGCGAGTTTTGTCGTTCGTGACTCGAAGGTAAAAGATGATTGGACACTAAAATGCTTGTAAATTTGCACTCGACAAAGTGTAGTTGAGGGAATGGGCTTAAAGATGCCATTTGGAGAGGTGATAGAATATTGTTGGAGATGGGCTTAAAGATGCCATCCAAGAATGTTTTCTGAATTGTAAGTTGTAAGTCAAAAGAATGAGTATCAGAATGGTATCCGTGTCTGGGACGTATCTGAGCTGTATCTGGAGACTTGAATTCTGAATAAGTGACGGAATGGAAACCGTGTCTGGAGTGTATCTAAGCTGGGGAAAATAAGAATAAGTGACAGAATGGCAACCGTGTCTGGAGCGTATCTGGATTGTATCTGAAGTTTGAATCTGAATGAGTAATAGAATAGCATCCGCGTCTGGAGCGTATCTAAACTGTATCTGAGATCTGAATTTTAATGAGAAACAGAATGACTTCAGTGTCTGGAGTGTATCTATATTGTATCTGAATCAGAAAACTGAATAAGGGCCAGAATGGCATCCGTGTCTGGAGCGTATCTGAACTAGAATCTGAATAAGTGACAAAATGACTTCCGTGTCTGGAGTGTATCTGAACTGTATCTGAATAAGTGAAAGAATGACTTCCGTGTCTGGAGTGTATCTGAACTGTATCTGATAGTTGAAATCTGAATAAGTATCACGATGGCATCCGTATCTGGAGCGTATCTGAAATGTATCTGAAATTTGAATCTTGAATGAGCAACAGAATGACTTCCGTGTCTGGAGTGTATCTGTACTGTATCATGATTCTATACCGTTAACGGTAGCTTGTTAATCTTATCCTAAAAAGGTTAAAACGTTAGCTGAAACACAAAGTTATGTTGCATGAGATGTATGATGCAATATATGTGTTTTATCAATGTTTATGATATATGGATGTAATGTATGTGCATGTAAGCCGATGTGCTGTATTGCTGAGGAAAATAAATCCTTGACTGCTGCCGGGGAAAATAAATCCTTAACCGTTGAGGATAAGAAATCCTTGACGACTGTTGGGGATTAAAAATCCTTGACAACTTATGTTGGGATATAAGGATCCTTCATGTCCTGAAGTTGGAGTATTGACAAAAATTCTGTTGCGAGCAATGCCATATACTGCTTGAGTAATCTGCTTGGGAAATCTAGAGAATTTTGATAACTTCCACTGGGGGTTACACAAAGGGAATCCTTGTTCTTCTGGGGAATAAAGAAAACTCTGATGACTTCTATGGGGAATTAAGAATGTGAATCTTCATTCTGGTGAGGAGTAATGAAAACTTTGGTGACTTCACTGGGGAATTCAGAATGAGAATCTTCATTCTGTTGAAAAATAAAAACTCTATGGTGGAGAAGGCTTACTGCTAGAGAGTAGGTTCAGGAGTTTGGGCTGTCTGCCATTCTACTGGGGAATTATCCTAGGTTGGGGAGAGACAAAATTTAACTATTATCTGGTTGATTTCCAAGCTTGAATACAACTTGCTGGGGAAATTGGATTGACTGAAAGGTTTCCGTTGGGGATTGATAGTTAGAAATTTTGGCTCCGCTGGGGATCTGGGAATTTGAAGTTTTACCTCTGATGGGGATTAAGGGTTTGAAATTTTAGCTCCGCTGGGGATCTAGATGATGCACTGTAGGGATTGCTCCTGGAATATCCTAAAGACGTTTTCCTATCCTTTCAGTCTATCAGTAATTTTTCTCTTTCATTTTTGTTTATTTGTAAACAGTAATTATGTTCAAATGCATATGTTCATTAATGAATCATTGGACGTTTTTGCAAATAAAAACACAAGTGTAAAATAAAAAGGCAAATAGTTTTTTGTACTTTGAAAGAGGTATCTTTGTATTTACTTTGAATAAGTGTTTTGTACAAAGGAGACAGGCATCCTAGTAAGAGGATGGTGTCATAAAAGTAAGAAAAAATTTATACAAAGAAAGATAGCTATGTGTAAAAATCCCATGGGGTTCCCATTCCGCTATAGCCTTCGTATCTCTGAATATCTTGTCCTTCCATTACTTCGTTCGAAGATGATTGAGTTGATCAGAAGCTCAGAGTTTGTCCATGAAGAGATTATCCTTAAAGTGATCCGACGAGACATAGTCATACGCTTTAATTCCCTAACTTTTGCCTGGACCATCCTTTCGGGTTTTTAGTCCATCGGGAAACCCTTTTTTTCCCAAATCGCCCTTTCGGGTTTTCAACTTGCTGGGTGTACAAATTTTTTCATCTATTTATCCCTAATTTTTGCCCGAACCTTTTTTTTTTGGTTCGCCGGGATGCTCTTGTTTTGCCTAGGTGTGTCAACCTAGCGGGTCTCTTATGCATAATATCTTTTGACTATGTCTGCATTCGCAGGGTGCGGCAGGTCGTCGCCGTCCATGGTGGTTAAGATCATTGCCCCACCAGAAAAGATGTTCTTGATTACAAATGGTCCTTCATAGGTAGGAGTCCATTTGCCCCTGGGATCACTTTGTGGAAAGATAATGCACTTGATCACTAGATCCCCGACTTGATATATTTGGCGTCTGACTTTCTTGTTGAAAGCCTTGATCATCCGTTTTTGATACGTCTGACCGTGGCAAACAACAGTAAGTCTCTTCTCATCAATTAAGTTCAACTGATCAAGTCGGGTCTAAATCCAATCGTCTTCACTCAAACCAGCATCTTTCATGATTCTCAAGGAGGGAATCCGAACCTCAATAGGTAAAACAACCTCCATGCCGTAAACCAAGGAATAAGGTGTTGCCCCAGTTGATGTGCGAGTCGTGGTACGGTACCCGTGGAGAGCAAACGGTAACATTTCATGCCAGTCTTTGTAGGTGACTGTCATCTTTTGTATGATCTTCTTGATATTTTTGTTCGCAGCTTCAACTGCACCATTCATCTTTGGCCGATAGGGGGATGAATTTTGGTGTTGAATCTTGAACTGTTCGCACAAGGCGGTGATCATAGTATTGTTAAGATTTGTACAGTTATCAGTGATGATCCTTTCGGGGATACCGTACAGGCATATAAGGTTCTGCTTGATGAAACGGGCAACAACATTCTTGGTAACAGATGCAAAGGAAGCTGCTTCAACCCACTTGGTGAAATAATCAATGGCCACAAGAATGAAGTAGTGTCCATTGGATGTTGTAGGCTTGATCTCCCAAATCATGTCGATTCCCCACATAGCGAAGGGCCAAGGAGTTGTAAGACATTTAGAGGAACAGGAGGCACGTGCACCTTGTCTGCATAGATTTAACATTTATGGCAGGTCCGAGAATGTTGATAGCAGTCAGCTTCCATGGTAGACCAGTAGTAGCCTGCCCGTAGAATCTTATTTGCCATCATATGCCCTCTAGAGTGAGTGTCGAAGGTACCTTCATGCAATTCAGCCATGATCTTTTCAGCTTCAATCTTGTCCATACAACGGAGCAGAAAGAATCATGATTGCGCTTGTACATGATTCCATTGCTTAGGAAGAACTTTATCGAGAATCTCCTTAAGAACTTTTTGTCATTGACTAAAGCTCCTTCAGGGTATTCCTAAGCCTCGAGATACCTTTTGACTTCATAAAACCACGGCTGGTCCACTACTTCTTCGGTATTAATCTCGTGACAGTGTGCAGGTTCGTCCATCCGTTCAATGGTGATTTGGGGAGCCTCATTATCCCAGTTAAGTTTAAACTTGGATGACATTGTAGCTAGAGCATCTGCTAGCTGATTTTCTTCTCGTAGGAAGTGCTCGAAGGTAATCTGCTCGAAATGTTGTAACAATGTCAAGACATGTTCTTTGTAAGGGATGAGGTTTGGATGCTTAGTGTCCCACTCTCCTTTGATCTGACTGATGACCAAAGCTGAGTCCCCAAACACATCTAAGAATTTGATTCCCAAGTCTATGGCAGCCTTACGTCCAAAGATGCATGCCTCGTACTCTGTCATGTTGTTCATACAGTTGAAGCAAAACCTAACAGTGAAAGGAGTATGGCAACCTTCTGGGGATATGAGTACGGCGCCGATACCGTTTCCAAGTGCATTGGAAGCCCCATCAAAGTACAGGGTCCATCGGGATCCTTTTTCAGGTCCGTCATATGGTCTGAATTCTTCAACGTTGTCCAATGTCATGATGTCTTCGTCGGGGAAGTCGAATTTCATGGACTGGTAATCCTCTACAGCTTGATGGGCCAGATGATCGGCTAGCACACTTCCCTTTATAGCTTTTTGGGCCGTGTACTGTATGTCGTATTCAGTCAGGATCATCTGCCATCTAGCTATCCTTCCAGACAAAGCACGCTTCTCAAATATGTACTTGATCGGATACATCTTAGATATCAGCAAAGTGGTATGAGTCAACATATACTGCCTTTGCCGGCGAGCAGCCCATACCAAAGCGCATCAAGTTTTCTCGAGCAGTGAATATCTGGTTTCACAGCTGGTAAACTTTTTGCTAAGGTAATAAATGGCATGCTCTTTTCGGCTAGACTCATCATGCTACCCCAGTATGCACCCCATTGAATTCTCTAGGACGGTCAGATACATGATTAGCGGTCTTCCTTCGACGGGTGGCATCAAGATAGGAGGTTCTAGCAAATACTCCTTGATTTTATCAAAAGCAATCTGACAGTCAGCGTTCCACCGAACTACCTGATTTTTCTTCAACAGCTTGAAGATTGGTTCACAAGTAGATGTTAGGTGATAAATGAACCTAGCAATGTAGTTTAGGCGTCCCAAAAAACCTCTGAGCTCCTTCTCAGTGCGAGGAGCAGGCATTTCTTGTATAGCTTTGACTTTGGCAGGATCAACCTCGATGCCTTTGTTACTGACAATGAAACCTAAGAGTGTACCGGACCGGACTCCGAATGTGCACTTGTTTGGGTTCAATCTGAGTTTGTACTCCTTCAACCTAACAAACAGCTTTTGCAAATGGTCAAGGTGTTCTTCTTCAGTTTGTGATCGTGCTATCATGTCATCTATGTAGACCTCTATCTCATGATGTATCATATCACGAAACAAAGCTACCATGGCGCGTTGATAGGTTGCCCCGACCTTCTTCAGTCCGAATGGCATCACTTTGTAGCAGAACGTTCCCCACTATGTATCAAATGTAGTTTTCTCCATGTCTTCAGGTGCCATTTTGATCTGGTTATAGCCTGAGAATCCGTCCATGAAAGAAAATACTTTGTGTTTAGCTGTGTTGTCAACCAGGATGTCGATGTGCGGAAGTGGAAAATTATCTTTAGGGCTGGCCCTGTTTAAATCTCTATAATCTACGCACATTCTCACTTTGCCGTCCTTCTTAGGCACGGGAACAATATTAGCAACCCATTGTGGATAAGAAGTAACAGCAAGAAATCCAGCATTGAACTGCTTCATAACTTCTGCTTTGATCTTTTCTGACTTGTCAGGTCTCATGCGGCGGACTTTTTGTTTCACTGGTGGACAGTCTTCTCTTGTGGGTAGGCGGTGTACCACAATGTTTGTATCAAGTCCCGGCATGTCTTTGTATGACCAGGCAAAGATCTCAACATAATCATGCAATAGGTGAATTAGGCACTCCTTGACACTCGGCTCTAGATTGGCACCTATCTTGATTTCCTTTTTATCATCCTCAGTACCCAAGTTGATTGTATCCAACTGCTCCTCATGAGGCTGGATTTCTCTCTCCTCTTGTTGTAGTAATATGGCCAATTCCCCTGGCACCTCACAATCTTCCTCACCTTCGTACTCGGCTTGGTAGATCAGATCTTCAGAGTCACTGAAGGATATAGTAGTATCGTTACCCATGGGTTCCGGAATGGAAGGGTACCTGCATTTGTGAGTGTGGGTGTGTGTAAGGGATAGCCATCTTAAAACAACAAAATGCAAAATAAAGACAATTAGCATAAAAAGGTTTAAATATGAAAAGTGTTAATGATTCATCGAAATGACATATGAAAATGAAATAAGAACCCTTACAAATGTACCTATGTGCCTCGGGTAAGACACAAGGTTGAAAAAGTACGAATTGTTTTGTGAATTATTACAGATCCAACAGAAATGGAAAAGATAAATTACTGCGGTATGAAAGTAATCAGAATAAAGTCTTTTGCTTCCCAGTTGCATAGTCCTCCACTGACAGTAGGAAATATCCAATCTTCCGAGCTGCCTTCTTCTTCATTATCCTCTAGTGCATTAACCCCTTGGTGGCTGATCTTCACAGGTGACCCTCCGGCACGGGCGCGGCGCACGACCTTCTGAGTAGTCGAAGTGAACCCCAAGCCAAATTTGTCTGATTTGAAAGGAAAGTCTGGAAGCTTCCCCCAGATGGTGGACCCTCCTTCTTCCACTACTGCCCTAACATCCTTTAAAGATGACATCCGAGGTGGAGTTCTTGTGATCACAGGAGTTGAGGATACCTCCTTGGTCGCCACTATTTCCTCAGAGACTTCTTCAAAATTTTGGAAAGGGGTCTCTATGAATTCTCCATCTAACTCCACATAACGGAAGGAATTCAGATGACTAATCATATATTCTTCTTCCCCATGGACAGTTATAATCTTCCCTTGGACGGGGTACTTGAGTATCTGATGCAAGGTGGAGGTGACGGCACCGGCATTGTGGATCCAGGGGCGTCCCAACAGACATGAATAAGAAGGACGGATGTCCATCACATAGAATGTTGAGTTGAAAACCTGAGTTCCCACCTTTATTGGGATGTCCACCTCCCCATGGACCATCCTCTTAGATCCATCAAAAGCTCTTACCACTATATTGCTGGGTTTTAAAGTCAGCCCTTCACAATCCAATCTATCCAGGGATTTTTTCGGCAAGACGTTTAAAGATGACCCAGTTTCAACCAAGATATGAGCTAGGGTTGTTCATCTGCACTCCACTGAGACATGTAGTGTATAGTTGTGTTTTCTCCCTCGGGGTGTCAAGTCAGCATCGGAGAAACCCAGACCATTGTCAACTGTCAAACTGGCCACACACTCTTGGAATTAATCCGCAGACGTCTCTTGCAGCACGTGCGCTGTCTTCAGAAACTTGAGCAAGGCTTTGACTTGTGCTTCAGAGCACAACAACAAGGATAACATAGATATTTTGGAGGGGGTATGCCCCCAGTTGTTCAACAACATCATAATCACTTTTCTTAATGATCCTTAGGATTTCCTCCATCTCCTTCTTGGATGTTTCAGGAATAACTAGTGATTGAGCCTTCGTCAGGACAGGCTCCTCTTGAACATTCTTTCCTTTATTCTCAGCAGCGGAAACAGGGATGGGAATTGCATTGTTTTTTCCGGCGGGTACACTTGTAGGTACAATTATTGGTATAGGTGTAATCTTCGGAATGACCACGGGTCCAAAGACTACTGCTGGAGGAGCAATCTATGGAGAAAAGATTCTTCCACTACGGGTAACCTTGCTTGTTCAGGAAATGTTACCGATGTCGGGATTATCCTCTTCGGAGCTTTCTTCTTCAACAGTCTATTCAATCTGTTTAATACCATGATAGTAGATTTCTCCACCATAGTTCCATGGTACCGATTTATCTGATTTGTATGGGGTTGGCCCGGGCATTGTTATCTTCAATGGAGTAGTCACTGGAACGGATGTAATCCTAACGGGTTTTTTAGGAACCCTGGAAGGATTGGCGTATATGGTTATTATTGAAACTTATGGAACTGGAATGGGTGAAATAGGAGCTTTCTCAAACAAGATTTCTTGGTTATCAATCAGTTGTTGGATTCCTTTCTTCAACAGAGGGCAGTCAAATGATGAGGATCGGCAAACATGGCAATCTTGGTCACAACCTGGGAACACCCTAGCCTTTAACAAATTCCACTTGATGGTAGATAGCGGAGTCAACAAATCATCCACGGTGTCAACAAATAAGTTTTCCTCAATAGCACTAGCATTGTGTCCATGCCTAGGCATTGGAGCAGAGATAACATTCAGTTTTTCAGGAGCTTCAAATTCAACTTCCTTTGCGTCAATCAGATCTTGAATCTTGTTCTTCAGAGCCCAACAGTTGTTGGTGTCGTGCCCTGGACTTTCTGAATGGTACGCGCATCTGGCGTTGGGATGGTAATGTGGAGAAGCAGTATTAGGATTTTTAGGGGCCTCTTTTAGCATGGCCAGATTCAACTTCAAGAGATGTGGTAGGACTTGAGCAGGAGTCATGTTTATCTTGTTGAATTGCCTTACAGGCCTTTCCACCCTTTGTTGGTTATTTCTCGGCTGATCATTTCTCGACTGGTTGTTTCTTGGCTGGTCTGATGCAGACTTTTGAATCATAATGGCCCCCACTGTTGGTCGTCGTTCGGTTCTTCCCTGATTCCTCTGTGCATAGACAACAGACACTTCCTTATTTCCAGTGAAGGGCTTTTTTACAATTGCAGAGGTAGACGCGTCTTTCTGAATTTTCCCGCTTCAAATACCGGCTTCCACTCTTTTTCCAGTTAAAATCAACTCAGTAAATCCTGAAGAGGAACTTCCTATCAAATGATTAAATAAAGGACCTGACAGAGTTCCCAGGAACATGTCCACTAGCTCCCTTTCAGATAATGGTGGTTGCACCCTTCCGGCTAAATCCCTCCACTTTTGGCCGTAGTCTTTGAAGCCCTCATTGGTAGCCATAGCCATACTCTGTAGCTGAGTACGGGTCGGTGCCAAATCGGCGTTGTATTGATACTGTTTATAGAATGCGGCTGCCAAGTCTTCCCAATTATGGACATCTTCCCTCTCCAACTGGTAGAACCAATCAAGCTGCATTCTTGATAGACTGCCCTGGAAAAAGTGGACCCACAGGTCTTTGTCAGCAGAATGTGGTTGAATTTTCCTGACATAATATCGTAGGTGCATCTTAGGGCAAGACACCCCATCATACTTGGAAAACAGTGGCACTTTAAACTTAGGAGGGATTACAATTCCAGAAACCAACCCTAAATCCTCAAAATCCAGCCCCGGTACTCTTTGCACTTCCATAGAAGCTAGACGCTCTTCCAGGTTTTTGTATTTGTCATCGGCCGGAGGATACTGTTGTTCGGAGTAGTCTTCTTCATCCTCTTCTTCTGCTTCAGAATCTGATGGCACTGCCGTTCCTTTTCCTTTAACTTCCCCCTCTTCAGATGTTGATGGGAATTCCAAGGTCCGTCTGGCTTGTCCTTCAAACCTTCTGCCCATGATAACCACACCGACTCACTTCTTCTTCTTTTTCTCTTTCTCTTTCTCTAGTAGAGTCTTGAGCTCCTCCTGCCCCTTGGCTAAGGTCAAGAGTAGCTGTTGAAATTGTGAATTCTGAGCTTGCAAATCTTTGACCGTTTGTTCAATATCCATCTTGCTGAAATAAACAGCAGAGAGATGATGAAACTTGGTGTGAAGACCTGTTTATGCATATGATGAATGATATATATTCATGTAATGCTTTCAAGGATTCAGAAATTCAAATTTGTTTTAAACAAAAAAGAAACACACGTCATATTAATAAGATAGAATTGTTAGTACATCAATTCCCCTTGGGCAAAATAATACAAAATTCTAAGGTAAAAAGACGTTGCGCATCCTCTTTGGTGCAATGTAGGTGTTGAGATTCTGCTCTTCATGAAGTAGTCGAGTGAGTTCCAAAAATTTCTTCTCGCTTGCGTAGAATTGGGCTTCGAAAGTATCACGCTATCCCTTGAGCTGTATCCAACTCCTTTGTAAATCTTCGAGTGATGTTGGCATGTCAGGATGTAGGAGGGTGTATGGAACCTATACTTCCATAACAGGTTCTATAATCACTGGGAGAATGGAGGGGTAATGCATCATAATACTTTTGGCGCGGGTTCGTACCCACTTGAGGTAAGGCTCAATAGGGATGGAATTCTTGTGTCCCAAGGTCTTACTATCTACCTTGTTTGGCATCCTCCAAGCTCGGATGAACCTTTTTTGAAGTCCTTGATTGTTGTTGTCGAAGTCGAAAACCAATCCTTGAATCAGCATGTCATGTGGGCGATCCCTTCGGGCATAACCAAGATGTCTTAGAGCCAAACATGGGTTGTAGGTGATGCCTCCCCTAATTCCAAGTAGAGGTACATTAGGGAATTCCCCACAATGGACGACGATGATAACATTCTCTTTGGATCGAGAACACCAATGAATGTTTGAATGTGTAAGTGTCATTAACCGTTGTGACCACCTCAAACCTTGCTCATTCTTCAAGACTGATTAGGGAAGATGAGAAATAAACCATCTTGCCAGGAGAGGAGTGCAACACATGAGAACACCTCTTTTCTTCATTGTTCGAGTGTGAAAAGAGTGGAGGATATCCCCAAGCAATGTAGGCACCGGGTTGCGAGACATGAAGATTCTGACAGCGCTCACATCTATGAGTTGGTCAGGGTTAGGGAACACGACCATCCCATAGATGAGAAGAGCTACAATCTCCTCAAAAGGTTGCAAGTCTAGAGAATTCCAACAACTTTGGGCCTTCTCAAACAGAAACTTTGACAAGAAGCCTTTGACACCACTTCTAGTTTCCCAATGTGTTGTGACATCAGATGAGTGCAAGTGCAGGGCTTGAGCAATCTCTTCTGGCTTTGTATCTCTTTCCGTACCGTTGAAGGGTAGTTGATTGAGAATAGGAATCCTCAAGAGTTGAGAAAATTCTTCCAAAGTGGGCACAAGTTGGTAGTCAGGAAATGTGAAGCAATGATGCAAAGGGTCAAAGAACTGGAAGAGAACTTTCAGCATATCCTCCTCTGTGTTGGCAGTGACCAAGTTGAGTAGACGACCATGTCTCTTGGTGAATGGAGAATTCTCAAGAATCCTTGAAGCTAGCTCCTTGAGTTGTGGAGGAATTCTTACAAGGTTGACTTGGATAGTTTTCCTGCGAAGTGAATCCATAAATGTACCCCAAAATTTGCCCTCCCATTTTTAACAAAAAATCACAACCCTAGGGTTCCTCAGGTATGCAAGAATGGCTTAGGAATCGATCAGACAGATTTTCTCATTTGGCAGTAAATCAGAAATTAGGGTTTTTCTTGCATTTTTCAAAAGAATTGAATTCTCAGAAATTCAATTAACTGTCACATGTTTTCATGCTTTTTCAAGTTTACTGTTTGTTCTCAAGGCATGTTTATTTGGGACAAGAATTGGGATCTGAGACTGTCATTTGGAACATTCATGTTTTGTTTGATCTAGGTTAGCTAGATAATGTGCTTCTGTTAAGACATTTGCTTGTTAATGGAATAAGACGTTTGCTGGTTCATGGAATGAAAATTTGTTTATGCAATACACAGTGCGTGTTTATTTGGAATTCAGTGGCGAGATTACATGATCACTGGAATTTAAGTTATCTTGGTTGAAATTATTGGAATACATTTTCAGTTATCTTAATCAGGAATCTTAAAGAATTAGTGAAGATGCGAAGAGAAAATTGCAAGTTATTGACAGTAGAAGATTTTAATGGATATCAGAATACCTCATAAGAATTTCTTTCATTTATTTCAAAAA
Organism: Vicia faba; assembly: GCA_948472305.1. NCBI lineage: Eukaryota > Viridiplantae > Streptophyta > Magnoliopsida > Fabales > Fabaceae > Vicia > Vicia faba. Next base: position 1,010,738,428 of record OX451735.1, read on the forward strand.
ATTGTTATATTACAATTTTTTTTTTAAATGCTTTAAGTTTTACAACTTATTGTATTTGAAAAAATAAATTAGTACAATTATTTGAGTATTCCTATCTAAATTACAAAGGAAAAAATTTAAGCCTAAGAGTGACTAAGCTTCCATTGCTTCCATGCATGCCAAAGAATCTTCTGCTTCCTCTGCTTTGCCACCATCCAGTTTGCGCTCACATGAAAAAACAAAAGACAGAAAATTGATCAGTACAATTAATTGGATATGGTTAAGAATTTTCAAAAGAAAAAAATGTGTTCATCATTAAAGTTTGCAATTTGGAATCAGAGGGCTATTTTTAATCACGTTTTTATTTTTCTATTTTTGCAAATCACAAGAAGATTGCTCTTCTTGGTTCACAAAAAGAAAAAAATAAAAATGTGCAAGCAATTTATCCAAATACAAGCAAAATTTCCCAAACAAGGGAAAATATACAAGCAGCATGGCCAAGCAGGCAGCAGGCGCACAAAATGAAAATGGCAAGCAGCATATCAGCGTACCAAAGGCAAGCATGCAGCAAGGCTGCCTAAAATACAAACAACATCATCAGCATACCAAAAGGCAAGCATGCAGCAAGGCTGCCTAAAACTGGACAGCAGCATGTCAGCGAAAACAAATGCAAACAAAATACAAACAGCAAAATGGCAACAGCATAAACAGACAAAAGGGCATCAACAAGAAGAAAATATAAAACTAAGTCAACAAGCAAGAGGCTTGTTCAAAAGCCATTTCATCATTTTCCATTAAATTTGCAAACTTTTAGGAAAAAGCACTTGGCTTAAGGGTCATTAAGAGAGGAAGAGGAAAGAAGTCACCTAGGGGATGCTGCCCTGCTGTCACAATTGCATCAAAAATGCTAGAAAACAAAACTGCAAAGAAAAGAGCCTAAGAATAAAATCCCAAAGTATTCAAAATTTGGTGGTTTCCCACCATTTTGAATAAGCTGCAAAACTGTCAAAGAAAAAAGCCAATATAACAGTAGAGAGGGTGTAAGAGAGAAAAGAGAGAAAAGTTATCAAACAAAAACTGCCACCAAACCTCCAAAACCCTTCAACCTGTTAAACCATAACCAACATCCCAAACAGTTCAAAACCATTGCAAATTGCTACAAGTTTTCAAATGGCAACAATATTAAACTTGCATAGCCACAAATCAAAAACCTCAAACAATTTGCAAACCATAAGAAATCATAACCAAACCTGCCAAACTGTCAAACAAATAATCAAAAACCAGTTCAAAACCAAACTGCCATCTTCCTCAACCAACCTTCAAAGTGCTGTTAAATACACAAAGCCATTCAAACTGTTAACATGTTAAAACAACCAAAACCTGTTAACAAGACCAAGCAACCAAAACCCTAAATCATAACCAAACTAACAACTCAGAAAACCATCAAAACTCAGTTCTAACGTCCAAAACAAAAACTCATTTCAAACATCCCAACCATTTCAAACTGTCAAAAACCATTTTTAACAAAGCCTGTTAACAAAAAACAACCAACTCAAACTCACAAAACTTAGAATCAAAATATACCAAACTATCAAAAACCAGTTTTCAAAACTTCCCAAAGTCCTCAAGCAGTTCCAAACCATTTCAAACTGTAACCATCAAGAACATACCAAGTTCAAGCAACAATATCAAGCCAAACTGTAAACAAGAACATTCAAACCAGTTTTCAAAACTTCCCAAAGTCCAAAAACAGTTTTCCAAGCTAGAATAATCACAGAGTTTCAAACAAATCTTCAAACTAACCAACAACATATAAAAGTCAAAAGTATAACACCATCATCATTCAAGTTCAAGAGAGAGCAATACCATCATCAAAAGTCAGAAGCATCATCATCATCATTCAAAGCCTAATAGAAAAAGAAAAGGTTACCAGAAGCGTGCGTTCTTCAAATCATCTCTTCCCTCACGAGATCCGCCACCAGGGAACACCTCCCTCAATCCTCACCATTCCCTTCGTTCCAGAAAAGCCCTAAACAGGTATAGCTTTCTCGCCCCTCTTACAAATTTCTCTGCATCTCAATAGGGCAATAAACACGATCAACAAGCAAAACATGAGCAAAATGTATAAGACCAAAAAAACTGTTAAATCCAAAACCGAACCATACCTTGTAAAAAAACAAAGTTGCTAGCACTTGGTTAGGAGGTAAGGATATGAGAGGCGCTCCGATAACGGAAGTAGAGGGAGGATCAGATCGAAAAACATTTCAAACCCTTTAGGTGATTCCATCTCAGAACCTAGGTTTTACCACAAAAAAAAAGCGTTTCTCTCATGAATCAGTAGCGATTAGGGACTCAGAGCAAGAAAGATGAATGAATTTGAGAGAAGTGAGAAAAACGAACAGAGCAGCGCCCTAATTGTCTCACGTTTACCCTAATCAGAAGCATTAAGCAAGCTTAGGAGATTTGGGTCAAGCCTTTTTTCACAAAACACTTAAGCCCACACGAGCCTCTTGGTTCCCTCGCCCCTTTGCTTTTTTTTTTGTTTCAGTAAAACAATAACCCCTTTTGGGCCTAGCACCCTCCAAATTCTTTAAAGCCCACTTTCTTCCCTTTTTTTTTTAATTTGTTGTTATTTGTTTTGAAAATTACTAATTTTTTTTTTGTACATTTTTTTAGTCTTAAGAATCAATTTTCATTATTTTATTTTTTACAACTTTTTATAAATTTGTAACATTTAATAAAAACACCAAAAAATCAAGATTTCGTTTAATTAATTTTCTTTCTTTAAACTTTTCCTTTTAAATTAATAAAATACATAAAGGAATAATAATAATAAAATTTTAATCTTTCTTTTTTAGAATAGATTTTTATTTATCTCTTTTCTAGTAAATACATACATTTCATACTTTATTGATTTTATTTCCGTAAATTGTCTTAGCTTTATATTGAGTCGCACAACAATTCGATTTAGTTGTAATGTTTGGACATTGCTATTCTTTATGTGACTCATCCCCATTTGTAATAATTGTACCCCCATTCCCGGATACTTTTGTAATAGCTTAGACTTTTAATTCCCGCAATTTATTGCTTTCTATATACTGTGTAGTAATTAGGCATGTATGGCAAGATTCAAAAATCAATCGCTAGATGACCTAATCCAAGAATAAATAACTTGAAATCAACACACTTCTCATACGCGCACCTCTAGGGTAACCTTGCTTGTTGCCTCGGAAATACAATCATGTCCCTCGAATATGAGACACTCTAGCAAATGACCCTTCAATAAATAAAGATCGTAGTCCCTCGATGACCCTCGATGTTGCCTTCGATAAAACGATCTTGCCCCTTACAAAATTTCTAGAGCGCCTCACAAGTTTCCTTCAATGATTGTAAAATTGACCCGCGCCTGTCCCTTCATCTCCAAGGATGGGGCTTCTTACCAAATTAATGGTAAGATATCACCATTAAAAGGAAGAAAAAAGAACAATTTAAGACCTTTCGAGTAGATAGATTCGCTCTTAGTTACCCGCTTACTCCTGACAAAAATTTTCACACCTACACTTCCATTTCAAAACATTTTCAAAAGATGAAACGTTTCGTATACGTTCTTATAGAGACGAGAACCATTATGAAACCTCTTTTCAAAACACTTTTTAAAACACGATTCACAAACACATCTTTGAACCATTTTTCGAAATAAAACTTTGTATACGTTCTTATAGAGACGAGAACCATTACAAAGAAACTTTCCAAAATACTTTCGAAACCCACACCACAAGCACACAATCAAACAAAAGCAAGTGATCTAAACGAGTAACTAAGAGCCCATGGAAAAACATGGATGAAAAGGGTGCTAATACCTTCCCTTTTCATAATCTACCCCCCGAACCCAAGAAAATTCTCGAAAGGTCTTTCCTGTGCTTTTTTACCTTTCCTTTTGGATAAAAGAAAAGTCGGTAGTGACTCTTGCTAACCGCACAAGTGCGAACGAAACGCAAAACCTCTAGTCAGTTCTCCCACTGCATCACAGAATTGGCGACTCTGCTGGAGAAAAAATAAAAAATGGGGTTACCTTAGGGTTTTAGATCACCTTTACATGTTTATCTTGCCTGACTTGTATTCTTTATCTTTTGGTTCTATTTGTTTGGGTTTGAATCCTCTACCCGGATTTGGGGCACCTTTTGAGGAAAATAGAAATAGATTATGGAGACTGTACTGTGTAGACCGATATGGTTGAAACAATATCTATGTTAGTGTGACGCATTTGTGGGTACCGGAATCCCTCGTGGTCAATCGAGGAGAATACGGGGCCGCTGAGTGGCGTCGCAAAGCACTAATTAACCTTAGAACCCTAATTGAACAAACTTGGCCATTAGAACGTAGTGAGGTAATCGGTTTCGGTGTAAAGATGAAAATTGGTTGACACTCGATACTACACTCATTGAGGCTAGAATTTTGGGATATCTCGGCCACAAGAAAAGATTGATTGTGCTGAGACAATGCCTAAAAGAAAGGTCGGTGATATTGAGATCCATTAGAACCCGATCTTTGTTTCTAGGACAGGTTGAGCCCACTAAAACTTCAAGAGGGTATTTGCCTACAAACTCATGCAATCCTGAAACATAGGGATCTGTTTGTTGTGTGTATATATGTTTGCTTGTACATAAACATCATCAACATCATATGCATGCTCACTAACCATTTCAAGGATTTAGAAATTTATCTTTGTTTTTGTTTTGTAGGAAATGAATCCTCTCCGAAGAAACACCATCCGAATCAGCTTTGTGAAAACACATCCTCAACTTCAAGAGCTAGCCTCAAGAGTGCCCGGGGATTCTCCTTTTACCAAGAAGTATGACCGACTTCTCAGTTTGGCTACATCCAACTTCCAAGAAGAGATGATGTGTGTACTGTTCCAATTCTTTGATCCCGTACATCATTGTTTCACTTTTCCAGACTATCAACTGGTACCAACATTGGAAGAGTTCTCTCTGCTCTTAGGGGTGCCCGTGCTTAATCAGATACCATTCACCGGTCTAGAGGGGATTCCAAAACCTGAAGTCATCGCCGAAGCTTTACATATGAAGAGGGCCGACGTCACAGCCAATTGGGAGACAAGAAGTGGGGTTAAAGGATTTTTAGCTAAGTTTCTGTTGGAAAAAGCTCGTTCATTCTGGGATGACATGGATTTCCAAGCTTTCTAAGAAGTGCTAGCTCTCCTCATTTATGGTTTAGTTCTATTTCCTAACTCAGACCAATTCATAGACGTTAACGCTATCAAAGTCTTTCTCTCACGCAATCCTATACCCACCTTGCTAGGAGATATCTTGCATTGTCTTCATACCCATACCATGAAGAAAAAAGGTACCCTTTTGTGTTGTATACCCCTACTTGCCAAGTGGTTCAATTCACACCTGCCTCAGTCAACATTGAAGAACGAGCAAAGATTGACTTGGTCTCAAAGGATGATGTCTCTCACCCACTCTGATATCCGTTGGTGCTCAAGATCCTTGGAATATATCTCTATCATCGACCGATGTGGTGAGTTCCCTAATGTACCTCTGCTAGGTATTAAGGGAGGTATCACCTACAACCCATGTTTAGCTCTTCGGCAGTTTGGGTATGCCCGAAGGGACGGCCCTCATGAGATGCTCGTCCGAGGTCTGGTTTTCGACTACGACAAAGAAGACCAAGGTTACCGCCAGAGATTTACCCGTGCTTGGGGAATGGTGAACAAAGTGGACAGTAGGACTTTGGGACATAAAAACTCTATCCCTCTCGATCCTTACCTTAAGTGGGTACGGGCTCGTTCCCAGAGTCTCTTAATGCCTTACCCTCCCATCCTTCCTGTCATCATTGAGCCTGTTATTGAAGGAGACGTCCCGTACACCGTTCTTCATCCAAACATGCCTACCTCTCTCGAAGGCCTGCAGAAAGCCTGGATACAGTTGAAGGAAGAGTGAGACACCTTTGAAACCCAGTACTACGCCAGTGAGAAGAAGGTTCTGGAGCTCACCAAGCTGCTTCATGAAGAGAAGAATCTGAATACTTACATTGCTCCAAAAAGGATGCGTTCGGTCTTTTTGTCTTGAGAATCTTGTTGTATTTTAGTTTCTTTCTTTGTAAGCCCGAGGAGGCATGATGTATTCAAACTTGGTTTTATTTAATATGACGTGCATTCTTTTTGGTTTGGGAAAATTTAAATCTTCTAAATTTCCTTGAAATCATTTGCATATCGCATCTTCATTCATCATATGCATAAGCAGGTCTTCACATCAGGTTTCCTTATCTCTCTACTGTTTATTACAGAAACATGGATCTTGAACAAACGGTTAAAGACTTACAAGCACAGAATGCACAATTTTAGCAGCTACTCATGACCTTAGCTAAGGGTCAGGAGGAGCTCAAAACCTTGCTGGAAAAGGAAAAGGAGAAAAAGAAAAAGAAAAAGAAAAGAGTTGGTGTGGCTACTTTGGGTAGAAGATTTGAAGGTCACGCTAGAAGGGTCTTGGATTTCCCCTCAACATCTGATGAAGGGGTTGGAAAAGGAAAGGGAGTTGCAGTGCCAATTGAGTCTGAGGAAGAAGAAGAAGAGGAGGATGAAGACTATTCTGAACAACAGTACCCTCATGCAGATGACAAATACAAGAATCGGGAAGAGCGTCTGGCAGCTATGGAAGTGCAGAGAGTGCCTGGGCTGGACTTTGAAGATAGGGCTGGTCTCTGGAATTGTGATTCCCCCTAATTTTAAGGTGCCTATATTTTCTAAGTACGATGGTGTGATCGGTGGATCTGGAACTGACTGTTTAACGCTGGTTTCGCGAAATGTCGCGGTAAGCAAGAGTCGCCACCGTCTTTTATTTTCTCCAACAAGGAAAGGACAAAAGCACAGAAAAATTCCTTATGAGATTTGTTTCTCGGTTCGGGAGGTAGATTATAGAAAGGGAAGGTGTTAGCACCCTTTCTATCCATGGTTATCCATGGGCTCTTAGATACTTGCTCATTTGTGTTTTCAAAATTGTTTGTTTGCTTTTCAATGTGAGTGGGTTTTGAAAAAGTTTCGTTTGAAAAATCTCTAAGTAACTCTTGTATCTGTCCTCAAGAGTGTATGAAAAATTTGTTTGAAAACTTTTAGAAAGTGTAGGTGTGAAAAGTATTTTGTTTGTTTTTGAAAAGAGCAAGTATCTATGAGAATCTACCTACCCTAAGGAATTCGTCTGTGTAAATGTCCTTTAAAGTAGTGCCATCCCACCATTGAGAGGTAGGTAGCACCACCGTTGGAGGTGTTCGGGTCAATTCGAGGTTCGGGACATGGTGATCACCGGAGCAATAGGAAGACACCTTAGAAGCTACGTTCATGCCAGGTTCCCGGATCATGAGGACTTGCTAAGACATCCTCTACTCGACGATCACCTTTCGAGGGGCAAGGCAACAGTGAAGCGTACCCTAGGGGTGGTGTGTGAATTGTGTGTCATTTTCAGTTTATTGTTTGTCTTGTCATGCATTGGTGATCTACGTTTCGATTTTATTTTTGGGCATTCATTCTTTCATGTTATTGTTTAACAGTTAAAGGTGCGGGAATTTAAAATGCGGAAAAGATAAATGTCCTACGCTATTACAAAGGCGCGGGTCTACAACGCCAAATTAATCCAGACCCGATTTAAAATAAAGTGCAGAAAATAAATGTCTAATAACTATTACAGGGCTTTGGAACAAGTACATTATATTTACAAAAAGAAATAAATAAAACGCGCGAAAAAAAAGGAAAATATGATAGAATGCGAGGGCGTTGAACCCTTTGAAGGAATTAAAATAAAATTAATAGAATAATTAAATTAAATAAAAAAAAGAACTTATTTTTTATGTTTTTGTATTTATGACATTAAAGAAAATTAAATTAATTAAAAGTCAAATAATTAATTCTAATTCTAATGGTTTTTAATTTATTAAAGAAAATGCATTAAAGTTAAAACCTAGAATAAAAACTAATTAATTATAAAATTTATTTACAAAAATTAATGATTAATGATAAAAATATTTAATTAAACAAGAGATAAAAAGGATTAAAGATCTATTTTTATTATTTTTTGGTTTATTGTGAAAAAAAGAATTAAATTATAACCTAGGATTAAATCTAAATTAAATATGGAATTTAATTACGAAATTAATACTAAAATAAAATTATTATTTTTTTATCTTTTCTGATTTTTTGTGTTTTTTATATTTTGAAAATATTAATTAATTAAAATAAAGCAGCAATTAAAAGAATATAAAAATAATAAAAAAAGAACAAAGAAAAGGAAGAAAATTGCAAAGAAAACCTAAGGGGGTGAAGCCCCTAATTTGGAGGTTTGGCCTTTAGCAATCTGGCCCATTTAGCAAGGCCTGGTGGACTTTTTTTGGGTAACGTGTGGCGCGTTGACTGGGGACTCACCATGCACCTCAAGCCATGGCCTTGGATCTGATGGAGCTGGACGCGTGTGCGCTAGATTCTGAGAGTGCATCATGATCTTTAACTTAGGCGCTGCATGTGAATGTTAGATGAAAAATAACATAGAAATTATTGAAGACCTGGGGCTCGAACTCAGGTCATGTGCTTTACCACCACTGTCACTTGCCAACTGAACCAAATTCGCGCTGTTAACATATAATAATAATCAAATAATATAAAAGAAAGTTGGTTAATGGCTTTGTAACGCGCGCGAAGATTTCAAATCAACCAATCAGGTCTTGCCACGGACTCATCTTCTTCATCATCCCTGTAATATAAAACATTAGGCAACGGTTTCTTATGCGTTTTCTTAAGCCAGCTATTGAAAAATAGCGATTAGCCCTCAGGCACTCATAAATTGAGCGCGAGGGTTGGTTTGAGATCGTCCAGATGCGCTCAATCTAATGGTGGTGGTCTTGAGGGCTAATTTTTCCCCATTACAAAAGCCCTAATTCCAAGCTTCTTGAACCCTAAGTATCAACAATGGTGAAATTGCCTACAGCTTGCAAAAACTCAATTAAGTTATATGGTTAGCATTAGAACAAGTCAATTAGTATAAATGCATAGCAAAAACGCAATGAAAATGCCTTAAACATGAAACACGATTATGCAATTTTTTTTGAAACAGTTTGAATCCTGTATACCGATTCTTGGAGTTTGAGTGAATGCTTTTGATTGGAATATGTTCAGTAATCTCCAAGGAAGCTAATGGAACAAGAATTGAGACCTGAATCGCATTGGAAGTGAACTTTCAGTTTTCAAAATTCTTGGCAAAAATGCAAGTTTGCTATCAAGGTTCCTGCGCAGCTCAGCCCTCTATTTTGCTTTTGATCATTTGTATATACCTTAGGCAATGTGTATGAATGAGAATTATAGCCAATAAAGCCTTGCATTGATGTTTTGGATTTTCACATAAACCACCATTATCACACTTTCCATTTCTTGCCTTATTTTGAATTCTTGCCTTATTTGAGCCTTAGCACGAAAATGGCATAGACTTAATGATGTTTCAAGGCTAGTTAAGGCCAAATATTTCATTTAATCAAACCTTTTAATTTTTTCTTGATTTTAAAAGATTTAAACTTAATTAAATCCAATAAAATCAATAAAAAATGAAAAAATTAATTAAAAAATATGAAATAAAAGGTGGGACACGTGGGGGGCATGGACAAGTTAATTCAAGTGAAAAAAGTGGGCCCCTTTTGTCAAAAATGAGATTTCAAGGATAAATGATTTTGGCCATTTCACAAAAATTTCCCAACTTCTCCAACGCATAACGTGCTCAATTTTTAAGCTTTGCTCATGTTCTTGGACATTTTGGAAAGGTTTTTGAGTCCTCTAACCAATGCCTTTGGTACCATGTCATTTTGATTTACCAATCTCAAGTTATGGCCTTTGACTTAAAGTCCCTTTTTGTTGACTTTTGAAAATGACCTATAATGTTGAAATTGATAACTTTTTGTGAGAGCATTTCTTGGACTTGAAGTATGAAGATGAGTTGTAGGAAATGTCTTTCTCTTCAAAATGAGCTTTTTATGGAATTTTTCTGATAATCCATGTGAAAGTTATGCCCTGGTCAATTTCAGTTGACTTTTTCAACTGTCCAAATAAGGAAACTTTTGCATTTTGATGATTTTTGAGCCAAACTTTGAGAATCATGATCAAGCATTGATCAAATGATGTTTGTGGCTTCAAAATGATATGTTGACCAAAAATTTGAACTTTTGACTGTCAAATGACCATTTTGCCCCTACAGTTGACTGTAGTGCAATTTAGGGTTTTGACTGTGCAATTTTGAGCTGAATGTCTTGAAACTTGATATGAGGATACTTGACCATATTTGTAGGCATGTGAGACTTGATTGGGCCCTTGAAAACTTCCTTTTCTTGATCAGAACACAAGCCCTAATTTTGACTATATAGGAGGCCCTTGAACTGTGCAACCCTTGGGGAACTTTGAAGCTTGACTTGGCAATTTCTTGGAGAATATGGGAGGGCAAATTTTGGGGTACAACAGTTGCCCTTGTTCAATCTTCTTAGACCTGAGGGTGCAGATTGGATGACGTGCCTTTCGTAATCCGAAGGTGGAAGATGATTGAACACTAGAGTGCCCATAAATTTGCGCTCACATAGTAGCAGTGTGATGATGGAAATGGGCTTATAGATGCCTACTTGGAGGTTGATGAATAGGATGATGGGCTTATAGATGCCATCTGGATGTTGATCGCGTAAGAGATTCCTTAGCGAGAACCTGCATACCTGCAAAAGAAAAATGAGTACCTGGCACGCTGCAGGAGCTGATTTTCAAATGCTTGGTACAGATGTGTCCTGACTGGTTACAGGAGCTGAGTCTGGAGCTTCAAACGGTGATGAATGAACCAGGGATGGTTACTACCTTAGCATGAACGGCAAGAGAACCTTGGGTGACTTTAACCTCAACAACGCTCGCTGAGAAAATCTCGGTGGGAATTACCATCTTCGCAGAATCGGGAAGAGAACCATAGGCAATTATAATCTCAAAGGGAATTACGTCTCACGCACCGTCGGGGAGAGAACCATAGGAAATTATAATCTGAAAAGGAATTACCACCTCACACACCGTCGGAGAGGGAACCATAGGAAATTATAATCTGAAAAGGAAATATCACCTCACTCACCGTCGGAGAGGGAACCATCTGAAAAGGAATTATCACCTCACTCACCGTCGGAGAGGGAACCATCTGAAAAGGAATTATCACCTCACTCACCGTCGGAGAGGGAACCATAAGGAAAGGAATTACCACCTCACGCACCATCGGAGAGGGAACCATAGGAGACTATCACCTCACTCACCGTCAGAGAGGGAAACATCTAAAAAGGACTTACCACCTCACTCACCGTCGGAGAGGGAACCATAGGAGACTATCACCTCACTCACCGTCGGAGAGGGAAACATCTGAAAAGGACTTACTACCTCACTCACCGTCGGAGAGGGAACCATAGGAGACTATTACCTCACTCACCGTCGGAGAGGGAAACATCTGAAAAGGACTTACCACCTCACTCACCGTCGAAGAGGGAACCATAGGAGACTATCACCTCACTCACCGTCGGAGAGGGAAACATCTAAAAAGGACTTACCACCTCACTCACCGTCGGAGAGGGAACCATAGGAGACTATCACCTCACTCACCGTCGGAGAGGGAAACATCTGAAAAGGACTTACCACCTCACTCACCGTCGGAGAGGGAACCATAGGAGACTATCACCTCACTCACCGTCGGAGAGGGAAACATCTGAAAAGGACTTACCACCTCACTCACCGTCGGAGAGGGAACCATAGGAAAAGGAATTATCACCTCACTCACCGTCGGGGAGGGAACCATCTGGGATAACTTCTACTGAGTCTTCATCAGGAAAATCTGTTGGGAGTCGATTTAGCTGGACTAGAGAAGGCCTGGGACTGGATAAGAAATCTTTGGAGTCGATTAACTGAACCGGTCTAGGTCTTGAAATATGATTGAGAATCTCAACTGCATCCTTCCTGAAAGGTAAAGGTCAGTCATATGCAATGCATGATATGGATCAAGCAATGATGTTCTCAACATAAATGAGATTTGTATGACATAATGCGTCTATGCATGCCATAATGATATATGTGATGTTTTATGAATGTATGTTTTTGTCTAGGAAAGTAAATCCTTGACAGATGCTGGGAAGTCACTCCTGGGCTGCTGTTGGAGAATAGATTTTGCTTCCGCTGGGGATGATAACTGCAAGAATACCGGTAGGAGAAGATGACTCCGTTGCGGAATAAACTTGGAAAATGGAAGGTTCTGCGGGGAGAAAAGATACTCTAGCGACCATGCTGGGAAGCAATACTCTGTGGGAAGAGGGATGCCTTGCTGAGTGTTGATAATAATTTGCTGGGGATACCCTTGTTGTTGGTAGTGTTGATGAACTTTGCTGGGGTAAGAAGACTCTGTCGACGACGATCTTTCCATGGCTTTTGGCTGAGGATAACCCAGTTATATCCGATTAAGGAAATAACTCTTTAAATAAAGCCGGACGACGCGTTCGTGCTTTCGGGAGGATAAGCTTCCAGAATCTACTGGGGATAAGCTTACTACTTGGGGAGATGGATTCCAACTTTCCTGGGGATTTAGATTGGACTCTCTTGGGGAAGTTTTATGCTGCTGGGGAATGTTGCTATCTGCTAGAGGATTCCCAACTTCCTTAAGATTTGATAACTCTGCTTGGGGAAGAATGTACTAGCTGCTGATTCACTCTCTGGGGAATTAATATGTACTGGTCATATTCTTTAGCTGAACCTACCTTGGTATCTTGGAGGACAGAAACAATCAGATTGCTTAGACCACTCTTTATTGCCCCTGTTTCTGAGGTATGAGAGGAAGACCTGTGAGGTGCTGATAGTTGTTGATGGACAAACCTTCTTCTGGTAGGCAGATGATAAGATGACAGGACATAGTCGTACGCTTTGATCCCTAGCTTTTGCCTGGACCGCCCTTTCGGGTTTTCAGTCCACCGGGATACCCATTTTTGCCCAAGCCGCCTTTTCAGGTTTTCGACTTGCCGGGTGTACAGATTTTTTTTATTATTTCATCCCTTCATTTTGCCCGAACCCTTTTGGTTCGCCGGGAAGCCCTTATTTTTGCCTAGGTATGTCAACCTAGCGGGTCTTTGATTATGCGTAGTATTCTTTTGACTATGTCCATGTCCTTAGAATGCAGGGAGGTGCCCCTGGCTGTTTATGTTGCCATGTTACCAGAAGATGTCTGATCGTGCAAGATTCATTGTTGAAATGCCCCAAGTGACTTAGGCGGAGATTTGCCCCAGGCTATTTGGCCTTTTGAGAGATTCTCCGAATCTTGATTTAACTGCCCCAGATGATGGACAATGATCATGCCTGCCCCTTGGTTGGGAGTGCTTTTGCCCATAAGATATTCTTCGTGCGAATTTCTTTGTTGTTCAAACAAATAGTCATATGTGCAAGCAATGTTATTTCAAAAATGCAAAGATTATGTCTGTCTTGAAGATTTTGAAAAATGCATTTTTTTATAAAAAACAAGTGAATTTTGTAAATCGTGATGTCAACTCGTTATTTTACCGCAAGCCTTAAGGAGTCAGGATACCTTTCGTAACAGTATGCTTTCGAACTAACCCATGCTTCAGCTAGGACTTTTGAGGGTTATAACGTGGCCTGGTTCACGGTTTAAGAAACAAAGGATAAAGGCTCAAATTTTATTTGTACCCACCCGCTCTTCGTGATGTTCTTCAAGCCTAAACTCAGCTGATCGTGCATTAGACCTTGTTGCGTCTTTACTTTGATATACCAGTGATGGTTCGGATACTGACGATTTATTTTGACTAGGCAGTCATTTTCCCTTTTTTTGTTGAGGGTTTGTATGACCTCTTTCTTTTTTGATTTTATGATCCCTATTTTTTTCCTGAACTGTGTCTTTTGCGATTACAGTCAGCGGGATGCCCCAGTTTTGTAAGTCTCCTTCATAGGTTTTGACTTATTGGGTTTTTATCTTTGAGATATAATGACTGCCTATCCTTATGATTATTCGGAATCATCACTGTCTTCCTTTTTTTTTGTAAGGACCTCTTTGGTGCCATTTGTTATGCACTTGGATCAACTGAGAGAACTACCCTGCCCCAGGTTATGATAAAGGGTTTTAATTTTCGAAAAGAAAAACTCCTACTTCTTTGGCTCAGAGGGGTTGACGAGGGATTATCTTCCTTATAACTCCAGTGTTTAGGGATTGAAACAATGCCTGTACCTCATCAGCGGGGTCTGTTCAAAAGCATACTGTAAAGATTGTGGTATCATTTTCGTCATCCTCCCTCAAGAGGCTTAGAATTGTTAATCGAGCATTGAACATCACAAAAATATGAAAACAGTTTTAAGCATAATAAATGCGAATATATTGCTTCAAAACAGACATATGCGATGCATTAATGAAATAACAACATTTAACAATGAACAAATGTTTGAACAATCAAAAGAAAATTACAACTTGAGCATTCGAATGAACAAAAGTCTTCTAGTCTCAGGGCTTGTCATTTCAAATGGTGAACCTCGCAGGGATAGTAGAAGAACTCGACCTGACCATCTGGGGTGAATTCCACAGCTCCTTCATCAATCAGGCTTTGGATTTTGTACCTCAACTTCCAACAGTCATCAGTATCATGCCCCGGGCTGTTAGAATGGTATGCGCACCTGGCCCCAGGATTATAGTTGGGTGAAGAAGTCTTAGGATTAGGGTGAGGTCCTATCAACGTCACCAGATTCAACTTCAACAGGTGTTGCAAAGCTTGGGACAGCGACGTGTTGAGCTGGGTGAATTGCCTTCTGGGCTTGCTCTGATCAACCCGTTGCTCTGGGCGAGGTTGTGGTTGGAGCTGTGAAGTAGTAGCAACTTGGAGAGGTCTATTCATTGAACCAAGCCTTTGACTTCTTGGAGGCTGATTACCGGTTTGGTCTCCAGCCTTGGCTACTTGCTTCATACTGTCTTGCTGAAGCTGGTTGATCACAGTTCTCAACTCTTCTTGTTCCCGAGCTAAGCCTTGGATAAGGGTCATTTGCCCCAGCATCTGAGTTTTCATCGTATCTACCTCAGCTTGCAGACGTTTCAGCTGCTCGTCCTTATCATCTTCAGAAGTTTGCTTGGCCAAATTCCCCATGAGGAGTGTCTTTAACTCTTCTTTCCCCTTGGATAGGCTTAAGAAGATCTCCCTGAACTGGGTCTCTTGGGCATGAAGGTCCTGGTTATCTTGTTGGAAAGCCATTGCTGAAATAAACAGCGGAGATGGTAAGTGACCTGTCAAAAGGATACCTGTTATGCAATGATATGTATGTATATATATGCAATGTTTTCAAGGATCTCGCGGGGTAAACAAGAAAATCGTTAGCATTTGAATTTAGGTAGCTTGATGGAAGGAACTTCATGTTTGTGGAGAGTCCTTCTTCAAGGGTCAAGGCTCACCATATCAAGTGGGTCACAGCCTCTGACAACCTTGGCTAGAGGAAAATAAATCCTCTTTGCCCCTTGCTAGATGTTTGATTCATCATGACCTGCATCACAGACCCTTGAGATCCTTGAAATGGGTTAGGATGTATGCAATGGTATGATGTTATGGTATGCATGGGGTAATGTGAGTAGCCCTGTTATGAGTCCCAATTAAGGACTGCAAACCAAAACCTGTAAGAAACTTAGTACACTCTTGTTATGAGTCCCGATTAAGGACTATAAACAAAACCTGCAAGAAGCTCAAGTAAAAACTGTCATGAGTCCCAATTAAGGACTAAAACAAAACCTGCAAGTAGTTCATGTATCAGCTAACAAGCATGCAAGTAGGCAAGTACAAAGGCACACAAGTCACACAAGAGAAACCCTTAGAGTTTAGGCCAGCATGAGGTCTAGGTATTACCCTCTTGAAGTTGGTGGGCTCAAACCTGTCCTATCAAAGTAACCGGGTTCTAAGGATCTCAATGTCATTGGATTGCTTTCATTGTTCATCGTTTCGATTTAGCCACTGACTGGCGATCAAAATATCCCAAGAAAACAACCCTCAATTGAGTGTAGTATCGAGTATCAATCGACTTCGGAGTACACCAAAGTAGTCATCTCACTACCCTAAAGAGGCCAAGATGGTTCAATTAAGGTTCCTAAGGTCTGTTGATGCTTCACGACACCACGCGGAGGCCCCATACTCTCCTTGATTGACTCAAGGGTTACCGGTACACACCAAAGTGCCACATCAACGTAGCAGACTGCTTCAACCATGTCGGTATACCCCGCACAGTTCCCTCACAGCCTTGTTGCTACTTTCTAAGAAGGTATCCCCAGATCCGGGTTAGGATCTATAGAACTACCAAGACAGTCCCACAATTTAAAGCAAACAAATCAAAGCAATTGAAAACACAGTGATCTTAGTCCTAAGGTACACCTCACTTTATAAGTGTCCCCAGCAGAGTCGCCAGTTCTATGATCGATGGATCTGGAACTGACTGTTTAACGCTGGTTTCGCGAAATGTCGCGGTAAGCAAGAGTCGCCACCGTCTTTTATTTTCTCCAACAAGGAAAGGACAAAAGCACAGAAAAATTCCTTATGAGATTTGTTTCTCGGTTCGGGAGGTAGATTATAGAAAGGGAAGGTGTTAGCACCCTTCCTATCCATGGTTATCCATGGGCTCTTAGATACTTGCTCATTTGTGTTTTCAAAATTGTTTGTTTTCTTTTCAATGTGAGTGGGTTTTGAAAAAGTTTCGTTTGAAAAATCTCTAAGTAACTCTTGTATCTGTCCTCAAGAGTGTATGAAAAATTTGTTTGAAAACTTTTAGAAAGTGTAGGTGTGAAAAGTATTTTGTTTGTTTTTGAAAAGAGCAAGTATCTATGAGAATTTACCTACCCTAAGGAATTCGTCTGTGTAAATGTCCTTTAAAGTAGTGCCATCCCACCATTGAGAGGTAGGTAGCACCACCGTTGGAGGTGTTCGGGTCAATTCGAGGTTCGGGACATGGTGATCACCGGAGCAATAGGAAGACACCTTAGAAGCTACCCTCATGCCAGGTTCCCGGATCATGAGGACTTGCTAAGACATCCTCTACTCGACGATCACCTTTCGAGGGGCAAGGCAACAGTGAAGCGTACCCTAGGGGTGGTGTGTGAATTGTGTGTCATTTTCAGTTTATTGTTTGTCTTGTCATGCATTGGTGATCTACGTTTCGATTTTATTTTTGGGCATTCATTCTTTCATGTTATTGTTTAACAGTTAAAGGTGCGGGAATTTAAAATGCGGAAAAGATAAATGTCCTACGCTATTACAAAGGCGCGGGTCTACAACGCCAAATTAATCCAGACCCGATTTAAAATAAAGTGCAGAAAATAAATGTCTAATAACTATTACAGGGCTTTGGAACAAGTACATTATATTTACAAAAAGAAATAAATAAAACGCGCGAAAAAAAAGGAAAATATGATAGAATGCGAGGGCGTTGAACCCTTTGAAGGAATTAAAATAAAATTAATAGAATAATTAAATTAAATAAAAAAAAGAACTTATTTTTTATGTTTTTGTATTTATGACATTAAAGAAAATTAAATTAATTAAAAGTCAAATAATTAATTCTAATTCTAATGGTTTTTAATTTATTAAAGAAAATGCATTAAAGTTAAAACCTAGAATAAAAACTAATTAATTATAAAATTTATTTACAAAAATTAATGATTAATGATAAAAATATTTAATTAAACAAGAGATAAAAAGGATTAAAGATCTATTATTATTATTTTTTGGTTTATTGTGAAAAAAAGAATTAAATTATAACCTAGGATTAAATCTAAATTAAATATGGAATTTAATTACGAAATTAATACTAAAATAAAATTATTATTTTTTTATCTTTTCTGATTTTTTGTGTTTTTTATATTTTGAAAATATTAATTAATTAAAATAAAGCAGCAATTAAAAGAATATAAAAATAATAAAAAAAGAACAAAGAAAAGGAAGAAAATTGCAAAGAAAACCTAAGGGGGTGAAGCCCCTAATTTGGAGGTTTGGCCTTTAGCAATCTGGCCCATTTAGCAAGGCCTGGTGGACTTTTTTTGGGTAACGTGTGGCGCGTTGACTGGGGACTCACCATGCACCTCAAGCCATGGCCTTGGATCTGATGGAGCTGGACGCGTGTGCGCTAGATTCTGAGAGTGCATCATGATCTTTAACTTAGGCGCTGCATGTGAATGTTAGATGAAAAATAACATAGAAATTATTGAAGACCTGGGGCTCGAACTCAGGTCATGTGCTTTACCACCACTGTCACTTGCCAACTGAACCAAATTCGCGCTGTTAACATATAATAATAATCAAATAATATAAAAGAAAGTTGGTTAATGGCTTTGTAACGCGCGCGAAGATTTCAAATCAACCAATCAGGTCTTGCCACGGACTCATCTTCTTCATCATCCCTGTAATATAAAACATTAGGCAACGGTTTCTTATGCGTTTTCTTAAGCCAGCTATTGAAAAATAGCGATTAGCCCTCAGGCACTCATAAATTGAGCGCGAGGGTTGGTTTGAGATCGTCCAGATGCGCTCAATCTAATGGTGGTGGTCTTGAGGGCTAATTTTTCCCCATTACAAAAGCCCTAATTCCAAGCTTCTTGAACCCTAAGTATCAACAATGGTGAAATTGCCTACAGCTTGCAAAAACTCAATTAAGTTATATGGTTAGCATTAGAACAAGTCAATTAGTATAAATGCATAGCAAAAACGCAATGAAAATGCCTTAAACATGAAACACGATTATGCAATTTTTTTTGAAACAGTTTGAATCCTGTATACCGATTCTTGGAGTTTGAGTGAATGTTTTTGATTGGAATATGTTCAGTAATCTCCAAGGAAGCTAATGGAACAAGAATTGAGACCTGAATCGCATTGGAAGTGAACTTTCAGTTTTCAAAATTCTTGGCAAAAATGCAAGTTTGCTATCAAGGTTCCTGCGCAGCTCAGCCCTCTATTTTTCTTCTGATCATTTGTATATACCTTAGGCAATGTGTATGAATGAGAATTATAGCCAATAAAGCATTGCATTGATGTTTTGGATTTTCACATAAACCACCATTATCACACTTTCCATTTCTTGCCTTATTTTGAATTCTTGCCTTATTTGAGCCTTAGCACGAAAATGGCATAGACTTAATGATGTTTCAAGGCTAGTTAAGGCCAAATATTTCATTTAATCAAACCTTTTAATTTTTTCTTGATTTTAAAAGATTTAAACTTAATTAAATCCAATAAAATCAATAAAAAATGAAAAAAATAATTAAAAAATATGAAATAAAAGGTGGGACACGTGGGGGGCATGGCCAAGTTAATTCAAGTGAAAAAAGTGGGCCCCTTTTGTCAAAAATGAGATTTCAAGGATAAATGATTTTGGCCATTTCACAAAAATTTCCCAACTTCTCCAATGCATAACTTGCTCAATTGTTAAGCTTTGCTCATGTTCTTGGACATTTTGGAAAGGTGTTTGAGTCCTCTAACCAATGCCTTTGGTCCCATGTCATTTTGATTTACCAATCTCAAGTTATGGCCTTTGACTTAAAGTCCCTTTTTGTTGACTTTTGAAAATGACCTATAATGTTGAAATTGATAACTTTTTGTGAGAGCATTTCTTGGACTTGAAGTATGAAGATGAGTTGTAGGAAATGTCTTTCTCTTCAAAATGAGCTTTGGATGGAATTTTTCTGATAATCCATGTGAAAGTTATGCCCTGGTCAATTTCAGTTGACTTTTTCAGCTGTCCAAATAAGGAAACTTTTGCATTTTGATGATTTTTGAGCCAAACTTTGAGAATCATGATCAAGCATTGATCAAATGATGTTTGTGGCTTCAAAATGATATGTTGACCAAAAATTTGAACTTTTGACTGTCAAATGACCATTTTGCCCCTACAGTTGACTGTAGTGCAATTTAGGGTTTTGACTATGCAATTTTGAGCTGAATGTCTTGAAACTTGATATGAGGATACTTGACCATATTTGTAGGCATGTGAGACTTGATTGGGCCCTTGAAAACTTCCTTTTCTTGATCAGAACACAAGCCCTAATTTTGACTATATAGGAGGCCCTTGAACTGTGCAACCCTTTGGGAACTTTGAAGCTTGACTTGGCAATTTCTTGGAGAATATGGGAGGGCAAATTTTGGGGTACAACAGATGGTTTGTCTTGTCCAAAGATGCACCTACGGTCTTATGTCAGAAAAATCCAACCGCATTCTTCTGACAAGGATCTGTGGGTCCATTTCTTCCAGGACAGTCTTTCAGGGACGCAGTTAGATTGGTTCTACCAGCTAGAGAGGTCTGATGTGCACAATTGGGAGGATTTGGCAGCTGCCTTTTACAGACAGTATCAATATAATGCAGACTTAGCACCAACCTGTACTCAATTACAGAGTATGGGCATGGTATCAAATGAAGGTTTCAAAGAGTATGCCCAGAAATAGAGAGACTTGGAGGGACAAGTACAACCCCCATTGTCTGAAAGAGAGCTTGTGGATATGTTCTTGGGTACATTGTCGGGCCCCTTTTTCAATCACTTGATCGGAAGTTCGTCTGCGGGGTTCACCGAGTTAATTTTGACTGGTGAGAGAGTTGAAGCCAGAATCAAGAGTGGAAAAATTCAAAAGGATACATCTGCTTCTGCTGCAATCAAAAAGCCTTTCCCAGTAAAGAAAGAAGTATCAACTGTCTACTCCCAAAGAGGTCAAGGAAGAATTGAGCTCCGGCCAACAGTGGGGGTTGTAATGATTCAGAAGTCTGCAGTTGATCAACCTAGAAAAAAATCAACCCAGAACCAGTCAAGCAAGGGTGGAAAGGCCTATGCGGAAATTCACCCAGATAAACATGACTCCTGCCCAGGTTCTACCCCACCTTTTGAAGTTAAACCTTGCCATTCTGAAAGAGGCCCCCGAAAAATCCGAATACAGCTTCTCCTTACTACCATTCGAATGCCAAGTGTGCTTATCATTCAGGGAGTATAGGGCACGACACCAACAATTGTTGGTCCCTCAAGAATAAGATTTAGGATTTAATAGACGCTAAAGAAGTGGAATTCGACGCCCCTGAAAAGCCTAACGTGATCTCTGCTCCAATGCCAAAACATGGTCACAATGTCCATGCTGTTGAAGAAGATCTTTTTGTTGCCACTATTGATGATTTTATGACTCCGCTACCGATAATCAAGTTGAATTTGCTGAAGGCTGAGATTTTCCCAGGTTGTAAAGAAGATTGCTACCTTTGTTCCTCCTTACCAACTGACTGTCTGTTGTTGAAGTTAGGCATCCATCGCCTAATGGAGAACCAAGAGATACTTTTTGAAAAGACTCCTGTTATACCGACTCTTGTCTATGATGTTTCGATAATTACCATATCCACCAATATTTCCAAGGTCTCCAAAAGTCTTGTTAAGATTACATCTGATTCGAAGATTGTACCTTTGAAGATAACTATACCGGGGCCTATCCCGTACAAGTCCGACAAATCAATATCGTGGAACTATGGGGGAGAGATCTTCTACCACGGTGTTAAACAAATTGAATCAACCGAAGAGAGTTCTAATGAAGGGACTTCCGACATTGGAAACATTGCCGGAACGAGTAAAATCATCCGCAGTGGAAGAATTTTCTCTCCGGAGATTACGCCACCAAAGGCAATCTTCGGACCCTCGAATGCTCCTAAGGTTACCCATGTGCTGGTCAACATATCTGCAAGAACTCCAGTTATTGAAGAAGTTGTGATTCCTGAAGTTTCCCCCTCTGCTGCTGCTGATGATAGAGGGAAAGGGATCCAAGAAGAGCCTGTCAGGGCGAGGGCTCAACCGTTGATTATCCCTGAAACCTCTCAAAAAGAAATGGAAGAGATTTTGAAAATAATCAAGAAAAGCGATTATAATGTTGTTGAGCAACTGGGTAAAACCCCCTCAAAAATCTCTATGTTGGCCTTGCTGCTTTGTTCGGAAGCTCATGCCAAAGCTTTGATCAGATTCTTGAAGACGGCTCATGTGCCCAAGGAAACCTCCGCGGACCAGTTCCAGGAATGTGTAGCTAGCCTAACAGCAGACAATGGTCTAGGATTCTCCGACACTGATCTAATAATCAAAGGGAGAAAGCATAATAACACTTTGCATGTCTCGGTAGAATGCAAAGGGACTACTCTGGCACACGTTCTGGTAGACACTGGTTCATCGCTGAACATCCTACCAAAGAAGGCATTGGATAGGCTAGATTGTGAAGGTCTAACTTTGAAGCCCAACAACATCATTGTCAGAGCCTTTGATGGTTCTAAAAGGATGGTCCACGGGGAGGTGGACATCCCGATCAAAGTGGGAACTGAAACCTTCAACTCCATATTTTATGTGATGGACATCTGTCCCTCCTATTCTTGCTTATTGAGAAGACCTTGGATTCACCATGCTAGAGCCGTCACTTCTACTCTGCATCAAAAGCTCAAATACCCTGTCCATGGGAAAATTGTAACTGTTCATGGTGAGGAGGAATACATGATAAGCCATCTAAACTCTTTCTGCTATGTGGAATTGGATGGTGAATTCATCGAAACCCCCTTTCAGCACTTTGAAGAGGTAGCTCAGGAGATTGCGGCAACCAAGACAGTGGCTTCTATACTTATGACTACAAGACCTCCGCCTAGGATGTCTTCTTTAAAGGATTCTAAGGCTGTGATTGAGGAAGGAGGAAGCACAATCTGGGGGAAACTTCCCGATTTTCCTTTCAAATCTGATAAATTCGGCTTGAGTTTCACTGCTTCTGCTCAAAAGGCTGTGCGTCGCTCCCGGGATGGAGAGCCACCAGTGAAGATCACCCATCATGGAGTCAATGCTTTGGAGGATGGTGAAGAGGAGAGCAACTTGGAAGACTGGATTTTCCCTACTGTTGACGGAGGATTATGCAATTGGGAGGCAAAGGACTTTATTCCCATTACTTTCATAAATCAGTAATTTATCTTTCAAACATTTCTGTTGGTTTGTAATAATACTCAAACAATTTGTACCTTTTAACCTTGTGTCTTACCCAAGGCACAAAGGTCCATTTGTAAGGGTTCTTATTTTTCATCTTCATATGCCATTTAATGAATCATGGACGTTTTACATATAAACTTTTGTGTTCATTTTTTTCCTTTTGCATTTTATTTGTTTAAAGGTGGCTATCCCTTACACACACCCACACTCACAAATGCAGGTACCCTTCCATTCCGGATCCCATGGGTAACAATTCTGTTATGACCTTCAGTGACTCTGAAGATCTGGTCTACCATGCCAAATACGAAGGTGATAAAGACTGTGAAGTGCCGGGTGAATTGGCTAGACTACTACAACAGGAAGAAATGGCTATTCTACCTCATGAGGAGCTGTTAGAGACAATCAACTTAGGTACTGAGGAAAACAGAAAAGAAGTCAGAGTGGGTGCCAACCTAGAGCCAAACGTCAAGGAGCGCTTAATTTAGCTATTGAATGAATATGTTGAGATTTTCGCCTGGTCCTACGAAGACATGCCGGGACTTGATACAGACATTGTGGTACACCGTCTCCCCACAAGAGAAGACTGTCCACCAGTTAAACAGAAAGTTCGCCGTATGAGGCCCGACATATCCGAAAAGATCAAAGCAGAAGTTATAAAGCAGTTCAATGCTGGATTTCTTGCTGTTAATTTCTATCCATAATGGGTCGCTAACATTGTGCCCGTGCCTAAGAAGGACGGCAAAGTCAGAATGTGCATGGATTACAGAGACTTAAACAGGGCTAACCCTAAAGATGACTTTCCACTTCCACACATTGACATCTTGGTTCACAATACAGCTCAGCACAAGGTATTTTCTTTCATGGACGGATTTTCGGGCTATAACCAGATCAAAATGGCACCCGAGGACATGGAGAAAAGTACTTTTGTTACACAGTGGGGTGCGTTCTGCTACAAAGTGATGCGATTCGGACTGAAGAATGCAGGGGCAACCTATTAACGCGCCATGGTAGCTTTGTTTCATGATATGATACATCATGAAATAGAGTTTTACGTAGATGACATGATAGCTCGATAACAAACTGAAGAAGAACACCTTGACCACTTACAAAAGCTTTTTGTCAGGTTGAAAGAATACAAGCTCAGATTTAACCCTAACAAGTGCACGTTCGGAGTCCGGTCCAGCAAACTCTTGGGTTTCATTGTCAGCAACAAAGGTATCGAGGTTGATCCTTCCAAAGTCAAAGCTATACAAGAAATGCCCGCTCCTCGCACTGAGAAGGAGGTCAGAGGTTTCTTGGGATGCCTAAACTACATTGCAAGGTTCATTTCTCACCTAACATCTACATGTGAACCAATCTTCAAACTGTTGAAGAAAGATCAGGTAGTTAAATGGAATGATGACTGTCAAGTTGCCTTTGATAAAATCAAAGAGTATTTGCTAGAACCTCCTATCTTGATGCCACCCGTCGAAGGAAGACCGCTAATCATGTATCTGACCGTCTTAGAAAATTCAATGGGGTGCGTACTGGGGCAGCATGACGAGTCTGGCCGAAAAGTGCATGCCATTTATTACCTTAGCAAAAAGTTTACCGACTGTGAAACAAGATATTCACTACTTGAGAAAACTTGTTGCGCTTTGGTATGGGCTGCTCGCCGGCTATGGCAGTATATGTTGACTCATACCACTTTGATGATCTCTAAGATGGATCCGATCAAATACATCTTTGAGAAGCGTGCTTTGTCTGGAAGAATAGCTAGATGGAAAATGATCCTCACAGAGTATGATATACAGTACACGACCCAAAAAGCTATAAAGGGGAGTGTGCTAGCTGATCATCTGGATCATCAAGCTGTCGAAGATTACCAATCCATGAGATTCGACTTCCCTGATGAAGACATTATGACATTGAACAACATTGAAGATTTTAGACCGTATGACAGACCTGAACAAGGATCCCGATGGACCCTGTACTTTGATGGTGGCTCCAATGCACTTGGCAACGGTATCGGCGCGGTACTTATCTCTCCAGAAGGTTGCCATACTCCTTTCACCGCCAGACTTTGCTTCAACTGCACCAACAACATGGCCGAGTATGAAGCTTGTATCTTTGTACTCAAGG
Organism: Vicia faba; assembly: GCA_948472305.1. Taxonomy (NCBI): domain Eukaryota; kingdom Viridiplantae; phylum Streptophyta; class Magnoliopsida; order Fabales; family Fabaceae; genus Vicia; species Vicia faba. Next base: position 1,010,763,558 of record OX451735.1, read on the forward strand.
CTGCCATAGACTTGGGAATCAAATCTTTGATTGTATTTGGGGAATAAGCTTTGGTCATCAGTCAGACCAAAGGAGAGTGAGACACTAAATATCCCAACCTCATGTCTTACAAAGAACATGTCTTTACCTTGCTACCACATTTCGATTAGATTACCTTCGAGCATTTCCCGCGAGTAGAAAATTAGCTAGCAGATGCTCTAGCTACAATGCCATCCATGTTTAAACTTAATTGGGATAATGAGGCTCCCAAAATCACCATTGAACGGATGGACGAACCTGCACATTTTCACGAGATTAATACCGAAGATGTAGTGGACCGACCTTGGTTTCACGAAGTCAAAAGGTATCTCGAGGCTCAAGAATATCCTGAAGGAGCTTCAGACAATGATAAAAAGTTCTTAAGGAGATTCTCAGCCAAGTTCTTCCTGAGCAATGGTATCCTATACAAGCGCAATCATGATTGCATTATGCTCCGTTGTGTGGACAAGGTTGAAGCTGAACAGATCATGGCTGAACTGCACAATGGCGCCTTTGGCATCCACTCTAGTGGTCATACGATGGCTAAGAAGATTCTAAGGGCAGACTACTACTGGTCTACCATGGAAGCTGACTGCTATCAATATTCTAGAACTTATCATAAATGTCAGATTTATGCGGACAAGGTACATATACCCCCAGTTCCTCTCAACGTCTTAACAGCTCCTTGGCCATTCGCTATGTGGGGAATCAACATGATTGGAGAGATCAAGCCTACAACATCCAATGGACACCGTTTCATTTTGGTGGCCATTGATTATTTTACAAAATGGGTTGAAGCAGCTTCCTTCGCATCCGTCACAAAGAATGTTGTTGCCCGCTTCATCAAGCAGAATCTCATTTGCCGGTACGGTATCCCCGAAAGGATCATCACTGACAATGGTATAAACCTTAACAATACTATGATCACCGCCTTGTGTGAACAATTCAAGATTCAACATCACAATTTATCTCCCTACCGGCCAAAGATGAACGGTGTTGTCGAAGCTGCGAACAATAATATCAAGAAGATCATACAAAAGATGACAGTCACCTACAAAGACTAGCATGAGATGTTACCGTTTGCTCTCCACGGGTACCGTACCACGGCTCGCACTTCAACTGGGGCAACACCCTATTCCTTGGTATATGGCATGGAAGCGGTTTTACCTATTGAGGTGCAGATTCCCTCCTTGAGAATCATGAAGGATGCTGGTTTGAGTGAAGACGATTGGATCCAAAACCGGCTTGATCAGTTAAACTTAATTGACGAGAAGAGACTTACTGTTGTTTGCCATGGTCAGGCATATCAAAAACGGATGATCAAAGCTTTCAACAAGAAAGTCAGGCGCCAATTGTATCAAGTTGGAGATCTTGTGATCAAGCGTATCATCTTACCGCAAAGTGATCGCAGGGGCAAATGGACTCCTACCTATGAAGGACCATTTATGATCAAGAACATCTTTTCTGGTGGGGAAATGATTTTAACCACCATGGATGGTGATGATCTGCCGCACCCTGCGAACGCAGACATAGTCAAAAGATACTACGCATAAGAGACCCTCTAGGTTGATACACCTAGGAAAAACAAGGGCATCCCGGTGAATCGAAAACCCGAAAGGGAGGTTCAGGCAAAAATTAGGGATAAAACAAAAAAATATGTACACCCGGCAAGTTGAAAACCTGAAAGGGCGACTTGGGTAAAAAAGGGTTTCCCGGTGGACTGAAAACCCGAAAGGGCGGTCCAGGCAAAATTTAGGGAATTAAAGCGTATGACTATGTCTCGTCGGATCACTTTAAGGACAATCTCTTCACAGATAAACTCTAAGGCTTCTGATCAATCCAATCATCTTCAGACAAAGCAACAAACAGACAAGATATTCGGAATTCCGAAGGCTATAGCAGAATGGGAACCCCATGGAATTTTTTACACTTAGCCATCTTTCTTTGTATAAATTTTTCTCTTTTTTTTACGACACCATCCTCTTACTAGGATGTCTGTCTCCTTTTCACAAAACACTTATTCAAAGTAAATACAAAGATATCTCTTTCAAAGTACAGAAAACCATTTGCCTTTTTCTTTACACTTGTGTTTTATTTGCAAAAACGTCTAATGATTCATTAATGAACATATGCATTTGAAAATAATTACCGTTTACAAATAAACAGGATGAAAAAGAGTAATTACTGATAGGTAGAAAGATAAGGAAAACGTCTTTAGGCTGTTCCGTGAGCAATCTCTACAATGCATCATTAAGATCCACCCAGCGGAGCCAAAACTTTGGACTACAGATCCCCAGCGGATATGATACTACCAACTACCAATTCCCAGCAGTGCTGAAATTTTCAACCCACGGCGGAAATTATCCAGTTTCTCCAGGTTTCCCCAGCAAGTTGTCTTGAAGCCTGAAAATCAGCCAGTTAACGGTTAACTTTTTATTTCTCCTCAACCTAGGGTAACTCCCCAGTAAAGTGGCATACAACCCAAACTCCTGAACTCCCCAGTAGATTTAAGCTTTACCCCACAAAGTTTTCATTACCGGATAAACTTTTTCCAACAGAGTTTTTATTGCGTCTCAACAGACTCCCGTCAGTGAATCCCCCAGTAAAAGTCATTAAAATTCTCTGGATTCCCCAAGCAGATTCCTCAAGAAGTATATGGCATTATTCTCACAGCAGGAATCCTCAGCAGTCAAGGGTTTATTTCCCGTGACGGCAGTCAAGGAGTTATTTTCCTCAGCAATACAGCAAATCAGCTTACATGCACATACATTACATCATAAGCATGGATAAAACACATTTATTGCATCATACATTTCATGCAACATAATTTCGTGTTTCAGCTAACATTCTACCCTTTTCAGGATAAGATTAACAGCTATCTGTAACAAAATATCCACAGATCACTGATACAGTCCAGATACGCTCCAGCCACGGAAGCCATTCTGTCACTCATTCAAATCTCAACTTCAGATACAGTACATATACACTCCATACAGGAAAGTCATTCTGATACTTAATCAAATCCCAAGTTCCGATACAGTCCAGATACGCTCCAGACATGGAAGCCATTTTGTCACTCATTCAGGCTTCATCAATCAGATACAGATTATATACGCTCCAGATACAGAAGCCATTCTATTTCTCATTCAGATTCAACTATCAATTTCAAGTCCAGATACGCTCCTTACACGGTTGCCATTCTGTCACTTATTCTGACATTTCTCCCAGCTCAAATACACTTCAAGACATGGAAGTCATTCTGTTGCCTATTCAAGATACAATCCAGATACGCTCCAGACACGGTTTCCATTCTGTCACTTATTCTGAACTTTTTTTCCCCAGTACAGATACACTCCAGACACGGAAGTCATTTTGATACTTAAGCAGATTCCAAGTACCGATACAGTCCAGATATGCTCCAGACACGGAAGCCATTTTGTCACTCATTCAGACTTAATTTCAAGATATAGTACATATACACTCCGGACACGGAAGTCATTCTGTCGCTTATCCAGATTCTAAGAACAGATACAGTTCAGATACGTTTTAAATACGGACACCATTCTGATGCTTATTCTGTCGATTTACAACCAAACATTCTTGGGTGGCATCTACAAGCCCATCTCCGACAAGATTCTATCACCTCTTGAATGGCATCTTTAAGCCCATTCCCTCCACTATAAATTGACGAGTGCAAATTTACGGGAACTCTAGTATCCAATCATCTTTTACCTTTAAGTCACGAACGGCAAAAATCGCCGATCTAACTCTTCAGGTTCAAGAAGATTGAACAGAGGCAGCTGTTGTACCCCAAAATTTCCCTCCCATTTTTCACAGAAAATCACAACCCTAGGGTTCCTCAGGTATACAAGAATGGCTCAGGAATCGATCAGACATATTTTCTCCTTTGGCAGTAAATCAAGAATTAGGGTTTTTCTTGCATTTCTCAAAAGAATTGAATTCTCAGAAATTCAATTAACTGTCACATGTTTTCATGCTGTTTCAAGTTTACTGAAAGATTACTGTTTGTTCTCAAGGCATGTTTATTTGGGACAAGAATTGGGATCTGAGACTGTCATTTGGAACATTCATGTTTTGTTTGATCTAGGTTAGCCAGATAATGTGCTTCTGTTAAGACATTTGCTTGTTAATGGAATAAGACGTTTGCTGGTTCATGGAATGAACATTTGTTTATGGAATACACAGTGCGTGTTTATTTGGAATGCAGTAGCGAGATTACATGATCACTGGAATTAAGTTATCTTGGTTGAAATTATTGGAATACATTTTCAATTATCTTAATCAGGAATCTTAAAGAATTAGTGAAGATGCGAAGAGAAAATTGCAAGTTATTGACAATAGAAGATTTTAATGGATATCAGAATACCTCATAAGACTTTCTTTCATTTATTTCAAAAAATTGTTACATTACAATTTATTATTTAAATGCTTTAAGTTTTACAACTTATTGTATTTGAAAAAATAAATTAGTACAATTATTTGAGTATTCCTATCTAAATTACAAAGGAAAAAAATTTAAGCCTAAGAGTGACTAAGCTTCCATTGCTTCCATGCATGCCAAAGAATCTTCTGCTTCCTCTGCTTTGCCACCATCCAGTTTGCGCTCACATGAAAAAACAAAAGACAGAAAATTGATCAGTACAATTAATTGGATATGGTTAAGAATTTTCAAAAGAAAAAATGTGTTCATCATTAAAGTTTGCAATTTGGAATCAGAGGGCTATTTTTAATCACGTTTTTATTTTTCTATTTTTTCAAATCACAAGAAAATTGCTCTTCTTGGTTCACAAAAAGAAAAAAATAAAAATGTGCAAGCAATTTATCCAAATACAAGCAAAATTTGTCAAACAAGGGAAAATATACAAGCAGCATGGCCAAGCAGGCAGCAGGTGCACAAAATGCAAATGGCAAGCAGCATATCAGCGTACCAAAGGAAAGCATGTAGCAAGGCTTCCTAAAATACAAACAACAACATCAGCATACCAAAAGGCAAGCATGCAGCAAGGCTGCCTAAAACTGGACAACAGCATGTCAGCGAAATCAAATGCAAAAAAAATACAAACAGCAAAATGGAAAGCAGCATAAACAGATAAAAGGGCATCAGCAAGAAGAAAATATAAAACTAAGTCAACAAGCAAGAGGCTTGTTCATAAGCCATTTCATCATTTTCCATTAAATTTGCAAACTTTTCAGAAAAAGCACTTGGCTTAAGGGTCATTAAGAGAGGAAGAGGAAAGAAGTCACCTAGGGGATGCTGCCCTGCTGTCACAATTGCACCAAAAATGCTAGCAGACAAAACTGCAAAGAAAAGAGCCTAAGAAGAAAATCCCAAAGTATTCAAAATTTGGTGGTTTCCCACCATTTTGAATAAGCTGCAAAATTGTCAAAGAAAAAAGCCAATATAACAGTAAAGAGGGTGTAAGAGAGAAAAGAGAGAAAAATTATCAAACAAAAACTTCCACCAAACCTCCAAAACCCTTCAACCTGTTAAACCATAAACAACATCCCAAACAGTTCAAAACCATTGCAAATTGCTACAAGTTTTCAAACAACAACAATATCAAACTTGCATAGCCACCAATCAAAAACCTCAAACAGTTTGCAAACCATAAGAAATCACAACCAAACCTGCCAAACTGTCAAACAAACAATCAAAAACCAGTTCAAAACCAAACTGCCATCTTCCTCAACCAACCTTCAAAATGCTGTTAAACACACAAAGCCCTTCAAACTGTTAACAAGTTAAAACAACCAAAACCTGTTAACAAGACCAAGCAACCAAAACCCTAAATCATAACCAAACCAACAACTCAGAAAACCATCAAAACTCAGTTCTAACGTCCAAAACAAAAACTCATTTCAAACATCCCAACCATTTCAAACTGTCAAAAACCATTTTCAACAAAGCCTGTTAACAAAAAACAACCAACTCAAACTCACAAAACTTAGAATCAAAATATACCAAACTATCAAAAACCAGTTTTCAAAACTTCCCAAAGTCCTCAAACAGTTCCAAACCATTTCAAACTGTAACCATCAAGAACATACCAAGTTCAAGCAACAATATCAAGCCAAACTATAAACAAGAACATTCAAAACCAGTTTTCAAAACTTCCCAAAGTCCAAAAACAGTTTTCCAAGCTAGAACAATCACATAGTTTCAAACAAATCTTCAAACTAACCAACAACATATAAAAGTTAGAAGTATAACACCATCATCATTCATGTTCAAGAGAGAGGAATAACATCATCAAAAGTCAGAAGCATCATCATCATCATCATCATTCAAAGCTCAATAGAAAAAGAAAAGGTTACCAGAAGCGCGCGTTCTTCACATCATCTCTTCCCTCACGAGATCCGCCACCAGGGAACACCTCCCTCAAGCCTCACCATTCCCTTCATTCCAGAAAAGCCCTAAACAAGTATAGCTTTCTCGCCCCGCTTACAAATTTCTCTGCATCTCAATAGGGCAATAAACACGATCAACAAGCAAAACATGAGCAAAATGTATAAGACCAACAAAACTGTTAAATCCAAAACCAAACCATACCTTGTAAAAAAATGAAGTTGCTAGCACTTGGTTAGGAGGTAAGGATATGAGAGGCGCTCCGGTAACGGGAGTAGAGGGAGGATCAGATCAAAAAACATTTCAAACCCTTTAGGTGATTCCATCTCAGAACCTAGGTTTTACCCCAAAAAAAGCGTTTCTCTCATGAATCAGTAGCGATTAAGGACTCAGAGCGAGAAAGATGAATGAATTTGAGAGAAGTGAGAAAGACAAACAGAGCAGCGCCGCTGTGAGCACAAAGCACAAACCCTAATTGTCTCACGTTTACCCTAATCAGAAGCATTAAGCAAGCTTAGCAGATTTGGGTCAAGCCTTTTTTCACAAAACACTTAAGCCCACACAAGCCTCTTGGTTCCCTCCCCCCTTTGCCTTTTTTTTTTCTTTCAGTAAAACAATAACCCCTTTTGGGCCTAGCACCCTCCAAATTCTTTAAAGCCTACTTTCTTCCCTCTTTTTTTTTAATTTGTTGTTATTTGTTTTGAAAATTACTAATATTTTTTTTTGTACATTTTTTTAGTCTTAAGAATCAATTTTCATTATTTTCTTTTTTATAACTTTTTATTAATTTGTAACATTTAATAAAAACACCAAAAAATCAAGATTTAGTTTAATTAATTTTCTTTCTTTAAACTTTTCCTTTTAAATTAATAAAATACATAAAGGAATAATAATAATAAAATTTTAATCTTTCTTTTTTAGAATAGATTTTTATTTATCTCTTTTCAAGTAAATACATACATTTCATACTTTATTGATTTTATTTTTGTAAATTGTCTTAGCTTTATATTGAGTCGCACAAAAATTCGATTTGGTTGTAATGTTTGGACATTGTTATTCTTTATGTGACTCATCCCCATTTGTAATAATTGTACCCACATTCTCGGATACTTTTGTAATAGCTTAGACTTTTAATTCCCGCAATTTATTGCTTTCTATATACTGTGTAGTAATTAGGCATGTGTGGAAAGATTCAAAAATCAATCGCTAGATGACCTAATCCAAGAATAAATAACTTGAAATAAACACACTTCTCACACGCGCACCTATAGGGTAACCTTTCTTGTTGCCTCAGAAATACAATCATGTCCCTCGAATATGAGACACTCTAGCAAATGACCCTTCAATAAACAAAGATCGTAGTCCCTCGATGACCCTTGATGTTGCCTTCGATAAAACGATCTTTCCCCTTATAAAATTTCTAGAGTGCCTCACAAGTTGCCTTCAATGATTATAAAATTGACCCGCGCCTGTCCCTTCATCTCCAAGGATGGGGCTTCTTACTAAATTAATGGTAAGATAGCACCATTATAAGGAAGAAAAAAGAACAATTTAAGACCTTTCGAGTAGATAGATTCGCTCTTAGTTACTCGCTTGCTCCCGAAAAAAATTTTCACACCTACACTTCCATTTCAAAACACTTTCAAAAGATGAAACGTTTCAAATACGATCTTATAGAGATGAGAACCATTACGAAACCTCTTTTCAAAACACTTTTTAAAACACGATTCACAAACACATCTTTGAACCATTTTTCGAAACAAAACTTTGTATATGTTCATATAGAGACGAAAACCACTACAAAGAAACTTTCCAAAATACTTTCGAAACCCACACCACAAGCATACAATCAAACAAAAGCAGGTGATCTAAAAGAGTAACTAAGAGCCCATGGAAAACCATGGATGAAAAGGGTGCTAACACCTTCCCTTTTCATAATCTACCCCCCGAACCCAAGAAAATTCTCGAAAGGTCTTTCCTGTGCTTTTTACCTTTCCTTTTGGATAAAAGAAAAGTCGGTGGAGACTCTTGCTAACCGCACAAGTGCGAACGAAACGCAAAACCTCTAGTCAGTTCTTCCACCACATCACAATAACCTACAAAACAAGAACAAAGATGAATCTCTAAAATCCTTGAAATGGTTAGTGAATGCACATGATGCTCATGATGTCCATGATGTTATGCACAAGTATATAAGCAAATCACACAAGTTCCTAGTTTAGGCTTGCATGGGGTTTCATAGGTAAGTACCCTCTTGAAGTTTAGTTGGCTCAACATGTCATAGAAATAGTAACCGGGTTCTAAGGAGCTCAATATCACTGGATTGTTTCCTTGTTCATTGTTTCAATTCAGCCTCTTTACTGGCGATCGAAATATTCCAAGGAACCAAACCTCAATGAGTGTAGTATCGAGTATCTACCAACTTCGGACTACACCAAAGTCGGTCATCTCACTACATCCTAAAAGGCCAAGTTGGTCAAGTAAAGGTTCTAGAAGTCCATTAGTGCTTCATGACATCACTCAGCGGCCCTGTATTCTCTTTGATTGACTCAAAGGCTACCGATACCCACAAATATGTCGCACTAATATAGCTATTGCTTAGACCATGTCAGTATACCCCGCACAGTTTCCACAATGTATTTCTATTTACCTATAATATTTTTCCCAAATCCGGGTGGAGGTTTCAAACCCAAACAATAGAACCAAAGTGTAAAGCAAACAAATCAAGCAAGATAAGCATGTAGATATGATCTAAAACCCTAAGGTAACCCCACTTTTATAATTCTCCCCACCAGAGTCGCCAGTTCTGTGATGCGGTGGGAGAACTGACTTGAGGTTTTGTGTTTGTGTTTGCAAATGTTGCGGTTTAGCAAGAGTCGCCACCGACTTTTCTTTTATCCAAAAGGAAAGGTAAAAAAGCACAGGAAAGACCTTTGAGATGTTTTCTTGAGTTCGGGGGGTAGATTATGAAAAGGGAAGGTGCTAGCACCCTTTTCATCCATGGTTTTCCATGGGCTCTTAGTTACTTGTTTAGATCACTTACTTTGCTTTTGAAATTGTTTGAAATGGTGCTTTGTGTGGTTTTGAAAGTATTTTGAAAAGAGGCATTTGTTTAGGCAATCTTTGTAATGATTCTCGTTCGTAAGAATGTATACAAAGATGTTTGTCTTTTGAAAAATGTTTCAATCTTTTGAAAGTTGTTTGGAAATGTTTTGAAATATGTGTGTTTGTTTTTGAAAATAGCAAGGATTGTTTTGAGATTGATCAAGTAACTAGAAGCTATCTACCTACTCAAAAGTCTTTCTTGTGCATTTTTATTCCTTTGACATTGTTGATTTACCATTGATTTGGTAAAGAACCCTATCTTTGGATGTTAAACGGGATGGGCGTGGGTCATCTTATGACCATGATAGCAATGTTGCCAAGTATCTTTAGCATTTTGAGGGACCAAGATCATTTGTTTAGGCAACCTTTTGATAGCGTCATCGAGGGACTATGATCTTATTTGTTTGTTTTGCTTTGCCAAGATACTTAGCATGCATACCATGGCCATTTATTTTAAGGCAACCAAGTGGGTGAAACCCTAGGGGTGCTTGTGTGCAATGTGTGTTATTTTCATGCATTTTGATTGTCTTGGGTTAGGTCATTCTATTTGTTTTTTTTGGTCTTATCATGCAAAACCCTAATTTACTACACAAGTATATAAAACGATAAATTGCGTAAATGTAAACTAAGCTATTACGACAATTATTATGGGAGGGGGAATACAAGTTTTTGAATGGGGATATTGCACAAATATAAACCCTAAATTACTATTACAACCCAATTGAATTATTGTTTGAAATAAATAAAAATACAAATAATAAAATATGCAACGCAAATGTCTTTATGCAAAAAATGTTTTGTATTTGTTTTTTACATGAGAAAAATAATTTATTTAAGCCCTAAAAATAAGAGAAAAATATTTTTTTAAGGGGAACCCCTAATTTTTGATTTAAAAGAAAATTATGCTTTCTATTATTATTTTGTCTATTTTTTGTATAAGAAAATATAAGTAATATTATATACAATATTAAAATATGTGTGAAAATAATTATTTTTATGTGTTAAATAATAAAAATAAAAATGTATAGTATTTTAATGTATTTACAATTTTTTATAAGAAAATGGATTATATTTCTTAAAATAAAACTATTTTTGAATGTGGAAAAAAATAATAAAAATAAAATAAAATTGCAAAAAATTAAGAAAATATTTTTGTGATTTTTTAATGTTCAGAAAAAATTATTAAAATCAATAAACATAAAAAATATGAGAAAATATGCAAAAATAAAAAATATGAAGCAGGGGGTGCAAATAGTGGATCAGGGGGTGTGGAAATCAAAAGCAAACAGGCCCAGGCGCGCCAAGGCCCAGAACAGGTCGTCCATGTCCTCCAGCTTCCATTTGCGCGCGTTTCTTAAAATCTGTAACTTGCTCATGCTTGCATAAAATCAAAAAACTCATAACATAAAACATGTAGCTTGTAATCTCACGATTCGAATGATATAAAATTTGTGACCTAACTCTCAAAGATCAGAGAGAATTTTACAACTCCTAATTTCTGACCTAATTTTTTCAGCATGTTCAACATTCAAATTCTCTTAGCTCAGTTAATATAAATGACAACTATGCATATGTACATCTTCACCATGCTAGAGACTACATTTTTGCTTCACAAATCGTGGCTTGAGGATGCTTAAATAGAGAGATAGAGTTTTGAAAAATACCTCATTCAGCTGGATTTGGATATGGCAATGTGGGGACTTTGAGTGAGGCCTGAGGATCGTGTGAGCTTCCTTGAAGTTCCCTCAAGCTATTCCAATGCTTATGGGGCTTTGTGGATGGCCAGAACTTCCTGCACGAGTCAATTTGCAACCTCCAAGTTTGGAAATGGTGATGTCTGAAACAGAGCTCACAGTTGCAAGATGAATGCTTGGATAACTTTGGTAGGATGTATGTAAGGTGTTTGAAGTGTTGAAACAAGAAACGCACGAGCCAAAACTAAAATGGCTAGTGTTTTGCAAAAACTGGCAGTTTGGGCAGAAATTTGGAGTTCTGGAGTTTTGGAGTTTTGGAATGTTTCAGAGGTTATGCCTTCGTGTTCTAGCTTGCAACAAGTTTTTGAATGTCTCTAGAATGATGCCAAGTCCACCCTTTATCAGATGTACAAGTTCTTTGGACTTTTGCAACTTTTCTTGCTTTTGAAGAAAAGTGAAGTGACTTGTGCCAAAGGCCTGTACTGGCTAGTTCTTTAGCTGATGAGAGTTGGTAAACCATGCTTAATATCTGTGGACATTGCTTGTAACAAAAGAACATGTCAAAGGCTCAATGTTTGTAAAGTTGGAAAAGCTTGCTTTATGAAAATGGCAATGTGCCCTTTATGCCATTTATGGATTTATTTCTTGTACAATGCTCCAAAAGCCAAAATAAAGCCATTATCCATTGAGTTAGAATTTAATTATGGAGTTTATAAGGAGTCTAGGACCTGTAATGCAAGGTACAATCATGCTTGATCAGATTTGCAACTTGACATTTGGTAGAAATGGCTTGATCAAAAGTGACAAAATTCCATTTTCTCTTCTTCGATTCTCCCTAACCACAAATGATCTTGGAGAGTTCTTTGACATTTTGGAAAGCTTGAAAAAGTATCTACAATCCATGTTTGAAATGAATTTTGAGATACCTCTTGGAACTAGGTGAAAAATGTCCATGAAGTTGGGTCAAAAACTTGCCTATATTAGGGCAAATTTTCACTAAGTTAAAAAGTTTATGGACCCCTATTCACAAATTCATATCTTGAGATCCAAGCATCTTTTGGGAAAACTTTGTGAATAAAAGTTGTAGATTTCATGGATTACTACAACTTTCATGTGGGAAGTTTTCTTTGAATCAAAATGCATCATGGTGAAAAAGTGGTGAAAAGTTAGGAAAAAATAAGAAATTTTCCATACTTAGAAAAATTCTAAGTTTTGAAAAATTTTCAAATTAAAACCCTAATTTGCAATTTTAGGTTTCTTGGTCAACAAGTTTCACATTTTGACATATCTTGATGAATTATGACCTTTGGCACTTGATTTTGACCAAAAAGTCAAAGTTTGACTTTTCAGTGCACAGTTGACTTTTGATCAGTTGACTGCAAAATTCATCTTTCAATCCTATGAATTTGAGATCTTTTGAACTATGTGATTAGGTCAAGATGATGCCATTGAGTCCTTGAAATAATTATTGAACCCAATTGGTCATTGGCTAGGTTAAAAATAAAAAATTTCCCTTTCTCAGTCAAAACCCTAATTTTGACCATTTTGCCCTTTTGATGATTTGATCAAATTTCTTGAGGAGTTGTGATCCAAACTTGATCAAATGGTACATAGGAGTCTAAAATGTTGTTATGGATAAAAAATTATGAAGTTTGACTTTAAATTGGCCATGGTTGACTTTTTCCCCAATACAATTGATTTTTAGGTCAACTGTCCAATTGACTGGTCAAAAATGTGGTTCAAGGCTTGAAACATGGTATGAGAAATCTTAGAGGTCCAACATGATGTATGAAAGTCACATGAAGCATTGATGGTCCAAAAATCCTTGTGCAAACTCAAACCCTAATTTTGGGGTATCAATGCAAGATGAGGTGTCTTGCGCTGACCAAACCATAATCCTGTCTTGAGTCCAAGAGGTCTTGTGAGAAAAATCTTGATAAATGAGAGGGAAAATATTAGGGTACAACACCGAGTTCCTACCTTGATTGGGATGTCCACCTCCCCGTGGACCATCCTCTTCTACCCATCAAAAGCTCTGACCACTATATTACTGGGTTTTAGAGTCAGCCCCTCGCAATCCAACCTATCAAGGGCTTTCTTCGGCAAGACATTTAAACATGACCCAGTATCAACCAAGACATGAGCTAGGGTTATTCCTCTACACTCCACTGAGACATGTAGTGCATCATTGTGTTTCCTCCCTCGGGGTGTTAAGTCAGCATCGGAGAAGCCCATGCCATTATCAGCTGTCAAGCTGGCCACACAGTCCTCGAACTGGTCAGTAGACGTCTCTTGCGGCACATGAGCTATCTTCAGAAATTTTACCAGTGCTTTGGCATGTGCTTCAGAGCATAATAGCAGGGCTAGCATAGAGATCTTGGAAGGGGTGTGCCCCAATTGTTCAACCATATCATAATCACTTTTCTTAATGATCCTCAGGATTTCCTCCATCTCCTTCTTGGATGTTTCAGGAATAGCTAGTGATTGAGCCTTCGTCTGGACAAGCTCCTCTTGAACATTCTTTCCTTTATTCCCAGCAGCGAAAGTAGGGATAGGAATTGTATTGTCTTTGTTGGTAGGTACACTTGCGGGTACAATCACTGGTACATATGTAATCTTCGGAACGGCCACGGGTCCAAAGACTGCTGTTGGAGGAGAAATCTCTGGAGAGAAAATCCTACCACTGCAGGTGATCTTGCTAGTTCCAACAATATTACTAATGTCGGAATTGTCCTCTTAGGATCTTTCTTCTTCTGTGGTCAATTCAATCTGTTTAATACCATGGTAGTAGATTTCTCCACCATAGTTCCATGGTACTGATTTATCTGATTTGTATGGGGCAGGCCCGGGCATTGTCATCTTAAGCGGAGCGGTCTTTGGAGCAGGTGTAATCCTAACGGGTCTTTTAGGGGCCCTGGAAGGATTGGCGTAGATGGTTATTATTGAAACTTCTTTCACTGGAACGGGTGAAACAGGAGCTTTCTCAAACAAAATTTCTTGGTCATCAATCAGTTGTTGGATTCCTTTCTTCAACACAGGGCAGTCAAATGATGAGGACAGGCAAACATGGCAGTCTTTGTCACAACCTGGGAAGATGCCAGCTTTCAACAAATTCAACTTGATGGTCGGGAGCAGAGTTAATAGTTCATCCACGGTAGCAACAAACAGATCTTCTTCAATAGCGTTGACATTGTGACCATGCCTCGGCATTGGGGCGGAAATAACATTCGGTTTCTCAGGCGCTTTAAACTCAACTTCCTTCACGTCTATCAGATCCTGAATCTTATTCTTCAGAGCCCAACAGTTGTTGGTGTCGTGCCCTGGACTTTCAGAATTGTACGCGCACCTGGTGTTAGGATGGCAATGTGGAGAAGTAGTATTAGGATTTTTTGGGGCCTCTTTCAAAGTGGCCAGATTCAACTTCAAGAGATGTGGTAGCACTTGGGTTGGAGTCATGTTAATCTTGGTAAATTGTCGCATGGGCCTTTCTATCCTTTGCTGATTATTTCTCGGCTGGTCTGATGCAGGCTTCAGAATCATAACGGCCCCCGCTGTTGGTCGGTGCTCGGTTCTTCCCTGATTTCTCTGTGAATAAACAACAAATACTTCTTTTCTTCCAGTGAAGGGCTTTTTTACAGCAGTTGAGGCAGACACATCCTTCTGAATTTTCCCATTTCTTATACCAGCCTCCACTCTTTCTCCAGTTAGAATCAATTCGGTAAACCCTGCAGAGGAACTCCCAATCAAATGATTGAAGAATGGGCCTGATAGAGTTCCCAAGAACATGTCCACTAGCTCTCTTTCAGATATAGGTGGTTGCACCCTTCCGGCTAGATCCCTCCATTTTTGGGCGTTGTCTTTGAAGCCCTCATTGGTAGCCATAGCCATACTCTGCAGTTGAGTATGGGTTGGTGCCAAGTCAGTGTTGTATTAATACTGTTTATAGAAAGCAGCTGCCATGTCTTCCCAATTATGGACATCTGCTCTCTCCAACTGGTAGAACCAATCAAGTTGCGTTCCTGATAAACTGTCCTGGAAAAAGTGGACCCACAGGTCTTTGTCAGCAGAATGGGGTTGAATCTTCATGACATAGGATCTAAGGTGCATTTTAGGGCAAGACACCCCATCATACTTGGAAAACAGTGGCACTTTAAACTTTGGAGGGATTACAATTCCTGACACCAGCACTAACTCCTCAAAGTCTAATCTCGGTACTCGTTGGATTTCCATAGCGCTTAGTCGCTCTTCAAGGTGTTTAAATTTGTCATTGGCCGGAGGGTATTATTGTTCAGAGTAGTCCTCTTCTTCCTCTTCTTCTGCTTCAGAATCTGATGGCACTGTCGTTCCTTTTCCTTTTCCTTCCCCTTCTTCTGATGTTGTTGGGAATTCCAAGGTCCTTCTGGCTTGTCCCTGAAATCTTCTGCCCATAATAACCACACCAGCTGGCTTCTTCTTCTTTTTCTCTTTCTCTTTCTCTAGCAGAGTCTTCAGTTCCTCCTGCCCCTTGTCTAAGGTCATGAGCAACTGTTGGAATTGTGAATTCTGAGCTTGTAAGTCTTTGACCGTTTGTTCAAGATCCATCTTGCTGAAATAAACAGCAGAGAGATGAGGAAACTTGGTGTGAAGACCTGTTTATGCTTATGATGAATTATATGTATTCATGCAATGTTTTCAAGGATTTAGAAATTCGAATTTGTTTTAAACAAAAAAGAAACACACGTCATATTAATAAGATAGAATTGTGAGTACATCAATGCCCCTTGGGCAAAATAATACAAGACTCTAAGGTAAAAATATGTTGCGCATCCTCTTTGGTGCAATGTAGGTGTTGAGAGTCTGCTCTTCGTGAAGTAGTCGAGTGAGTTCCAAAACCTTCTTCTCTCTTGCGTAGAGCTGGGCTTTGAAAGTATCGCGCTCTCCCTTGAGCTGTATCCAACTCCTTTGTAGGTCTTCGAGTGATGTTGGCATGTCAGGATGTAGGATGGTGTATGAAACCTCTCCTTCCTTAACAGGCTCTATAATCACTGGGAGAATGGAGGGGTAAGGCATCATAAGACTTTGGGCACGGGTTCGTACCCACTTGAGGTAAGGCTCAAGAGGGATGGAATTCTTGTGTCCCAAGGTCTTGCTATCCACCTTGTTGGGAATTCTCCAAGCTCGGATGAATCTCTGACGGAGTCCTTGATCGTCGTTGTCGTAGTCGAAAACCAATCCTTGAATCAGCATATCATGTGGGCCATCCCTTCGGGAATAACCAAACTGTATCAGAGCTAAACAAGGGTTGTAAGTGATGCCTCCCCTAATTCCAAGTAGAGGGTCATTAGGGAATTCCCCACAATGGTCAACAATGATGACATTCTCTTTGGATCGAGAACACCAATGAATATCTGAATGGTTAAGTGTCATTAACCGTTGTGACCACCTCAAACCTTGCTCATTCTTCAAGACTGATTGGGGAAGATGAGAAATAAACCATCTTGCCAGGATAGGAGTGAAACACATGATAACACCTCTTTTCTTCATTGTACGAGTGTGAAAAGAGTGGAGGATATCCCCAAGCAATGTAGGCACCGGGTTATGAGTCATGAAGATTTTGACAGCGCTCACATCTATGAGTTGGTCAAGATTAGGGAACAAGACCATCCCATAGATGAGAAGAGCTACAATCTCCTCAAAAGCTTGCAAGTCTAGGGAATTCCAACAACTTTGAGCCTTCTCAAACAAAAAATTTGACAAGAAGCCTTTGGCACCACTTCTAGTTTCCCAATGAGTTGTGACATCAGATGAGTGCAAGTGTAAGGCTTGAGCGATCTCTTCTGGCTTTGGATCTCTTTTCGTACTATTGAAGGGTAGTTGATTGAGAATAGGAATCCTCAAGAGTTGAGAAAATTCCTCCAAAGTGGGCACAAGTTGGTAGTCAGGAAATGTGAAGCAATGATGCAAAGGGTCAAAGAACTGGAAGAGAACTTTCAGCATCTCCTCCTCTGTGTTGGAAGTGACCAAGTTGAGTAGACGACCATGTCTCTCGGTGAATGGATAATTCTCAGGAATCCTTGAAGCTAGCTCCTTGAGTTGTGGAGGAATTCTTACAAAGTTGATTTGGATAGTTTTCCTGTGAAGTGAATCCATAACCTACAAAACAAGAACAAAGATGAATCTCCAAAATCCTTGAAATGGTTAGTGGATGCATATGATGTTCATGATGTCCATGATGTTATGCACAAGTATATATGTACAAGCAAGTCACACCAGTTCCTAGTTTAGGCTTGCATGGGGTTTCATAGGTAAATACCCTCTTGAAGTTTAGTTGGCTCAACCTGTCCTAGAAATAATAACTGGGTTCTAAGGAGCTCAATATCACTGGATTGTTTCCTTGTTCATTGTCTCAATTCAAGCCTCTTTACTGGCGACCGAAATATTCCAAGGAACCAACCCTCAATGAGTGTAGTATCGAGTATCTACCAACTTCGGACTGCACCAAAGCCGGTCATGTCACTACATCCTAAAAGGCCAAGTTGGTCAAGTAAAGGTTCTAGAAGTTCATTAGTGCTTCATGACATCACTCAGCGGCCCCGTATTCTCTTTGATTGACTCAAAGGCTACCGATACCCACAAATATGTCACACTAATATAGCTATTGCTTAGACCATGTCGGTATACCCCGCACAGTTTCCACAACGTGTTGCTATTTACCTATAATGTTTCCCAAATCCGGGTGGAAGATTCAAACCCAAACAATAGAACCAAAATGTGAAGCAAACAAGTCAAACAATTGTAAGAAAATAAAGGTGATATAAACCCTAAGGTAACCCCACTTTTATTATAATCCCCAGCAGAGTCGCCAGTTCTGTGATGTGGTGGGAGAACTGACTTGACGTTTTGTGTTTGTGTTCGCAAATATTGCGGTTAGCAAGAGTCGCCACCGATTTTTCTTTTATCCAAAAGGAAAGGTAAAAAAAGCACAGGAAAGACCTTTGAGATGTTTTCATGTGTTCGGGGGGCAGATTATGAAAAGGGAAGGTGCTAGCACCCTTTTCATCCATGGTTTTCCATGGGCTCTTAGTTACTTATTTAGATCACTTACTTTGCTTTGAAATTGTTTGAAATGGTGCTTTATGTGGTTTTGAAAGTATTTTGAAAAGAGGACATCGTTTAGGAAATCTTTGTAATGATTCTTGTTTGTAAGAATGTATACAAAGATGTTTTTCTTTTGAAAAATGTTTCAATGTTTTGAAAGTTGTTTTGAAATGTGTTGTGTGTTTGTTTTTTTTAAAATAGAAAGCATTGTTTTGAAATTGATCAAGTAACTATAAGCATTCTACCTACTCAAAAGTATTTCTTGTGCATTTTTATTCCTTTGACATTGTTGATTTACCATTGATTTGGTAAACAACCCTATCTTTGGATGTAAACGGGACGGGCGTGGGTCATCGTGTGACCATGATAGCAATGTTGCCAAGTATCTTAGCATGTTTGAGGGACCAAGATCATTTTGTTTTAGGCAACCTTTGTATAGCATCATCGAGGGACTATGATCTTATTTTGTATACCTCGCATGCGTAACATGGCCATTTTATTTTAGGCAACCAAATGGAAGAAACCCTAAGGGTGATTGTGTGTAATGTGTGTCATTTTTCATGCATTTGATTTGTTTTGTATTAGGTCTTGTCTATCTGTTTGTTTGTTTTTGGTCTTATCATGCAAACCCTAGTTTACTAAACATGGTATAAATGCGATAAATTGCATAAATGTAAACTAAGCTATTACAACAATTATTATGGGAGGGGAGATACAAGTTTTTGAATGGGGATATTGCACAAAATAAACCCTAAAAATACTATTACAACCCAATTGAATATCGTGCGCATTAAATAAATATACAAATATTAAAATGCAATGCAAATGTATTTATGTTAAAAATGTTTTTGTATTTATTTTTGTATGAGAAAATAAATTAATTAACCCTAGAGAATAAGGAAAAAATAATATTATTATTTTTGAAAGGGAGAAACCCTAATTTTTTTGATTAAAGAAAATATATGTTCTATATTAATATTTTGTCCATTTTTGTACAAGAAAATAATAAATAATATTATGTACAAATATTAAAAATTAAATATGTATAAAAAATAAATATTTGATGTGTAAATGATATAATAAAAATGTATAATATTTTTAAATGTATTTACAATTTTATTTAAGAAAATAAGTTCTATAAACTATTTTTATGTGAAAAAAATAATAAAAAAATAATAAAAATTGCAAAAAATTAATTAATTATTTTTAAGATTTTTTAATGCTCAGAAAAAATAATCAAAAGCCATAAATGTAAAAATATGAGAAAATATAAAAAAATTATAACAAAATAAGTCGGGGTGCAAAAGTAATCCAGGGGGTGTGAAAAGCAAAAACAAAAAGGGCCAGGCGCGCCAAAAAGCCCAGATGCTTCGTCCCTGACCTCCAGCTTCTTCCTCGCGCGCGTTTTCAACTCAAATATGTAACTTTCACATGCTTGTATAAAAACAAAATCTTATAACAGGAAACATGTAGCATTTTTTATCACGATTCCAACCATATAAAATTTGTAATCTAACTCTAAAAGATCAGGGAGAATTTTATCAGCCCTAATTCGTGACCTAATTTTTTCATGAACTTCAAGCTTAAAATTCTCATGGCACAGTTAATATAAATGACAAGTATGCATATGTACTACAGCTTCACCATGTTAAGGACTACATTTTTGCTTCACAAATAGTGGCTTGAGGATGCCTAAATAGAGAGATAGAGTTTTGAAAAATACCTCATTCAGCTGGATTTATATATGACAATGTGGGGACTTCGAGTGAGGCCTGAGGATCGTGTGAGCTTCCTTGAACTTCCTTCAAGCTACTCCAATGCCTAGTTTGCTTTGTGGATGGCCAGAACTCACTGCACAAGTCAAGTTGCAACCTCCAAATTTGAAAATGGCAATGGATGAAACATGGCTTACCGATGCAGGTCAAGGGCTTGGATAGCTTTGGTAGGATGTGTATGAAGTGTTTCAAATGTCAATCCACAAAATGCACGAGCAAAAATGAAGTTGGCAATGATTTTGCAGAACTGCAATGTTTGGGCAGAAAAATGATGTTTTTGTGTTTGGGAGCGTTTTGGATGCAATGCCTTCGTTTCCTGAGTTGTGACAAGTTTGTGGATATGTATAGAATGGATACAAAGTCCACTCCTCAACAGATGTGCAAGCTTTTTTCCTTTTGGCCACTTTTCTTGTATTTGAAGAAAAGTGAAGTGACCAATGCAACCATGATTGTACTGGCTAGTTTGAGAGCTACAGAGAGTTTGTATACATTGCTTGTGATATGTGGAAATTTTTTGCACCAAAGGAACAAGTCCAAGGCTCAAGATGGACAAAGTTGCAAAAGTTGCACTTTATGAAAATGGCAATGTGAGCTTTATGCCTAAAATGGAATTCCAACTTGTACAATGCTTCAAAAGTGAAAATAAAGCCTTTAAACTCTGAGTTTGCATTTAATTATGGAGTGTAGAATGAGTTTAGGACCTGTAATGCAAGGTACAAGCATCAAATATCTGATTTGCAACTTGATGCATTGTAAAAATGGCATGAACAAAAGTGATAAAATTCCATTTTCTCTTCTCCAATTCTCCCTAACCACAAATAATCTTGGAGAGTTCTTGGACATTTTGGAAAGCTTGCAACATGCTCTATAATCCTTCTTTGAAATTCATTTTTAGATACCTCTTGGAACTAGGTCAAAAATGTCCATGAAGTTGGGTCAAAAAACTGCTAAATTAGGGCAAATTTTCACTAAGTTATTTAGTTCATGGACCCATATTCACAAATTCATAACTTGAGATCCAAGCATCTTTTGGGAGAAGTTTGTGAAGAAAAGTTGTAGATTACACGGAGGACTACAACTTTCATTTTGGAAGTTTTCTTTGAATCAAATTGCATCATGGTGTAAAAGTGGTGGAAAGTTGGGGAAAAATAAGAAAATTTCCATACTTAGAAAAATTCTAAGTTATGAAATTTTTCAAATTCAAAACCCTAATTTTCAAAATTGGTTTTCTTGGTGAACAAGTTTCATATTTTGACACATCTTGATGAATTATGACCATTGACACTTGATTTTGACCAAAAAGTCAAAGTTTGACTTTTCAGTGTATAGTTGACTTTTGATCAATTGACTGCAAAATTCATCTGTCAATCCAATGAACTTGAGATCTTTTGAACCATGTAATTAGGTCAAGATGATGCCATTGAACCCTTGAAACCATGTTTGAACCCAATTGGTCATTGGCTTGGTTAAAAATCAGAAATTACCCTTTCTTATTCAAAACCCTAATTTTGACCATTTTGCCCTTTTGATGATTTGATCAAATATCTTGAGGAGTTGTGATCCAAACTTGATCAAATGGTACATATGAGTCTAAAATGTTGTTGTGGATACAAAATTATGAAGTTTGACTGTAAATTGGCCATGGTTGACTTTTTCCCCAATACAGTTGATTTTTAGGTCAACTGTCCAATTAACTGATCAACAATGTGATTCAAGGCTTGAAACTTAACATGAACAATCTTAGGGGTCCAAGATGATGTATGAAAGTCACATGAAGCATTGATGGTCCAAAAATCCTTGTGCAAACTCAAACCTTAATTTTGGGTTACCAGTGCAAGATGAGGTATCTTGAGCTGACCAAACCCTAATCTTGTCATGAGTCCAAGAAGTCTTGTGAGGAAAAATCTTGATAAATGAGAGGGAAAATTTTGGGGTACAACAGTAAGTATTTTTTGAATTTTTTATCTTGAAAATAATATATGGCATTATGAGATATTTTGGTCTTTTTTTACTAAAATAATATGTTTAAAGGGTGTGAAGAAAAATAAATATTTAAACTAGTTATAATTTAATTTACAAAGTCATTTAATAAAAATAGATAATATATAACTAAAAAGATTTTTTACATGATAAAAATAAAATAAAATGAGCAAAAATAAAAATCTATCATTTTTATATTTTTTAGGATTTTTAGCATTAAGAAAAATATATTTAATAAAATAAAATGAAAGTAAAATAAATAAATAAAATTATATGGGGCCAGGGGTGTCACAAGTAAACAGGATATAAAGTGTTAGCAAAAAACATAGGCCCATGAAGCAAAAAGCCCAGCGCTGCAAAGTGACAAAAAAAAGGAAAAAATGTGAGAAAATGCAAAAGGCAGGTGCTAAGGCTCGAACTCGTGACCTATAGAATTTTTGCGTGCTGCCTTACCACTGGGGTGGCTGTACATCCTTTTATATAAACGCAATCATAAATATATATTAGAAAATTCCCCTTGAAGGAAACTTCATCTTCAAACTTGAGCCATGGACGAATCACCTGTATCTTCTTCATTTCTCCATAAAAATGGAAAGTTCAAATATGAAAGTTATAGTGTTTCTTCCCACGAGTTCAACCATATAATTTATGTAAACTGAAAATCAAAGATAAGATCTAATTTTATTGGCCCTAATTTGAAACCTAATTTTTACAGAAATTTCAAATCCAAAATTCTCTATACACAGTTAATATAAATGAAAACTATGAACATTGTTAGCTTTAGTGCAAGGATATCTACATTTTGTTTTCACAAATCAGGACCAAATGATGCTTGTATGAAGAGATAGAAGTTTGAGTTTTTACCTCTTTCAGTTGAGATCGTGAATGGAGTTTGGGCAAGTTTTGAGAAGGCCTGAGGATCTGTTTAGCTTGCCTGGACCTCCCTGAGTGTATTCCATTCCTTACTTTATCTTGAAAGTCCCTGAATCTCCCTACTCAAGTCAACCTGCAAGCTTGATGTTTTAAAATGGTGGATGGAGGAGGATGAGGAGTTATAGTGAGGGAACATGGGTCTGGATCACTTAGGTTTGATGTATATTAAGTGTTTAGGTGGTTAAAACTCAAAACGCACGAGTGGATTTGGAGATGACTGAGTAAGGTTCAAAACTGTCAAGCTATGGCAGATTTTCAATGGCAAAGTGTTTGGGAGTGTTTCTGAGTCTTAGCATTCATTTTTTATGTTGCAATACACTTGTGTATATGTATGGAAAAGGTTAGAGATCAACTCCACTCCAGGTTTCTGAGTTATAGCCTTTTGGCTCTATAACTTGCTTTTGAAGAAAAGTGAGGAGACAAGTCTCTAAGTTTGTACAAATATGATCTGAGTTGGTAGAGACCTTAGACAAGTTGCTTTTGTTTTTGAATTTGCTTGTGTGCAGAGAAAACAATTGAGAGGCTCAAGAAGTTGAAATAGGCAAAAGTAGTGCTTTATCAAAATGGAAATGGCACCTTTGTGCCAAAAATGGAATTGTTCTTGTACAATGCATTCAATGCTTGGCTTAAAGCTTCCAACATATGTGAAAACATTTAATTATGGAGTGAGAAACAAGTTTGAGGCCTGCAAAGCAAATATTATGCAGCCTAGGCTTGGATTTGAATTTTTGTTCATCATGAAATGGCTTGAAATCAAAGTGATAAATCACCAACTTCATCTCTTGGATTCTCCATACTCAAGAATGATATCAAGGAGTTCTTGGACATTTTGGAAAGCTTGAAATGTTCTCTACAAATCATATTTGAATTACTTTTGAAAATTCCCTTTGGAACTATGTGAAAAATTTCCATGAAGTTAGGTCAAAAATCTGCCTAACTAGGGCAAAATTTCACTAAGTTATTTTAGTTCATGAGCATGTATTCACAAAATTATATCTTGAGATCCAAGCATTTTTAGGAGAAATTGTGTGAATAAAAGTTGTATATTTCATGGAGATCTACAACTTTCATGTTGGAAGTTTCCTTTGAATCATCTTGCATCATGGTGAAAATTTGGCTCAAAGTTGAGAAAAAATAAGAAATTTTCTATACTTATAAAAATTTCTAAGTTAAGAAATTTCAACTTTTCAAAACAAAAATCTTGAATCCTTGATTTCTTGATGAACAAGTTTCACATTTTGGCATGTTTTGGTGAATTATGATCTTTGGCACTTGATTTTGACCAAAAAGTCAAAGTTTGACTTTTTAGTATATAGTTGACTGCAAAATTCATTTGTCAATCCAATGGACTTGAAATGTTTTGAACCATGTTATTAGGTTAAAATTATGCAATTGAACTCTTGAAATCACGCTTCAAACCAACTGACCATTTCCTAGGTCAAAAATCAGAAATTGCCCCTTCTCAGTCAAAACCCTAATTTTGACCATTTTGCCCTTTTTGAGATTTGATCAAATTTCTTGAAGAGTCGTGGTCCAAACTTGATCAAATGATACATATGAGTTCAAAATGTTGATGTGACTAAAAAATTATGAAGTTTGACTGTAAATTGGCCATAGTTAACTTTTTCCCCAACACAATTGATTTTTAGGTCAACTGCTCAATTGAATGATCAAAAGTGTGATCCAAGGCTTGAAACTTGACATGAATAATCTTGGGGGTCCATAATGATCCATGAAAGTCATATGAAGCATTGGAAGTTCAAAAATCCTTGTGCAATATCAAACCCTAATTTTGGTCATCAGTGTATAAGGAGGTGTCTTGAGCTGACCAAACCCTAGTGCAGTCTTGAGCCCAAGGAGATCTTGTGAGAAAATTCTTGATAAGTGAGAGGGAAAATTTTGGGGTACAACAGCTGCCCCTGTTCAATCTTCTTAAGCCTGAAGAGTTATATTGGCATGCTTTGCCATTCGTGACTCGAAGGTAGAAGATGATTGGACACTAGAGTGCCCAGAAATTTGCACTCGACGATGTGATGGTACAGGGAATGGGCTTAAAGATGCCATTTGGAGAGGTGATAGAAAGTTGTTGGAGATGGGCTTGTAGATTCCATCCAAGAGTGATTGTTGAATTGTAATTTGTAAGCTGAAAGAATGAGTATCAGAATGGCGTCCGTGTCTGGAGCGTATCTGAACTGTATCTGGAAGTTGATTTTGAATGAGTATCAGAATGACATCCGCGTCTGGAGTGAATCTAAACTGTATCTGAAAACTTGAATCTGAATGAGTGTCAGGATGACATCCGTGTATGAAGCATATCTGAACTATATCTGAAAGTTGAATTTGAATGCGTATCAGAATGGTGTCCGTGTCTGGAGCGTATCTGAACTGTATCTGAGCTGAATCTGAATGAGTATCAGAATGGCATCCGTGTCTAGAGCGTATCTGTATTGTATCTGAATTTGAAATCTGAATGAATATCAGAATGACATCCGTGTCTGGAGCATATCTGAACTGTATTTGAAAGTTGAGTCTGAATGAGTATCAGAATGGCATCAGTGTCTGAAGCGTATCTGAACTATATCAAGAGGTTGAATCTGAATGAGTATCAGAATGGAATCCGTGTTTGGAGTGTATCTGAAATGTATCTGAGAGTTGAATCTGAATGAGTATCAGGATGGCACCCGTGTCTGAAGCGTATATGAACTGTATCTGGAAGTTGAATCTGAATCAGTATCAGGATGAAACCCATGTCTGGAGCGTATCTTAACTGTATCAAGTTTTGAATATTGAATGGTATCAGAATGGCATCCGTGTCTGGAGCGTATCTAAACTGTATCTGAAAGTTGAGTCTGAATGAGTATCAGAATGGCATCCGTGTCTGGAGTGTATCTGAATTGTATCAAGAGGTTGAATCTGAATGAGTATCAGGATGGCATCTGTATCTGGAGCGTATCTGAACTGTATCTGTGGATTGAACATTGTTAATGGTAGCTGTTAATCTTATCCTGAAAAGGGTAAAACTTTAGCTAAAATGCAAAGTCATGTTGCATGAAATGTATGACATAATGCATTTGTGTAATCAATGTTTATGATATATGGATGTAATGTATGCGTATGTGAGCTAATCTGATACATTGCTGTTGGATTAGGAAAAATAAAATCCATGACTGTTGCTGAGGATACGTGAGTCTTCATGTCTTGAAGTCGAAGTATTGATGAATTTCTGCCGAGAGAAATAAACTCTGTTGTAAGGGCAATACCATGTAGTGCTTGTGAAATCTTATTGGGGGAATCCTGAGAAATTTGACGACTTCTACTGGGGATCAACAAATTGAAGCTTTGTTCCGCTGGGGATTTAAATGACGTACTGTAGGGGATTACTTATGGAATATCCTAGAGATATTTCCCTATCCTTTCAACCTATCAGTAATTGCCTCTTTTTATTTTGTTTATTTGTAAATAGTAATTATGTTCAAATGCATATGTTCAACAATGAATCATTGGACGTTTTTGTAAACAAAACACAAGTTTAAAGAAAAGATAAATATTTTTTGCACTTTCAAAGGGATATCTTTGTATTGACTTTGAGTAAGTATTTTAGTACAAGGAGACAAACATTCTAGTAAGAGAATGCTATGTAAAAAAGAAAATTTTGATACAAAGAAAAGATAGCTATGTATACAAAAAAATCCCATGGGGTTTCCATTCTGCTATAGCCTTCATATCTCCGAGCGTCTTGTCTATTTCTTGCCTTGTCCGAAGTTGATTAAATTGATCAGAAACTCTGAGTTAGTCAGTGGAAGCCAAAGGTTGTCCATAAAGTGATCCAACGGGACATAGTCGTACGCCTTAATTCCCTAACTTTTTCCTGGACCGCCCTTTCGGGTTTTCAGTCCATCGAGAAACCCTTTTTTGCCCAAGTCGCCCTTTCGGGTTTTCAACTTGTCGGGTGTACAGAGACTTTTTTTGTTTTATCCTAATTTTTTTCCCGAACCTTTTGGTTCGCCGGGATGCCCTTGTTTTGCCTAGGTATGTCAACCTAGCGGGTCTCTTATGCGCAGTATCTTTTGACTATGTCCGTGTTTGTAGGATGTGGCAGGTCGTCTCCATCCATGGTCAAGATCATTGCTCCACCGGAGAATATGTTTTTTATTACAAATGGTCCTTCATAGGTAGGAGTCCATTTTCCCCTGGGATCACCTTGTGGCAAGATGATGCGTTTGATCACTAGATCCCCAACTTGATACACTTGGCGTCTGAATTTCTTGTTGAAAGCCTTGATAATCCGTTTCTGGTACATTTGACCATGGCAAACAACAGAAAGTCTCTTTTCATCAATAAAATTCAATTGATCAAGTCGAGTCTGGATCCAATCGTCTTTGTTCAACCGTGCATCCTTCATAATCCTCAGAGAGGGGATCTGAACCTCGATAGGCAAGACAACCTCCATGTTGTAAACCAAAGAATAGGGTGTTGCCCCGGTTGATGTACGATCCGTGGTACGATATCCGTGGAGAGCGAATGGTAACATATCATGCCAGTCTTTGTATGTGACTGTCATTTTCTGTATGATATTTTTAATGTTTTTATTTGCAGCTTCTACAACACCATTCATCTTTGGCCAATAGGAAGAAGAATTGTGATGCTGAATCTTGAATTGCTCGCACAATACGGTAATCATAGTGTTGTTGAGATTTGTACCATTTTTAGTGATGATCCTTTCCGGGATACCGTACCGATAAATAAGGTTTTGCTTGATGAAACGGGCAACAACATTCTTGGTAACAGAGGCGAAGGAGGCTGCTTCAACCCACTTTGTAAAATAGTCAATGTCCACTAGGATGAAGCGCTGTCCATTGAAGACTGTCGACTTGATTTCCCCAATCATATCAATCCCCCACATAGAACAGGTCCAAGGAGCTATCAAGACATTCAGAGGAACCAGAGGTACATGCACTTCGTCAGCATAAATTTGACACTTATGGCAGGTTCGAGAGTGTTGATAACAATCTGCTTCCATGGTAGACCAGTAATAGCCTGCCCGTAGTATTTTATTTGCCATCGTGTGCCCACTGGAGTGGGTGCCAAAAGTGCCTTCGTGCAATTCGGCCATGACCCTTTCAGCTTCAACCTTATCTACGCATCGTAGCAACATAGATTCATGATTGCGTTTATACAGGATGTCGTTACTAAGGAAGAACTTAGCATAGAATATCCTTAAGAACTTTTTATCATTGACTGAAGCTCCTTCTGGATATTCTTGAGCCTCGAGATACCTCTTGACTTCGTGAAACTAAGGCTGGTCCACTACTTCTTCAGTATTAATCTTGTGACATTGCACTAGTTCATCCATTCGTTCAATGGTGATCTGGGGAGATTGGTTATCCCAATTAAGTTTAAACATAGATGACATTGTGGCTAGTGCGTCTGCTACCTGATTTTCTTCTCGCGGGAAATGCTCGAAGGTAATCTTCTCAAAATGTGGTAGCAATGTAAAAACATGTTCTTTGTAAGGAATAAGGTTAGGGTGTTTGGTGTCCCATTCCCCTTTGATCTGGATGATAATCAAAGACGAGTCTCCGAATACATCCAAGGATTTGATCCCCAAGTCTACGACAGCTTTGAGACCGAAGATGCATGCTTTGTATTCTGCCATGTTGTTTGTACAATTGAAGCAAAGTATTGCGGTAAATGGAGTATGACACCCTTCCGGAGATATGAGTACAACACCAATACCATTGCCGAGTGCGTTAGAGGCTCCATCAAAGAACAAGGTCCATTAGGATCCTTGTTCAGGTCCGTCATATGGCCTGATTTCTCCACAGTTGTCTAATGTCATGATGTCTTCATCCGGGAATTCAAACTTCATGGACTAGTAGTCTTCCACAGCTTGGTGAGCAAGGTGATCAGCTAATACACTACCCTTTATAGCTTTCTAGGTAGTATATTGTATGTCATATTCTGTCAGGATCATCTGCCATCTCGCTACTCTCCCAGAAAGAGCAGGCTTCTCAAAGATGTATTTTATCGAATCCATTTTAGATATCAATAAGGTAGTATGAGTCAACATATACTGTCTTAGCCGGTGAGCAGCCCATGCCAGAGCGCAACAAGTTTTCTCGAGCAGTGAATATCTGGTCTCATAATCGATAAACTTTTTTCTCAGGTAGTAAATATCGTGCTCTTTTCGGCCAGACTCGTCATGCTGCCCCAATACACACCCCATTGAGTTTTCTAAAACAGTCAGATACATAATCAACGGTCTTCCCTTGACTGGTGGCATCAACACAGGAGGCTCTTGTAATTATTCTTTGATTTTGTCAAAATAAAATTGGCATTCATCATTCCACTTGACTACTTGATCTTTCTTCAATAGTTTGAAGATTGGCTCATAAGTAGCCGTTAGACGAGAAATGAATCTGGCAATACAGTTCAAACGTCCTAAGAATCCTCTGACTTCCTTTTCAGTGCGAGGAGCAGGCATCTCTTATATTGCTTTAACTTTGGCAGGATCGACCTCGATACCTTTGTTGCTGACGATAAAGCCTAGGAGCTTACCAGACCGTACCCCAAATGTGCATTTGTTTGGATTCAACCTCAGCTTGTACTTCTTAAGTCTCTCAAACAGTTTTTGTAAGTGATTAAGATGCTCTTCTTTTGTTTGAAATCTCGTTATCATATCGTCCATGTAGACTTCTATTTCGTGATGTATCATGTCGTGAAATAGAGCTACCATGGCACGCTGATAGGTTGCCCCAACATTATTTAGTCCGAATGGCATTACCTTGTAGCAGAATATGCCCCAATGTGTGACAAAGGTTGTTTTCTCCATGTCCTCAGGCACCATTTTGATTTGGTTGTATACTGAGAATCCGTCCATGAAGTAAAACACTTTATGTTGTGTCGTATTGTCAACTAGGATATCAATGTGGGGAAGTGGAAAATCATCCTTAGGGCTTGCCTTATTCAAATCTCTGTAGTCCACACACATCCACACTTTGTCGTCCTTTTTGGGCACGGGAACAACATTGGCAACCCATCGGGGGTAAGAGGTGACAATCAAGAATCCAGCGTTGAATTGCTTCATGACTTCTGCTTTAATCTTTTTTGACATAACCGGCCTCATTCGAAGAACCTTTTGCTTTACTGGCGTGCAATCCTCTCTTGTAGGCAGACGATGTACCACAATGTCTGTATCAAGTCCTGACATGTCTTCATATGACCAGGCGAAGACTTCAACATAGTCGTGTAATAACTGAATCAGACGCTCCTTGACCCTGGGTTCCAGATTGGCACCTACCTTGACCTCTTTTTTATCTTCTTCGATACCTAGGTTGATCGTATCCACGGGTTCCTCATGATGATGAATGGTTCTCACTTCTTGTTGTAGCAGTCTGGAAAGTTCCCCTGGTACTTCACAATTTTCCTCACCTTCGTCTTCGGCTTGGTAGATTAGATTCTCAGAGTCACGAAAGGACATAGCAGTATCGTTACCCATGGGGTCCCGAATGGATGTATACCTGCTTTGTGAGTGTGAGTGTGTGTAATGGTATAACTATCTTTGAAAGAAAATAAAATGTAAAAGAAAAACAATGAGCACAAAAGTTTGTATGCGAAAACGTCCATGATTCATTGATGTCATATGAAAATGAGATAATAACCCTTACAAATGGACCATTGTGCCTCGGGTAAGACACGAGGTTTTAAGAGTGCAAATTGTTTTGAAGATTACAGATCCAACAAAATGTAAAGACAAATTACTGAGGGATGAAAGTGATAGGGACGAAGTATTTAGGCTCCCAATTGCTGAGCCCCCCATTGACAGTCGAGAAGATCCATTCCTCCAGGTTGCAACCATCTTCACCATCTTCCACTGTGTTGACTTCACGGTTGCTGATCTTCAAGGGTGGCCCTCCAGCACGGGCACGACGTACAGCCTTTTGAGCATTTGAAGTGAAACCTTGGCCAAACTTGTCAGACTTATATGGGATATCTAGGTGTTGTCCCCAGATAGTGCATCCTCCTTCTTCTACCACTGCTTTGGCATCCTTTAGTGACGACATCCAGAGTGGAGGCCTTCTAATCTTGGGAGAAACCTTAGTCATTGCCACCTCTTGAGGGACCTCTTCAAAGTGTTGAAATGGTGTTTCAATGAACTCACTGTCCAATTCCATATATCTGAAGGAATTGAGATGGCTGATCATGTATTCTTCCTCTCCATGAACGGTGATAATCTTCCCTTAAGCCAGATACTTCAGCATCTGGTGCAGTGTAGAGGTAACAACGCCAGCGTTGTAGATCCATGGTCGGCCTAACAAGCAGGAGTATGAAGGGCGGATGTCCATCACATAAAAAGTTGAATTGAAAGTTTGAGTTCCAACCTTTATGGGGATATCCACTTCCTTATGCACCATCCTCTTCAATCCTTCAAATGCCCTTACTACTATGTTGCTTGGCTTCAAAGTCAACCCCTCACAATCAAGTATGTCAAGAGATTTTTCGGGTAATACATTCAAAGATGATCCAGTGTCCACCAAAACATGCGCCAGAGTGGTGCCCCTACATTCCACTGAGACATGCAACGCCTCATTATGCTTCCTTCCCCTTGGTGTTAGATCAACATCTGAAAAACCTAAACCATTGTCCGCAGTTAGGCTGGCCACGCAGTCTTGAAATTGATAAGCAGATGTCTCTTGATGTACATGGGCGGTTTTTAAGAACCTCACCAAGGCTTTTGCATGTGCCTCAGAACACAGTAGTAATGCCATCATGGAGATTTTAGAGGGAGTTTTCCCCAATTGTTCAACTACATCATAGTCGCTCCTCTTTATAATTTTTAAGAGCTCTTCCATTTCCTTCTTGGAGGTCTCAGGGATAGTCAATGATTGAGCCTTCGTCCGGACAGGCTCAACCATAACACCTTTTCCTCGAGCCTCGATTAACTCGATAGCAGGAGTGTTAGTAAGAATGATTACAGGGGTTGTAACGACTTTGTCAATTGGAGTACTTGTAGAGATAAATGTTGGACGGGGAACATCTTTTGGGGGAACAACAGAAGGAATGATTACGGGTTCAGAAGCTGCTTTTGGGGGAGCAATTTCTGGAGAAAAGATCCTACCATTTGGGTAATTTTTCTAGTTCCTGCAATGTTACTGATGTTGGAGTCTTCTTTCTCGGATTTTGAATCTTCGGCGGCTGACCAGTCCTATTTGATACCATGGTAGTAGACATCCCCTCCATAATTCCATGGTATGGTTTTATCTGACACATAAGGGACTGGCCCAAGCATTGTGATTATTAAAGGAGTTGTTTTTGGAACTGATGTAATTCTAATGGGTCTTTTGGTGGAGACCCTGGAAGAAATGGCGGAAATGGTAATGATAGAAACATCTTCAAAAGGAACTGGTGTAACAGGAGTCTTTTCAAACAAAATCTCTTTGTTATCCATTAGGCACTGAACGCCTACTTTCAACAAAGGACAGCTAGTCAGTGAGGATAAACAGAAACGACAATCTTCATTACAGCCCGGGAACACACAGGCATTCAACAAGTTCATTTTAACAGTTAGAAGTGGGGTCATGAGTTCATCAATTGAGGTAACAAATAAATCTTCTTCAATGGCATTAGTATTGTGACCATGTCTGGGCATAGGAGCATAAATGATATTTGGCTTCTCGGGCGCATCAAACTCAATTTCTTTTGCTTCAATGAGGTCTTGTATTTTGTTCTTCAAGGCCCAACAATTATTAGTATCATGACCAGGACTTTCAGAGTGATATGCGCAACGGGAATTGGGATGATAATGAGGAGATGTTGTGTTGGGGGTTTTCGGAGCTTCTTTTAAGGTTACCAAATTGGATCTTAGAAGATGCAGTAATACTAGAGACGGAGTCATGTTGATTCTGGTAAACTGCCTGACTGGCCTTTCTACCCTTGGTTGATTACTTCTTTGTTTATCAGTCGTAGGCTTAGGAATCATAACAACCCCCACCATTGGTCGGTGTTCGGCCCTATCTTGGTTTCTTTGCGGATATACGATAGGCACATCTTTCTTTCTGATAAAGGGCTTCCTTACAGCTCCTGAAGAAGATGTGTGTGATGCGGTAGGAGAACTGACTTGAGGTTTGCGTTTGTGTTTGCAAATGTTGCGGTTAGCAAGAGTCGCCACCGACTTTTCTATTATCCAAAAGGAAAGGTAAAAAAGCACAGGAAAGACCTTTGAGATGTTTTCTTGAGTTCGGGGGGTAGATTATGAAAAGGGAAGGTTCTAGCACCGTTTTCATCCATGGTTTTCCATGGGCTCTTAGTTACTTGTTTAGATCACTTGCTTTGCTTTGTTTTGTTTGAAATGGTGCTTGGTGTGGTTTTGAAAGTATTTTGAAAAGAGGCCACTCGTTTAGGCAATATTTGTAATGATTCTCGTTCGTAAGAATGTATACAAAGATGTTTGTCTTTTTGAAAATGTTTTCAATGTTTTGTAAAATGTTTTGAAATGTGTGTATGTTTGTTTTTTTGAAAATAGCAAGGATTGTTTTGAAATGGAACAAGTAACTAGAAGCCATCTACCTACTCAAATGTCTTTCTTGTGCATTTTTATTCCTTTGACATTGTTGGTTTACCATTGATTTGGTAAACAACCCTATCTTTGGATGTAAACGGGACGGGCGTGGGTCATTGTATAACCATGATAGCAATGTTTCCAAGTATCTTAGCAATTTTGAGGGACCAAGATCATTTTGTTTTAGGCAACCTTTGTATAGCGTCATCGAGAGACTATGATCTTATTTTGTTTTGTTTTGCCAAGATACTTCGCGTGCGTAACATGGCCATTTTATTTTAGGCAACCAAGTGGGATAAACCCTAAGGGTGCTTGTGTGCAAAGTGTGTCATTTTCATGCTTTTGTTTTGTCTTGAATTAGGGTTTTTCTATTTGTTTTGTTTAGGTTCTTGTCACGCAAACCCTAATTTATTAATCATGGTATAAAAGCGATAAATTGCGTAATTGTAAACTAAGCTATTACAACAATTATTATGGGAGGGGGGATACAAGTTTTGAATGGGGATTTTGCACAAATATAAACCTAAATATATTATTACAACCCAATCAAATATTGTGTGAATTAAATAAATGTACAAGTATTTAAAATGCAATGCAATGTATTTATATGAAAAATGTTTTGGTATTTGTTTTTTGTATGAGAAAATAATTTAATTTAAACCCTAAAAAATAAGGAAAAATAATATTATTTTTGGAGGGGTGAAACCCTAATTTTTTTAATTAAAAGAAAATAATGCTTTATGTTATTATTTTGTACACTTTACATAAGAAAATAATAAATAATATTACATGTAAATATTAAAAATTAAATATGTATAGAAAATAAATATTTTATGTGTATAAATAATAAAATAAAATAAAATGTTTAAGTATTTTTAATTGTATTTACAAGTTATTTAAGACAATAAGTTCTATTTATTAAAATAAACTATTTTTTCAAGTAAAAAAAATAATATAAAATAAAATAAAATTTCAAAAAATTATTTAATTATTTTTAGGATTTTTTATTGTTCAGAAAAAATAATCAAAAGTAATAAATATAAAAATATGAAGAAATATGAAAAATGTAACAAATAAAGCCAGGGGGTGCAAATAGCAAAACCAAAAAGGCCAGGCGCCAAAAAAAGCCCAGAAAACTGCTTCGTCCCTGTCCTTGGTCATCTCCTTCGCGCGCCATAGTTCAAACCTGTAACTTTCAGATGCTTGCACAAAAACAAAAACTTATAACATGAAACATGTGGCATTTGATCTCACGATTTCAACAATATAAATTTTGTAACCTAACTCTCAAAGATCAGAGAGAATTTTGGAACCCCTAATTCGTGACCTAAAAAATTCAGGAACTTCAAGCTTCAAATTCTCGCAGCACAGTTAATATAAATGAAAAGTATGCATATGTACAGCTTTACCATGTTATGGACTACATTTTTTCTTCAAAAATTGTGGCTTGAGGATGCCTATTCAGAGAGATAGAGTTCAAGAAAATACCTCCTTCAGTTGGATTCTAGTAGAGCAATGTAGGGACTTTAATGGAGGCCTGAGGATTGTGTGAGCTTCCTTGAACTTCCTTCAAGCTATTCCAATGCTTACTTTGCTTTGAGGATAGTTGGAACTCTCTAGACAAGTCAAGTTGCAAGCTTCAAAAGTGAAAATGGTGGATGCTGAAACAGGGCTTACAGAACCAGGGTAAGGGCTTGGCTTGCTTTGGTATGATATGTAGAAGGTGTTTGAAGTGTTAAAATACAAAACGCACGAGTCAAAAATTAGTTGGCTTGGGTTTTGCAGAAAATGCCGTGTTTGGACAGAAAAATGGTGTTTTTGAGTTTTGGGGAGTTTTCGCTTCAATCCAATCGTGCTAAGCCTTGCCACAACTTAGTATATTTGTAAAGAAATGATACAAAGTCCACTCCTTACTAGTTGTACCAGTTCTGACCTTTTGGCAACCTTTCTTGCATTTTAAGCAAAGTGAAGTGACCAATGCTACATGCTTGTACTGGCTAGCTTGAGGGCTGCAAAGAGCTTGTACAAATTTCTTAAGACCTGTATGAATTGATTTCACCAAAGGGACAGGTCCAAGGCTCAAGATTGACAAAGTTGCAAAAATTGCACTTTATGAAAATGGCATTGTGAACTTTTGGCCAAAAATGGAATTATCTCTTGTACAAAGCTCCAAAAGAAAAATTAATTCCTTTGGCTTCTGAGTTTGCATTTAATTATGGAGTGTAGAGTGAGTTTAGGACCTGTAAATCAAGATTCAAACAACATGGATTGGATTTGCAACTTGATACTTTGTAAAAATGGCTCGATCCAAAGTGATAAAATGCCAACTTCCCTTATTTGATTCTCCCTACTCAAAAATGATCTTGGAGAGTTCTTTGACATTTTGGAAATCTTGCAATGTGTTCTATAATCCATCTTTGAAATGAAATTTGAGATACCTCTTGGAACTAGGTGAAAAATGTCCATGAAGTTGGGTCAAAAACCTGCCTAAATTAGGGCAAAATTTCACTAAGTTATTTAGTTCATGAACCTATATTCACAAATTCATAACTTGAGATCAAAGCATCTTTTGGGAAAAGTTTGTGAAACAAAGTTGTATATTTCATGGAGGACTACAATTTTCATGTTGGAAGTTTTCTTTGAATCAAAGTGCATCGTGGTGAAAAAGTGGTGAAAGGTTGGGGAAAAATAAGAAAATTTCCATACTTAGAAAAATTCTAAGTTATGAAAATTTTCAAATTCAAAACCCTAATTTTCAAAATTGGTTTTCTTGGTGAACAAGTTTCATATTTTGACACATCTTAATGAATTATGACCCTTGGCACTTGATTTTGACCAAAAATTCAAAGTTTGACTTTTCAGTACACAGTTGACTGTAAAATTCATCTGTCAACCCAATGAACTTGAGATCTTTTGAACTATGTAATTAGGTCAAGATGATGTTGTTGAACCCTTGAAATAATTCTTGAACTAAATTGGTCATTGGCTAGGTTAAAAATCAGAAATCTCCCTTTCTCAGTCAAAACCCTAATTTTGACCATTTTGCCCTTTTGATGATTTGATCAAATTTCTTGAGGAGTTGTGATCCAAACTTGATCAAATGGTACATGTGGGTCTAAAATGTTGATGTGGATAAAAAATTATGAAGTTTGACTGTAAATTGGCCATGGTTGACTTTTTCCCCAATACAACTGATTTTTAGGTCAACTGGCCAATTGACTAATCAAAAGTGTGGTTCAAGGCTTGAAACTTAACATGAGCAATCTTAGGGGTCCAAGATGATGCATGAAGGTCACATGAAGCATTGGTGATCCAAAAATCC
Organism: Vicia faba; assembly: GCA_948472305.1. NCBI lineage: Eukaryota > Viridiplantae > Streptophyta > Magnoliopsida > Fabales > Fabaceae > Vicia > Vicia faba. Next base: position 1,010,800,387 of record OX451735.1, read on the forward strand.
TTGTGCAAACTCAAACCCTAATTTTGGGTGATCAGTGCAAGATGAGATGTCTTTAGTTGACAAAACCCTAATCTTGTCTTGAGTCAAAGAAGTCTTGTGAGAAAAATCTTGACAAATGAGAGGGAAATTTTTGGGGTACAACAGTTGCCCCTGTTCAATCTTCTTGAACCTGAAGAGTTAGATTGGCGAGATTTGTCATTCGTGACTCGAAGGTAAAAGCTGATTGGACACTAGAGTGCCCATAAATTTGCACTCGATAAAATGTAGTTGAGGGAATGGGCTTAAATATGCCATTTGGAGAGGTGATTGAATCTTGTTGGAGATGGGCTTGTAGATGCCATCCAAGAATGTTTGCTGAATTATAAGTGGTAAGTCAGAAGAATAAGTATCAGAGTGGTGTCTGTATCTGGAACGTATCTGAGCTGTATCTGGAGACTTGACATCTGAATAAGTAACAGAATAGCATCCGTGTCTGGAGCGTATCTGAATTGTATCGAGAGCGTGAAATCTAAATGAGTATCAGAATGGCTTCCGTGTCTGGAGCGTATCTGGACTGTATCTTGAAGTTGAGGTCTGAATGAGTAATAGAATAGCATCCGCGTCTGGAGCGTATCTAAATTGTATCTGAACTTGAAATCTGAATAAGGGCCAGAATGGCATCCGTATCTGGAGCGTATCTGATCTTGAAATCTGAATGAGTATCAGGATGGCATCCGTGTCTGGAGTGTATCTGAAAGCTGAATCTGAATGAGTAACAGAAAGACTTCAGTGTCTGGAGTGTATCTGAAAGTTGAATCTGAATGAGTAACAAAATTACTTCTGTGTCTGGAGTGTATCTGAAAGTTGAATCTGAATGAGTAACAGAATGACTTCCGTGTCTGGAGTGTATCTGAATTGTATCATGATTGCATATTGTTATACGTCAGCTGTTAATCTTATCCTGAAAAGGGTAAAATGTTAGCGGAAACACAAAGTTATGTTGCATGGAATGTATGATGCAATATATGTACTTTATCAATGTTTATGATACATGGATGTAATGTATGCGCATGTAAGCGGATTTTCTGTATTGCTGAGGAAAATAAATCCATGACTGTTGAGGCTAAGAAATCCTTGACTGCTGAGGATAAGAAATCCTTGGTGACTTCTCTGGGGATATAGGGATCCTTCATGTCTTGAAGTTGGAGTATTGACAAAAAATTCGGTTGCGAGCAATGCCATACTGCTTGAGTAATCTGCTCGGGGAATCCAAAGAATGTTTGATGACTTATGCCGAGAATTAAACAATGGGAATCCTTATTCTGTTGGGGAACCAAGAAAAATCTATGGGGAAAAAGCTTATTCCTCTTTGGAAAAAAGTTCAGGAGTTTCGGTCGTCCGCCACTCTACTGGGGAATTATCCTAGGTTGGGGAGAAACAAAAGTTAATTGTTATCTGGTTGATTTTCGGTCTTCAAGAACTCTTGCTGGGGAATTTGGAGAAATTGAATGGTTTCCGCTGGGGGTTGGTAGTTGAAGTTTTAGCTCCGCTGGGGATGATGTACTGTAGGGATTTCTCATGGAATAGCCTAAAGACGTTTTCCTATACTTTCAACCTGACAATAATTGATCTTTTCCACTTTATTTATTTGTAAACAGTTATTATGTTCAAATGCATATGTTCATTAATGAATCATTGGACGTTTTTGCAAATAAAAACACAAGTGTAAAAGAAAAAGGCAAATAGTTTTTGTACTTTGAAAGAGATATCTTTGTATTTACTTTGAATAAGTATTTTGTACAAAGGAGACATACATCTTAGTAAGAGGATGGTGTCATAAAAGTAAGAAAAATTTATACAAAGAAAGATAGCTATGTGTGATAATCCCGTGGGGTTCCCATTCTTCTATAGCCTTCGTATCTCCGAATATCTTGTCCATTCGTTGCTTCGTCCGAAGATGATTGAGTTTATCAGAGGCTCAGAGTTTGTTCATGAAGAGATTGTCCTTAAAGTGATCCGACGATACATAGTCATACGCTTTAATTCCCTAACTTTTGCCTGGACCGCCCTTTCGGGTTTTCAGTCCACCGGGAAAGCCTTTTTTGCCCAAGTCGCCCTTTCGGGTTTTCAACTTGCCGGATGTACAGATTTTTTTGTTTTATCCCTAATTTTTGCCCGAACCTTTTGGTTCGCCGGGATGCCCTTTTTTTTCCTAGGTGTGTTAACCTAGCGGGTCTCTTATGCGTAGTATCTTTTGACTATGTCTGCGTTCACAGGGTGCAGCAGATCGTCGCTGTCTATGGTGGTTAAGATCATTGCCCCACCAGAAAAGATGTTCTTGATTACAAATGGTCCTTCATAGGTAGGAGTCAATTTTCCCCTGAGATCACTTTGTGGCAAGATGATGCGCTTGATCACTAGATCTCCAACATGATATACTTGGCGTCTGACTTTCTTGTTGAAAGCCTTGATCATCCGTTTTTGATACGTATGACCATGGAAAACAGCAGTAAGTCTCTTTTCATTAATTAAGTTCAATTGATCAAGTCGGGTCTGGATCCAATCGTCTTCACTCAAACCTGCATCCTTCATGATTCTCAAAGAGGGGATCTGAACCTCAATAGGTAGAACAGCCTCCATGCCATAAACCAAAGAATAGGGTGTTGCCCCAGTTGATGTGCGAGTTGTGGTACGGTACCCATGGAGATCAAACGGTAACATTTCATGCCAGTCCTTGTAGGTGACTGTCATCTTTTGTCTGATCTTTTTAATGTTTTTATTAGCACCTTCGACAACACCATTCATCTTTGGCCGATAGGGGGATGAATTGTGATGTTGAATTTTGAAATGCTCGCACAAAGCGGTGATCATAGTATTGTTAAGTTTTGTACCATTATCAGTGATGATCCTTTCTGGGATACCATACCGGAAAATAAGATTCTGCTTGATGAAGCGGGCAACAACATTCTTAGTAACGGATGCGAAGGAAGCTTCTTCGACCTACTTGGTGAAATAGTTAATGGCCACCAAAATGAAACGGTGTCCATTGGAGTCTATAGGCTTGATCTCCCCAATCATGTCGGTTCCCCACATAGCGAAGGGCCAAGGAGCTGTTAAGACATTTAGAGGGACCGGAGGCACGTGCATCTTGTTTGCATAGATTTGACACTTATGACAGGTCCGGGAGTGCTGATAACAGTCTGCTTCCATGGTAGACCAGTAATAACCTACCCGTAGAATTTTCTTCGCCATCGTATACCCGCTAGAGTGAGTGCCAAAGGTGCCTTCATGCAATTCAGCCATGACCTTTTCATTTTCAATCTTGTCCACACAACGGAGCAGAATAGAATCATGATTGCGTTTATACAAGATGCCATTACTTAGGAAGAACTTAGCTGAGAATCTCCTTAAGAACTTTTTGTCATTGACTGAAGCTACTTCCGGATATTCTTGAGCCTCGAGATGCCTTTTGACTTCATGAAACCACGGCTGGTCCACTACTTCTTCGGTATTAATCTCGTGACAGTGTGTTGGTTCGTCCATTCGTTCAATAGTGATCTGGGGAGCCTCATTATCCCAATTAAGTTTAAACACAAATGACATTGTAGCTAGAGCATCTGCTAGCTGATTTTCTTCTCGCAGGAAATGCTCGAAGGTAATCTGCTCGAAATGTGGTAACAATGTCAAAACATGTTCTTTGTAAGGGATGAGATTTGGATGCTTAGTGTCCCACTCTCCTTTGATCTGACTGATGACCAAGGCTGAATCCCCAAACACATCTAAAGATTTGATTCCCAAGTCTATGGTAGCCTTGAGACCGAAGATGCATGCTTCGTACTCTTTCATGTTGTTCGTACAGTTAAAGCAAAGTCTGGAAGTGAAAGGAGTATGGCATCCTTCCGGAGATATAAGCATAGTGCCGATACCGTTACCAAGTGCATTGGATGCCCCATCAAAGTACATGGTCCATCGGGATCCTTGTTCAGGTCCGTCTTATGGCCTGATTTCTTCACATTTGTCCAATGTCATGATGTCTTCGTCAGGGAAGTCGAACTTCATGGATTGATAATCTTCTACAGCTTGATGGTCCAGATGATCAGCTAGTACACTTCCCTTTATAGCTTTTTGGGTAGTGTATTGTATGTCGTATTCTGTTAGGATCATCTGCCATCTAGCTATCCTCCCAGACAGAGCAGGCTTCTCAAAGATGTATTTTATCGGATCCATCTTAGATATCAGCAAAGTGGTATGAGTCAATATATACTATCTTAGCCGGCGAGCAGCCCATACCAAAGCGTAGCAAGTTTTCTCGAGCAGTGAATATCTGGTTTCACAGTCGGCAAACATTTTGCTTAGGTAATAAATAGTGTGCTCTTTTTGGCCAGACTCGTCATGCTGCCCCAGTACACACCCTATTGAATTCTCTAAAACAGTCAGATACTTGATTAGCGGTCTTCCTTCGACTGGTGGCATCAAGACAAGAGGCTCTAGTAAATACTCCTTGATTTTATCGAAAGCAATATGACATTCCTCGTTCCATTTGACTACTTGATCTTTCTTCAAAAGTTTCAAGATCGGTTCACAAGTAGACGTTAGGTGAGAAATGAATCTGGCAATGTAGTTTAGGCGTCCCAAAAAACCTCTGACTTCCTTATCAGTGCAAGGATCAGGCATTTCTTGTATCGCTTTAACCTTGGAAGGATCAACCTCGATGCCTTTGTTGCTGACAATGAACCCTAAGAGTTTACTGGACCGGACTCCGAATGTGGACTTGTTTGGGTCCAACCTTAACTTGTACTCCATCAACCTGACAAACAGTTTTTGCAAGTGATCAAGGTGTTCTTCTTCAGTCTGTGATCGGGCTATCATGTCATCTACGTAGACCACTATCTCATGATGTATCATATCATGAAACAAAGCTACCATGGTGCGTTGATAGGTTGCCCTGGAATTCTTCAGTCCGAATGACATCACTTTGTAGCAGAACGTACCCCACTGTGTGACAAATGTAGTTTTCTCTATGTCTTCAGGTGCCATTTTGATCTGGTTATAGCCTGAGAATCTGTCCATGAAAGAAAATACTTTGTGTTGAGCTGTGTTGTCAACCAGGATGTCGATGTGTGGAAGTGGAAAATTATCTTTAGGGTTGGCCCTGTTTAAGTCTCTATAATCCATGCACATTCTTACTTTGCCGTCCTTTTTAGGCACGGGAACAATGTTGGCCACCCATTGAGGATAAGAAGTAACAGCTAGAAATCCGGCATTGAACTGCTTCATAACTTCTGCTTTAATCTTCTCTGACATGCCAGGTCTCATGCGGCGGACCTTTTGTTTCACTGGTGGACAGTCTTCTCTTGTGGGTAGACGGTGTACCACAATGTCTGTATCGAGTCCCGACATGTCTTCGTATGACCAGGCAAAGATCTCAACATAATCATGCAATAGCTGAACTAGGCGCTCCTTTACACTCGACTCTAGATTGGCACCTATTTTGATTTCCTTTTTATCTTCCTCGGTACCCAAGTTGATTTTATCCAACTTCTCCTCATGAGGTTGAATTGCTCTTTCCTCTTGTTGTAATAGTCTGACCAATTCCCCTGGCACCTCACAATCTTCCTCACCTTCGTATTCGACTTGGTAGATCAGATCTTTAGAGTCACTGAAGGCTATAGCAGTATCATTACCCATGGGATCCGGAATGGAAGGGTACCTGCATTTGTGAGTGTGGGTGTGTGTAAGGGTATAGCCATCTTAAAACAATAAAATGTAAAAGAAAAACAATGAGCATAAAAGTTTTATATATGAAAAGCGTCCATGATTCATTGAATGACATATGAAAATGAAATAAAAAACCCTTACAAATGGACCGATGTGCCTCGGGTAAGACACAAGGTTGAAAATGTACGAATTGTTTGTGAATTATTACAAGTCCAAAAGAAATGTAAAAGATAAATTACTGAGATATGAAAGTTATCGGGACAAAGTCTTTGGCTTCCCAGTTGCAAAGTCCTCCATTGACAGTATAAAATATCCAATCTTCCAAGCTTCCCTCCTCTTCATTGTCTTCTACCGCATTGACGCTTTGGTTGCTAATCTTCACAAGTGGCCCCCCAGCACGGGCACGATGCACAGCCTTCTGAGCAGTCGAAGTAAACCCCAAGCCAAACTTGTCTGATTTGTACGGAATGTCTAGAAGCTACCCCCAGATGGTGCATCCTCCCTCTTCCACTACTTCCTTTGCATCCTTTAGAGCTGACATCCGAAGTGGAGGTCTCGTGATCTTAGGAACCGAGGATACCGCCTTGGTCGCTGCTATTTCTGGAGAGACTTCTTCAAAATGTTGGAAAGGGGTCTCAATGAACTCGCCATCCAGCTCTACATATCGGAAAGAATTCAGACGACTAATCATATACTCCTCCTCCCCATGGAAATTTATGATCTTTCCCTGGACCAGGTACTTTAGCATCTGATGCAAGGTTGAGGTGACAACACCGTCATTGTGGATCCAGGGACGTCCCAACAGACATGAATAAGAAGGACGGATGTCCATCACATAGAAGGTTGAGTTGAAAACCTGAGTTCCCACCTTTATTGGGATGTCCACCTCCCCGTGGACCATCCTCTTCGAACCATCAAAAGCTCTCACCACTATGTTGCTGGGTTTTAAAGTCATCCCCTCACAATCCAACCTATCAAGGGCTTTCTTCGGCAAGACATTTAAAGACGATCCAGTATCAACCAAGACATGAGCTAGGGTTGTTCCTCTGCACTCTACTGAGACATGTAATGCCTCGTTATGTTTTCTTCCTCTGGGTGTCAGGTCAGCATCGGAGAAGCCCGAGCTATTATCATCTATCAAACTGGCCACACAGTCTTGGAACTGGTCAGTAGACGTCTCTTGCGGCACATGAGCTGTCTTCAGAAATTTTACCAGAGCTTGGGCATGTGCTTCAGAGCACAGCAGCAGGGCTAGCATAGATATCTTGGAAGGGGTCTTCCCCAAATGTTCGACCAAATCATAATCACTCTTCTTAATTATCCTCAGGATTTCTTCCATCTCCTTCTTGGATGTTTCAGGAATAGCTAGTGATTAAGCCTTCGTCTGGACAGGCTCTTCTTGAACGTTCTTTCCTTTATTCTCAACAGTGGAAGTAGGGACATGAATTATATTGTCTTTGTCGGTGGATACGCTTGCAGGTATAATCACTGGTGTATAGGTAATCTTCGGAACGGCCACAGGTCCAAAGACTGCCCTTGGAGGAGAAATCTCTGGAGAGAAGATTCTACCACTGCGGGTAATATTGCTTGTTCCAACAATATTGCCAATGTCGGAATTGTCCTCTTCGGAGCTTTCTTCTTCGGCAGTCAGTTCATCCTGTTTAATACCATGGTAGTAGATTTCTCCACCATAGTTCCATGGTACTATTTTATTTGATTTATATGGGGCGGGCCCGGGAATTGTAATCTTAAGCGGAGTAGTCTTCGGAGCAGGTGCAATCCTAACGGGTGTTTTAGGGGCCTTGGAAGGATTGGCGTAGATGGTTATTATAGAAACTTCTTTAAATGGAACGGGTGAAATAGGAGCGTTCTCAAACAAAATTTCCTGGTTATCCATCAGTCGTTGGATACCTTTCTTCAACAGAGGTCAGTCAAATGATGAGGACAGGAAAACATGGCAATCTTTGTCACAACCTGGGAAAATACCAGCTTTCAAAAAATTCAACTTGATAATCGGGAGCGGAGTCAACAGTTTATCCACGGTAGCAACAAACAGATCTTCTTCAATAGTGTTGGCATTGTGACCATGCCTAGGCATTGGAGCGGAAATAACATTCGGTTTCTCAGGCGCTTCAAACTTAACTTCCTTCGCATCTATCAGATCTTGAATCTTATTCTTCAGAGCCCAACAGTTGTTGGTGTCGTGCCCTGGAGTTTCAGAATGGTACGCGCAGCTGGCTTTAGGATGGTAATATGGCGATGCAGTATTAGGATTCTTTAGGGCCTCTTTTAGAGTGGCCAAATTCAACTTCAAGAGATATGGTAGAACTTGGGCTGGAGTCATGTTAATCTTGGTGAATTGCCGTACTGGCCTTTCCACCCTTTGCTGGTTAGTTCTTGGCTGGTCTGATGCAGGCTTCGGAATCATAACGGCCCCCACTGTTGGTCGACGCTCAATTCTTCCCTGGTTCCTCTGAGAATACACAGTAGATACTTCCTTTCTTCTCGTGAAGGGCCTTTTTACAACTGTTGAGGCAGACGCGTCCTTCTGAATTTTCCAATTTCTTATACCAGCCTCCACTCTTTCGCTGGTTAAAATCAATTTAGTAAATCCTGTAGAAGAACTCCCAATCAGATGATTGAAGAAAGGGCCTGAAAGAGTTCCCAAGAACATGTCCACCAACTCCCTCTCAGATAGAGAGGGTTTCACCCTTCCGGCTAGATCCCTCCACTTTTGGGCGTAATCTTTAAAGCCCTCATTGGAAGCCATAGCCATACTCTAAAGCTGAGTACGGGTCGGCACCAAGTCGGCGTTGTATTGATACTGTTTATAGAAAGCTGCTGCCAGGTCTTCCCAATTATGGACATCATCCCTTTCTAATTGGTAGAACCAATCAAGTTGCGTTCCTGATAAACTGTCTTGGAAAAAGTGGACCCACAGGTCTTTGTCGGCAGAATGTGGTTGAATCTTCCTAACATATGATCTGAGGTGCATTTTAGGGCAAGACACCCCATCATACTTGGAAAATAGTGGCACTTTAAACTTTGGCGGGATTATAATTTCTGACACCAGTCCTAACTCCCCAAAATCTAGCCCTGGTACTCTCTAGATTTCCATAGCGCTTAGTCACTCTTAAAGGTGTTTGTACTTGTCATCAGCCGGAGGGTATTGTTGTTCAGAGTAGTCCTCCTCTTCCTCTTCTTCTTCAGAATCTGATGGTACTACTGTTTCTTTTCCTTTTCTTTCCCCTTCCTCAGATGTTGTTGGAAATTCCAAGGTCCTTCTGGCGTGTCCCTGAAACCTTCTGCCCATGATAACCACACTAGCTGGCTTCTTCTTCTTTTTCTCCTTTTCTTTCTCTAGCAAAGTCTTCAGCTCCTCCTGCCCCTTGGCTAAGGTCATGAGTAACTGTTGAAATTGTGAATTCTGAGCTTGCAGATCTTTGACCGTTTGTTCGAGATCCATCGTACTGAAATAAACAGTAGCGAGATGAGGAAACTTGGTGTGAAGACCTGTTTATGTTTATGATGAATGATATGTATTCATGCAATGCTTTCAAGGATTCAGAAATTCAAATTTGTTTTAAATAAAAAAGAAACACACGTCATAGTAATAAAATAGAATTTGAGTACATCAATTCCCCTTGGGCAAAATAATACAAAACTCTAAGGTAAAAAGACATTGCGCATCCTCTTTGGTGCAATGTAGGTGTTGAGAGTCTGCTCTTCATGAAGTAGCCGAGTGAGTTCCAAAACCTTCTTCTCGCTTGCGTAGAATTGGGCTTCGAAAGTATCACGCTCTCCTTTGAGCTGTATCCAACTCCTTTGTAGGTCTTCGAGTGATGTCGGCATGTAAGGATGTAGGATGGTGTATGGAACCTCTCCTTCCGTAACAGGCTCTATAATCACTGGGAGAATGGAGGGATAAGGTATCATAAGACTTTGGGCACGGGTTCGTACCCACTTGAGGTAAGGCTCAAGAGGGATGAAATTCTTGTGTCCCAAGGTCTTGCTATCCACCTTGTTTAGCATCCTCCAAGCTCGAATGAATCTCTGGCGAAGTCATTGATCGTCGTTGTCGTAGTCGAAAACCAATCCTTGAATCAGCATGTCATGTGGGCCATCCCTTCGGGCATAACCAAACTGTCTTAGAGCCAAGCACGGGTTGTAGGTGATGCCTCCCCTAATTCCAAGTAGAGGGACATTAGGGAATTCCCCACAACGGTCAACAATGGTAACATTCTCTTTGGATTGAGAACACCAATGAATATCTGAATGGTTAAGTGTCATTAACCTTTGTGACCACCTCAAACCTTGCTCATTCTTCAAGACTGATTGGGGAAGATGAGAAATAAACCATCTTTCCAGGAGAGGAGTGCAACACATAAGAACACCTCTTTTCCTCATTGTACGAGTGTGAAAAGAGTGGAAGATATCCCCAAGCAATGTAGGTACCAGGTTGCGAGACATGAAGATTTTGACAGCACTTACATCTATGAGTTGGTCAGGATTAGGGAACAAGACCATCCCATAGATGAGAAGAGCTACAATATCCTCAAAATTTTGCAACTCTAGGGAATTCCAATAGCTTTGGTCCTTCTCAAACAGAAACTTTGCCAAGAAGCCTTTGACACCACTTATAGTTTCCCAATGAGTTGTGACATCAGATGAGTGCAAGTGCAGGGCTTGAGCAATCTCTTCTGGATTTGGATATCTTTCTGTACTGTTGTACCCCAAAATTTGCCCTCCCATTTTCTCAACATTTTCTCACCACAAGACCCTTGGAGCTCAAGATCCAGTTAGGGTTTCCCCTGCTCAAGACTTCTCCTAGCACTGTTAACCCAAATTAGGGTTTGTGATTGCACAAATATATTTTGACCTAAAATGCCTAAGATGACTTTCATGCTTCATGTTGGACTCCCAAGTTTATCCATACCAAGTTTTAAGTCTTGATTCCAAATTTTGCCCAGTCAATTGGACAGTTGACCTAGAAATCAACTGTATTGGGAAAAAGTCAACTGTGGCCAATTGACAGACAAATCTCATGAAAATTGACCCACATCAACATTATGAACTCACATGGACCATTTGATCAAGTTTGGATCACAATTCCATAAGAAATTTGATCAGATCACCAAAAGGGCAAAATGGTCATTTTTAGGGTTTTGACTGCACAAAGGCAATTTTTGACTGTTTGACCTAGCCAATGGCAAACCAAACTCACATATGGACTCAAGGACCCCATGGAATTGTCTTGACATACTCAACAAGTTCAAAAGATCCCAAATGCACAAGATTGACAGTTGAATTTCCCAGTCAATTGATCAATTTTGACTGTATACTAAAAAGTCAAACTTTGACTTTTTGGTCAAAATCAAGTGTCAAGATTCATTTTTCATGAAAACATGCCAAATCATGAAACTTGTTCATCAAGAAATCAAGAATCACAAATTAGGGTTTGAAATGAAGATTTTTCATAACTTAGAATTTTTCTAAGTTATGAAAAACCCTAATTTTTTCCTAACTTTGTCCCACTTTCTCACCAAGATTCATTTGGATTCAAGCAAAAGTCAAAACATGAAAGTTGTAGTCCATTGCAAAATCTACAACTTTGATTCACAAAGTTTTCCCAAAAGAAGCTTGTAGCTCAAGTTACAATTTTTGGAACAAGGGTACCAAACCATTCTTAACTTAGAGAAATTTGACCTATTTTAGGCAGGATTTTTGCCTAACTTCAAGACCATTTTTCACATGCTTCCACTTGGAATTTCAATTTGCATTTCAAAGATGGATTGTATTACACATTCCAAGCTTTCCAAAATGTCCAAGAACTCATCAAACAACCTCATGGTTAGGGAGAATCGAATTTGGCAAGTTGGGAAAAAGTCACTTTGTTTATGGCCAAGTTACATGTTCATACATCTAGGCCATTTTGAAATCAGCTTGCATTCTTTGATTACAGGTCCTATATCTCATTTGCACTCAATAATTTAATGCATATCCCTCCAAGACCTTATTTTGTGTGTTCAAACATTATATGCAAGATTATTAAGCCATTTTTAGATAAAGCATTTTTGCCATTTTTGAAAAGAAGTGCTTTATGTCAATTTGTAAATCAAGAAGGTACAAAGAAAATCTATGAGGCACAAGTTATTAGACTAATCCCACTGATCAAGGAGAGATTATGCAGCATGCTAGAGGGGCCTGTACAAGCCTAAAACACCAACTTGCCATTTCTTGCTTAAGTTAGAAGTAACTTGGCATAACAAACAAAAACTTCACATTCCTGTCAAGGCAAGCTTAAGAAAAGATTGTAAACAAATTCCATACATCCTAACTGAGCTAGAACACGAGCCAACCATCTCCAACACCCTTTCAAACACAGAATCACCATAAAACTGCAAAAACAGGGCTTAGGCTGCAGTTGGATTCCCACAACTCATTTCCATCGTGCACTTCCATCCAAACCACTTCAAACACTTTCCCTACCATCCATACAAACTGTCCAAAGCATTGGAAGCAGACTGTAACACCTCTAACCAACATCACCATTTTCATTTTTCTGTTTTGCAGGTGGAGTTCTATAGCTCGATTCAGCTAGTTTCAAAGCAAACTAAAGGTTGGAGAAGCATCCCTGAACTTCAAGCAAGCTATTCCAATCATCACCTTGCACTGAAAGTACCTCCATTGCCAGATACGATTCAAGCTGAACAGGTAAGTTCATGGACTTCTATCTCCCTATCCAGGCATTGTTAGCTCTAGGTTTGTGAATGAAAAATGTTCTACTCATGCCCCTGAAGCTGTACATATCTTTACTTTCCATTTATTTTGCATGTGCTATGAGAATTTAAGGTCTGAACATTGATAGAAACTCAGGTCAAGAATTAGGGATGGAGAAATTCTCTCTCATCTTAGAGAGTTAAGTCAAGTTCTTTATATGTCTGGATTCGTCTTTTAATGCTCTACATTTTTCATGTTGTGAGTTTTGCTTGAAAGTCTAGGGATCTGGAGATAGAAAACACGCATTTTTGTTCATGTTCAAACAGTCTGGAGGTTGAAGACAACCCTTTTGGGCTGGGCTTGGTTGTTTTTCCTATTTGCACCTCATTTCTACTTTTGCACCCCCTTGGCCCATTATGCTTATTCTCATGATTTTTTGACCCTTTCTTTTTTGTTCTGACTTATTTATTTTTTCTCATAATATCAAAAATATAAAAATTATTTTTTAAACCATTTTTGTATTTATTAGGCATTTATTTGTTTAAATGGGTATTTGTACATAAATAAATATATAGATATACTCTTATTCAAAATACTAAAAAAAATAATGCAAACATGTTTATTTTCTGATTTTATTTTATATTACCTCTTGAAAACATTTTACATAGAATATACTTTTTTTAATAAATATTAAATAGTTTATTTTTGTATATATAATATATATTTAGTAAATAATATAAATACTTATATATTTATTAGTATATTTAGGAAAGAATATAAAAGTAATACATTTTTTTTTATTAATATTTGATCTCAAAAATTACTTTTTTTACAAATATACTTCATTTTTATTTTATATTTGTACATAATTAATAAACATTGTATATATTAAATAATAAATACCTTTTATTTGCAAAATTAGGGTTTTGCCCTAAATACATAAAAACTCCAAAAATTAATACTTTTTATTTTGTTTATTTGACATATAAAAAACATTTTTTTCATACATATAAAAAAACATTTTTTTGCATCTTGCATATTTATTCCATTTTTATTTAATTATTGTATATTAAATAATTTGTATAATTCAATTTTGATGTAATAGTCTAGGGTTTCAATTCTTGTCAAAATATCCCCATTTGAACATTTGTACCCCCCTTCCCATATATTGTGTTGTAATAACTTAGGAGCTTTATTTTTTGCATTTTTAAAGCTTTCTAAATATACCATGCTAGAATTAGGGTTTGTATGCAAATCAATTAACCAAAATAGTTTGACCTAATTTCAAGATAAACAAGCATGAAAATGGACAACACTAATCACACTTGCACCCCTAGGGTATTCCACTTGTTGCCTTCAATAATGGGCCATATTGCATGTTAGGTCTCTTTGGGCAAAACAAACACAATTCAAATGATCATAGTCCCTCGATGACGCTTTCAAAAGTTGCCTAAAAAATGATCAAGTCCCTTAAAGAAAAATTGCCCAAAGATACTTGGCACCATTGCAATTATGGTCTAAGCGATGACCCGCGCCTGTCCCTTTCACATCCTAACACAAGATTGTCCACCAAATGCAATGGTGGAACAAAATTGTTAAAAGGGTTAAAAACATAGGAGAAATCTTTGAGAAATTTAGGAGTAGACGAACTCTTAGTTACTTGAATCAAACTTGCAAAACAAAAACACTTGCCTATTTTTCAAACCACACATCACTACACTTTCAAAACAACTTTCAAAAACAATGAAAACCTTTTCAAAATACATACACCTTTGTATACATCCCAACATGTATCATTACAAAGGTTGCCACCACATTGGCCTCTTTTCAAAAACATTTTTAAAACACACACACAAAGCACCATTTCAAACAATTGAAAATTAAGGCAAGTTGATATAAGCAAGTAACTAAGAGCCCATGGATAACCATGGATAGAAAGGGTGCTAATACCTTCCCTTTCTATAATCTACTCCCCGAACCCAAGAAAACATCTCAAAGGTTTTTGTTGTGCTTTTTAAACCTTTCCTTAGGATAAAATAAAAAGTCGGTGGCGACTCTTGCTCAACCGAAACATTTGCGAAAACAAACGCAAAACCCTAGTCAGTTCTCCCACCGTATCACAGAACTGGCGACTCTGCTGGGGAAAATTTTAAAGTGGAGTAACCTTAGGGCTTAGATCACCCTATTGCATGACTAATTGTTTGTCTTGATTGCTTTATATCTTGGCTCTCTTGTTTGGGTTTGCAATCCTACACCCGGATTTTGGGAAACATTTATAGATAGCAATACGTTGTGGAAACTGTGTGGGGTATACCGACACGGTCGAAGCAATAGCTATATTAGTGCGACATATTTGTGAGTACCGGTAACTCTTGAGTTCAATCAAGGAGAGTACGGGGCCGCTGAGTGATGTCACTAAGCACTAATGACCTAGAACCTTACTTGACCATCTTGGCCTTTCATTAGGGGTAGTGAGATGACCGGATTTGGTGCAGTCCGAAGTTGGTAGATACTCGATACTACACTCATTGAGGGTTGTTTTCTTGGAATATTTTGGTCGCTAGCTAAGTGGCTAAACCAAAACAATGAACAATGAAAACAATCCAGTGATATTGAGCTCCTTAGAACCCGGTTACTATTTATAGGACAGGATTTTAAGCCAACTACACTCAAGAGGGTACTTACCTATGAAACCTCATGCAAGCCTGAAACTAGGGTTTGGTGTGATTTGCTTGTACATATGTTTGTGCATACATCATGAACATCATAAAACATCATATGCATTTACTAACCACTTCAAGGGTTTAGATCTTCATCTTTGTTCTTGTTTTGTAGGTCATGGAAATTCCTCGCAGAAAAACCATCCAAGTCAACCTTGTGAGAATCCCTCCTCAACTCAAGGAGCTCACATCAAGAATTCTGGAAAGCTCATCCTTCAGTGAAAGACATGGTAGACTGCTCAGCTTAGTCAACACCAACATTGAAGAGGACGTGATGAAAGTGCTATTCCAGTTCTTTGACCCTCTTCATCACTGTTTCACTTTCCCCGACTACCAGTTGGTGCCCACTTTGGAGGAGTTTTCTCAACTCCTGAGAATTCCTATCCTTAATCAACTACCTTTCAACGGTACGCAAAAGGAACCAAAGCCGAAAGATGTTGCTCGAGCATTACATCTACAGCCTTTTGATATCAAGGGGCATTGGGAAATTAGAAGCGGCGTCAAAGGCTTCTTAGCAAAATTCTTGTTTGAGAAGGCACAAGAATGTTGGAATTCATTGGACCTACAAGCCTTTGAAGAAATTGTGGCACTCCTTATCTATGGGTTGGTCTTGTTCCCAAATCCTGACCAGCTTGTAGAGATCAACACCGTCAAAATCTTCTTGTCCAGAAATCCAATACCAACATTACTTGGGGACATCCTTCACTCATTTTACACACGAACAATGAGAAAGAGGGGTGTTCTCATGTGCTGTACTCCTCTCCTTGCAAGGTGGTTTATTTCGCACCTTCCACAGTCTGTCTTGAAGAATGACCAAGGCTCAAGGTGGTCCCAACGGTTGATGACTCTTACTCACTCTGATGTACATTGGTGTTCTCGGTCCAGAGAAAATGTCATCATCGTCGATCGTTGTGGAGAGTTCCCTAATGTTCCATTTCTTGGCATTAGAGGGGGCATTACCTACAACCCTTTCCTAGCTTTGAGGCAATTTGGATACGCACGAAGAGATGGCCCTCACGACATGTTGATTCCTTACCTAGTTTTTGACTTCGACAACGATGTGCAAGGACTTCGCCAAAGATTCATCAGAGCTTGGAGAATGCCCAACAAAGTTGACAGCAAGACACTGGGACACAAGAATTCCATCCCTCTCGAGCCTTATCTCAAGTGGGTACGAACCCGATCCCAGAGTCTAATGATGCCTTATCCTCATGTTCTCCTTGTGATTAAAGAGCCCGTCAAGGAAGGAGAGGTTCCCTACACCATCCTACATCCTGACATGCCTACATCGTGGGAGGAGATGCAGAAGAGTTGGATCCAGCTCAAGGAGGAACAAAACACTTTTGAAGCTAGCTTCTACACCAGCGAAAAGAAGGTTCTAGAGCTCACCCGCCGACTCCATGAGCAAGAGGCCCTCAACACCTACATTGCGCCAAAGAGGATGCACAACGTCTTTTTACCTTGAGAAGTTGTTTTTGTAATATTTGGCCCATGGGGCACTTATGTACTAACAAACTTCTTCTTATTAATATGACGTGCGTTCTTTTTTGTCTGCAACAATTGTGAATTTCTAAAATCCTTGAATGCATTGCATAGATAGCATCTCATACATCATGTGCATAACAGGTACCCCCTTTTTCTACAGGTTGCTTAATCTTCTTCGCTGTTTATTTTGAACAGTCATCATGAATCCAGAGTCATCCAGTGAGCAAGCTATCAAGGCCCTCCAGGCCCAGAGTGCCCGGTTTCAAGAGATGGTCATGAGCCTGGCCCAAGGTCAACAAGAGTTTAAGGCTCTGCTCCTAAAGAAGAAGAAGAGGGCTGCGTTGTTCAATACCGGGCGCAGGTTTGGGAACACACTCCATAACGAGACTGATCCAACTACTTCCTCTGCAGAGAAAGACAGTCCCCAAGGGGGAGGGGCTCCTAGTCCTGCAGTCTCTGACAACGAGACGGATTACAATGACGAACAATACCCTTCAGCTGCTGACAAATACAAGCAATTAGAGGACCGCTTGAGTGCCATGGAGATTCAAAATGTGTCGGGGCTGGATTTCGGAGATTTAGGGTTATCTTCTGGGGTGGTAATCCCACACAAGTTCAAGGCGCCTGCCTTTGCCAAATACGACGGGGCTTCCTGTCCAAAGCTGCATCTCAGATCGTACGTAAGGAAGATCCAACCTTACACGGCATACAAAAATCTTTGGATCCATTTCTTCCAAGATAGCCTTTCGGGGTCACAACTTGAGTGGTTCTATCAGCTAGACGGAACCAGTATCCGAAATTGGGAAGATTTGGCTACCGCATTTTACAGACAATATCAATACAATTCTGACCTCGCTCCTACGCGTACCCAACTTCAGGGTATGTCACTAGGAACGGGCGAAGGGTTCAAAGAATATGCACAAAAATGGAGAGATTTGGCTGGCAGGGTGCAGCCTCCATTGACTGGTCGTGAGCAGGTTGACATGTTTCTAGGGACTTTGTCTGGTCCATTCTTCAATCATCTGGTTGGTAGTTCCTCCGTTGGGTTTACGGATTTGATCCTGACGGGTGAAAGGATATAAGTTGGCATCAGGTCAGGAAAGATACAGAAAGGAGCCGCCGCAAGTACTGAGAAAAAGCCTTTCAAGAAGGAAGCTAGTGCCGTCTATGGTCCTAGAAGACAAGTCAAGCCAGAACACCGCCAAGCCGTCAATGCCTTGGTAATTTCAAAACCTGTTGCTGCTCCTCAACAGTACAATCAACAAAGGGGTGAGAGGCCCAAGAGGCAATACACTCGGCTGAGTATGACCTTGTCACAAATCTTACCGCAACTGTTATCAACCAACTTGGTGACCATCAAAGAGGCTCCAAAGGTCGTGAATACTGCATCTCCTAAGTATAAAAACCCAAATGCCCGTTGTGCTTATCATTCTGATAGCCCCGGGCATACTACTGATGATTGCTGGGCCCTGAGAAATAAGGTTCAAGACCTTATCGATGCGAAGGAAATTCAGTTTGAGGCGCCTGAGAGGCCAAATGTTGTAACTACTCCTATGCCCCAGCATAGAGTAAATGCCGTCGAGGAAGATTTGTATGCTGTTTCGGTGAATGATGTTGCTACCCCTCTATTGACTGTTAAGAGGAACCTACTGCTAGCCGGTTTATTTCTGGGTTGTAGCAAGGGTTGCCTCCTGTGTGCTGTTATCCCTACCGGTTGTCCGCTGCTGAAATCAGGCATCCAAAGCCTGATGGATAGCAAATAAATTCTGTTCAAGAAAACTGTTGTTCCGTTTGTTTCCGCTGAAGAAGTATCTGTCGTCACAATTTTCAACAATCCTACCAAGGCTCCCCCGAGGAAGCCAATCCAAATTATGTCTGTTGCACCCATTACCATTACTGTTCCGGGGCCCCTCCCCTATGAATCTGACAAGGCTGTCCCATGGCACTATGGGGCAGACGTGTATGTGCTTGGAGTGAAGCAGGAGTTCAACACCGGTACCAGTATTAGTAACATCACTGGTCCCGCCAAGATTACTCGCAGTGGCAGGCTCTTCTCGCCTGACATTGCACCACCAGTTATCCGAAAACCTCTTATCATCACACCCGCAAGTGTGCATGTTCCAAATCAAGTTCCTGTGTCTACTACTGCCGCCGAGTCCTCTGATGCTCGAGGCAAAGAAGTTGCCACCGATTTGCCTGCCCGGACGGAGGCACCAAAGAAGACCGCTGTTGAAGCCTCCCAACAAGAGATGGAGGAAATCCTTAAAATCATTAAAAAGAGTGACTTCAATGTCGTTGAACAGCTGGGGCATACCCCCTCCAAAATCTCTATGCTATCATTGCTGCTGTGCTCAGAGGCCCACGCCAAGGCCCTGATTTCATTTCTGAAAATGGCCCATGTGCCGCAAGAGACATCTGTAGATCAATTCACTGACTGTGTGGCTAATTTGACAGCTGACAATGGTTTGGGGTTCTCGGATGCTGACCTTACCGCCAAGGGAAAGAACCACAATGATGCCCTGCATGTCTCTATAGAATGCAGGGGCACTACTCTCGCACACGTGTTGGTGGATACCGGTTCTTCCCTGAATGAATTGCCCAAGAAGGCCTTAGATCGATTGGATTGTGAGGGCATGGAATTGAAACCTAGTAACATCATTGTTAGAGCCTTCGACGGTTCTAAGAGGATGGTGCACGGTGAGGTAGACATTCCTATCCGTGTGGGTTCCCAAGTCCTCGACTCAACGTTCTATGTAATGGATATTCGTCCATCTTATTCCTGCTTGTTGGGTCGACCTTGAATTCACAAGGCTGGGGCGGTAACATCCACTCTACACCAGAAGCTCAAATACCCTGTCAAAGGGAAGATTGTTACTGTGCAGGGTGAGGAGGAATACATGGTAAGTCACTTAAATTCATTCCGGTATATCGAGATGGACGGGGAGTTTATTGAAACCCCCTTTCAACATTTTGAGGAGGTACCTCCAACGTTGGCGTCAGCTGAGACAGTGGTTGAAGAAGACTTTTCTCTGAAGATGGTTTCCCTGAAGGATGCCCGGGCAGTGATTGAGAAAGGCAAATGTGCAAACTGGGGTCAACTTCCTGACTTCACTCAAAAGACCGACAAGTTTGGGCTGGGCTTCACTGCAGAGGCTCAGAGGGCTGTTCGCAAAGAAAGGATCAGAAAGGCTCCGGTGTTCATCACCAACCCAAGGGTGAATGCTATCGAGGAGGACGTAGAGG
Organism: Vicia faba; assembly: GCA_948472305.1. Classification (NCBI taxonomy): domain Eukaryota; kingdom Viridiplantae; phylum Streptophyta; class Magnoliopsida; order Fabales; family Fabaceae; genus Vicia; species Vicia faba. The sequence goes on from OX451735.1 coordinate 1,010,820,252, forward strand.
AAGCAGAGTTTGACAGTTGGATCTATCCAACAACCAACAACAGACCAAGCAACTGGACGGCAAAAGATTTTACACCTATTACATTTGTCACGCAGTAATTAACTCTTTTATTTTCGATTTGTAACAAACAATATGTTGAAACTTTTATTGGCTCGGTGTCCTACCCGGGGCATCGTAGCTCCATTTGTGAGGGTTTTTTGTATGACATTTCCATATATCATTAATCAAAACATTGGACGTTTGTTGCATTTCAAATCTTGTGCTCTTTTTCTTTCTGTGTTATATATTGCGAAACAGCTATATTTACACACACTCACTTATACAGGTTCCAATCCACTCTGGATCTCACTGGTAACAGCTCTGCTACTGCCAGTTATGACTTCGAAAATCCGATCAACTTGGCCGAAGACGAAGGTGAAGATGATTGCGAAGTGCCTGGTGAACACGCAAGACTGCTACTCCAGGAAGAGAGGGCCATTCAGCCGCATGAAGAGCCAGTGGAAACAGTAAACCTGGGTACTGAGACAGATAGAAAAGAACTCAAGATTGGTGCCAATCTAGAGCTCAGCGTGAAGCAACGATTGATCCAGATGTTACATGATTACATGGAGATCTTTGCTTGGTCTTACGAAGACATGCCTGGTTTGGATGCCGACATTGTGGTTCATCACCTGCCTACCAAGGAAGACTGCCCGCCGGTAAAGCAAAAGGTTCGTCGTATGCGTCCAGAGATGTCCGAGAAAATCAAAGCTGAGGTTATGAAGCAATTCGATGACGGGTTTCTAACAGTGACTTCTTACCCTCAGTGGGTTGCCAACGTGGTGCCAGTGCCGAAGAAGGACGGTAAGGTCAGAATGTGTGTCGATTACAGGGATCTAAACAGGGCAAGCCCCAAGGATGATTTCCCCCTACCTCACATCGACGTTCTTGTTGACAATACTGCTCAACACAAGGTGTTCTCCTTCATGGATGGTTTTTCAGGGTATAATCAGATCAAGATGGCTCCTGAAGATATGGAAAAGACTACCTTTGTCACTCAGTGGGGCACCTTCTGCTACAAGGTCATGCCATTCGGGTTGAAAAATGCTGGGGCAACCTACCAACGTGCCATGGTTGCTTTATTTCATGACATGATCCACCATGAGATAGAAGTGTACGTCGATGATATGATTGCAAGGTCCCAAACTGAGGAAGAACACCTTGACCATATGCGGAAGCTGTTTGACCGACTGAAGTTGTACAAGCTGAGGTTGAACCCAAACAAATGCACCTTTGGGGTGAGGTCTGGAAAATTGCTAGGTTTCATTGTAAGCGATAAAGGTATTCAGGTGGACCCTGCCAAGGTGAAAGCCATACAAGAGATGCCAACTCCCAAGACAGAGAAAGAAGTCAGAGGCTTTCTGGGACGACTGAATTATATTGCCCGATTCATCTCACATCTAACTGCTACCTGTGAGCCAATCTTTAAATTGCTGAAGAAAGATCAAGTAGTACGTTGGAACGATGAATGTCAGGCCTCTTTCGAAAAGATAAAGGAATATCTCCAAGAGCCACCCATTCTTATGCCACCAGTGGAAGGGAGACCTCTAATACTATACTTGACAGTACTTGACAACTCAATGGGGTGTGTGCTGGGGCAGCATGACGAGTCTGGCCAAAAAGAGCACGCTATTTATTACCTGAGCAAAAATTTTACCGACTGTGAGTCTCGGTACTCACTGCTCGAGAAAACTTGCTGCGCTCTGGTATGGGCTGCTCGCCGGCTGAGACAGTATATGTTGACTCACACTACTCTGTTGATTTCCAAAATGGATCCAATCAAGTACATATTCGAAAAGCCTGCTCTGTCTGGAAGAATAGCAAGATGGCAAATGATCTTGATAGAATATGACATCCAATACACAACTCAAAAAGCAATCAAAGGAAGTGTATTGGCAGACCACTTGGCACACCAACCTGTGGACGATTACCAATCATTGAACTTTGAATTTCCAGACGAAGATATCATGGTAGTAACTGATTGTGAAGTTCCTGGACCGGATGAAGGACCTGAGGAAGGATCCCGATGGTCTATGCATTTTGACGGAGCCTCGAACGCTTTGGGTAATGGAATAGGCGCCGTAATCATATCCCCCAAAGGAACTCATACTCCACTCACCGCCCGGCTGTGTTTCAACTGCACCAACAACATGGCAGAATATGAGGCATGTATCATGGGTCTTCAAGCTGCAATCGACTTAAGGATCAAGTTTCTGAGTGTCTTCGGAGATTCCGCTCTCGTGATCAATCAGATCAAAGGCGAGTGGTATACGAAACACCCAAATCTTATTCCTTACAAGGAGTATGTGTTGACTTTGCTTCCCCACTTTGAAGAAGTAACTTTTGAACACTTCCCAAGAGAGGAGAATCAGTTAGCGGATGCACTAGCTACGATGTCTTCAATGTTCAAAGTCAAATGGGGCAACGAGGCTCCCCGGATCATTATCTGGAAGCTAGACGAACCTGCATACTGCTGCGATCTTGAGGCCGAAGAGGTAATCGAGAAACCCTGGTATCATGAGGTGAAGAGATATTTGGAAGCTCAAGAATACCCCGAAGGCGCATCGGTCAATGACAAGAAGTTCATGAGAAGGTTTGCGGCAAAGTTCTTCCTCAGCAACGACATTCTCTACAAACGAAATCATGATTCAACTTTACTGTGGTGTGTGGATAAGACTGAAGCAGAAAAGATCATGATGGAACTACATGAAGGTACATTCGGAACACATTCCAGTGGACATACCATGGCAAAGAAAATCCTTCGGGCAGGATATTTCTGGTCCACAATGGAAGCCGACTGTTACCAACATTCTCGAACTTGTCATAAATGCCAGATCTATGCTGATAAGGTGCACATCCCTCCGGTTCCTCTAAACGTCCTGATGGCACCTTGGCCTTTTTCAATGTGGGGCATTGATATGATCGGCGAGATCCGACCGACGGCATCCAACGGGCATCGCTTCATCTTGGTAGTGATTGATTACTTCACGAAGTGGGTAGAAGCAGCTTCCTACGCCACCGTGACCAAGAGCGTCGTTGCACGTTTCATTCGGCATAACCTAATCTGTCGGTACGGCGTCCCGGAAAGAATCATTACAGACAATGGTACAAATCTTAACAACAAGATGATCACTGAGCTCTGCGAGCAATTCAAGATACAACACCACAACTCTTCTCCTTACCGGCCGAAGATGAATGGAGCTGTCGAAGCGGCAAATAAAAACATCAAGAAGATTGTGCAGAAGATGACGGTGACCTATAAAGATTGGCACGAAATGTTACCATTTGCTCTTCATGGGTACCGTACCTCAGCAAGGACGTCAACCGGGGCAACTCCTTTTTCCTTGGTCTATGGCATGGAGGCAGTCTTGCCGATTGAAGTCCAGATACCCTCTCTCCGAATAATGAAGGATGAAGGCTTGAGTGAAGATGACTGGATCCAGACTCAACTTGATCAATTAAACCTAATTGACGAAAAGAGACTCACTGCTATTTGTCATGGTCAAACGTACCAAAAACGGATGATCAGGGCATTTAACAAGAAAGTCAGACCACGAGAGTATCAAGTTGGGGACCTGGTAATCAAACGCATCATCCTTCCTCAAAGTGATCCCCGATGCAAATGGACCCCTACGTACGAAGGGCCATTTGTGGTTAAACATGTGTTCTCATGAGGAGCCATGATTCTGACCACCATGGATGGTGACGACCTTCCTCACCCTGCCAATGCAGACATAGTAAAAAGATACTACGCATGAATAAAAGACCCGCTAGGTTGACATACATAGGCAAAAATAAGGGCTTCCCGGCGAACCAAAAGGGTTCGGGCAAAAATAAGGGATGAAATAAAAAAAAATCTGTACACCCGGCAAGTCGAAAACCTGAAAAGGCGGCTTGGGCAAAAATGGGTACCCGGTGGACTGAAAACCCGAAAGGGCGGTCCAGGCAAAAGTTAGGGATAAAGCGTAACACTATGTCTCATTGGATCATCTTGCATCCAGAATTCGGCATCAACTTTTGGGCTCAGACTTCGGCATCTATCAATCAGCTTCATCTTTAACTAAGCAGCAAAGTGATGAGACGCTTGAAGACATAAAGGCGATAGCAGAGTTGGAACCCAGTGGGGATTTTGTTCACATAGCTGTTTTGTTTCCTTTTCAAAATTGTATAAACTTTATGTTACTCAGCGGCGTTCTCTTACTAGGACGTCAACCTCTGGTACAAAAAACGCCTATTTACAGGCAAATTTCAAAATCAATACAAGTCCACTTTTCCAAACAAATTGCCAATTTGTTTTCCTTTTTCTGTTTTGTCTTGCGAAGAACGTCCAATGTTCATTTTTGATATATGCATTTGACATTAAATTGCTAATTCATAAATACTTGCATATGAAACAAAAGACTAATTACAGGTGACATCAGAAGTAGGGGCAATGTAGAATTGTCCAGGCAGTCTAGTTGCTTTGTTCGCCAGGGTACCAAGGTAGATTCAACTGAAGAATGTGACCAAGTTATCTCAACTCCCTACAGAGTAAGACTAGAATCAGCAATACCCTCCCAGGGAAGATTTAGTCTATCATCAGCCCTACAATAGGCACCCTGTTCCCCTAGCAAGTCAGCAGTACTCTCCTCCAGCAGAGTTAGTCTACGGCCAGCCTAAAGGAAGTTGGGTATCACCAGAAGATATCAATATTCCCCAGCAAGCATCCCCGGCAGTCTTGATCTAAGATTGTTCCCCGGCGGAATACAGACACCCCAGTGGAACCATTCCCCAGTGCAGTCCGAAAGTTTCCCCAGGAAATTTGGAATTCATATCCCCAGCAGGTCTTGAAGCTTATCCCCAGTAGATTCTGGAAGCTTATCCCCTGTAGAATACAGACGTCTCTCCCGGGCTTTATTCAAAGCTATTCCTCACAAGGGCTTATAACTGGGTTATCCTCAGCTAATTACCACGGAAGATCGCCCTCGGCCAAGTTCTTTCAATCCCCAGTGGAGTTCATCAAAGTTCCCCAACATAACTTATCAACAGAATCCTCAGCGGAGTTTATCATTGTTATCCCCAGCGGAGTCCATCATTGAAATCCTCAGCGGAGCTCCCATCAAAACTTCAGCGAAGTATCTCTTCCCACAGAGTAATTCCCCTCAGAGTAATCTCTCCAACAAGTTTATTCCCCAACGGAGTCATATTCTCCTACCGGTGTATTCTTGCGATCCTCATCCCTAGCGGAAACGAAGAACTCTACTCTTCAACATCGGCCCAGGATTTAATTCCCTGGCCGGTCGTCAAGGATTTATCTTCCTAGACGAAAATGTATTCATAAACATTTCATATTTCATACATCTTGCTTACATACATGATAAAGTGCATACAACACTATCTCATGTTGAACATCATGACATCATGCATTTCATACATCATGACATTGCATGCAACTGATGTTTTGCCTTTTCAGGGAAAAAGACAACCCAAAAGACAACTACCTTCAGCTGTCACAATTCCAGATTCGATTCCTGTATCTAGCCAGGGCACATCTGTGAGTGATCAGTTTCCAGATTCGATTCCTGTATCCAGCTAGGGCACATCTGAAGAGTTTGAAGATTCGATTCCTGTATCCAGCCAGGGCATATCTGTTGACGACTATTTCCAGATTCGATTCCTGTATCCAGCCAGGGCACATCTGAAGAGTTTGAAGATTCGATTCCTGTATCCAGCCAGGGCATATCTGTTGACGACTATTTCCAGATTCGATTCCTGTATCCAGCCAGGGCACATCTGAAGAGTTTGAAGATTCGATTCCTGTATCCAGCCAGGGCATATCTGCTGACAACTAATTCCAGATTCGATACCTGTATCAAGCCAGAGCATATCTTCATGACGAGATCGAAGATCAACACCTGTAACAAGCCAGGAAAACATCTGTCTTTCTCAAAATACGCAAGTTCTCGCTAAGGATTCTCTTATGCGATCAACACTTCAGATGACATCTATAAGCCAATCTCCCTATCCACCATCTCTCCAAATGGAATCTATAAGCCCATTTCCGACATCATATTGCTGATACTCCAACATGCGAGTGCAAATTTCCGGGCACTCTAGTGTCCAATCTCCTTTTACCCTCGAGTCACGAAAGGCAAACTTGCCAATCTAACTCTTCAGGTTCAAGAAGATTGAACAGGGGCAACTGTTATACCCCAAAATTTTCCCTCCCATTTTCTCAACATTTTCTCACCACAAGACCCTTGGAGCTCAAGATCCAGTTAGGGTTTCCCCTGCTCAAGACTTCTCCTAGCACTGTTAACCCAAATTAGGGTTTGTGATTGCACAAAGATATTTTGACCTAAAATGCCTAAGATGACTTTCATGCTTCATGTTGGACTCCCAAGTTTATCCATACCAAGTTTTAAGTCTTGATTCTAAATTTTGCCCAGTCAATTGGACAGTTGACCTAGAAATCAACTATATTGGGAAAAAGTCAACTGTGGCCAATTGACAGTCAAATCTCATGAAAATTGACCCACATCAACATTATGAACTCACATGGACCATTTGATCAAGTTTGGATCACAATTCCACAAGAAATTTGATCAGATCACCAAAAGGGCAAAATGGTCATTTTTACGGTTTTGACTGCACAAAGGCAATTTTTGACTGTTTGACCTAGCCAATGGCAAACCAAACTCACATATGGACTCAAGGACCCCATGGAATTTTCTTGACATACTCAACAAGTTCAAAAGATCCCAAATGCACAAGATTGACAGTTGAATTTCCCAGTCAATTGATCAATTTTGACTGTATACTAAAAAGTCAAACTTTGACTTTTTGGTCAAAATCAAGTGTCAAGATTCATTTTTCATCAAAACATGCCAAATCATGAAACTTGTTCATCAAGAAATCAAGAATAAAAAATTAGGGTTTGAAATGAAGATTTTTCATAACTTAGAATTTTTCTAAGTTATGAAAAACCCTAATTTTTTCCTAACTTTGTCCCACTTTCTCACCAAGATTCATTTGGATTCAAGCAAAAGTCAAAACATGAAAGTTGTAGTCCATTGCAAAATCTACAACTTTTATTCACAAAGTTTTCCCAAAAGAAGCTTGTAGCTCAAGTTAAAATTTTTGGAACAAGGGTACCAAACCATTCTTAACTTAGAGAAATTTGACCTATTTTAGGCAGGATTTTTGCCTAACTTCAAGACCATTTTTCACATGCTTCAACTTGGAATTTCAATTTTCATTTCAAAGATGGATTGTATTAAACATTCCAAGCTTTCCAAAATGTCCAAGAACTCATCAAACAACCTCATGGTTAGGGAGAATCGAATTTGGCAAGTTGGGAAAAAGTCACTTTGTTTATGGCCAAGTTACATGTTCATACATCTAGGCCATTTTGAAATCAGCTTGCATTCTTTGATTACGGGTCCTATATCTCATTTGCACTCAATAATTTAATGCATATCCCTTGTGCCAAGACCTTATTTTGTGTGTTCAACCATTATATGCAAGATTAAGCCATTTTTAGATAAAGCATTTTTGCCATTTTTGAAAAGAAGTGCTTTATGTCAATTTGTAAATCAAGAAGGTACAAAGAAAATCTCTGAGGCAAAAGTTATTAGACTAATCCCACTGATCAAGGAGAGATTATGCAGTATGCTAGAGGGGCCTGTACAAGCCTAAAACACCAACTTGCCATTTCTTGCTTAAGTTAGAAGTAACTTAGCATAACAAACAAAAACTTCACATTCCTGTCAAGGCAAGCTTAAGAAAAGATTGTAAACAAATTCCATACATCCTAACTGAGCTAGAACACGAGCCAACCATCTCCAACACCCTCTCAAACAGAGAATCACCATAAAACTGCAAAAACAGGGCTTAGGCTGCAGTTGGATTCCCACAACTCATTTCCATCGTGCACTTCCATCCAAACCACTTCAAACACTTTCCCTACCATCCATACAAACTGTCCAAAGCATTGGAAGCAGACTGTAACACCTCTAACCAACATCACCATTTTTATTTTTATGTTTTGCAGGTGGAGTTCTATAGCTCGATTCAGCTAGTTTCAAAGCAAACTAAAGATTGGAGAAGCATCCCTGAACTTCAAGCAAGCTATTCCAATCATCACCTTGCACTGAAAGTACCTCCATTGCCAGATACGATTCAAGCTGAACAGGTAAGTTCATGGACTTCTATCTCCCTATCCAGGCATTGTTAGCTCTAGGTTTGTGAATGAAAAATGTTCTACTCATGCCCCTGAAGCTGTACATATCTTTACTTTCCATTTATTTTGCATGTGCTATGAGAATTTAAGGTCTGAACATTGATGGAAACTTAGGTCAAGAATTAGGGATGGAGAAATTCTCTCTCATCTTAGAGAGTTAAGTCAAGTTCTTTATATGTCTGGATTCGTCTTTTAATGCTCTACATTTTTCATGTTGTGAGTTTTGCTTGAAAGTCCAGGAATCTGGAGATAGAAAACGCGCGTTTTTGTTCATGTTCAAACAGTCTGGAGGTTGAAGACAACCCTTTTGGGCTGGGCTTGGTTGTTTTTCCTATTTGCACCTCATTTCTACTTTTGCACCCCCTTGGCCCATTATGCTTATTCTCATGATTTTTTGACCCTTTCTTTTTTGTTCTGACTTATTTATTTTTTCTCATAATATCAAAAATATAAAAATTATTTTTTAAACCATTTTTGTATTTATTAGGCATTTATTTGTTTAAATGGGTATTTGTACATAAATAAATATATAGATATACTCTTATTCAAAATACTAAAAAAAAAATAATGCAAACATGTTTATTTTCTGATTTTATTTTATATTACCTCTTGAAAACATTTTACATAGAATATACTTTTTTTTAATAAATATTAAATAGTTTATTTTTGTATTTATAATATATATTTATAAATAATATAAATACTTATATATTTATTAGTATATTTAGGAAAGAATATAAAAGTAATACATTTTTTTATTATTAATATTTGATCTCAAAAATTACTTTTTTTACAAATATACTTCATTTTTATTTTATTTTTGTACATAATTAATAAACATTGTATATATTGAATAATAAATACCTTTTATTTGCAAAATTAGGGTTTTGCCCTAAATACATAAAAACTCCAAAAATTAATACTTTTTATTTTGTTTATTTGACATATAAAAAACATTTTTTTCATACATATAAAAAAACATTTTTTTTGCATCTTGCATATTTATTCCATTTTTATTTAATTATTGTATATTAAATAATTTGTATAATTCAATTTTGATGTAATAGTCTAGGGTTTCAATTCTTGTCAAAATATCCCCATTTGAACATTTGTACCCCCCTTCCCATATATTGTGTTGTAATAACTTAGGAGCTTTATTTTTTGCATTTTTAAAGCTTTCTAAATATACCATGCTAGAATTAGGGTTTGTATGCAAATCAATTAACCAAAATAGTTTGACCTAATTTCAAGATAAACAAGCATGAAAATGGACAACACTAATCACACTTGCACCCCTAGGGTATTCCACTTGTTGCCTTCAATAATGGGCCATATTGCATGTTAGGTCTCTTTGGGCAAAACAAACACAATTCAAATGATCATAGTCCCTCGATGACGCTTTCAAAAGTTGCCTAAAAAATGATCAAGTCCCTTAAAGAAAAATTGCCCAAAGATACTTGGCACCATTGCAATTATGGTCTAAGCGATGACCCGCGCCTGTCCCTTTCACATCCTAACACAAGATTGTCCACCAAATGCAATGGTGGAAAAAAATTGTTAAAAGGGTTAAAAACATAGGAGAAATCTTTGAGAAATTTAGGAGTAGACGAACTCTTAGTTACTTGAATCAAACTTGCAAAACAAAAACACTTGCCTATTTTTCAAACCACACATCACTACACTTTCAAAACAACTTTCAAAAACAATGAAAACCTTTTCAAAAGACATACACCTTTGTATACATCCCAACATGGATCATTACAAAGGTTGCCACCACATTGGCCTCTTTTCAAAAACATTTTTAAAACACACACACAAAGTACCATTTCAAACAATTGAAAATTAAGGCAAGTTGATCTAAGCAAGTAACTAAGAGCCCATGGATAACCATGGATAGAAAGGGTGTTAATACCTTCCCTTTCTAAAATCTACTCCCCGAACCCAAGAAAACATCTCAAAGGTTTTTGCTGTGCTTTTTAAACCTTTCCTTAGGATAAAATAAAAAGTCGGTGGCGACTCTTGCTCAACCGAAACATTTGCGAAAACAAACGCAAAACCCTAGTTAGTTCTCCCACCGTATCACACGTACCGTTGAAGGGTAGTTGATTTAGAATAGGAATCCTCAGAAGTTGATAGAATTCTTCCAAAGTGGGCACAAGTTGATAGTCAGGAAATGTGAAGCAATGATGCAAAGGGTCAAAGAACTGGAAGAGAACTTTCATCATATCCTCCTCTGTGTTGGAAGTGACCAAGTTGAATAGACGACCATGTCTCTCGGTGAATGGAGAATTCTCAGGGATCCTTGAAGCTAGCTCCTTGAGTTGTAGAGGAGTTCTTACAAGGTTGATTTAGATAGTTTTCCTGCGAAGTGAATCCATAACCTACAAAACAAGAACAAAGATGAATCTCCAAAATCCTTGAAATGGTTAGTGAATGCACATGATGCTCATGATTTCCATGATGTTATGCACAAGTATATATGTACAAGAAAATCACACAATTTCCTAGTTTAGGCTTGCATGGGGTTTCATAGGTAAGTACCCTCTTGAAGTTTAGTTGGCTCAACCTGTCCTAAAAATAGTAACCGGGTTCTAAGGAGCTCAATATCACTAGATTGTTTCCTTGTTCATTGTTTCAATTCATGCCTCTTTACTGGCGACTGAAATATTCCAAGGAACTAACCCTTAATGAGTGTAGTATCGAGTATCTACCAACTTCGGACTGCACCAAAGCCGGTCATCTCACTACATCCTAAAAGGCCAAGTTGGTCAAGTAAAGGTTCTAGAAGTTCATTAGTGCTTCATGACATCACTCAGAGGCCCCGTATTCTATTTGATTGACTCAAAGGCTACCCGTACCCACAAATATGTTGCACTAACATAGCTATTACTTAGACCATATCGGTATACCCCATACAGTTTCCACAACGTATTGCTATTTACCTATAATGTTTCCCAAATCTGGGTGGAGGATTCAAACCCAAACAATAGAACCAAAATGTAAAGCAAACAAGTCAAACAATTGTAAGCAAGTAAATGTGATCTAAAACCCTAAGGTAACCCCACTTTTAGAATTTTCCCCAACAGAGTCGCCAGTTCTGTGATGCGGTGGGAGAACTGACTTGAGGTTTGCGTTTGTGTTTGCAAATATTGCGGTTAGCAAGAGTTGCCACCGACTTTTCTTTTATCCAAAAGGAAAGGTAAAAAAGCACAGGAAAGACCTTTGAGATGTTTTCTTGAGTTCGGGGGGTAGATTATGAAAAGGGAAGGTTCTAGCACCCTTTTCATCTATGGTTTTCCATGGGATATTAGTTACTTGTTTAGATCACTTGCTTTGCTTTGTTTTGTTTGAAATGGTTCTTGGTGTGTTTTTGAAAGTATTTTGAAAAGATGCCACTCGTTTAGGCAATCTTTGTAATGATTCTCGTTCATAAGAATGTATACAAAGATGTTTGTCTTTTTGAAAATGTTTTCAATGTTTTGTAAAATGTTTTGAAATGTGTGTGTGTTTGTTTTTTTTTTGAAAATAGAAAGGATTGTTTTGAAATGGAACAAGTAACTAGAAGCCATCTACCTACTCAAATGTCTTTCTTGTGCATTTTTATTCCTTTGACATTGTTGGTTTACCATTGATTTGGTAAACAACCCTATCTTTGGATGTAAACGGGACGGGCGTGGGTCATCGTATAACCATGATAGCAATGTTGCCAAGTATCTTAGCAATTTTGAGGGACCAAGATCATTTTGTTTTAGGCAACCTTTGTATAGCGTCATCGAGGGACTATGATCTTATTTTGTTTTGTTTTGCCAAGATACTTCGCGTGCGTAACATGGCCATTTTATTTTAGGCAACCAAGTGGGATAAACCCTAAGGGTGCTTGTGTGCAAAGTGTGTCATTTTCGTGCTTTTGTCTTGTCTTGAATTAGGGTTTTTCTATTTGTTTTGTTTTGGTTCTTGTCACGCAAACCCTAATTTACTAATCAGGGTATAAAAGCGATAAATTGCGTAATTGTAAACTAAGCTATTACAACAATTATTATGGGAGGGGGGATACAAGTTTTGAATGAGGATTTTGCACAAATATAAACTTAAATATATTATTACAACCCAATCGAATATTGCGCGAATTAAATAAATGTACAAGTATTTAAAATGCAATGCAATGTATTTATATGAAATATGTTTTGGTATTTGTTTTTTGTATGAGAAAATAATTTAATTTAAACCCTAAAAAATAAGGAAAAATAATATTATTTTTGGAGGGGTGAAACCCTAATTTTTTTAATTAAAAGAAAATAATGCTTTATGTTATTATTTTGTACACTTAACATAAGAAAATAATAAATAATATTACATGTAAATATTAAAAATTAAATATGTATAAAAAATAAATATTCTATATGTATAAATAATAAAATAAAATAAAATGTTTAAGTATTTTTAATTGTATTTACAAGTTATTTAAGACAATAAGTTCTATTTATTAAAATAAACTATTTTTTCAAGTAAAAAAAATTAAAAAAAATAAAATTGCAAAAAATTATTTAATTATTTTTAGGATTTTTTATTGTTCAGAAAAAATAATCAAAAGTAATAAATATAAAAATATGAAGAAATATGAAAAATGTAACAAATAAAACCAGAGGGTGCAAATAGTGGGTCAGGAGGTGCAAATAGCAAAACCAAAAAGGCCAGGCGCCAAAAAAAGCCCAGAACACTACTTCGTCCCTATCCTTGGTCATCTCTTTCGCGCGCCATAGTTCAAACCTGTAACTTTCAGATGCTTGCACAAAAACAAAAACTTATAACATGAAACATGTGGCATTTGATCTCACGATTTCAACAATATAAATTTTGTAACCTAACTCTCAAAGATCAGAGAGAATTTTGGAACCCCTAATTCGTGACCTAAAAAACTTAGGAACTTCAAGCTTCAAATTCTCGCAGCACAGTTAATATAAATGAAAAGTATACATATGTACAGCTTTACCATGTTATGGACTGCATTTTTTCTTCACAAATCGTGGCTTGAGGATGCCTACTCATAGAGATAGAGTTCAAGAAAATACCTCATTCAGTTGGATTCGAGTAGAGTAATGTAGGGACTTTAATGGAGGCCTGGGGATTGTGTGAGCTTCCTTGAACTTCCTTCAAGTTATTCCAATGCTTACTTTGCTTTGAGGATAACTGGAACTCTCTGGACAAGTCAAGTTGCAAGCTTCAAAAGTGAAAATGGTGGATGCTGAAACAGGGCTTACAGAACCAGGGTAAGGGCTTGGCTTGCTTTGGTATGATATGTAGGATGTGTTTGAAGAGTTAAAATACAAAACGCACGAGTAAAAAATTAGTTGGCTTAGGTTTTACAAAAAATGTTGTGTTTGGACAGAAAAATGGTGTTTTTGAGTTTTGGGGAGTTTTAGCTTCAATCCAGTCGTGCTAAGCCTTGCCACAACTTTGTATATTTGTAAAGAAATGCTACAAAGTCCACTCCTTACTAGCTATATCAGTTCTGACCTTTTGGCAACCTTTCTTGCATTTTAAGCAAAGTGAAGTGACCAATGCTACATGCTTGTACTGGCTAGCTTGAGGGCTGCAAAAAGATTGTACAAATTGCGTAAGACCTGTGTGAATTTCTTGCACCAAAGGGACAAGTCCAAGGCTCAAGATTGACAAAGTTGCAAAAGTTGCACTTTATGAAAATGGCATTGTGAACTTTTGGCCAAAAATGGAATTATATCTTGTACAAAGCTCCAAAAGCAAAAATAATTTCTTTGGATTATGAGTTTGCATTTAATTATGGAGTGTAGAGTGATTTTAGGACCTGTAAAGAAATATTGAAACAGCATGGATTGGATTTGCAACTTGATACTTTGTAAAAATGGCTTGATCAAAAGTGATAAAATGCCAACTTCCCTTCTTCGATTCTCCCTACTCAAAAATGATCTTGGAGAGTTCTTGGACATTTTGGAAAGCTTGAAATGTGCTCTATAATCCATCTTTGAAATGAAATTTGAGATACCTCTTGGAACTAGGTGAAAAATGTTCATGAAGTTGGGTAAAAAACCTGCCTAAATTAGGGCGAAATTTCACTAAGTTATTTAGTTCATGGACCTATATTCACAAATTCATAACTTGAGATCCAAGCATCTTTTGGGAAACGTTTGTGAAACAAAGTTGTAGATTTCATGGAGGACTACAACTTTCATGTTGGAAGTTTTCTTTGAATCAAAGTGCATCATTGTGAAAAAGTGGTGAAAAGTTGGGGGAAAATAAGAAAATTTCCATACTTAGAAAAATTCCAAGTTATGAAAATTTTCAAATTCAAAACCCTAATTTTCAAATTTGGTTTTCTTGGTGAACAAGTTTCATATTTTGACATATCTTTATGAATTATGACCCTTGGCACTTGATTTTGACCAAAAAGTCAAAGTTTGACTTTTCAATACACAATTGACTTTTGATCAGTTGACTGCAAAATTCATCTATCAATCCAATGAACTTGAGATCTTTTGAACTATGTAATTAGGTCAATATGATGCCATTTAACCCTTGAAATCAATTGGTCATTGGATAGGTTAAAAATCAGAAATCGCCCTTTCTCAGTCAAAACCCTAATTTTGACCATTTTGCCCTTTTGATGATTTGATCAAATTTCTTGAGGAGTTATGATCCAAACTTGATCAAATGGTACATGTGGGTCTAAAATGTTGATGTGGATAAAAAATTATGAAGTTTGACTATAAATTGGCCATGGTTGACTTTTTCCCCAATACAGCTGATTTTTAGGTCAACTGTCCAATTGAATGATCAAAAATGTGGTTCAAGGCTTGAAACTTAACATGAGAAATCTTAGGGGTCCAAGATGATGCATCAAGGTCACATGAAGCATTGGTGATCCAAAAATCCTTGTGAAAACTCAAACCCTAATTTTGGGTGATCAGTGCAAGATGAGATGTCTTTAGCTGACCAAACTCTAATCTTGTCTTGAGTCAAAGAAGTCTTGTGAGAAAAATCTTGACAAATGAGACGGAAAATTTTGGGGTACAAAAATGTGTCTTTCTGAATATTTCCATTCTTAATACCGGATTCAATCATCTCTCTGGTCAATATTAGTTCAGTAAAGCCCGCAGATGAACTTCCGATTAAATGATTGAAGAAGGGACCAGACAAGCTGCCCAAGAACATGTCTACCAATTCTCTCTCAGACAGAGGGGGTTGAACTCTTCCAGCCAAATCTCTCCATTTTTATGCATAGTCCTTGAAACCTTCATTGGACAACATGGCCATACTCTGGAGTTGAGTACAGGTAGGTGCCAAATCAGCATTGTACTGGTATTGCTTGTAGAAAGCTGCAGCAAGATCTTCCCAATTGTGAACATTAGCCCTTTCTAGTTGGCAGAACCAGTCAAGTTGAGTCCCAGACAGACTGTCTTGGAAGAAATGCACCCATAAGTCTTTATCAGTGGTATGGGGTTGAATTTTCCTCACATATGACCGGAGATGCATCTTAGGGCATGAAACTCTGTCATATTTAGCGAATACAGGTGCTCTGAATTTAGGAGGAATCACAATCCCCGACACCAAACCCAATTCCTCAAAGTCCAATCCTGGTACCTTTTGGATTTCCATCGCGCTCAATCGTTCTTCGAGATGTTTATACTTATCATCAGCTGGAGGGTATTGTTTTTCAGAGTAGTCCTCTTCTTCCTCTTCCTCTTCTGATTTTGAAGGGATAACTGTTTCCTTTCCTTTACCATCTTGGTTGTCTCTTTCACCGGATGTTGTTGCAAATTCCAAAGTCCTTCTTGTCTGCCCATGAAATCTTCTTCCCATGTTTAAGACTCCGGTTACCTTCTTTGTTTTCTTTTTCCTCTCTTCAGCCAGCAGAGTCTTCAATTCTTCTTGCCCCTTGGTTAGGGTCATGAGAAACTGTTGAAACTGCGTATTCTGAGCTTGGATATTTTTCACTGTTTGCTCGAGATCCATATTACTGAAATAAACAGTAGAGAGATGGGGAGACTTGTTGCAAAATACCTGTTTATGTTATGATGAATGATATATGCATATGCAATGTTTTCAAGGATTTCAAAGATTTTTAGACAAAATGAAACACACATTATATTAATAAGATAAACTTTGAGTACATCAATTCCCCTTGGGCAAAATAATACAAAAACTCTAAGATAAAAAAGTAGTACGCATCCTCTTTGGTGCAATGTACGCATTCAGAGTCTGCTCCTCATGAAGTAGCCTAGTGAGTTCCAAAACCTTCTTCTCGCTTGCGTAAAATTGGGCTTCAAAAGTATCTCGCTCTCCTTTGAGTTGTATCCAATAACTTTGGAGGTCTTCAAGAGATGTGGTCATGTCAGGATGTAGGATAGTGTATGGAACGTCTCCCTCCATGACAGGCTCAATGATTACCAGGAGAATGGAGGGGTAAGGAATCATAAGACATTGAGCACGAGTTTGTACCCATTTGAGGTAAGGCTCAAGAGTGATGGAATTCTTGTGCCCCAAAGTCTTGCTATCCACCTTGTTTAACATCCTGCAAGCTCGGCTAAATCTCTGGCGAAGACCTTGATCGTTGTTGTCGTAGTCGAATATAAAAACTTAAATCAACATCTCATGTGAGCCATCCCTTCAGGCGTAACCAAATTGTCTTAAGGCTAAGCATGGGTTGTAGGTGATACCTCTCCTAATTCTAAGTAAAGGGACATTAGGGAATTCTTCATAACGGTCAACAATGATAACATTCTCTTTGGATCGGGAGCACCAATGAATGTCTGAATGCTTGAGTGTCATTAACCTTTGTGACCACCTTGAACCTCGCTCATTCTTTAAGACTGATTGGGGAAGATGAGAAATAAACCATCTTGCCAAGAGAGGAGTGCAACACATAAGGACACCTCTTTTCCTTATTGTGCGAGTGTGAAAAGAGTGTAGGATATCCCCTAGCAATGTAGGCACCGGGTTGCGAGATATGAAGATTTTGACAGTATTCATATCTATGAGTTGGTCAGGGTTTGGAAACAAAACCATCCCATAGATGAGGAGAGCCACAATTTCCTCAAAGGCCTACAAGTCTAGGGAATTCCAACAGCTTTGGGCTTTCTCAAACAGGAACTTTGCTAGGAAACCTTTGACACCACTCCTTGTTTCCAAATGAGTTGTGACATCAGATGAGTGCAAGTGTAGAGCTTGAGAAATCTCTTCTGGCTTTGAATCTCTTTCTGTACCGTTGAAAGGTAGTTGATTGAGAATGTGAAGCAATGGTGCAAAGGATCAAAGAACTGAAAGAGCACCTTTATCATGTCCTCTTTTGTGTTGGAGGTGACCAAGTTGAGTAGGCGACCATGTCTCTCGGTGAATGGAGAATTTTCAGGAATCCTTGAAACTAGCTTCTTAAGTTGTGGAGGGATTCTCACAAGGTTGACTTGAATACTTTTCCTGCAAAGTGAATCCATATCCTACAAAATAAGAACAAAGTTGAATCCAAAAATCCTTGAAATGGTTAGTGGATGTATATGATATTCATGATGTCCATGATGTTATGTACAAGTATGCATATACAAACAAAACAAACAAATCCTTAGTTTAGGCTTGCATGTAGTTTTATAGGTAAGTACCCTCTTGAAGTTTAGTTGGCTTAAACCTGTCCTAGTAATAGTAACCGGGTTCTAAGGAGCTCAATATCACCGGATTGTTTCCTTGGTCATTGTTTCAGCTCAAGCCTCTTTTAATGGCGACCGAAATATCCCAAGAAACCAAACCTCAATAAGTGTAGTATCGAGTATCTACCAACTTCGGATTGTACCAAAGTCGGTCATCTCACTACATCCTAAAGGCCAAGTTGGTCAAGTAAAGGTTCTAAAAGTTCATTAGTGATTCATGACATCACTCAGCGGCCCCGTATTCTCTTTGATTAACTCAAAGGCTACCGGTACCCACAAATATCTCACACTAACGTAGCTATTGTTTAGACCATGTTGGTATACCCCGCACAATTTCCATAATGTATTGCTACTTACCTATAATGTATCCCAAATCCGGGTAGAGGATTCAAACCCAAACAAAGAACCATAATGTAAAGCACACAAGTCAAACAATGTAAGCAAGTAAATGTGATATAAACCCTAAGGTAACCCCACTTTTAGAATTATCCCCATCAGAGTCGCCAGTTCTTTGATGCGGTGGGAGAACTGACTTGATTGTTTTGTGTTTGATCGCAAATGTTGTGGTTAGCAAGAGTCGCCATCGACTTTTCTTTTATCCAAAAGGAAAGGTGAAAAAGCACAGGAAAGACCTTTGATATTGTTTCTTGAGTTCGGGGGGTAGATTATGAAAAGGGAAGGTATCATCATCCTTTTCATCCATGGTTTTCCATGGGCTATTAGTTACTTGCTAGATCACTTACTTTTGTTTAATATTGTGCTTTGTGTGGTTTTGAAAGTATTTTGTTAAAGAGGCCATTGTTTAGGCAATCTTTATAATGATTCTCGTTCGTAAGAATGTATACAAAGATGTTGATCTTTTTTGAAAATCTTTTCAATGTTTGTAAGATGTTTGGAAATGTGTGTGTTTGTTTAAAAAATAGCAAGGATATTTGTTTTGAAATGGAGCAAGTAACTAAAAGTAGTCTACCTACTCAAATGTCTTTCTTGTTCATTTTCTTCTCCTTTGACATTGTTGTCTTACCATTGATTTGGTAAGCAACCCTATCTTTGGATGTAAACAGGACGAGCGCGGGTCATCGTATAGCCATGATTAGCAATGTCGCAAAGTATCTTGGCATTTTTTAGGGACTAAGATCATTTTTGTAAGGCAACTTTGAATAGCGTCATCGAGGGACTATGATCTTGTATTTGTTTGTTTTTGCTAAGACACCTTACATGTGTAATATGGCCATTTTTGTATAAGGCAGCCAAGTGGGATAACCCTAGGGGTGTTTTGTGTGCAAGTGTGTCATTTTCATGCTTGATTTTGTCTCTGATTAGGGTTTTCTATTTGATTGGTTTTATCTTGCCATACAAATCCTAATTACTAGCATGTTATGTAAAAGCGATAAATTGTGAAATTTAAAGTTACTACGCTATTACAAATATTTGTGGGAGGATATACAATTTATGAATGGGGATCACAATAATATAAACCTAACTAATCTATTACAACCAAATTGAATATGTACAAATATTGGATTAAATAATATACAAGGTGAATTAAATATGCAAAGATATGTAAATGCAAAGAAGAGTTTTGTTTGGTTTTTTATGTGAAAAAAGTTTTAACCTAAACCTAATAAATAAATCAAAATTAACTTAAATCAATTAAGAAAAGAAATTATTTTATAAAAGATTTTTTTGAATAAACCCTAATTCTATTTGATTAAAAGGAAATAAATTTCTTTAAGAAAAAGTAAGTATTTTTTGTATTTTTTATCTTGAAAATAATATATGGCATTATGAGATATTTTGGTCTTTTTTTACTAAAATAATATGTTTAATGGGTGTGAAGAAAAATAAATATTTAAACTAGTTATAATTTAATTTACAAAGTCATTTAATAAAAATAGATAATATATAACTAAAAAGATTTTTTACATGAGAAAAATAAAATAAAATGAGCCAAAATACAAATCTATCATTTTTTATATTTTTTAGGATTTTTAACATTAAGAAAAATATATTTAATAAAATAAAATGAAAGTAAAATAAATAAATAAAATTATATGGGGCCAGGGGTGTCACAAGTAAACAGGATGCAGAGTGTTAGCAAAAAACATAGGCCCATGAAGCAAAAAGCCCAGCGCTGCAAAGTGACAAAAAAAAGGAAAAATGTGAGAAAATGCAAAAGGCAGGCGCTAAGGCTCGAACCCGTGACCTATAGCATTTTTGTGCGCTGCCTTACCACTAGGGTGGCTGTACCTCCGTTTATATAAACACAATCATAAATATATATTAGAAAATTCCCCCTGAAGGCAACTTCATCTTCAACCTTGAGCCATGGCCGAATCACATGTATCTTCTTCATTTCTCCATAAAAATGGAAAGTTCAAACATGAAAGTTATAGTGTTTCTTCCCACGAGTTCAACCATATAATTTATGTAAACTGAAAATCAAAGGTAAGATCTAATTTTACTGGCCCTAATTTGAAATCTAATTTTTACAGAAATTTCAAATCCAAAATTCTCTATACACAGTTAATATAAATGAAAACTATGAACATGGTTAGCTTTAGTGCAAGGATATCTATATTTTGTTTTCACAAATCAAGACCAAATGATGCTTGTATGAAGAGATACAAGTTTGAGTTTTTACCTCTTTCAGTTGAGATCGTGAATGGAGTTTGGGCAAGTTTTGAGAAGGCCTGAGGATCTGTTTAGCTTGCCTGGACCTCCCTGAGTGTATTCCAATCCTTACTTTGTCTTGAAAGTTCCTGAATCTCCCTACTCAAGTCAAATTGCAAGCATGATGTTTGAAAATGGTGGATGGAGGAGGAGGAGGAGTTACAGTGAGGTAAAAGGGGTCTGGATCACTTAGGTGTGATGTATATTAAGTGTTTAGGTGGTTAAAACTCAAAACGCACAAGTGGATTTGGAGATGGCTGAGTAAGGTTCAAAACTGTCAAGTTATGGCAGATTTCCAATGGCAAAGTGTTTGGGAGTGTTTCTGAATCTTAGAATTCATGTGTTATGTTGCAATACACTTGTGTATATGTATGGAAAAGGTTAGAGATCAACTCCACTCCAGGTTTCTGAGTTATAGCCTTTTGGCTCTATAACTTGCTTTTGAAGAAAAGTGAGGAGACAAGTCTCTAAGTTTGTACAAGCATGATCTGAGTTGGTAGAGACCTTAGAAAAGTTGCTTTTGTTTTTCACTTTGCTTGTGTGCATATAAAACAATTGAGAGGCTCAAGAAGTTGACAAAGGCAAAAGTAGTGCTTTATCAAAATGGAAATGACACCTTTGTGCCAAAAATGGAATTGTTCTTGTACAATGCATTCAATGCTTGGCTTAAAGCTTCCAACATATGTGAAAACATTTAATTATAGAGTGAGAAACAAGTTTTAGGCCCTCAAAGAAAAGATTATGCAGCCTAGGCTTGGATTTGAATTTTTGTTCATCATGAAATGGCTTGAAATCAAAGTGATAAATCACCAACTTCATCTCTTCGATTCTCCCTAATCAAGAATGATATCAAGGAGTTCTTGGACATTTTGGAAAGTTTGCAATGTTCTCTACAACTAATCTTTGAATTGCTTTAGAAAATTCCCTTTGGAACTATGTGAAAAATTGCCATGAAGTTAGGTCAAAAATCTGCCTAACTAGGGCAAAATTTCACTAAGTTATTTTAGTTCATGAGCATATATTCACAAAATTATATCTTGAGATCCAAGTATTTTTAGGAGAAATTTTGTTAAGAAAATTTGTATATTTCATGGAGATCTACAACTTTCATGTTTGAAGTTTCGTTTTAATCATCTTGCATCATGGTGAAAATTTGGCTCAAAGTTGAGAAAAAATAAGAAATTTTCTATACTTAGAAAAATTTCTAAGTTAAGAAATTTCAACTTTTCAAAACAAAAATATTGAATCCTTGATTTCATGATGAACAAGTTTCACATTTTGATATGTTTTGATGAATTATCATCTTTGTCACTTGATTTTGACCAAAAAGTCAAAGTTTGACTTTTCAGTATACAGTTGACTTTTGATCAGTTGACTGCAAAATTCATCTGTCAATCTAATGGATTTGCAATGTTTTGAACCATGTTATTAGGTCAAAAAATTTATGCAATTGAACTCTTGAAATCATGCTTCAAACCAACTGGCCATTTGCTAGGTCAAAAATCAAAAATTGCCCCTTCTCAGTCAAAACCCTAATTTTGACCATTTTGCCCTTTATGAGATTTGATCAAATTTCTTGAAGAGTTGTGGTCCAAACTTGATAAAATGATACATATGAGTTTAAAATGTTGATGTGAATAAAAAATTATGAAGTTTGACTGTAAATTGGCCATAGTTGACTTTTTCCCCAACACAGTTGATTTTTAGGTCAACTGCTCAATTGAATGATAAAAAGTGTGATCCAAGGCTTGAAACTTGACATGAGTAATCTTGGGGGTCCATAATGATCCATTAAAGTCATATGAAGCATTGGAAGTTCAAAAATTCGTGTGCAATATCAAACCCTAATTTTGGTCATCAGTGTATAAGGAGGTGTCTTGAGCTGATCAAACCCTAGTGCAGTCTTGAGCCCAAGGAGATCTTGTGAGAAAATTCTTGATCAGTGAGAGGAAAAATTTTGGGGTACAACAACGATGAACCAAAATGTCGGTATCCAATCGTGGCATATCGTCATACGACCAAGCAAACAGTTCAACATAGTCAAGTTGATAACCTCGACTGGCTCTTCATGAGGTTGAATAGCTTTTTCCTCTTGCATTAAAAGTCTGGCTAGTTCCCCTGGTATTTCGTAGTCTTCCTTGCCTTTGTCTTCGGCTTGGTAAATTGGATGTTCGAAGTCATAATTGGCAATAGTAGAGTCGTTGGCAATGAGATCCGGAGTGGATGAAGATTTGCAAGTGTGTGTGCGCATGCAAGATACATGGCTATTGAAAGATGTAATAAAGAAAAAGAAAGATAATGAACATAAAAAATTGAATGCAAAAGATCCAATGGGTTATAATAAATGATCATATGATAAATGAACATGAACAAAACCCTTAACAAATGGACAATAGTGCCCCGGGTAAGGCACATGGCTTTAACAGTCATTGTTTCGGAAATTAAGATTACAGACAAAAGTTCTTGAATTGATAGAAAATAGTAAGAAATAATTACTCCTCAATAAAGGAGATGGGAGTGAAATATTTCGCATGTCAGTTGTTGAGCTTTCCTTTGACCATAGGGTAGATCCATTCTTTGAAAGTGCATTCATCATCAGAGTCTTCCATAACATTCACTTCATGATTTCCGATGCGGAGAGGTATCTCTCCCACGCGAGCGTGCCTGACTTCTTTTTAAGCTTTGATGGTGAAACCCAATCCAAATTTATCTTCTTTGAATGGAATGTCATGAAGTTGGTCCCAAATTGTACAGTTACCATCTTCGACCACGGCACGGGCATCCTTAAGCGAAACCATTCTTGGTATAACTTCATCAGCTTTTGATATGTCAGAGGAGATTTTGGTGGAGGCAACCATAGGAGGAACAATTTCGAAGGCCTGACACGGAGTCTCTATGAATTCACCATCCATTTCCACATACTTGATGGAATTAAGATGGCTCACCATAAATTCTTCTTCGCCGCTAACAGTAACGATCTTCCCTTTGACTGGATACTTTAATTTTTGATGAAGGGTGGATGTTACTGCCCCTTCCCCATGGATCCAAGGGCGTCCAAGCAAACAAGAATAGGCGGGACGTATGTCCATTATATAAAAGGTAGAATTGAATATCTGTGATCCAAATTTAATTGGGAGATTCGCCTCTCCATGAACCATTCTCTTAGACCCATCAAAAGCCCTTACGACAATATCGCTTGGCTTCAGTATCATTCCTTCACAATCTAGCCAGTCCAAAGCACCTTTGGGTAACAAATTTAAAGATGAGCCAGTATCAACTAAGACATGAGCCATGGTGATTCCCTTGCATTCAATAGAGATATGCAATGCTTTGTTATAATTTCTTCCCATAGGAGTCAAATCAGCGTCGGAGAACCCTAATCCATTGTCAGCCGTTAAACTTGCTACACAGTTCTCGAACTGGTCAACGGTGGTTTCTTGGGGGCACATGGGCTTTCTTCAAGAACTTGATCAGAGCCTGGGCATTAACGTCGGAACCAAGTAATAATGACAACATGGAAATTTTGGAGGGGGTTTGCCCCAGCTCCTCAACTATTTTGAAGTCACTCTTGTTTATGATTTTCAGTATTTCCTCTATCTCTTGAGTGGAGGGATATTCAGCATTAGTATATTTGGTAGGTGCCTCTATCCCAGCAGGCTCACCTCCTTTTTCTTTGCCTCTAGTATTGGCACTAGACTTGTCATTGCTTATGCGAACGGGAGTTGTTATAGTAGTGGGTCGTGAAATATCAGGGGGAAAGATCCTCCCTATTCTTGTCACTTTACTAGAACCTGCAATATTGGTGACATCAGCTTCATCTTTGTTGATCCAAGAATCTTGTTTTATCCCATGATAATAAACCTCGGCACCATAGTTCCATAGAACTGCTTTGTCAGAGGATTAGGGGATAGGCCCAGCGATAGTGATTATTAAAGGAGCTATGGTAGGTTCATTTGAAATTCTAATAGGACCCTTTGAGGGGATCCTAAAAGGATTATTGGATATTGTTATTATGGACAGGTCTTCAGTTTTTTTGGTCAAACTCTTGATGGTAGGAATCTTTTCAAAAAGAATCTCGCAGCTATTTATCAAGCGTTGCACACCTTCCTTCAGCCGTTTACACCGATTTACTTATCGATCGCAGCAAACACAATCTTTGGAACAACCATGGAACATTTCGGCTCTCAGCAAATTATTCTCACAGTAGTTAATGGAGTTGTTAAATCTTCAATAGAGGAAACAAAAGTAGCATCATCAATTGCATTAACACCTTTCCCATGATTCGAAATTGGTGCGATTATTACATTTGGAGTAGTAGGTGGATCAAATTTAATTGTTTTATTGTCTATCATATCTTTAATCTTGGTCTTCAGCGCCCAACATTGATCTGTCTCATGCCCAGGACTGTTTGAATGATATGCACACTTGACATTAGGATTGTATTTTGGTGATTAAATGTTTGGATTGGGTGGTGGATCACACAATGTCACTAAGTTCTTCAACAAATGTTGCAAGGCTTGGGACAGTGACATGTTAATCCTTGTGAACTGTCTTCGAGGAACTTCTGATTGTTGATTGTTGGATGATTGTCTTTGAGCAGACGAAGGGTTGGAGATTAGAACAACATTAAACGAGGGTCGGTGATTCTTCTTGCTATGGGCCCTTTCCCCATACACAACATTTATTTCCTTCTTTCCAGTGAAAGGCTTCTTTACAGTGTTGGATGCGGAAGCAGATGTCATGGGAATTTTTCCGCTCTTAATGTCACTTTCGACCCTTTCACCAGTTAGGATCAACTCGGTGAAACCAGAAGAGGAACTGCCAATCACTAGGTTGAAAAATGGGCCAGTTAATGTACCCATGAACATGTCAACTAACTCTCTGTCAGTTAGTGGTGGTTGGACCCTACCAGTAAGATCCCTCTATTTTTGCACGTACTCCTTGAATTCCTCATTGGTACCCATTGTCATACTTTGAAGTTGGATTCTAGTAGGTGCCAGATCGACATTGTATTGATAGTGATGATAAAAAGAAGTGGCTAGATCTTCCCATGTATGGATGCAGGAACCTTCTAATTGATAGAACCATTCTAGTTGAGTCCCAGCCAGACTCTCTTGGAAGAACTGGACCCAGAGCTTTTTGTCAGTAGTGTGCAACTGAATCTTACATACATGGGATCTTAGATGAAGCTTCGGACAGGAGACCCCATCATACTTGGCGAAGACCGGTACTTTGAACTTATGGGGGATGACGACCCCAGGTACTAAGCCCAACTCACCAAAATCCAAACCAGGCACGGCTTGAATTTCAACAGCCTTTAGCCTATCCTCTAACTACTTGTATTTATCCTCAGCCGGAGGGTATTGCTCATCAAAGTAGTCTTCATCTTCAGAAACTTGATTATTGGCACCCCCAGCACGGGTGCTCCTTGCCTCCTCGTCTTGATTTTCGTCTTCCTCGGACGACTCTTCGACTATCTGTACCTGACGAACCAGACCTTTGAATCTCTTACCCATGTTAATAAAGGCATTCTTTTTGGTTTTATTCTTGGCTACTAGCATAGTCATCAGCTTTTGTCGTCCCTTAGCCAGGGTCAGCAAGGTCTCTTGGAACTGGGTATTTTGCACTTGCAAGTCCTTCACTGTTTGTTTTATATCCATCTTACTGAAATAAACAGTAGAAAGATAAGGAAACATGTTGTGGAGAACCTGTTTATGTTATGATGCACGAAAATGCGTATGAAGATGATTTCAAGGACTTGGAAGATTTAAATTTGTTTTAGACAAAAGGGAACAAACATTAATTGTATTAATAAGTTCAAATTGATTACAAAATGCCTCTTGGGCTTACATTGAAACAAAATAAACAAAATGAACTAAATACGAATAAAAATGGCTCAAGTCTCCCATGGATGCTTCCTCTTTGGAGCAATATAGGCATTCGGGCTCCTCTCCTCATGAAGTTGTCTCGTGAGCTCCAATGTCTTCTTCTCGCTTGCATAAAACTGGGCTTCAAAGGTGTCTCGCTCCCCCTTTAGCTGAATCTAAGATCTTTATAAATCTTCAAGGGAAGTAGGCATATCAAGATAAAGGACAGTATATGGAACATCTCCTTTGGCGACAGGCTCCATGATGATAGGTAGGAGGGCTTCATAAGGCATCATGAGGTTTTGGGCGCGAGATCTCACCCACTTGAGATAAGACTCTAAAGGAATGGAGTTCTTATGCCCCAACGTCTTGCTATCCACCCTGTTAACCCTGCCCCAAGCTCATATGAATCTCTAACAATAGCCTTGGACATCATTCTCGTAGTCAAATGCAATTCCTTGGACAAGTGCATCATGAGGGCCATCCCTCCTAGCATATCCAAATTGTCGAAAAGCCAAACAAGGATTGTAGGTAATACCTCCTTTAATGCCAAGTAGAGGGACATTAGGGAATTCCCCATAATGATTAATAATAGTAATTTCCTCCAGAGATCGAGCACACTAATAAATATCAAAATATGTGAGTGACATCAACCTACTAGACCATCTTAAGCCTTGCTCGTTCTTCACAATAGATCATGGTAGGTGTGAAATAAACCATCTAGTCAAAAGAGGAGTGCAACACATAATAAGTCTTGTTCTCTTCATGGTGCGGATGTGAAGAGAATGCAAGATATCCCCAAGTATAGTGGGCACCGGATTGCGAAATAATTTTTTTTGAATGTGTTCACATCTATAAGTTGGTCCAGATTTGGAAATAGAACCATCCTATAGATGAGAAGATCCAACACTTCTTAAAAGGCTTGTAAATCTAGAGCATCCCAAAAATATTGAGCCCTCTCAAACAGAAACTTGGCTAAAAACCCTTTGACGCCACTTCTTGTTTCACAATTGGCCAGAACGTCAAATCATTGCAAATGTAGAGCTCGAGAAATCTCCTCAGGTCTTGGGTCTTTTCTAATACCACTGAAGGGCAGCTGATCAAGGATAGGGATTCCCAAGAGTTGAGAAAATTATTCCATAGTGGGCACAAGTTGGTAATCATGAAAGGTAAAGCAATGGTGCAAAGGGTCGAAGAATTGGAAGAGAACCTTCACCATATCTTCATCATGGCTTGAGGTAACCAGATTGATAAGTCGGACATGTCTCTCAGTGAATAGATGATTCTCGGGGACCCTTGCCCTAGTTCTTTGAGTTGAAGAGGAATTTTGACGAGGTTGATTTGGACAGTATTCCTGCGAGTGGGAGTCATATCCTACAAAATAATACAAAGATGAATCTCTAGATCCTTGAAATGGTTAGTGCAAAATTCCATGGTATGATGTCATGATGTTATGTACAAATAAACATATACACACAAAGCAAACAAGTCCTTAGGTTTAGGCTTGCATTAGGTTCATTGGTAAGTATCCTCTTGAAGTTTAGTTAGCTCAACCTGTCCTAGAAAGTAACCGGGTTCTAGGGAATCTCAATATCACTGATCTTTCTTCATCAAGCATTTTTTCAGCATAAGCCTTTTTATTGGCGATCTAAATATCCCTAAAGTCCAATCTCAATGAGCGTAGTGTCGAGTATCAACCAACTTCAGACTGCACCAAAGCCGACTATCTCACTACTTCCTAACAGCCAAGTTGTTCAATTAAAGGTTCTAAAGTTACTTAGTGCTTCATGACACCACACAGCGGCCCCGTATTCTCCTTGACTAAACTCAAGTGCTACTGGTACCAACAAATCTGTCACACTAACATAGCCATCGCTTCAACCATATCGGTATACCCCGCATAATTTCCACAATCTATTGATACTTACCTAATGGTGTTCCCCGATCCGGGTAGAGGATCAATACAAGCCCAAACAAGGACCCATAAATGTAAAGCAAACAAATCAAATAATGAAAGCAACTAAATATGGTCCATCTCTAAGGTAACCCCACTTTTAATTTTCCCCAGTAGAGTCGTTAGTTCTGTAATACAGTGGGAGAACTGACTTGGGTGTTTTGCATTTTATCGTAATTTTTGCGGATAGCAAGAGTCACCACCGACTTTTCTTTTTATCTAATAAGGAAAGGGTGAAAAGAACAGGAAAGATCTTTGAGATATTTTCTTGAGTTCAGGGGGGTAGGTTATGAAAAGGGAAGGTGTTAGCACCCTTTTCATCCATAGTTATCTATGGGCTCTTAGTTTCTTGCTAGATCACTTTTGAAATTGCTTGGTTTGAAATGTGTTTGTGGCGGGTTTTAAAAGTATTTTTGAAAAGAGCCTTCGTTTAGGCAAACTTTGTAATGATTCTCGTCTCTATAAGAATGCATACAAAGTGTTAGACTTTTGAAAATATTTCATGTTTTGAAAGTGTTTGGTGCATTTGAAAAGATGTTTGTTTTTTGAAGATGGATTGTGAGCAAGCAACTAAGAACGTTCTACCTACTCAAAAGTATTTTCTTCATTTCTTCCTTACTTTGATATTACTATCTTACCATTGATCGGTAAGAAGCCTTATCTTTGGATGTAAAGAGACGGGTGTGGGCCATCGTATAGTCATGAATAGCAATATTGTGAGATATATTAGAATTTCTCTTAAGGGACTAAGATCATTTGTAAGGCAACTTTCTAAGCGTCATCAAGGGACTATGATCTTGTATTTTTTATTGTTTTCGCTAAGATGTCTCACATGCATATCATGACCATTTTCTCAAGGCAACAAGTGGAGTTAACCCTAGAGGTGTAAGTGTGCAAGTGTTTATTTTTTCATGGTTTGTTTATCTTGAATTAGGGTTCTCTAAGCATTGATTTTATCTTTCCATACAAACCCTAATTACTAGCATTTATATGAAAATGATAAATTGTGGAAAATAAATGTTCTACGCTATTACATTATTTGGGGATGAGGGATACAAATTTATAAATGGGGATTACAAGAAATTAAATCCTAATTATCTATTACAACCATATTGAATTTGAATAAATATACAAGAATAAATAAATGTACAAAGAAATAAATGTAATGTATAAAGGAAGAGAAAAAATGTTTTTGTCTTTTTTTTATTACTAAAATAATATTTATAATAATATTAATAATAATAATATTTAAAGAAAATAATATAAGAAAATAAACTAAAATAAAGAAATAAAGTCAGGGGGTGAGAAAAACAGAATGGGGTATTTTTTTGTGTGAAAACAATTTTTGGTTAAGCCTGGCCCAATCTATATTTTTGTACTCAAAAAACAAAGAAAATAAAAAGAGTTAATGGGCTGTGTAGTTAAAACATGAATGGGGGGAGGGGTATGGTTGAGAAAAATAGTCCAAAGCCCAATAATAGAGCCCAAGCGCTGCCTGATTCAAACAAAAAAGAAATGGAAAAAATGTGAAAATTGCAAAAGGTCTCACTGGGGCTCGAACCCAGGACCTTTTAATACGCGCGTGCTTCTTGTACCACTGGGGTGGCCTGTTTCATCTGTTAGTTATACAACTTGCACTAAATATAAAATGAACTCATTTCTGAAAATTTGAACATGGCTTCATCTTCTTCCTTCGTGTGTGCATGGATGGACATCACCATTGATAACCTTCTAAAACTTTCATTTCTCATCCAAATCAAAAACTGTAAACATCAAACCTGCTCAAAATTTTAATACGAATCTAACCATGTAACTTTTAAAAGCTATGGATCAGAGGTTAGCACGAATTTTGTTTGGTACCAAAATCAAAACCTAACTGGTCAGAGTTGAAATTCTCAATGTATAAGCAATGATAATCAAAACTATGGACACAATTAGCTTCCTAGATATGATATCTACATCTTTTCTTCACCATGTATATACAAATGATGCTTGAATGAAGAGTTCCAAGTTTGAAAAACTTACCTCTTGGAGTGAAACTCGAATAACTTCTACACGACTTCCAGAAATGGTTTGATGATGGATTAAGCTTACCCGAACCTCCCTGAAGCTATTCCAATTGTTAGAATATCTTGTAGCTTGCCCAACTTCTCTGGACAAGTCAAGCTGCAATGGTGGATTTTGAAAATGGTGGATGAGGAAGGAGGAGTTACATAAGTGGTTTAAGGGTTAGGATAGTTTCTATGTGGTGTATGGAAGCTTAGTGAATCAAAAGGCCAAAAACACATAAAGGGATTTGAGATTTTGTGTGTAAAGTTAGAATGTGACAAGTTTTGTGCTTGTGTACAGGTTTTGAGTTTTTGGGATTTTGGGGAGTGTTCTAAGGCTGATAATCTCCTCCTTTATGTTGCAAATAATGTCTCTATTTATAGGGAAGAGGTTTGATATCTTGTAGTAACCATAATCTTGAGATAACATGTTATGGTTTAGTTGAAAATGAAAAAATCAAGTTGAATGGATTTTCATGGTTCCAAAGTTCAAGTACAAACATGACCTGATGTTTGTTGGGTGCAGGAGACTTGATTTATGCTTTTGATATTGCTCGCAATCAGAGATAAAGGTCACAAGGCTCAATGCATTGACAATTTGCATAAAGCTTGCTTTTCTAAAATGGAAATGGTAACTTTGTGCCATTAAGGGAAAATTGGCTTGGGCAATTCTTTAAACACCTGGGTAAGAGCATAATTAATTGTGTAAACAATTAATTATGGAGTGAAACACAAGTTTGAGGCCTGCAAAGCAAGATCATGTAGCATGGCATATGGATTTGATCAATGTTCTTCAAAATTATGTCTTCAAATTGATTCCTGCTACAAAGATCTTGAATCTTTGTAGAACTTTGATCTTTTACTCTGGTTTTCGACAAGCATTTTGAATCTCTTAAAGATGTCGAATACTCTATCCTTTCGTTTTGATCACATAGACCCACAACTTTCGACCAAACTCATCAACTGATAAAACACTATTTGTTTCCACCAATTGTATGTTCTTCGAATGGACCACATTCATCTGAATGTACCACTTTGAGCATGTAAGATGATCTCATTGTCATAGTCGAAATGAAAGAATTTCCGGATTGCTTTCCTACTAAACAAACTTCACAAAGTTTTTTCAGGCATCTCAAGACTTGGAATACCAGTAACCATATCTTGAGTAATCAGTTGATTAAGTGGTCTAAAGTTCAAATGTCCAAACTTCAAATGCCATAACCAACTATCCTTATGGTCGAACAGTTTTCAAACATTGAACTTCTGTCGAATTGATCATTGTCTTAAATGTCCTGTTTTTCTACAACAGAGATTTTAAGACTAAATTGTTCTTGGTGTCGAACAATCTCAAAACTCCATCTTTCATGACAACTGAGAAACTTTTTTCGACTAGTTGTCCAACACTTAGAAAGTTTCACTTTATTCAAGGTACATAGAGCACATCTTTAATCATAACTTTTCCTCCATTACTCATTTGAAAGACTATGTCGCCATTACCTTCTTCTTGTAATGAACTATTATCAGCAATTTTTTTTTGTTAAATTGTAATTCATAATGTCGAAACTATGTGTAACGAAGGGCTTTAAAGGTGGATCGAAATAGGTTTCTCGAAGAAAGCCATTGCCCAGTCAAAGTTTATGGATTGAAGCAAGTATGAAGATAGACAACATGTCAGCTATCAATCTGGTAAAGAACCCAATAGTACATGGTCGAAGCAAGCACGTCGAAATGAGGTTCCATTATCTCTGAGAGTAGGTAGCAAATGGGAAGATGAATTTGGAACACTGCAGAACTAAGAATCAGCTTGCAAACATCATGACAAAGGGAGTGCAGGTCAAAGTATTCAGAAGACTAAGAACCATGATGAATATAGATTGTTTAGATACAATGAATTAGGTGGTGTGTTAAATTTTAATTCATCGTGTCGAAACTATGTGTGTCGGAGGGCTTAGAGGTGGATTAAAGAAGGTTGCTCGAAGAAGCCATTTCCCATTCGAATCTTGGGTATCGAAGCAAGCTTGCTCTTCTTCGACTTGTCAAAAATATGTCAACCACTCCTTTCGATCAGTCATGTGGTTTGAACATCCTGAACCCGATTTTTGAATTCGATATGGTTATCTGCAACTGCACACCTTTTTTTTATCTTCTTTGCCCTTTCGACAGTTTCCTCTTCCTCCTTTCAAGGATTCAGAAGTTCCATCTTCAACTTGATGCTTGAGAGCCCAAGATGATCCAAGGAAACTATATGGCGCATTAAAATTCCAATTGTACTTGTGCAAACTCAAACCCTAGTTTTGAGTCATCAGTGTTTGAGGAGGTATCTTGAGATGATCAAACCTTGTGCAGTCTTGAACCAATAGAGGTCTTGTGGAAAATTTTGGGGTACAACAATTAATCTGCATTTCCCCAGTGGATAATGCATAAACTAGTTACTTCTCCCTAACACAGTCAGCCTGTTTCAATATTTCTCTTAATGAGTTTCTTTGTTTATCCCTATAAAGTACTTCTTGTATCCCCAAGTAGAGGGCACATAAGCTCATCTTTCCCCGATAAAGCCTGTTGTAACCCAAAATTTTCCCTCCCATATTCTTCAAGATTTGCCAAGTCAAAGCTTCAAAATCTCCCCAAGGGTTGCACAGTTCAAGAGCCTCCTAAACAGTCAAAAACTAGGGTTTTGGTTCTGGAAAAGAAAATGAAGTTTCCAAGGGTCCAATCAAGTCCCACATGCCTACAAACATGGTCAAGCATCCTCATGCCAAGTTTCAAGACTTACAGCATAAAATTGCACAGTCAAAAACCCTAATTGCACTACAGTCAACTGTAGGGGCAAAATGGTCATTTGACAGTCAAAAGTTCAAATTTTTGGTCAACATCTTATTTTGAAGCCACAAACATCATTTGATCAATTCCTGATCATAATTTTCAAGGCATCGCTCAAAAAGTCTCAAGATGCAAAAATTTCCATATTTGGACAGTTGAAAAAGTCAACTATAACTTGACCAAGGCATAACTTCCACATGGATTATCAGAAAAATTCCATCCAAAGCTCATTTTGAATAGAAAGACATTTCCTACAACTCCTCTTCACACTTCAAGTCCAAGAAATGCTCTCACAAAAAGTTATCAATTTCAACATTATAAGTCATTTTCAAAAGTCAACAAAAAGGGACTTTAGGTCAAAGGCCATAACTTGAGATTGGTAAATCAAAATGACATGGTACCAAAGGCATTGGTTAGAGGACTTCAAGACCTTTCCAAAATGTCCAAGAACATGATCAAAGCTTAAACATTGAGCAAGATATGCCTTGTGGAAGTTGGGAAATTTTTGGGAATTTTGAAAAGTCAACTTTGCTCCAAATGCCTTAAAATTGCTAATGGGCCACATTTTCTTCCAAGATTCATCATCCAAAGCATGTGCACGACCATTTGGCCCAAAGGGAATTTATTCATCATTTTTATTTATTTATTTGAATTTTTAATTGCTATTAATTCATTTAATAAAATAAAATATGTGAAAAATACCAAAGCAAGCTTTTCAAATCTTTTTATGCATGGAATACCTTCAAGATTTCGTGCATTATCTGATATGGAAAGAATCAAGGAAGATTGGCTATGATTGACATCAAAAACATGTGAAAAAGATTTGAAAAATTATGCATGAAAATCAAATATTCATTCCATCAATGCAAGGATTTTTTGGATCAAAAACTCAACCCTAATCCATCCTCATATAAATGTGATCAAAACCTAATGCCAGGAGACCTCTAAGCTGCGCCCCATCTGAAGAACAAAGTTGGCATTTTTATCAAAAAAGTCAAAAACTGAAAACTGGCTTGGAGGACGATTCAAAGGAAAATATTGATCCCATTAGCTTGCCAAGACATCATTGAACCTGACTGAACACTTTTCCACATCCATAGCATCAAGAATTGGTAACGAGAAGTCAGACTGTTTCATCTTTTTTGCATAATCGTATTTCATCATTCATGCCATGATTTTGAGTTCTAATGCTTGTTTTATATTAGTCTTATCATTCTGAAGCTAACCATATTGTTTAATTGAGTTTTCCTCGCCCATACGCGAAATCACCATTGGAGCGTTTTAGGGTTGCAGAGGTTCGAAATTGGGGCTTTGCGTTTAAAGAAAAATTGGGATATGAGACTTAGACCATTAAAACCAGGAGCTTCAGACGAATTCAAGGCATAGCTCGCGATCAATTTATGATCAAAGGATTTCTATTCGCTATTTTTTCATAGATCATGTAGTGGGGGTTTAAAACCCCCGCAATCTTGTTTGTTTTTGTTTCAGGTAAAACGCACAAACGGAGAAGATGGTGACTTGTCTCCATATGATAGGGCAATTTGAAATTAGCGCGCGTTTTATTGATTCAGGCCACTAATTCTCTTCTTCCCTTATAATAATTGCCTTTCACTAATATTACAAAGCAAACGCCTAGCGCAGATGGTTGATGTGCTGTTCTATAACCACTAGGACCTGGGTTCGATTCCCAGGTCCCCCCATATTCTTGATATGTTTTGTTTTAATATAATCCGATGCAGCTTCAACCCCAAGGTTCACCATGCACTCATCATCCAAGCTTGCCACACGCCTATTGATCTCAATCCAATGGTCCAGAACCAAGGGCTATAGAATGTCTCAGTCAACGCCCACACACGTGAACACTGAGAAGTCAAAAAAGGCCAGGCTCCTTGGGCTTAATTGCTGGACAACTCCTCCTGATTGGGGCAGAACCCCCCCTTGTATTGTATTTCTTTCTCTTTTCTTTATTCTATTTTTCTTTATTATTTGTTTTAATTCAATTATTTTCTTTTTAATTCAATAAAAATTAATTTCACATAAAAATAATAAAAAAAATCAGAAAGACAAAATAATAAATATATTTTATTTAATGTTATTTTTTGCAAATAAATATTATCAATTAATTTAGTTCTTTTATTCTAGGATTAATTTTAATGTTTTTCTTAATAAACTTAAAAATTGTAGAATTAGGATTTTTAATCACTCTTTATCTTTTTCTTTTCTTTTACCATTATAATAATTAATTATTTATTTTTGTAAATAAAATTGAATTAATTAATTAGGTTAATTTTAGGTGCAACTTTAACATATTTCTCAATAAATTAAAAATAACTAGAATTAGGTTTTAAATTCCATAATCTTCTCATTAAAATTCCATAAATACCAAAAAAACTCTAAAAAATCTTTTCTTTTTATTTTAATTTAATTAATTTGTTAATCGTAATTTAATTTCATTAAAAAGGGTCCAACGCCCTCGCATTCGATAGTAATTCCAATTCGCGCATTTATTTCCTTTCTTACAATTTTTATGTAATTCTCCCAAAGCTATGTAAATTATACATTTATATTTCTCGCACTTTATTTTATTTTCAAATCGGGTCCGGGATTAATTTGGCGATGTGGACCCGCGCTTTTGTAATAGCGTAGAACTTTTAAATTCCGCACTTTTTAACTGTTATAAAATTTGCATGCAAGAATGAATGTTAACATAAAAGCAACGCGTAGATCACCCACGACATGAATAAGGCAAAAATAAATGAACATGACACACAAATCACACACCACCCCTAGGGTACGCCTCACTGTTGCCTTGCCCCTCAAAAGGTGATCGTCGAGTAGAGGATGTTTTAGTAAGTCCTCATGATCCGGGAACCTGGCATGAGGGTAGCTTCTAAGGTGTCTTCCTATTGCTCTGGTGATCACCATGTCCCGAACCCTCGAATTGACCCGAACACCTCCAACGGTGGTGCTACCTACCTCTCAATGGTGGGATGGCACTACTTTAAAGGACATTTACACAGACGGATTCCTTAGGGTAGGTAGACGACTCTAGATACTTGCTCTAATCTCAAAACAAATCAAAAATACTTTTCACACCGACACCTTTTCAAAAAGCTTTCGAAAGCAATTTTTCAAACACTCTTGAGGACCGATACAAGAGTCGAACTGAAATTTTCAAAGAAACTTTTTAAAACCCACAGTTGAAAAGCAAACAAACCATTTTGAAAACACAAATGAGAAAGTATCTAAGAGCCCATGGATAACCATGGATAGAAAGGGTGCTAACAACTTCCCTTTCTATAAATCTACCTCCCGAACCGAGAGCAATATCTATAAGGAATTTTTATGTGCTTTTGTCCTTTCCATTTGGAGAAAATAAAAGACGGTGGCGACTCTTGCTTCCGCGACATTTCGCGAACCAGCGTTAAACAGTCAGTTCCAGATCCACCGATCATAGAACTGGCGACTCTGTTGGGGACTCTTTATAAAGTGAGGTGTACCTTAGGGATAGTTCATAACTGTGTTTTCAATTGTATTGATTTGCTTGCTTTAAATTGCGGGACTGTCTTGGGAGTTCTATAGATCCTAACCCGGATCTGGGGGATACCTTCTTAGAAAGTAGCAACAAGGCTGTGAGGGAACTATGCGGGGTATACCAACATGGTTGAAACTGTCTGCTACGTTGATGTGGCACTTTGGTGTGTACCGGTAACCCTTGAGTTCAGTCAAGGAGAGCACGGGGCCTCCGCGTGGTGTCGTGAAGCATCAACAGACCTTAGGAACCTTAATTGAACTATCTTGGCCTCTTTAGGGTAGTGAGATAACTGACTTTGGTGCAGTCCGAGGTTGGTTGATACTCGATACTACACTCAATTGAGGGTTGCTTTCCTGGAATATTTCGGTCGCCAGTTCAGTGGCTAAATCAAAACGATGAACAATGAAAGCAATCCGGTGATATTGGGACCCTTAGAACCCGGTTACTTCTAATAGGACAGGTTGAGCCCACCAACTTCAAGAGGGTAATACCCAGACCCCATGCTGGCCTAAACCCTAAGGGCTTGTCTTGTATGACTTGTGTGCCTTACATCTTTGTCTTTGTAAATATCTGTGGTGTGTTTAATCATAGCATCATGACATCATCCAGCATCATATGCATTGACTAACCATTTCAGGGGTTCGAATCTTCATCTTTGTTCTTTGTTTTGTAGGACATGGAAACTGTTCGTAGAAAGACCATTCAAATCAGCCTTGTAAGGATCCCTCCTCAGCTTAAGGAGCTTATATCCAGGATTCCCGAGAGCTCTTCATTCAGTGAAAGACATGGAAGACTCATCAGCTTGGTCAATACCAACATTGAGGAAGATATGATAAAGGTCCTATTCCAGTTCTTTGACCCTCTGCATCACTGTTTCACCTTCTTGGACTATCAGCTGGTACCTACATTGGAGGAGTTCTCCCGGCTTCTGAAGATCCCTATCCTTGATCAACTACCCTACAACGGTACGGAAAAGGAACCCAAGCTTGAAGAGATTGCTAAAGCCTTACACCTGCAATCATCTGACCTCAAGGGACATTGGGAAGTGAGAAGTGGTATCAAAGGGTTCTTAGCCAGGTTTCTGTTTGAGAAGGCCCATGAATGTTGGAACTCCCTTGACTTACAAGCTTTTGAAGAAGTTGTGGCCCTCTTTGTCTATGGTTTGGTGTTGTTCCCTAACCCAGATCAGCTTATAGATATCAGTGCTGTCCAGATCTTCATGTCTAGGAATCCTATACCTACGTTACTGGGGGACATCCTTCACTCATGTTACACTCGAACCATGAGAAAAAGAGGTGTCCTTATGTGTTGCACTCCTCTCCTGGGAAGGTGGTTTATTTCGCACCTTCCACAATCAGTTCTGAAGAATGAGCGGGGTTTGAGATGGTCACAACGGTTGATGACTCTTACACATGCAGACATACATTGGTGCCCTCGGTCCAGAGAGGATGTCACTATCATTGATCGTTGCGGGGAGTACCCTAATGTTTCTTTACTTGGAATCAGAGGAGGTATTACTTACAACCCATGCCTGGCTTGGAGACAGTTTGGTTATGCTCTGAGGGATGGCCCTCATGACATGTTAATTCCTGACATAGTTTTTGACTTCGACAACGATGCGCAAGGACTTCGCCAGAGATTTATCAGAGCTTGGAGGATGCCAAGTAGGATAGACAGCAAGACATTGGGGCACAGGAATTCCATCCCATTGGAACCTTATCTCAAGTGGGTACGGGCCCGCTCCCAGAAGTTAGTAATGCCTTATCCTCATATGCTCCCAGTAATCAAAGAGCCAGTCTTGGAAGGAGAAGTGTCCTACACCATTCAGCATCCTGATATGCCCACATCCTGGGAGGAGATGCAGAAGAGCTGGATCCAGCTTAAGGAAGAACAAAATTCTCTTGAGACCAGTCTACATGCTAGTGAAAAGAAGGTCTTGGAGCTCACCCGCCTATTGCATGAGGAGAGGAATCTCAACACCTACATAGCTCCAAAGAGGATGCGTAGTGTCTTTTGGGATTGATTTGCTTTGTATTATGGTGCCCATGAGGCTTTGATGTACTGAACAATTATTTCCTTAATGATAACGTGTGTTCTTTTTTGTCTACAACAAATTTGAACTTTCGAACCCTTGAATGCATTGCATAAACACATATCATTCATCATGTGCATAGCAGGTTTTCTTCTTTTCAGGCTGCTTACTGTTCTTCACTGTTTATTTCAGCATCATGAATCCGGACTCATCATCAACCGAGATGTCCATCAAGGCTCTTCAGGCGCAGGATGCGCAATTTCAGGAACTAATCATGGGTTTGGCTCAGGGCCAAGAAGAGCTGAAGGCTCTGCTCCTGAAGAAGGAGAAGAAGAAGAAAAAGAGAACTGTTCTTTTCAACTCGGACCGAAGGTTTGGCAACACTCTGCAGAATGAAGAGGTTGGTTCTTCTATAGGCAAGAGCAGTCCCCAAGGGGGAAAAGGTCCTAGTCCGGTAGTCTCTGACAACGAGACTGATTTTGATGAGGAACTGTATCCTCCAGCTGAAGACCGGTACAAGCAGTTGGAGGACAGACTGAATGCTATGGAGATCCAACAAGTGCCTGGGCTGGATTTTGGA
The DNA here is from genome assembly GCA_948472305.1 of Vicia faba. Lineage (NCBI taxonomy): Eukaryota > Viridiplantae > Streptophyta > Magnoliopsida > Fabales > Fabaceae > Vicia > Vicia faba. Next base: position 1,010,859,692 of record OX451735.1, read on the forward strand.
GACTTGGGTTTGTCTACTGGTGTGATCATTCCTCATAAGTTCAAAGCACCATCTTTTACCAAGTATGACGGGGCGTCTTGTCCCAAGCTGCACCTCAGATCTTACGTGCGGAAGATTCAACCGTACTCAGTGGACAAGAACTTGTGGATCCACTTCTTCCAGGAGAGTCTTTCAGGGACTCATCTCGAATGGTTCTATCAGCTGGATGGGACCAAGGTTCGTAACTGGGAGGAGTTGGCTACTGCTTTTTACAAGAAGTATCAATATAATGCCGACCTTGCCCCTACACGTACCCAACTCCAGGGTATGTCGCTAGGGTCAAGTGAAGGTTTTAAAGAGTATGCACAGAAGTGGAGGGATCTGGCTGGCAGAGTGCAGCCTCCGTTGACTGACCGGGAGTTGGTAGACATGTTCCTGGGGACCCTATCTGGGCCATTTTTCAACCATCTCATTGGTAACTCATCTGTAGGGTTTACTGATCTTATTCTGACTGGGGAGAGAATAGAGGCTGGGATGAAGTCTGGTAAAATTCAGAAGGGTGCATCTACAAGTTCTGAGAAGAAGCCTTTTAAAAAGGAGTCCAGTGCTGTATATGGGTCTAGAAGACAAGAGAAACCTGAGCGTCGCCAATCTGTCAACGCGGTGATGATTGCTAAGCCTGCCGCCGCTCCTCGGCAAACCAATCCTCAAAGGGCTGAAAGACCTAGAAGGGAGTTTACCCGTTTGAGTATGACTTTATCGCAAATCTTGCCACAGTTGCTGTCCACCAACTTAGTGACTGTCAGGGAGGCCCCGAAAGTTGTGAACACTGCTTCTCCCAAATACAATCCAAATGCCCGCTGTGCTTATCACTTTGATAGCCCGGGGCATTCCACTGATGACTGTTGGGCCTTAAGGAATAAGGTACAAGACCTTATTGACGCAAAAGAGATACAATTTGAAGCGCCTGAGAGGCCGAATGTGGTGACTGCTCCTATGCCCCAGCATGGAGTAAATGTTGTTGATGAAGATGTATACGCCGTTTCTGTGGATGATGTGGCTACTCCCTTAATGACTGTCAAAAGGAATCTACTGTTGGCCGGTTTATTTCCGGGTTGTAGTGAAGGTTGCCTTTTCTGTGCTGTTAACCTCTCTGGTTGTCCTTTGCTGAAGTTGGGCATCCAAAGCCTAATGGACAGCAAAGAGATTCTGTTCAAGAAGACTGCTGTTCAGTTTGTTCCGGTAGAAGAAGTTTCTGTTGTTACAATCTTTAATAATCCAATCAAGGCTCTCCCGAGGAAGCCTGTTCAAATCATGACCGTCGCACCTGTTGTTATTACTGTTCCGGGGCCTCTCCCCTACGAGTCTGATAAGGCTGTCCCCTGGCACTATGGGGCAGACGTGTATGTCCATGGAATCAAGCAAGAGTTCAACACTGGCGCCAGCATCAGCAATATCACTGGTCCAGCAAAGGTTACCCGCAGTGGCAGGCTCTTCTCGCCTGACATTGCACCACCAGCTGTTCGAAGACCCCTCACTATAACACCTGCAAGTGTACCTGTTCCCGTTTCTGATCAAGTTGTTTCCCCTGCTGCCGAGTCATCTAATGCTCGGGGCAAAGGGATTGAAGATGAGCCTGCCCGGATGGAGGCACCAAGACCTGTAAATGCTGAAGCCTCCCAACAAGAGATGGAGGAAATCCTAAAAATAATCAAGAAGAGTGACTTTAATGTTGTCGAGCAGCTGGGGCATACGCCATCCAAAATCTCCATGCTCTCCTTGCTATTGTGCTCAGAGGCCCATGCTAAGGCTCTGATTTCATTCCTCAAGACGGCCCATGTGCCACAGGAGACATCTGCTGTCCAATTCACTGATTGCGTAGCCAATTTGACAGCCGACAATGGTTTGGGTTTCTCGGATGCTGACCTTACTGCTAAGGGAAGAGACCACAACGATGCCCTGCATGTCTCTATTGAATGCAGGGGCACTACTCTGGCACACGTGTTGGTGGACACTGGCTCTTCCCTAAATGTGCTACCCAAGAAAGCCTTAGACCGTTTGGATTGTGAAGGCCTGGAGTTGAAACCTAGCAATATTATCGTCAGAGCCTTTGACGGTTCCAAGAGGATGGTTCATGGAGAGGTATACATTCCTATCCGGGTGGGTTCTCAGGTGTTCAACTCTACTTTCTATGTGATGGATATCCGTCCATCGTATTCTTGTCTACTGGGTCGACCTTGGATCCACAAAGCTGGGGAAGTGACCTCTACCTTGCACCAGAAGCTAAAATACCCTGTCAGAGGGAAGATTGTCACTGTGCAGGGAGAGGAGGAGTATATGGTGAGCCATTTGAATTCCTTCAGGTATATTGAGATGGACGGGGAGTTTATTGAAACCCTCTTTCAGCATTTCGAAGAAGTACCTCCAACTTTAGCAGCATCAGAAACAGTGGTCGAAGAGGATGTTCCTTTGAAGATGGCTTCCTTGAAGGATGCCCGGGCTGTGATCCAGAAAGGTGAATGTGCTAACTGGGGCAGGCTCCCTGATTTTACACAGAAAACTGACAAGTTCGGACTGGGTTTTACTGCAGAGGGTCAGAAGGCTATGCGGAAGGCAAAGATCAGAAGACCTCCTGTGCTCATTACCAATCCAGGGGTGAATGCTGTGGGAGATGAAGATGAAGTGGGAGAGTCAGAGTTCAATAGCTGGATCTAACCGACAACTGATGGCGGATTGACCAATTGGATTGCCAAAGATCATACTCCTGTTACTTTTGTTACGCAGTAATAAACTTCTTTGTTTTGTTATTTGTAATAAACAATTAAAACTCTATGGCCCAGTGTCTTACCCGAGGCACCGTTGGCTTCATTTGTGAGGGCATATAAATTGTCATTTCATATATCATGAATAAAAATCTTGGACGTTTTCTCGCATTTCAAATCTTATGCTCCTTTTCTTTCTTTCCTTTCTTTATATCGCAAAACAGCTGTATTTACACACACTCACTCATACAGGTTTCAATCCACTCTGGATCTCACTGGTAACGACTCTACTACTGCCAGTTATGACTTCGAAAATCCGATCAACTTAGACGAAGACAAAGGTGAAGATGATTGCGAAGTGCCTGGAGAGCTTGCAAGACTGTTACTCCAGGAAGAGAGGGCAATTCAACCACATGAAGAGCCAGTGGAAACAATAAATCTGGGTACTGAGGCAGACAGGAAAGAAGTTAAGATTGGTGCCAACCTAGAGCTCAGCGTGAAGCAACGGTTGACTCAGATGCTACATGATTATATGAAGATCTTTGCCTGGTCCTACGAAGACATGCCCGGGTTGGATACCGATATTGTGGTCCATCACTTGCCTACTAAGGAAGACTGCCCTCCGGTTAAGCAAAAGGTTCGCCGTATGCGTCCAGAGATGTCTGAGAAGATCAAAGCCGAGGTTATGAAGCAGTTTGATGCCGGGTTCCTTGCAGTGACTTCTTACCCTCAGTGGGTTGCTAATGTGGTGCCAGTACCAAAGAAGGATGGAAAGGTCAGAATGTGTGTCGAGTACAGGGATCTGAACAGGGCCAGCCCCAAGGATGACTTCCCTCTACCTCACATTGATGTCCTTGTTGACAAAACTGCTCAGCATAAGGTGTTCTCTTTCATGGATGGTTTCTCAGGGTATAACCAGATCAAGATGGCACCTGAAGACATGGAAAAGACTACCTTTGTTACTCAGTGGGGCACCTTCTGCTACAAGGTCATGCCTTTCGGACTGAAGAACGCTGGGGCAACCTACCAACGTGCCATGGTTGCCTTATTTCATGATATGATCCATCATGAGATAGAAGTGTATGTTGACGACATGATTGCAAGGTCCCAGACTGAGGAAGAGCACCTAGATCATCTGCAGAAATTGTTTGACCGTCTGAA